>OU612058.1:78356945-78956945 GCA_914767635.1 Melanostoma mellinum | reverse complement strand
TTGTGAATAAATTGTATAATTTGATATTTGAGTTAGTTTCAGTGATAGTCGAACGCAAAAATACAGACGACAACGACCGAATTCAAAATTGAAAGTATCGAACAATAAGAATACGCAATACGAAATCGGCAACCGTCGTGTATCGACAGCCAAACGAAACTCGCAATAGGGGCCAATGTAAAGTTTTTTAGATGTGGTAAAACAGATCCCTTGGCAAACAAATATTTGTTTGACGAAAAGTGTTACTTGCTTAGGTGAGCACTTGATTGCATCGCCTAAGACGTGGTTTCCCCTTCCGCGTTTTCCCAGCAATGTGCTTTCGAAATCCCGTCAAGGAGGGTTTGGGTCCATCCGCTCCACATGGCCCAACCATCGTATTCTTGAAAATCACAATTTGCCCTTCTTCAAAGGTTGTTTTTTTTTTTTAAAGAATGCTATCACAATGAAAGCTCTACAAAGACTGCAACTAAATAATCACCCTTATAGGCGTTTCACTAAAACGCCTAAAAAATGACAGAAATACAGCCGCGTTAATTTTTATTTTCATAAAAATATAAGCTCAGCGCTCTATCTGTTCCTCATTGCTCTTACCACTCCCTCAAAAGTTATTTTGTTTAAACGGCAATTGTGGCAGCTAGAGGTAAGTCATCTTATTTGGGTTTTATTAAAACGCCATAAGGGTGAATAGGTAACGTGGCAATTACAGTTAGTATTCTTAGAAAACAGCAGGTGTCCCACTTTGTGTGGCCTGCATTAAAAAAAAAAAAAATACAAGGCATATAATTTTAATAAATCGAGGTTGTTTTTTGATATTTTTTTATTTTATAGTTTGAGATCACTTTTAAGTAATAAAAATAACAATTGTTTAAAAAGTAAGCAAGTCTGCATTTTTTTCGTAAAGAAATTTATTGAAGATTTTATTTCTTATGTGTCCCACTTTAAGTGTGAGTGACTGTGTCAAATCGTTCCTACTTTTCATAATTTATAAATATTAAATAAATTCAGCTTTTCAAAAATGTTTTTCTATAGGAAAAGGTAGTAAGAGCCAAATAAAAATTTATTCGGCAACTAGGCAATTAAAAAATTCTTGTTTTTGTTTATCATTTGAACATGCAGAAACACCTTGGGCAAATATATTCAAAAGATTTTTATCCAAATTGTGGGAAAGACAGATTACGGCGTACCGCACAAAAACTTGAAAGAATAAACTATATTCCTTTCGCGAGGTTGGTTGAGCAATTGTTAAAATTTTCGCTAGGCCTTTCCAATCCCTTTGCATGGTACACAATCTAGCTTCTTCCAGCAGCATGAATGATAAGTTTTTGTAGCTGTGTCGATGGCTACTAGCACTGATTTCATGAATCGGGACCGAACATCTTCTTTCGAAGAACGCATTACAGCATTCAACTTCTCTCTCGATTTCATCTAAAGTTTCTAGTAACTTAATTGTAGGTATATCTATTTCTTTTGCGCTTCGGATTGTTTTAGTTTTCTTTGTGCTATGCTTTTTCACGACCCTTGATTTTTCTGAAACCATTTCAAGTTTTTAAGTGCACATTACATTGAATGTTAAACAAAATCAAGAATAAAAAAGATAATATATAAAAAACGGTGTGCAAACTGCAAAAGTGATTGAGGGCATTGTATATGGAATCTATACTACTATCGAAAACAAAAAAAGTCCCTGAAAGCCATCTATGTATCCGCCGGCGCTCTAAAAATTACAGAGAAATATTAGTACTCAAGCGGATATATAGATGGCTGTCAGGGACCATTTTTATTTTCGATCGTACCTACAACTGTGAGGGAAACAAAACGTCAAAGGCATAAAGTAACGAAAATAGACCATTGTATATAAAGGCTATGGCCCAATCACTCCGTCACGCGTTCGACTTCAGCGGCCACAACTGACAACTCGATTAAAACACATGTATTCTTATGGGGAATGGCCCATAAGCAACGTACGTGACGTCCGTGGCGGCGTTGATATTAAAACATTTTTAATATCAACGCACTTAACGACTTTGACATTTGCTATTGGTATTTTTTGTTGGTTGGTAGACACACATGCTCACACACATGGTGCTCTCGGTAACAAAAGCGCCTTAACGCGACGGACTCATTGGGCCATCCAAAATGTTCACATATTTTAAAGTTGAAGTTGAAGTTGAAGTTGAAGTCTGACGGAGTCATTGGGCCATAGCCTTAAATCACAGAGGAGATACAACACGAAGGCAAATCACACACACACCACGGCATCTGTCCTTAAACTGATTTTACAAACACTACTTTATTTTCAGACTACAAAACCAGTAGGGCTATTCCAGAAAGCGCGGCGGATCGAATTTAAAGCGATAACTCAATTGCGAAGCGCTTCGCTTTAGGTTATTCTGAAAAGCGAACATGGTTGGAAATAAAACTTCCAATAATTCCATTTCGAAGTCTTATCCATCCACTCAAATGTCATATATTTCCAAGTTTTTCCTTTGAAAACTCCAAGTTTTCCCTAGGTATCAGCTGTTTTTAAACATTTGACGTATTTCGTGAATTGATTTTTATTTTGGTTCTGTGAAAAATAATTTGAAAAACTGTGCTATGGACTCAATCGCCTTATTTATGGATGCTGAACAAGAAGAAGCAAGAAACAGTAGAGAAGAACTAAGCGAACTGCGAGTTCAAAGAAAACTTATCAGAAGTGGTTCTTCTCCAGTCGATGTTTCTCAGAAAGAGTGAGTAAAGATGAATTATTTTTGTCTGTTTATGCTAGATTTACATGCATCTGCTACTGCAGAAGTTCAGAAAAGTAAAGCGGGATGGATGAAGATTATAAAACACAAAAGTTAAAAAGATAGGCGAATAGGATTATGGCTGCAAATAATTTTTCATCTGCAGCCATAATCATGGAAGTGCAGATGGTGCGTTCCCTCACTATCAGACAAGTAT
Organism: Melanostoma mellinum; assembly: GCA_914767635.1. Classification (NCBI taxonomy): domain Eukaryota; kingdom Metazoa; phylum Arthropoda; class Insecta; order Diptera; family Syrphidae; genus Melanostoma; species Melanostoma mellinum. Next base: position 78,954,002 of record OU612058.1, on the reverse strand, counting down.
GAATTTTACATCTTGTGTCTTTTTCCGATTTTCATCTGCACTTGCAGATGCATGTAAATCCACCATTATTCCTTCATACATATTTTCTATCCCCCGTATTAATAAAACGCGGAATAGCTGCGTTCCATGGATTAAGTGAAAAATGGTATAATGGTAGCTTTAATTAAATGGGAAATGGTATAATGGAAACTTAATCCATGGAATAAGGTTATTCCGCGTTTATTAATACGGGGGTATAGGTTTGTAAAATTATTTCGACTGTCAAAAAAAGCGTTTTGCTATGTTTTGAATGAAATACTGGAACATTTCAAACCACAAAATAGTTGCTCATTGACGTCAATTGAACAACTGAAGCTCGCTGCTACTGTTCGCTTCATAGCGGAGGGTTCATACCAAAAAAGCGTTGGGCAGGATCTACTTATTGGCATGGCTCAACCCACGGTATCTAAGGTAATGAGTGAAACGCTGGATATCTTGGAGGACAATCTTTGCGCTAAGCATATAAGCTTCGAAATGACGGAAGAGGAAAAAAGTATAGCCAAACAGTACTTTTTTGTAAAAAGGGGTTTTCCGGGGGTAATAATGTTTGTGGATGGAACGCATATAAGCATTGTTCGACCAACAAAAAAACGAACACCATTATATTAACAGAAGGGGATAACACAGCTTAAACGTAATGATGGTAAATATTAACTTTATACTATGTTTAATCAAAAGGCCTGTGATCATACGCTTCAGATTAGATGTGTAAATGCCAGCTGGTGGGAGTTCTCCGTCGTTTGGTCTATGAGTTCCGAAAGGGATTTCATGGAAAATATTTTCAAGAACGCAGATAAAAAAAATTCTTGGTAATATTTACAAACAAATTTTTAAATAAAGTTATATTTTCTTTACTTTTGTTTTATACATTTCAAGGTGATGCTGGTTATACTCTTGAGCCGTGGTTAATGACACCATAGAGAGCAGTTCTTGGGAACAGCAGTGAAGCAAAGTATAATACGGCGCATTCAAAGTTTCGAAGTACTATAGAGAGATGCTTAGGAGTTCTCAAAGGAAGGTTCCGATGTCTATTGCACTCAAGGAAACTGTTTTACCAGCCGAAAAAAGCAATCAAGGCGGTGTTTTCTGGCGAAAAACCTCGATTATCGTGGATATCTACCAAAGAATTTGGTGCAATATTCCTTGTTCGGAATTTCCGAACCTTTAAACCACTCTCTTGAGTTCAAAGGTCTAGCAACCGTATGACAACTTCTTCTACTGGGGAGAATACGTATTGCTTATATGGCCCTCCTCCTGTTCCAACGATAAGTTTGTTGTTTTGACGGAGTTTACTTTTTATATGGTATTTGTAGTCCTTCAATACCTGAACGACATCAATTTATTTACAGCCGTATTTATTAGATTTTCTTAAGACGTCTCTTAGACGTTGATTAGTTAAGTTTCAATTAAAATTTAATTGGAAATTAAGAGAGGTTGATTAAATTCTTATCGATAATCGATTCTGCGCTGATGCTAAACTAATTGATAGTTGTGTCAAAACAAAGTAGTAAAAACAGAAATCTAGTCCAATTTAAACAGCGTTTTGACAACCATTCGTTTGTAACCCCGGGGCTACACGATCAAGATATGGTAAGCAATTTACAATACATTCGAACTTTCTTACATACACAACCAAACTTTTCGAAATTGAAACCCAACTGGTATGGAATATTGAAAGCCACCCGAGAAGCAGTTTCAGTAGCCATGAAACTGACAGCTTCGTCAAATACTCTCAAAAAGAGAAAAGAGTGCCTGGAAAAAAACTTTGAATTTCAAATTTCTTGTGGGTGCCATTTTGAAAATATATAACGACATGTCGATTGAAAGCCATTTGCCTGGCAAGTTGTAAGTCGCCTACGTCACAGCCGAAACACGAACAGGAATTTGACATAGTGTATATCTAGGCTGATGGCTTACCATATCTTGATCGTGTAGCTGCCGGATAAACAAATATGGTGCCTTTTTGCTTATCAAAAAAAAAAAAAAAACACTATGTACGAGTATCACCAACCAAAAATGTGTTGAGAATTTCTCTCAAATTTTCATTTAAAATTTATCTTATTATGAGTAGCAAATCGACTGTGCGACCATGGAACAATCATTCTTTGCCAAGCAAAACTGCAATTCCCTAACAATTTCTTAACTCAGGTTGTAGGCACACGACATCCATGGCAAAATGGATAAAGCATAACTACTGCGTTGGCGTTCGACCACCATAAACATCCAAAATGATTTTTTTCTGGTATCACCTCAACAGCAGAAAAATATGCCTTGAAAAATGCTGTTCGAATTTAACCTTTCAGAACCGCACTGGCGCACTCATGAGAATGGTTGTTGCGATAACAACGCGGAGCTTTTGTGCCAGCATTCTAGGTTTCTATTTATTAATCATGACATCTGAAAAAAAACTTAGCACATTGAAAACATTTAAATCGCGAGGAAAATCTTCCATATTGTAACGTGAACCCAACATTTAATACCAATTTCCTAATCGAAAACGTTCAACCGAAAAACACATCTGGGAGCACTAGTGTAAGTGTAGAATTATTGAAGGAGAGAAAATGTTTGACAGCCAAAATAGTGTAGAGTGGAGACTATGTAGAAGTTACTGGAGAGTTCTAGATGAAATGTCATTCGATATAAATAGCCCGCCCGAGGAAACCAGAGGCCAGTTTTGTTTATAGAGTGATAAAGTTAAGAGTAAATACAAGTGATAGTCCAAAAGTCGAGTTGAGATCGAATAAAGTATAGATACTGAATAAAAGTGATAGAAATAAATTGAAAGGTGAAGTTTTATTTTGCGAACTAAGCGCACGTTACATTGGTGTCAGAAGTGGAAATAAAACTTATTTGACTAGTAAAGTGTAAAAAAAAAAATAAAGTAAAAGGAAAAAATTATAATTATATACAGTGGAAATGGGTAAGTTGTTAGAAGAGCTCAACTGCATTGAGCTTAAAAGTGAGTCAGGTAAGCGAAATCTTTCTAGAGCGGGATCGAAAAATGAGCTCGTCCTGCGCTTGCGTAACTATTTGGAACAGCAAGGGGAAAACGTAAACACTTTTGTTTTTGAAACAGAAGTGGAAGAAGAGGAAGTAAGTGAAAGTGTAGATTTTTCTAGTATGATGAAACTTTTGTTAGAACAGCGAAACGAGCAAAAGAAAGAACAGCAGAATGTTCTCGAACGACTCGAAGTACAACAAAAGAAGCTGATTGAAGAGCAACAGCAGAATATTCTCGGACGTCTGGAAGACCAAAGAAATGAGCAAAAGAAGGAACAGCAGAATGTTCTTGAACGACTCGAAGTACAACAAAAGAATCTGGAAGAGCAACGAAACGAGCAAAAGAAGCTGATTGAAGAACAACGAAACGAACAAAAGAAAGAACAACAGAATATTCTCGAAAGACTCGAGGCACAACAGAATGTTTTGGAAGGCCAGAAAAACATTCTAGAAGGCAAATTGGGCAACATTGAGAAAAATGTATGTGCCCTTGACGAACGAGCTGAAGGTGTGGAAAAACAGCTTTCTGTTGTAGAGAATCGTTTGGAAAGCCGATGCGATAACCAGTTCTCTCTTCTGTCCAAGGAATTAGACCAGATCCGGAAAATAAAAATTCGAGAATATGCTGGAGAGTTTGCAAGGAAAAAGGAGATGAAACCCCCAACATTTGATGGACAGTCTTCTTGGCCAGTTTACAAGAGACAATTTGAGGCTGCCGCGACAACAAATGGCTGGGATGACGAAGACAAGTACATAGCACTGACTCTTGCTCTTAGAGGACCAGCAGCTGAATTACTTCAAACAGTTCCAGCTGGTAAGAGCGGTGATTTCAGTTCTCTCGTGGCAGCTATAGTTAAACGCTTTGGAGATAGCCACTTGAAAGAAGTCTTCCGAGTCCAACTCAATAACAGAGTCCAGAAAAGGGGTGAAAGTCTACAGCAGCTCCAAGCAGACGTCGAAAGACTGGTTCACATGGCATACCCGGATGCTGGAGAAGAAATCATCAACCAGCTTGCTGTTGAGTCCTTCGTTCGTGCCATTTCCGATATAAATCTTCAGAGGTCTGTGCTAACTGCTAGAACACGTACTCTTTCCGAAACTTTAGCATTCGCATTGACCATTGAAGCAGCAGAACAGGCTTCTCAGGGAGTACATCGACTTAGAGAGGTCATAGTCGAAGACTGTTCGTGCCAAAGAGCTGAAATACAAAAGAACCGGAACGGACTAGCAAGATGTTGGAACTGCAACAAGACCGGGCACTTACAGCGTCAATGCCGACTACCACCAAACAAAGCCAGTTGTCAACATTGTCGAAGCAAGAGATCCAACCCAGAGCAAGGTAACAACAACACCAGCGTTGCCTATCAGCCCGTTTCCCATCAGGGAAACGAGTAAGAACCAACTTCGAGGGGCAGAGGCTGGTTTCTTGTATCGATGGCCCCAAAACCACCATCCAGGTCTCCCAGACCAAACGAGACAACAAAAGTCTGACTGTGGAGACTACTATTAACGGGAACAAACATGTGGCTACCATCGACACCGGCGCCACAGCATCCATAGTATGTCGAGACCTGGTTAAGATGACGTGGCTTCATAACACCAATAGCTACCGTCTAAGAACCGCAACGGGAGAAGCAGCAAGAGTATATGGAGAAGTGTGTCTCAAGATCCGACTGGCCGATCTAGTGTTTACTCATCAATTCCTGGTGGCAGATATATGTGATGAGTGCATCATTGGAATCGACTTTATGAAGCAGCATGGAGTTATTTTGGATATCGGTAATCAAGTTTTGAAATACCAAAATAAAGAAATTCCAATGACCTATTCGAATGAAAATACGTCAACACTGAGGACTGTCATCACGGAAGATCTGATTCTGCCTCCTTCGTCTGAAGTGTTCGTTTGGACAAAACTGGAAGGTGAGTTTGGAAGCCTTCGATACCTCATGGTGGAACCAGACCCAGAGTGTTCCTCCCAAAGCGTCATCATTGGGAAAACGCTGGTAGCACCGAAAAACAAAATGGTCCCCGTACGATTACTAAACACCAGACCGTACGATGTAAAGTTGAAGAAAGGAGAAGTCGTTGGACGTTGCGAATCGGTTGCAGCAATTACAAAGATCACAGACGAAGCTCCGAGAAAAACTATAACTTCGGAGGAGCTCAAAACCATCAGAGCTAAAATACTGAATTCATCCAACCTTGATCACCAACAAACAAGGATGGCTGAAAGTCTCCTACAAGAGTACACTGATATCTTCGCATCGCAAAACGGGCAATATGGTAGGACACAGTTGGTGCAGCATCGCATCAACACAGGAGATGCAAGACCGATTCGTCAACCCGCAAGACGCCTTCCACTGGCCAAACAAGGTGAGGTTGAGGAAATGATAACAACAATGAAGAAGGACGGTCTTATCGAAAATTCCAAAAGTCCTTGGGCGTCACCAGTGGTGCTAGTGAAAAAGAAAGCACTCGTTTTTGTGTGGACTACCGAAGGCTGAATGATGTAACTAAGAAGGACAGCTATCCCCTGCCCAGAATCAGTGATACTCTGGATGCCATGGAGGGAGCCCAGTGGTTCTCGACGCTGGACTTGAAGAGCGGATATTGGCAAGTTGACATCCACCCTGATGATCGGGAAAAGACGGCGTTTTCTACAGGTAATGGGCTCTGGCAGTTCAAAGTTATGCCGTTTGGGCTATGCAATGCTCCGGCAACATTCGAGCGTTTGATGGAGTGCGTTCTTCAAGGACTAACGTGGAAAGCGTGCCTAGTCTACTTGGACGATGTCATTGTTTACGGGAAAACATTTGACCAACATTGCAAAAACCTAAAAGCCGTGTTTCAGAGACTTCGAGAGGCTAACCTTAAACTGAATCCGGAAAAATGTGCACTTTTCAAAACCGAAGTCAAGTATTTGGGACACATTATCTCATCCCAAGGAGTAAAGATCGATCCTGAAAAAGTTGACTCCGTCAAAAATTGGCCAACACCACAGGACAAACATCAACTCCGAAGCTTTCTTGGCCTTGCCACATATTACCGACGTTTTGTTAAGAACTTTGCTGGAGTTGCAAAGAGTTTGCATCAGCTCACCGAAAAAGGGAAGCAGTTTAAATGGTCAGGTGAGTGTGAGAAATATTTTCAGGAACTCAAATACCGCCTCTGTAATGATCCAGTGCTGGCACATCCAACACCTGGCAAAACATTCATCATCGACACAGATGCAAGCAACGTTGGAATCGGGGCGGTACTATCCCAAGTGCATGATGGCGAAGAGAAAGTGGTGGCGTATTACAGCAAGGTCCTCTCGAAGCCCGAAAGAAACTAATGTGTGACCAGAAGGGAACTGCTAGCTCTTATCTTGGCAACAAAGCACTTCCATAAGTACATCTATGGACAGAAATTCCTTCTGCGGACAGACCATGGTGCTCTGAACTGGCTGTTGAACTTCAAAAATCCAGAAGGTCAAGTCGCTAGGTGGATAGAAAGACTGCAGACTTATGATTACCAGATTCAACACCGTAGAGGAAAGCTGCACTCTAACGCCGACGCATTATCCCGAAGACCTTGCAAAGTGGATTGCAAGCATTGTAGGCGGCAAGAAGACAAAGAAAATATTACCGCTCAGCGACTAAGAGCTGACCCAATATGCGGATGGAGCAATGAGGAAGTGAGGACTGCTCAACAGGAGGATCCAGATATCGAACCCATTCTCGCATGGAAAGAAAATGAAGAGAAACCTGAATGGGGAGACATTTCTGACAGGAGTCCAGTTCTCAAAGCCTATTGGGCACAGTGGGACTCACTATATGTGCAAGAAGGTGTCCTCAGGCGAAGATGGGAATCCGCTGACGGTAAGTCATATGTGATGCAGCTGATCGTACCGCAATCCAAAGTCAGTGAAGTTCTGCGGGAGATGCACGACGGACCTTCTGGAGGCCACCTGGGAGTTAACAAAACACTGGAGAAGGTGCGACATCGGTTCTACTGGTTACATGCTAGAGATGACGTGGAGAAGTGGTGCCGAACATGTGACAAGTGTACTGCAACCAAAGGACCTGGTAGGAAGATTCAAGGTAAGATGCATCAGTACAACGTTGGATCGCCTTTTGAGAGGATTGCAGTAGATGTGGCTGGGCCTTTTCCAGAGACCAACGCTGGAAACAAGTACATTCTGGTTGTAATGGTGGTCGACCAGATTGTGTTTAACTGGGTGAGTAGGTTTGGCGTGCCTATGGAACTCCATTCCGACCAAGGGAGGAACTTTGAGTCAAACATCTTTCAAGGATTCAACCGGACCTTGAAAGAACACCTCACCAAGGTCGTAGGCGACTACCAAAGAGACTGGGACAGGCACGTACCGCTATTCCTGATGGCCTATAGAAGTGCAGTACATAGCTCGACGGGACAAACACCATCTGACATCCAGTTCGGGAAAACCATGCGGCTGCCCAGCGAACTTAAATTTAGATGCCCCACAGAGGAGCCACAGGACACGAACGAGTATGTGGACGACCTCAAGGAGAGACTCGCTAACATCCATAAAAGAACAAGGGAACGGATGAAAACCTACAGTGACCGGATGAAGACACGGTACGACACAAAAGCGACAACGGCAGGATTCCAAGCAGGAGATCGTGTGTGGCTTTATAATCCGCATCGTCAAAAGGGATTGTCACCGAAACTTCAGCAGAACTGGGAAGGTCCTTATACTGTTGTCACGAGGATTAACGACGTGGTTTACCGCATCCAAAGAGGACTAAGAGGCAAGTTAAAAGTAGTTCATTGTGACCGGCTGCATCGATGTAGTGGCGAGGCTGCAGATGGAATTATTCGGGACGAACAATCTTAAGGAGGGGGCAGTGTAACGTGAACCCAACATTTAATACCAATTTCCTAATCGAAAACGTTCAACCGAAAAACACATCTGGGAGCACTAGTGTAAGTGTAGAATTATTGAAGGAGAGAAAATGTTTGACAGCCAAAATAGTGTAGAGTGGAGACAATGTAGAAGTTACTGGAGCGTTCTAGATGAAATGTCATTCGATATAAATAGCCCGCCCGAGGCAACCAGAGGGCAGTTTTGTTTATAGAGTGATAAAGTTAAGAGTAAATACAAGTGATAGTCCAAAAGTCGAGTTGAGATCGAATTAAGCATAGATACTGAATAAAAGTGATAGAAATAAATTGAAAGGTGAAGTTTTATTTTGCGAAGTTTTATTTTGAAAAGTTTCTTTTTAGAAATTATGCTACCAAAACAACAAAAATTGGAACCGAATTTCCCGAAACGTCAGAATGAATTTTTAATTTGGGTTTAAGAGACCTTTAAACGTCATTATTGGCATTTAAGTTAAGAGGGCTCTTGGCAAGGTTACTTAAATGTGAAATTTGAGTATCGATACGGATTCGTTACTTAAGTGTTACTTAAAGGGCAATTAAATCTAATCAATGATTAAAAGTTCTTTATATATACTTTCCATGCAGCTCTTAGAACTTATGTAACTATGATTCCATAAAATCAGGTAGCATAATAACTAAAAACCCCGATCTGATTACAAGGGAAAAACTAGTTTGGGCCATTAAGAGCTTTGACCCATACAAATACCCTGGACCTAATGGTATAATTCCAGCCGATCTTCAAAAGGCTGCGGATATTACTATCCCTGTCCTTGAAGTAATTCTCATCGGCTGTTCTACCTTCAACTATATCCTCACTCAATGGAGAGAGGTCAAGGTTGTATATATACCTAAGGTTGGGAAATCATCCCACGTAAACCAAAAAGGTCTCCGACAAATAAGTCTATCATCTTTCCTTCTTAAAACCTTAGAACGACTGATTGATATCCACCTGCGTACAGCTATAGATCCAAAATTGTTATATACAGCACAACACGCCTACTGTAAGGTAAAATCTGTAGAAACGGCCCTAAACACCTTTTTTCGTACTATAGAATAATCCCTCTGTTGTACCGTTCAGTAATAGACTTGACTTAATTCAAATATATATATTAAATTGGGCCAAAAAAAAATTGTTATTTTTGATTCAATATCCATATTGAAAATATTGTTGAGGATAGCTAAAAAAGAATTCCAAAAAAATTTGAGCTCAAAAACAAAAAATAATTTAGAGGTCTATCAATCGTGTTTTATATTTCTTAGACCTTACTTAACTTGAGCGTCAGAACTGTTTAATTATTTTGAGCGCAACAGATTTAACGACAAATATTTTGGTAGAAAATTAAATTTCCTTTAAAAAAGGTCTTATTAAAACTCAGACTAACCGTTCCCGAGTAATCCAGCTTTGAAAAATTTTATGTTATTTTGATTTTGCTGTTTTATTTTGGAGTTTCTTAACTCACGTACAAATCAATATGTGAAAAATTGCAAACATGTTCCTTAAAGAAAATTAAATTTTCTAAAAAAGGTCTTCTTAATCTTTTTCACAAAGTGCTTTCTTCAGAAGTTATTCACGATTAAAGTTGAAAAAAAAAAAAAAAACGTTCTCGTTTTCTTTCGTTGTTGATTCTTTTTTTTATTAAACGATAAAAAACTGATAGTCGAGACCATGCAAAATCAGAATTAATGTCTGTATTTGACGGCTCAGTACCAATAGATGGAAATGGTAAATAATTTAAAAAACCGGAGTTAGACACCAAAATCAACCAGAAAATATGAGTTATAATCAGAAAATTTGAATGACGTTTTGAAAAAAGATATTTGTGACTTCGTTTCAACAGAATCACTCACTCAATTAAAGTTTTCGATTTACCACATGATTTTATCAGTGAAGAAGTATACACGTGGTTCAGCATTGATAGCTGTAGATGTAGCTGAACGTGGTGTTGCGTTGATTGAAGAGTATAATAAATGTCCGACGAAAAACGAAGAGCAACTTCAGTTCTTACTACGGTATTAGTGAATGTAGAAAAAAATTTCCTAGTTGTAACAAAAAAACTTTGATGCAGAACAAGTTATTGATTTCTTAATGAAATTGAGTTAGCTGTTAATCATTTAAACGTTGTTTATCTTGTTTTATTAATGCTATGATTTAAGAATCTATGAACATTTTTTTTCTTTAATAGTAATAATAAATAAAATAATGATTTTCCATGATCTCGACTATCAGTTTTTTATCGTTGAGTAAAAAAAAGAATCAACAACGAAAGAAAACGAGAACGTTTTATTTTTTTTTTTCAACTTTAATCGTGAATAACTGCTGAAGGAAGCACTTTGTGAAAAAGTTTAAGAAGACCTTTTTTTTTAGAAAATTTAATTTTCTTTAAGGAACATGTTTGCAAATTTTCACATATTGATTTGTACGTGAGTTAAGAAACTCCAAAATAAAACAGCAAAATCAAAAAAACATAAAATTTTTCAAAGCTGGATTACTCGGGAACGGTTAGTCTGAGAAAATTTTTTAATAAGACCTTTTTTAAAGGAAATTTAATTTTCTACCAAAATATTTGTCGTTAAATCTGTTGCGCTCAAAATAATTAAACAGTTCTGACGCTCAAGTTAAGTTAGGTCTAAGAAATATAAAACACGATTGATAGACCTCTAAATTATTTTTTTTTTTTTAGCTCAAATTTTTTTGGAATTTTTTTTAGCTATCCTTAACAATATTTTCAATATGGATATTGAATCAAAAATAAAAATTTTTTTTGGCCCAGTCTACTATATATAATGTATGTTGTACTTGTATGTACTAATGATAAAGTAATTACAAATAGGTAATAATATGAAGTAGACGAGTGGGTGAGCTCCAACGAACGACTGACTCCTGTCAGAACTTCGTGGGATAGCAACAATGCTGCGTGTGTGTGTGTGATGCCATGATGCTTCGTCTCTCTACTAAGCATCATGACATATATTGCCATATAGAAAGTACCAACTCTAATACTAGGTACTACACCCTCCAGCACAAAGAATTCACTCTTAAGTTAATTAAAGAAATATGTAGATCAAATAAAAGCTGCAAACTTTTTATTTTAATGGTTTAATCCCATTTATATTTCTCATTTATATAGTTTAAATAAAACATTACATTTTCATTGTAAAAATAAAATATTTTCTATATTGCCATATAGAAAGTACCAACTCTAATACTGGGTACTACACCCTCCAGCACAAAGAATTCACTCTGGCCGCTTTCCTCGACATAGAGGGCGCCTTCAATAACGTCAGCAACTCTGCAATTACAAAGGCACTGACGAAGCTCAAAGTAGATGGTTCCATAGTGGAGTTGATAAATCTAATGCTAAAAAGCAGGAGAATCAACTCTACTCTAGGAAACTTCTCTGCAAAGAGATCTGTCAGTAGAGGAACACCGCAAGGCGGAGTCCTATCTCCTCTTCTATGGAATCTGGTCGTCAATGAACTTCTAGTTGACTTAGAAGCTGAGGGATTCAAAGTGATTGCATATGCAGATGACGTCTCCATTGCGGTGTCTGGCAAACATGCGCACGTCCTAACGGATCTGACGCAGACCGCTCTAAATAAAGTTGTAAAAAGGGCGGGAAAATGTGATCTAGGGGTCAACCCTCAGAAAACTAAACTCTTTCTCTTCACCAGAAAATATAAAATTCCTCAACTGATAACTCCATCCATTGACATAATAGATATGGACTGCTAGTTAAATGTCATTTCAATACAAACCTTGCAGAACTTTTGTCGACAGCGACGGTGCTGCTTTAGTTTGTTGTGCCAAAAAAATATAATACCAGTTCTACTGAAACCAGTGAAAAGCAAAAAGTTCTTCTCATTGCAGTACTTCTATGGTTATTCTGTTGCTATAGTGGTAGCTTCATAAAAATACCACCCAAAACTAAAGCACTGCTCTTAAATGGACCCCTAGTAAAGTTGGTTACTAGCAGTCCATATCTATTATGTCAATGACTCCATCAATAAATGGAATCTCACTTGTACTTTCAAACTGCCAAATATCTAGGTATAATCTTAGACAAAAATCTAAATTGGAAAGCCAATATACAGTAGACCAAGAGCTAACGACCTATTTGCTCACCCCATTTTAGCAAGGCTCAAATTTTGCTCATAGAAAGATTTAGGCCCGACAAGTATAAAAGTGCCCGTCTTACACTCCGGTTCCGTCCATGAGGCATTAAGATTAGGGCTTGAAGTTGTAAAAAATAAGTGCTCTAAGAAGCCTCTTCAAACATATCACATACGGTTTTTGGAAGCTGGGGCCAGATTCTATAAAAAGCGAAACGAAAGCGATCAAACGTTTTTCAATAGGAAAGGCATTGCAAATCGTTCGCACACACGAAAACGTTTGTTCGCTTTTTACTTACAGAATCTCACCTCTGGTTTCCATCAAACGAATGGAAATCATGTTCATTGTCTTTAAGACTCCACCCATTTTTACCTGGCGTTTTTTGAGAAACCTAAATTCACCCTGAATGTCAAATTGAGTGTTTTTTGAGCCATAGGTTTGCCATAGGTTTTCCCCAAACTCGCCCTAGCTTTTTGCTGTGGCGATTTGAGGGCTGTCAAATGGCATGTATTTTTTTTTTTAATGGAAGGGATGTGTGGTGATTTGTGGTTTAGCGTTTTTTGAGGACTGGAAAACCCAGGTTTTTTTGACAACTCATAGGGTTTTCAAGAAAACCTGGGTCAACCCTGGGGAAAGTTCAACGAACAGACCTATTGTTGGATTTTTTAAATATGAATTTGTCCACACAGATGTCATATATTTTGTTCTCAACAAATGCTGATACAATTCGGCCTTACAAGGAGGTATGCTAGTAGCATAAAATCCTTTTATTTGTTTGTGAAAAGCTTCATTTGAGTTTTTTACAATGAAATTCCTCATAAACATTTCAAATCTGGCATTATTAATTAAATTAAATTAACATCATTGATTTACGTTTTTAACTTTGTACATATTAAGAATAAAACCTTCAAAGGTTTTAAGTAATTCAACGTTTGAGTCAGTTAAATCACATATTTTAGCAAATGCTTCCTCGTTTTTTGGATAATTTTGAAAAGTCCTACTTTTCCTTAAAAATAAAATCACACCCTGTGAAAGCATGTAGCAGGTAGGCTTTTGGAAAGTGAATCGCCTAGTTCATTCCGAAGTTTAGAAATATCAACATATCGTCGATTGTTGCTCACACCAATATCCATCCAAATTTTGAGTTTTTCACATTTTAAGTTTTTCATATTACCAAGCAATATTATTAAGACATCTGCATCAAAGCATCTTATAATAATGTTAGCGCTGTATTCGATGTTGCTTAAACCGCTTTCCACAAAAAACACACACCCGATGATTATTATCTTCACCATCCGGTAGTATTATTATAATACGAGTATTATAATAAAAGTATTATATCAAAATATGAATTTGTTCAATAAAATACTTACATTTTCCCACAAAATGATTTCCTAACGCAACAGTCGACCAGAAAATTATGATCGAAAGCTGTCGACCGTCAAATCGAAGAATGTCGATCGAAATCGACAAAAGTCGAGTATCGATTAGTCAATCGACAACCGCAATCGGTGCCCTTATCCGGTGGAATCAAAGCTTCTTGAGTGTAAGTGATATCCGCATTTGATGGGGGTAGAATAGGGATGGATTGGTTAGAACTCTTTTCTTGGTCAGTTTCACAATCAGGTTTAACAAAATATTTTTTAGGTATCGCTGTTAAATTTCTGTACCACTTGGAATGATATAAATGCGCATGTGCATCGTCAAATGTCTTAAGAAGTATGAAATCTTTAAAAAGAAGGTTATTCTCCTTTCCTATGAATACAAATCGACAACACTTTTGAAATATATCATCACTTAGTACATTTAATTTTCCATCACCTTTACCACATATAACACAATTTCTATCAGATGAAGACATTTTGAACTAACAAAAAATTATTCAACAAGTTTTAGGAGATAATTACTGAAAAGTTCTTCAAAGACCGACTTTCCAACGCAAATGAATTAGATACAAGAAAATTGTTATCAGCATCACCGTTAGGCACTTGTTTCGAAACAAGTTTAATTTTGCGTTCTTTTTCTGCTCGCATTCTTCCCATTTTTTTTTATCAAGATGAGTTTATGCAACTGCCGATGTCTTATAATTCGATCGTCAAGCTCTACACAGCAGGTAGCAAAATCGTTTCCTATTAAAACAGATGCTTTTTTTCTATCTTGACTAAAACGAAATTTAATTTTTAGCGTCTTACGAAGGGTTCTTGACCGAATAAACGTCTTAGGTCACGTTTCCATTTGCAAGAAAACTTCTGCAAGAAATGTCTGACAGTCTGTCCGACAGTGACTTGCAAGTGGTAACTGCGAAGCAATTTCGATCGCGACAGTCCTTGCATAACTTCTTGCGAGTATTTGCGAGTACAATAAATTGCAGGTTGAAACAGGTTTCCATTCACTCGCGACAGTTCTTGCAGCTTACCGAAACAGCTTCGTATATATCGAGGCTAGTTGGTCGAAAGAGAGTGTGAATTTTTCGCAATTGAACGTTACGAGTGTAATCCGTATTTATGGATTGTTTATGGATGTTAAAAATCTCAGCGTCAAGAGGATTCTATCCTTCGTTCGTCACGGAATCAAGTGTCCTGCTTTTTTAAAATAGGGCCCACTTTTAATAACAAAACTTCCAAATAAACTGGGGTCATTCAAGTGAGTTTGAAATATTGTTGAGCGTCTTCTATGTTTAGTTCGTTTAGTAAATTATAAAAGGCACCAGTTTCTCGCTTTCTTAAAATTCAATGGGCCCTATCGTGAATAAAATTTCCCTGGAAACATTTCCCATATTCGGAAAATTGGTATCGGCAATGATGTTCGAAAGTTCCTTGCGGAATTTTGAGCGATCGTGAATGAATTTCCCATGGGAAATTATCTGCCATTTTACTGAATTTGTATCGCATTCCAGGGAGATTTCTACTTTATTCTTGTTAGAGCACTATAGAACATATTCGAAAACTATCTTTGAAGTCATTTTTAATCTGTTGGGTTGTTAAAATTTATTCCGTGGGAGATTCATTTCGAAGGAGGTTCACGATCGGGCGTAATGTTCCGTGGGAACAAAAAGTTCCGTGGGAAACAAAATTCCGTGGGAGATTGCCGATAGGGCCCAGTAGCGCACCCAAGTTGATAGCTTTTTCTTTTTTATCCATAAAATTGTAATTGAAGCTCCTAAACGTTAACTTATTCTCGCCATGACTTCACAATTTCAAATAAATTACCAAATTTCTTGCGACATTAATGACTCTCCAGTGGAGACACCTCTGCAATAAATTGCGACAGTATGATGCGCGAGACATTTATTGCAGAAGAAATTACAAGAATCCATATAGCAGTGTAAACCCCACTGCGAGAAACTTCTGCAAGACTTCCGCGAGTTAGCTTGCAAGTGGAAACGCGGCCTCACACTTGAAATGTGTGTTTGTTTTTATGTCATCTTATAGCACTTTCCATTGGACGAAAAGAACCGTCCAGGAGCGTCCAGAAGCATTCTCAAACCGTTCCATTGGTGCAAAAAGATCGCTTCTCATGATTCTGAGGAGTGACAGCCGCTTCTCGATTTGAAGTGAGAATCGACTCAGAAGCACTAACACATGTTACTCAAATGTCAAAATGAAAAGTTTCTTCAAGGAATATTTTTTAGGCCGTGTCCGAATTGGGTTAAAATGTGGGTGAAAACTTGACGTCTGGTTAAATTTTGACACTAGCGTGGTGAATAAAATGGGTTAAAAATTATCCAGCTCCAGACCAGGTTAAATTTGGACACAAGTGGTTAAATTTTGACGTTTCTCAAGAAAGAAACTAGTGAGCAGCTAGTGAGAACTAGTGTTCGCAGACTTCATTAACAAGCAATACACATTAAGATTTGTTCCTAATGATGAAGGGATATAATTGATGCAAAACCTACAAAAGTAAATGAATTTAAAATTATTCTATTTCATTTGAGCCAAATTTGTATTTTAATATATTTCAAGCTGGATTTTGTCTTAAATATTTATGTTTTGGAATAACGATACACAAAAAAGGATAGGGTAATTTCTTAAATCTGGGGGGAATTTTTACTAAATATCCCATTTAACCCATTTAATTTTAACCCAGTTTGGACAGCAAAAATGAAAAATTGATCCCATTATAACCAGACGTCAAAATTTAACCAGTGGTAGAAGATTTTAACCCAATTCGGACACGGCCTAAGAGCCATAGGTGTTTCACTCACACAAAGGAAATTACGTTAAACCTTAAACTGAGTAGAAACAATTTTGGGTGTTCCATTGGCTTTTAAAATGAGTGCTTCCCCGAGTGAAACCAATGGAAAGCGCCATTAGTTGTGTGTAAGTACCAGCAACCCTGGATTTACACAAGGTGCTAGGGCACAGGGCGGCAAATTCTGAGGGCGACAAAATTTGAAACGAAAGTCAAAGATTTTTTCAGTCATAAAAGAATTTTTCTCTTTCATTTGACAGTGACACTTTATTGAGAAAACCTCTTAACTCTATACACCCTGGCAATATTTCTGTTGCCCATCGCCTTTCGTCTGTCAGCTGCTGTGATTCGATTTCCGATCAAGTCAAGTTAATATTATCAAAACAAAACAATTTAATATTTATCTTTTTTTTAAAGTTGATCACATATATTCTGTAGACTATGCGTTATGGGCGGAAAAGATTAAGCGGCGCTGCTTACAAAAAGCGCGCTTCAAATAAAGCTAGCAAGGAAGAGGAGATTTTGTGCAAAACTCCAAAACTGGAAAGTTTTTTTTTATTAAAAAGAAAGAAGGCGAAAAGCATATTAATAATGGCAATTGCCTCGTCTCAGAGCGAATTGGTATGTCACAACGATAATTCAAAAATCCCCACGTTTCTCAAAATAAAATATCTATTTTGAATATGTGCGATGGTCATTTATTGCTGTTTATTGTGATTGTAGGTTTATAATTGTGTATTTATTGGGTATAGTTTGTGATGATGCGCGTTCTACTAAAACTTCGGACGAATCGTCAATCAAAACTCGTCAAAATTTCGCAGGTGATGCAGTTTCAAGTGAAATCAGTTTCAGTCAATATGGTAAGTTTTTAAATTTAAAAGAAATTTTAGAAAATGGAATCAATTAGGTTATTCAGGTCAATAAAGTTATGGCTCACCCAAGAACATATAAATGTCACAAATAACATAATAACGATAATAAATAATTTTCTGTTATAGAAGGCAACGATTGCCAATGCCTTTTCCAATCGAGTGTCCCTTCAATTATCCTTGAATCCCATACCGCCAGCATTAAACATTGAAGACCAGTGGCAGCAATGCCAAGGAGCCATCAGAACCGCTGCCTCTGAGGTTCTGGGTTTCACTCGGCCACCAAAACGAAAACGTTCGATGAAGAATGAAGGCAGGCAAATGCAGCCAAGCAAAGAGCACGACAAATGCTTTTGCAAACACGAACGAGGACTGCTTACGATCGGTATAACGAGATTTACAAGGAGAGAAGAAGGGAAGAACACTGACTTCTCAAAAAGAAAAAGAAGCAGCATGAAAAGCGCTCGTTTGAGGAAATAGAGAGGTGCCGTGACAGGAACGAGATTCGGAAGTCTTACCAAAAGGTAAAAAGATCCTGCCAGCTTGGCAAACTCCAAACTCAAGCCTGTAAAGACCAGCAGGGAAACATAGTTATAGAGTCACAGTCGCTACTGAGGATCTGGAAAGATCATTTCTGCAGACTGCTTAACGGCGATGAGGACACAAATTCCGCTGTAAGGCAGACTGCCCCATTCAGCCTGGACGATGATCAAGAATGCCGTCCTCCCGACCTAGAAGAAGTTGTTGCCAGCTAGTGGGAGTGGAGGGGATAAGGAGGTGACCGGAAAAGGAAAATTAGGTAAGGAAACGGATTGGTGATTGAAAGGTAGGGGAATGTATCGCTCTTGAGGACTGGCCTGCTTGCTAAGCGCGGCTTAACTCGTCGGAATGGGGGGATCTTGCCCTCAAGAAACGACCTCACCAGCAACAAAAAAATTCAGGCCAAAATAGAAAAACACAAAAGGAAATATCGGACGGACGTTCACCATATTAAGAGAGCTGCAGATGGAACGCAGCTAGGCCTGTACCCACCCAACCTGAAATTTTATGGCCTCGATTAAACTTCCCTTTGTCGATGGATTTCATCCATCAGTCACACCATTTTCACTAAAGCGATCTACTCACCTTCCACACCCCTGAAATATCAAAATTTATTTATAGTACATGGTACAAATCATGCGCCAGGAAAAAGCCGATTTATTCATTTAATGAATTGAAGAACATTTATTGACTTGATTCTTGTAGTTATCGTGTTTTTTTTTTGTGTTTCAAAAAAAAAAATTAAGGCTACAAAGTACTTTTACTCTACAAAATTAAGTGACTATAACTAGGAAACTATCATTGAACAAACAAAAAAAACCAAAATGAAATTTCAAAATCAAGAATTCGCGACAGGCAAATTTTTCTTCCTTTTTATACCCCTATTCGCAAAAAAAACTCAAGGATCCTACCTAACCAGAGCTCTAAGTTATAGGTATGTTCCTGGTCAATGGAGACTTAACATGTACCAGCCCCACTCAACACTTAACGCGGAACAATCAAAAAAAAAGAAAAAAAATTAACTATCACTTACAAATATAATCATGGAAATTTAACAATTAAAGAAAATGTAGCACTTTTAAAAAAAAAAACAAAGCTCTGATCAAATCAGCTTTACCGCTATCAGCCTTAATAGTATTTTACTATCATAAGGTCGATATAATCGATGGTTTTCCCGCCCCCAGCTATGTTCTCTCTTCCGAGAACCTAGGGGAAGTATGTACATATATATTTATAGCTTCAGAACGCTAGGTTGCGTATTTTATTTTATTATATTTAATAAATATATATGCTTATTGGCATGGATTTTTGATTCAATGTATAACATACAAAAAAAAATTTTCTTTATTTTTTAGGGGGATACCCAGACTCACTGCGACCTTTTTTTATGGTTTTGTCACTGTACTGATGGGCCAGGCGACGTGTCTGTTCCGACAATCCATCGGTTTACCGGGTTCTGATGGTCTGACCCAGTGCTGTGTATGGCCACCAGGTTCCTTAAAAAGGTTTCAGTATACCCGATGCTTGTGATGTCTGGATATCCTAAATTTGGAAATCAGACTATTTACTTCTTGCTTCTAATTTATACTTTTCACTTTATTTTCGTATAGGTATCTTTCTACTACACTACACACTCACCACTAGGTTTTGCTGTTGCAGCTAAAATGTGTATTTCGGCCACTAAAAGCCCACCTTGCCGAATTAGACTTTTCCCAGATCATACAAATCTATTAAACACTATGGGCCATATTCATAGAGAATTACTAAAGTCGTAACTTCTTAGTTCACAGTTTAAGCTAAATCATTTAGGAAAACACAGCTTCTATTCATAGACGATTTTCATGCTGTGTTTAACTAAACTAGAGTTTATTGCAGTATTCTACTACAGTTATGCTTCAAACGAAGACATCAAAATCAGAAACGTCAAAATAAAATAAATAAAAAACGCTTCTTTTTATTGTTTTGGTTTTTCGAGCTGCTGGTTGGATACAATCTCATAGCGTACTACAAGTAAGTATTATTAGTTGAAATGAAATTCAAACAATATATTGTTTTCTTTTGGGTTAGATGGACAAACAAAATGTGAAGCGACAAAGGCAGGAGAACTGGACGCAGCTCGAAAAAGACCTTTTCCGCGAACTTGTTTGAAAGCATCTCTCTGTTGTAGAGAGCAAGAAAAATGATGTCAAAATGATTGAGAAGAAGAAATTGGCATTCCTCTGTTGTTACGATGTTCTTCAATGCTTAACAGATTTATTATAAAAGTTGCTGTCTCCTTGTCAAATCGATAACGTTCCCAGAATTGTTTATTATTTAATTCAAATGGATTACTTCGAATTTTGTAAATTTTTCTGTCTTGATACAGGCAAAGTTCGAAAAATATTTACTAAATCAATGTCTTCCATAATATCAAAATCTTCTTCAATATCACGTAACATGTTTATTTAAGAATTATTACTTTTAACAAAATTGTTTTCACAAAATATATATTCAAGATCAATTATGTATTGAAAGCATTGAATAATTTTTGACAGTCAATAGAAAAGAAGCAGCTTAAACCTAGTATCCCCCATGATTAGAGTTAGACTCCAGTTTACGTCTTAATCCTAGTACTAAATTTGACTATGAATAGCTTAATCTTCAGTTTAATGTAATAACAGTTTAACAGCAGTTTAAAAATGTCTATGAATATGCCCCTATACGATTAAGTTTCAGTTCCGAACACTATATTGCTGAAAATTACCTTTATTTTATTTATACTATACTAGAGACTATTTATCATTCAACTTTTAATCAAAAAAAAACTTCAATTTTACTAAATTTTCGACCTGTCACGGCGTTGTATCTTAAGATTATCTTACACGACTTAATGCGCGAGCTTTACTATACGCGGAGTAGAGTATTTGATCGTTACTCCCTCAGATCTAAGACACAACTAGATCAAACTGTTGTGGTACTGTTGAGCTTACGGTCATGGTCATGATCAGGAATCACACCATCATTCCATTCTTCCTCCCACATCTTTCGGAACAGGCGATCCCTAATCCGTCCACTCATTGGTATTTGAAAAATTTTTTGAATATTTGTTTTTGTTTCCCTTTCCTCTTTGGTATTATTTTTGTTTCTATTTCTTTATTTCTCCCTAGATGGTACCTCTTACGTCAGGCAGAATTCGATGTTCTGACATCTAATTCTACGTTTTGACGTCCCACTACTAAAAAAAATTCCTTATGGCTGTCATCTTTCAGCACGCATGAGTTTGAGTTTTCAATTCTTATTTTCTAATTTAATTTGTATTCTCATCCCTTTAGTTTTTCCTTATTTTTACACCTTTTAATTTCCTTTTCAGGCTAGAACCCTACCTCAGTACAACAACCTAACAGAGATACATCATACTTCCATCTCCGTCCCAGGAGTTTGTTTTCTTTCTTCAGTAAACATCACATATTCCTATTGTTTACGTTTTGTGTTTATTGATTTTTTTCTTTTCTTTTTCAGGTATCCGCAACAAAATTCCGTCGTTGGAGGATCTACACTACACAAAGACGGAAGAGGCTACCAGAATCCTAAATCCTGAATCCTAACGTGGGGAGAACTCACGATACTTAGCCGGGCATGTGTTCAATTTTCGCTTTACAGGTACTCTTTTCCCTATCTAGTATATATCCTATATCCTATTTGTTTTGGTTTTATAGCTATGCTATCTATTCTTTTTTTCAGATGATTGTTGCTACTCAGCGTCTACATCCCTCGCAGCGAAATTTGCGTATCGCCGGTATATACTTATATACCTAGTGACCATAACCTCCTGAGGTCATTGACCTCAAACATATGTTTGCTTCGGAAAGTAAGTACCTACTTATATCCCTCAGAAACAGTTTTGGTTGATAATTTCTTTTTCTTTACTTATTCTCAACAATAGCCAGCAGTGTCGATTGACTTGCAGTAAGGGTGTTGCAATTCATCTACCTTTTTAGAACATATGGCCCTAGTACCCTGGGGTCATTGACATCCCATATGTTTTGATAAAGACGAAAGCAGGTATGTATGTACACAATATTTCGGACTGCCAGTTGGGTTGATCATTTGTTTTCCCTTTTTTTTTCCTAGTAAAGCAACTATCCAGGACTACTACACTTGACCTGTCGGCCGTATATGGAGGGATTATTTTCATTTAAAGTACCATCACGAGAACGCAGGCCTATGGACTACAGGGAGTAGCAATCAAAGCGGAGTTTTTTTTTATTGTGTTTACTTATCGCTAGAATAGACTTGTTTAATAAATTAACATATAAGTAAATAAATAGGACATAGGTATTTAAACTAAGCTAAGTATCACAGTTGGGTTTTAAAATCACAGTCGGTTCCAGTATACATAGTTGTAGTGAGTTAGGCATACTTGCATCACAGTAGGTATAGTTGTATCACATTAGGTTTGATTGTATCACAGTAAGTTTGATGGTATCACAGTAGGTTTGATGGTATCACAGTAGGTTAACTAAATAGAATAGTTCATGTACGTTTTGTTGAGTAGGTATACTCACATACTTATAACTATATAAATATTATTCCTTGTGACTGTCCACCAAGGCTGTATATAGGCGCAAATGTAAATGCAAATGCATTATGCCTGTTTACTATTGAGGGTAGTTTGATGGTACCTAACCTTGTATGTGATTAATAAATATTTGTTGATGCTTAGAACCAAACCATGTTAATTGTTTTCTTTCATATCGTTGTGGGGTTTTGAATGCTAGGTTAATTTGTAAGAATTGAACTAGCGTTATACAAAAAGGGGTGACACTTAATAAAGCTTTAATACCATGTCTTATTAGAAAAACAGAAAAACATTCAGTATGACACAGGAGTGGGTTTGTACTTTAATTTAATTTTACTTACTCGTCTGATACCTGGGAATGGCGGGGTGAATGTACCAGTTGGTAACGAAATAAGAAGAAAGGGTTTATATGCCTCTTGTTGGTTGAGACCGGTTCTTCTTTTCAGGAATGTTATTGTTTTAAATCTTTGGGGTGATAGATTCCTATTTTCTTTCCGCCAAGATTTTCTAATTCGTATAATTGATTGCCTACTTGTTTAAGAACTCGACATTTGACATATTTCGGACAGAGTTTGGCGGACAAAATTTTCGAAGAGTCGCTTAAGATAAAGTTTCGTCGGTAAACTTTCTGTCCGGGCAGGTACTTAATCTTACGCGTTCGGATGTTATAGGTTTTTGCAGATTTTTCGTTGGCTTTTAGGATTTGTTCTTTAATTTGAGTGCGTATGCACTGCAAACGGTCTTTTCGAGGGATGGTCAAGATCTCTGAATCATTGACGCTTCCTAATCTTCGGGTCAGTTCATAACTACTACCGTGCGTGATCATGTTCGTTCCGAACAACGCGTAATAAGGTGTAACACCGGTAGAGCTATGAACCGAAGTTCTTAAGGCACACGCAATGTCACTTAGGTAAATGTACCAGTTTCGTTGGTCAGTATCTAGGTAACAGCGGATTGCTGCTACTAAGGAACGGTTAACTCTCTCTGAGGCGTTTGACTGCGGAGAGTAATTGGCCGTTTTGAAATGTTTAATTCCATATTTTAGCATGAAACTTTGAAAGTCTTTGGAAAGAAATTGTTTTCCATTATCAGAATGTATAATTTTCGGTACACCGAATACATTGAAAATGTCTTCGTGTAGGAATTTAACGACTTTCGAAGAGCATGCTTTAGACATTGGTTTAAGGAACACAAATTTGGACAAATGATCTAAAACAACAAAAACATGAGTATTTCCAGACTTTGACCTGGGGTATGGACCCAAAAAGTCTATATAGATTTTTTCAAAAGGACGATCGGTACAAAACGAAGTAACTATAGGGGGACGAGAGATTTGATTAGACGCTTTACTTTGCTTACACAGATTACAATTAGAAACATATTCTCGAATTTGCACGGTCATATTCGGCCAGTAAAAATACTGCCGGATTCGTTTTAAAGTTTTTTCCATGCCTCCGTGAGCGGCCTGTGGGGGATCATGAGCCTTACTAATTACAGACTCTGTGAGTCCAGAAGGAATCCACATTACCCAAGCATGTTCTAACATAGCCTCGTCTCTTTGGTATTTGTTGGCAACGCTCGCCAATCTATTACTCTCGGTAGGGACATTCCCAGTAGTAGATTTAGTCGCCATATTGAATTCTTTTTTTCTCTGCCATATCCGGCATTTTCGTTTTCTCTTTTCATCTAGAAACGTGCCAGAGTACAGACGCCATTAGCTGCCAAAAATCAAAAATAAGAAAAAAATCTTAAAGAATTCAAAGGAAACTTGGATTATAATAAGAAAAAAGCAAAAAAATCAGGAATAAAGAAATTAAATCTTAAAAACTAAAAGTAAACGTGAATTATACTAAGAAAATTATAAAAAAATCAGGAATCAGGAGAAAAAATCGTAAAAAACTAAAAGAAAACTTGAACTGTACAAATAAAAACCTAAAAGCAAAGACTATTGTAAGTATTTAAGTAATTATAAAGAAAAAAAAACTAAAATCTAACATACTTATCAATAAAACAAATAGGTTATAACCCTCATTGGGCAGACAAAACAACATTCTTTCATTTGTTGCACCAAGTGCCCCGGTTCATAACTAGTCGGAAGCTGTTGGTACCGATTTGTACCAACAAATTATAACAATATTCGTCGCATAAGGAATGTGAATGTGCTGAAGATCAACTTTACAACAATATTGGCCGCAAAGCATCCGCAAAATCGAACATGCCACCGAAAGCTACCAGTCAACCTCACAAGACGCGAAAGCCACCTGTTCCCCCAGAGGAATTTAATTGCTGTGCGTGTACCGAACCTGACTCTGCCGATGACATGGTGCAATGCGACAGTTGCGGATCATGGAGCCACTATACCTGTGCGAAAGTGGATGCTTCAGTAGCAAACGAAAATTGGATTTGCACCACGTGCATTTCAGGTGAGAAAATTCGTATACTTAGTAATTCCAAAGTAGTTTTTGCGTCTGCGGGACATAATTTTGCTAAAAATAAAGAACAAGATACCCTAGATACTGTCAATACTGTCTCAATTAATGAATTGAATGTGAATAAACACCAAATGCCTTCAATGCGTAATGCCACGCTACATGCAGCGGAGTCTGTCACTCCCTCTATGCATGAAGATAGTTTAGGTACTTCGAATATAGTGGAGTCTGTCACTGCGTCTATGCAACGTGCAAGTTTAGCTCCATCGAATGAAGTTAGAATAGGTGTAAGTGGTTTAGGTCGAATAAATGAAGTGGGTTTAGGTGGTTTAGCTCCATCGAATTAATTAAGAATGGGTGTAAGTGGTTTAGCTCCATCGAATGATGCAAGAATAGGTGTAAGTGGTTTGGCTCAAATGGATGAAGTGGGTTTAGGTGGAAATTCAACGCACGTCGAATTAGAAGGCATGTCAAATGCAAATATACCTGCCACGTCAGATACGGCGCTGTCGTCCTCAGCGCATGGTAGACTCAACACTGCACAACAGGTTATTGTTTCATCAGCTCCAAGTGGTACCAGCGTTCCCGAACACGATGCATTAAAGCGTTTTAATGACATTGAATGCCCTAAAACATACGGAGAACAATGCGCAACTAGATCAGTGAACTCGAAGGGATCTAAATCATCGCTAAAGCGCCTTAAATTAGAACTGCAGTTACTAGAAGAGGAAAGAGAGTTGAAAGCTAAAAGGGATAGCGACTATTTGGCGAAAAAACACCAGATCCTGAGTCAGATGGAAGACAACGCCTCGGAAACCGATGAGGACGATATTTTTACGATAAGCGAAAAGGTCAACAAGGTCAACAACTGGGTAAGCACACATACGTCAAAGGGATTCATTACGTCAACAGGCAACAGCGCATCTGCGTACAAAGGGGAGATCCGCACAGCTGAAAACAGACACTGGTTCAATGCGTCTGTAGTGCAACAACAGCAACTGCTATTGCAACAACAGCGACCGCTACTGCATCAACAGCAACCGCTACTGCAACAACAGCAACCGCTATTGCAACAACAGCGACCGCTACTGCATCAACAGCAACCTACTGCAACAACAGCAACCGCTAATGCAACAACAGCGACCGCTACTGCATCAACAGCAAACGCTACTGCAACAACAGCAACCGCTAATGCAACAACAGCAACCGCTTTTGCAACAACAACAACCGCAAATGACGTCACCATACCAGCCTCAGCCGGACCATACTCAAACTTGGAATTTAGGTTGGTCAGCTCACGGTTTAACAAAAGCCAATATAGCCGCTCGACAGTTGATATCGCGAGACCTGCAACCATTTGGAGGGATGCCCGATGAATGGCCGTTATTCATAGCAAACTTTTATAGGAGTACGGAACTATGCGCGTTCACGGACGGGGAAAACATGATGAGGTTACAAAAGGCTCTGAAGGGGAAAGCCTTAGAGTCTGTTCGAAGCCTTTTAGTGCAACCGAATTGTGTGGAGCGAGTGCTATCAACACTAAAGATGCTATACGGGGACCCAGAAGTGATCATACATACGCTAATAAGGAAAATCGAATCAACGCCACCGCCGAAAGCTGAGAAGCTAGAGACAATAGTGAGCTTTGCGCTCACAATACAAAATCTTTGCGCAACAATTGAAGCTGCTGGTCTACACACACATCTAAATAACGCAACGATGCTTCGTCAGCTGGTACTTAAACTGCCACCTAACATTCGACTCGATTGGGCGAAATATAGGAGAAATATTCAAGAGTGCAATATAGCTCATTTTGGAATGTGGATATACCAGCTAGCCGAAGCAGCAAACAGCGTCGTACCGGACATCTCGCTGCCTACATCAGAACACAAGCAACCACATCGAAAACCAAGTGAAAAAGGATTTGTGAACGCACACTACAGTGGCGACAACAATGAAATTGAAACCTCCAGACAATACAAGTGCTGCATATGTCATGGAGACTGCGAGACGGTAGCTGCCTGCAAAGAATTCCGCAAACTCAGTCGCACCTCCAAGTGGTCTGCAATAAGAGAGCATCAGTTATGTCGACGCTGCTTACAAAAACACACCAACCGAAGATGCTTGTCAACTAGTGTTTGCGGGGTAAATGGATGCTCCTTTAAGCATCATAGACTGCTACATAATAAAGAAGAGGATCAAGAAAAGCCAACACCTACTGAAAGAGCTGTGATGCATCATCAGAAAACCTACAATGCTCGCGACGGCGATTCAGATTCAACCTTATTTCGTGTCGTGCCTGTGAGATTATACAACAAGGGAATGCAAGTTGATACCTATGCATTCTTGGACGACGGTTCATCGCTTTCATTAATGGACGAAGACCTAGCAAGACAGCTGAATGCGAAGGGAGTTCCTCAGCCACTATGTTTGAAGTGGACAGGAAATACCCGGAGATTCGAGCAAAACTCCCAGAAGCTTTCTCTTCAAATTTCCAGCACTATCCTACCAGCTGAACGGTTTATGCTTGCGAACGTACACACCGTGGCAAGGCTACAACTGCCAACACAATCTGTACAGTTCGATGAACTTCAACAAAGATATAAGCATCTAAGAGGACTACCCATCGCATCTTATGAGAACGCAACTCCAAGACTACTCATAGGCTTAAACAACACCAAGTTAAGTCTCCCTATACGTACGAAGGAAGGTGGGCTAAATGATCCAGCTGCAACTAAAACGCGATTAGGATGGGTAGTACATGGCTGTTATGAAACACAAGCTTCCAAGAATGCGTCTCCATACCATCATCACGGCTTTCACACCTGCGAGTGCACCAACGAAGAACTTAAGCTATTGGTCAAAGAGTTCATTAGCAACGACAAATTTGGTGCATCGAACTCCAGCAAGCTGCTACTCCCAACAGAAGACACACGAGCATTAGAGCTTTTGAATGAATTTACTGTCAAGAAGAACGGGCGTTTTGAAACTGCACTTTTGTGGAAGTCTGACCAGATCGAACTACCAGACAGCTTATATATGGCTAAAAGGAGACTAACATGTTTGCATAAACGTATGAAACGGGAGCCAGGGCTAGCTGAAGCACTGGAAGAAAAAATTAAAGAATATGTAATCAAAGGCTACGCGACAAAACTTTCTGGAGCTGAACTTCGTACAGAAAATCATCGATCCTGGTATCTTCCGATATTTCCGGTCTTTAATCATAACAAACCTGGAAAGATCAGAATAGTTTGGGACGCGGCAGCCTCGGTCAAAGGGGTGTCACTTAACTCAGCGCTACTTAAAGGTCCGGACCAACTACCGTCACTAACTTCGGTTATATATAAAGCAAGAGAAAATCGAATTGCAATATGCGGAGACATTATGGAAATGTTTCACCAGGTGAGAATACGGAAGGAGGACCGCGATTGCCAAAGATTCTTGTGGAGCAAAGGTGACGAACACGAAACAGAGGTATATGTGATGAACGTTATGACCTTTGGGGCAACGTGCTCACCCTGTTGCGCTCAATTCATCAAGAACAAGAATGCTGATGAATATAGCCAGATCTATCCGCGAGCTGTTCGAGCGATAAAAGAAAATCACTATGTGGACGATTTAATGGACAGTGTGGAGACGGAAGAGGAAGCGATTCGTCTAGCGAAGGAGATTCGATTCGTGCACCAACAAGGAGGCTTCCTAATCAGGAACTGGATCTCGAACTCCTCTGCAGTCCTCAAAGCTTTGAAGAGTGACATTACTGAAAACAAGAACTTCGAGGCAGAATTCGAACTCACTACCGAAAAGGTACTGGGAATGTGGTGGTGTACTTCATCGGACTGTTTCACCTTTAAGTTGACTACAAACGAAAACCAAAGAGAAATTCTTTTTGGAAATCGTCGTCCTACGAAGCGGGACGTACTCAGGGGTGCCAGCACGTAACTTGTTACAATCGAGGATTGTCGATGTAATCGAACGTTCGCAGCACCTATTTTGAATCAATCGAGTTTTCTCGATTGTATCGTCTTTTTTGGCAGCACACAAACTTGAAAACGACGCTTGAAACAAAAGTTTTCACTCGGCAGAAAATAGTTGTCGTCCGTCGATCTAGGCAGTGTTTTTTTTTTTGTTAGAAATGGAAAAAACTAACAGTATGTCAATTATTATAAAACAAATTGAATTATAAACCACATTTATGTGTAATCACCACGACTAAGCAAAGGGAATCATCAAAAAAAGGTCTCAAAATAGGAATGTGAGTGCCATGAACACAGCCTACTATTCCCGGCGACTTGGATTAAATATAATAATATACTCCTTGCTTTCTTGACTTGATATTTTGAACTATCGAACTTTATCCACTGAGAACAAAATTTATTTTCTAAAACAAGCAACGTATTTTGGAAGAACTTTGACACTGTTTATGTTATCTTGGAAACTTCCACTGGCTAGGAGATTCAAAGTGTCGCAAAGCTGGAGAACTGGTGTAACCGATGTACTTCTAACGTTGTTTGGGAAATTTAAGTAGCCTAGTACCATCAGGAAACATTCATTAATCAATCTGAACTGCTGCACAAAACTAAAAAAAACAAATGGTTTTGTTTCGAGTCTAATTTTTTTCTTTGTTCTTATATATGAACACTTTTCTACTCTTTGTCAACGCAATTCTAATGGATTACTTTTATCTCTGAGGCACATTCTTTTGATTTTTACGTTAAATACTTCTTCATCGTCACTCTCTGAATCCAAAAATATAATTTCTAAAAGGAATTCAACTTATCTCCATCGAACTTTATTTTGAAGACAACCAATTTGACGTTTCACTTTGTAGTTCACAATGGCATTTTTAAGTTGATATCAAAATGAAATTTGTTTCAAAATACGTGCTGTCAAAAATAATTTGTTTCGAGTTGGGCCACGATCGACAATCCTCGATTGTATCAAGTTACGTGCTGGCACCCCAGAATTCTAATGACGATATTCGACCCGCTAGGCTTGCTAGCCCATTTTCTGATGTATGTGAAGGTACTCTTGCAGGACATATGGAGATCAAAGACCGATTGGGACGACGAGATCCCAGACGCAGAATACAGTAAGTGGTTGAATTGGACTAGGTACCTTCGAAGTATGGAAAAGCTAAAAATACCACGGTGTTACGTACAAACCAACCGTAGCTCAGAGCGACAGTTACATGTCTTTGTCGACGCCAGCGAGAGTGGGTTTGCCGCAGTAGCGTATATCAGAAGCAAGACTACCAACCAAGTAGAGTGCGCTCTCATCGGGGCCAAAACGAGAGTAGCACCTTTAAAAAATCTCTCCATACCCCGACTTGAGCTACAAGCAGCAGTCTTAGGCGCTCGGCTAGCGAAAAGCATTGTGGACTCCCACGCACTCGAATTCTCCAAACGATATTTTTGGTCAGACTCTAGAAACGTCCTGAGCTGGATCCGATCCGATCACCGAAGGTACCGACAATTTGTTGCCTTTAGAGTCAGCGAGATCCTGGACCTCACAGAAATATCAGATTGGCGGTGGGTTCCTACTAAAATGAACGTAGCCGACGAGGGCACGAAATGGCAGAAGATTCCTGAATTCAAAGCTTCAAGTCGTTGGTTTAGTGGACCAGACTTCCTCAGTCTACATCCCGCTAGTTGGCCTAAGGAAAACCCACAAGAAACCTTGGAAAAGGAAGAACTCAAAGCTTGTTTCCTAAATGTGCACAGTGAAATGAACCACAACGTGTTTAGATTTGATGAGATCTCCAGATGGAATCGACTGCTAAGGAGCACGGCGTTCGCACTTCGCTTCATCTACAACACCAAAAGTAAAAAACTCGGGTACGAGCGCATCGTAGGAACCCTAGAGCAACGAGAACTTCAGATGGCGGAAAGAGCCATTCTTAAAGAGGCGCAACGAAGCGCTTATGCGGAGGAAATAGCAGACCTGAAAGCCAACCGGTTCGTAGACTCATCCAGTACACTCCATAACCTTTGTCCAGGAATAGACGAGAACGGCATTATTCGAGCGACTGGGCGCATACATTTAGCAAAGAAGGTGAATGATGAGATGAAGCTCCCAGTTATCCTCCCAAGAAACCATCGAGTAACTCGCCTAATTATAGAAGATTTTCACTCACGGTTTAAACATCAGAATCATGAGACGGTAGTCAACGAGCTACGACAGAAATATCACATATCCAAGTTAAGAGCCACCTTCGCGACAATAAGACGTCTCTGCCAGACCTGTAAGAATAATAGAGCTAAACCACTTCATTCAATAATGGCACAGCTGCCACCCGCAAGACTCGCTTCGTTCTGCCGCCCATTCTCCTTCGTCGGAGTGGATTATTTCGGACCAATGAATATAACCATCTATCGAAGAACCGAAAAAAGATGGGGGGTCCTTATAACATGTTTGACCACTCGAGCTGTGCACCTCGAAATCGCACATACACTCTCAACAGACTCTTGCATAATGGCCATACGCAACTTCATTGGACGCCGTGGAACGCCAACCGAAATATATAGCGATAATGGAACTAACTTCCAAGGTGCCGAAAGAGAACTGAAGGAGGCTTTCGCAAACGTCAATCAGGACAGACTTATAGAGGCCTTTACGTCAACAACCACTAAGTGGAAGTTTATTCCTCCGGCATCACCCCACATGGGCGCCAGCTGGGAACGGCTGGTACGGTCAGTGAAAAACACCTTATATGCAATAAACCCCACTCGGAATCCATCGGAAGAACTCTTGAAAAGTATGCTCATAGAAGTAGAGAACATCGTGAACTCCAGACCACTAACGTACATTCCCATTGACAGCGAAAATGAAGAGGCACTTACACCCAACCACTTCCTTTTAGGGTCCTCGAGCGGTTCAAAACCTATGGCAGTATTTAATAACGACAGTAGGGTACTAAAGAAAAATTGGCAAAAGTCTCAGCAGTACGCTGAACTCTTCTGGAAGCGCTGGGTAGAAGAATATCTCCCTACAATTACTCGTCGAGCAAAATGGTTTCAACCAGTGAAACCCATAGCAGAGGGGGATATAGTCCTTATTGTGGACCCAAATAGTCCTAGAAATTGCTGGCCTAAAGGACGAGTAGTGAAAACCAGAACGTCAAAGGATGGACAAGTCAGAAGTGCCCATGTCCAGACCATTTCCGGCGTCTACGAAAGACCCGCCGTCAGGTTGGCGGTCCTAGATGTTAGGAAGCCTGAAGGAGAGCTGACTTCGAAATGACCTACCGGGGGGGAGTGTTGGCAACGCTCGCCAATCTATTACTCTCGGTAGGGACATTCCCAGTAGTAGATTTAGTCGCCATATTGAATTCTTTTTTTCTCTGCCATATCCGGCATTTTCGTTTTCTCTTTTCATCTAGAAACGTGCCAGAGTACAGACGCCATTAGCTGCCAAAAATCAAAAATAAGGAAAAAATCTTAAAGAATTCAAAGGAAACTTGGATTATAATAAGAAAAAAGCAAAAAAATCAGGAATAAAGAAATTAAATCTTAAAAACTAAAAGTAAACGTGAATTATACTAAGAAAATTATAAAAAAATCAGGAATCAGGAGAAAAAATCGTAAAAAACTAAAAGAAAACTTGAACTGTACAAATAAAAACCTAAAAGCAAAGACTATTGTAAGTATTTAAGTAATTATAAAGAAAAAAAACTAAAATCTAACATACTTATCAATAAAACAAATAGGTTATAACCCTCATTGGGCAGACAAAACAACATTCTTTCATTTGTTGCACCAAGTGCCCCGGTTCATAACTAGTCGGAAGCTGTTGGTACCGATTTGTACCAACAGTATTGGAAAGCTCGTTTGTACACAAAGTCGTCTTCTACCTTGAGGTCTGGCAATTCTTCTGCTTTGTCCTTTATTGTTTTTATTAGGCTTTTGTATTCATCGGACTGAAATTCTTCCGATTCCAAGTCAATGAGAGGAGCCACATCTACCACATCTATTGCTTCTACATGTACCCGAGAGAGAGTATCTGGTACCACATTCAGAGCTCTATTTCGGTGTTCGATGTCAAAGGAATAGGACTGCAACAAGAGACTCCATCTAGCTAATTTACCACTGAGATCCTTCATGTTCATTAGCCATCGAAGGCTGGAATGATCAGTAATGACAGTAAATTCCATTCCTTCGACATAGGGTCTAAATTTTTGCACTGCTTTCACCGCAGCCAAACACTCTCTCTCAGTTACGCTGTAGTTCCTCTGACACCTGTTCAATTTTTGGGAGAAAAAGGCAATAGGTACTTCTGCATCTTCTTGGTTTCGTTGGTATAGTACCGCTCCAATACCGGAGTCTGATGCATCACATTGGAT
This sequence comes from Melanostoma mellinum, assembly GCA_914767635.1. Classification (NCBI taxonomy): domain Eukaryota; kingdom Metazoa; phylum Arthropoda; class Insecta; order Diptera; family Syrphidae; genus Melanostoma; species Melanostoma mellinum. The sequence continues at coordinate 78,921,019 of OU612058.1, read as the reverse complement.
GTAGAACCTCTTCTTAAAATCGGGATGGGAAAGCACGGGTGCGGTGGTCAAAGAAATTTTTAATTTTTCAAATGCCTCTAAGGCAGCCTCGGTCATTTTGAACTTTTCATTGTTTTTCTTCAACAGATCAGTCAGAGGTGCCGTTAGACTTGAAAAGTCTTTGATAAATTTTCGGTACCATCCAGCTAAGCCTAGTAACCGACGAACTTGTCTAGGATTCTTTGGTACCGGAAAATCTACAATGGCCTCCACTTTAGCAGGATCAGTTCTTAATTTCCTACCACCAACAATGAACCCCAAATATTTCAATTCCTTGAAACAAAATTTGGATTTGGCCATGTTGATGGTGAGGTTCGCTTTTCTCAAACACTCTCCTACTTCCTCTACCAGGGCTTAGTGGGAATCAAAATCAGGGGCCATTATAAGTAGATCGTCCAAGTAGACAAATACTTGTTCCCTAAGTTTTGATGGGATGACCTTATCCATCAACTGACTCAATCTTTGTGCAGCGTTACAGAGACCGAACGGCATCACGGTAAATTGGTATAGAGGCCTACCAGGTACGGCAAAAGCCGTACGTAAAGTTTTCTCCCTACTCTGTTTTTCCAGCGGTATTTGCCAGAACGCTTCCTTGAGATCAATGCTGCTCATGTATACGGTATCGGGGAGCCTACTCAGTAGTCCCTCTATGTGCGGTAGCGGATTCGCATTTTTCTTTGTCAGTGCATTTACCTTGCGAGAATCGAGACAGAGTCGATTTTTGCCTGGCTTCCGCAAAAGGACTACTGGAGAACACCACTTTCGCTCTCCTCAATTACCCCTAAGTCTAGCATTCGATCTAGTTCTTCGTATAGGATCGCCTGTACCGCTGGAGAAACAGGATAGTGCCGCTGTTTTACTGGCTCTGCCTCCCCGGTATCTATAACATGCTCCATGAGCATCGTCTTTCCCAACCCATCTCGGTCAAAATTCAAAAATTTTTGCTTAACTTCTTCCAGTCGCTTCTGTTGTTCGGAAGTTAACAAGTGAGCGCTCATCACCTCTACCTCTTGATCTTGATTCACCTCAATGGAACTAATGATGTTTGGTGCTATATTGAAAATTTTCCAAAAGTCTACCCCTAAGTATACCTCTTGGTCGAGACTTGGTACCAGGTAGAACGTTACGTCACTAAGAACATCTTTATATCCTACAGACACTGTTACCTTGCCTACAATTGACTGGGTTTTCCCATCAGCGGTTTTGACACCAGACTGAAAGGTTGTGATGTCGATATTTAGGTCCTCTATCAGTTGCATACAGTTTTTACCTAAAATGGACACACTGGCACCACTGTCTAACAATCCTAACAATATTCTTTCACCTATTTTAATTTTAGCATATGGTCTGGGGTCGGATGATGTATCCACCCTTGTGGCCGCGATCCTCTCTCGTTTCCTTTCGATTTCTATAGCGTTCTCTAGCTTTAAGTACCTTCCTAGATATCGTAGCGTTACCCTCGTTATAAATTCTTTTTCGGGCTATTTGGAATTCCCGTATTCGCGTGTGTAACGACTTTATATTAGGTTTTTTTGGAGGCTCGTTACTAGTATCGGTAGGGTGTGTGGTTGGTCGCTCCAGTATCGTCACCTGTACTTTACCCTGAACCTTAATCCTACCGTCTTTATATGCCTCGAGGGCTTCATTAATGGTGTTTATTATTGAGGGTTGAACGGCGGATTCGAACGCGGCTCCCCCTGAAAACCCGCGTTCCCCCTCCGGTTTTCCGGCCTACACTTTTGACAGTGAGGAGTCTTCACGCCTTCCTGTCCGCACATAAAACAAAATATTTTCAAGAAGTCGGCTTCGCACTCAAAGTAAGTATGTCCGGGGACTTTACATTTCCAACAGACGAGATTAGTTACCTCCGAGCCTTTGGGAAAGTGGTTCTTTGGGCGCTGCCCCGAAAACTGAAGAGCTGCGAGCTGATCTTCTGTCGGTTGATACGAACTTTCTTCATATTGAAGTTCGTTCGTCACAAACTTGTGCGGTGGTTTGTATGGCTTCGGCATTTCCCTTTCCCTTCTGGGAAATGCTGTCTCGGCGTCTTTACAGGAGTTCCTCAACTGGTCAATGGTAAATATCGACATTGGATATACTAATTTGCCAATCTTTTCATTTAAATTCCTTTTCAGAATCCTTACCAACTCTATTTCAGGGATTTGCATACTGAGCTGAGATCTTATACGGAAGAAATCATCACAGCTCTCCCAGGAAGCCTGCCTGCGATCCATAATGTCTCGCATTAGCTCAAAGTCCGAGCGAGCATTTTTAAACTGACGCATCAGCGCGTCCTTTAGGATCGACCAGTCCGGTCTATAGCTGTGTCGCTGAAATTGCCAGTACCACTCGTGAGCAGGTCCTGAGAGAAGCAAATGAAAATTCCTTAAGATCTCAGCCCAAGGATACTCATACTGCCTTTGCAGCGTCTCTATTCGAAAAATGAAATCTTCCACAGTGAGACTCTCCGGCTGGCCTTCAAATATTAGACCCCACTTGTCTATCTTAATAGGCCCTCGAACACTAAAGTTCCCATCTGGAGGACCGTGAGGATGTCTACTTTGGTGTTGTGGATACATACCCTGTGGATAAAAAGGTAATTCTGTGTATTGTGCCTGCTGTTGAACCCTATCTAGCCCTCTTCTTGGATTTTCAGCATTAAATCGTCTATTTTGCTGGCCAGGTTGTGACCAATTCCTACCATGAGAACCGTTTTGAGGAAGATGGTGTGCTGTTGACAGAGTGGTAGCTGGGGGACCTTGTGACCTGTCCACCCCTGGCGGGCTAGTGTCAGCTGTTACCCGAACTGAACGAGTCAGCTCTTGCATAAAGTCGCTCAGCTGCGCTTTCATTTCACCCAAGGACGATGTTAACTCCTTGCGCAGGGAGGTTTGATGTGAAGACAACCCCTGCGTAATCGACAAATTGATGTAGGCTTTGAGGTCTTCAGGTATCAACAAACGTTCCCTACTCCCCATAGCCGGTAAACTGGTTCTATTTTCAAAAATATTTCTAAGGTTGTTTAAACTACCTGATGTTTCTAGTGACTGCCTCAAGCTATCACGTCTAGCTGCCGCAGGCCTTACGGTTTGGTCTAAAGAACCTCCGCTGCCTTTGGGATTTAAACCAGCCGCACCCATCTCACTTAAGCTGCTATAAGACGGTGCGCTTATAGACTCGCTGGACATATTGCTCAAACTTGATTCGGCTGGCCTACCTGAGCTATCTATAGGTACCCCCGTGTGTTCGGATAAGGATCTATAATTCACGTCAGATGTGCGAGGAGAATGTACTACCTTACCCTTAGTTGGGATTTCTTTATTAGTCGACCGGGTGACTCGTTTGTTTCCTTCTATGTCCGCATCTCTTATTTGCCTTCTAATGCTTTCTTCTTTTTCAGTATTCATCTTGGCGGTTACGACTTAGAAGGATATTACTAACACTACCTGGATCGAGCAATTGGAGCGAAGTTAAGGTATTTAACTTAAGGTAGAACTAAGGTATCTTTTCAAATTCTGTATTTTGTTTTTGATCTGTGTATAAGGGGAATTCGTGTTTGTTATTATTCTTTTTATAGCTATATATATTTTTTCCTTGTTAAGAAGGTAGTAAGAGTGTAGGTGTAGGTTAGAAAAATATGATTAATAAATAGTAAACAACAAAAAAAACGAAAGCGGTCTTGTCTAGCAAGACTTTCAATAAAACGAAGAAGAAAAAAAAATACAGTGAATGTAAATGTAATAGTCAAAAAAAAAGGTTATCTTAGGAAATGAAAATGAAGAATAAATAAACAAAAAAAAATTCAAAATCAGGTTTTTTTTTTCTCAGTTTATATATTTAAATGCTACCGTATATACTAATGATAGCATATGGTAACTGAAAAGATGATTAAAAAAAAATATATACGAACATAACAAACGAAAACAAAAATATAATATTAGGCAGGGCTTGAACTAAGAACATAAACCATTCGTTTATATACAAATAGTTCAAACGACAGTTAGTGGATTGCAAATGAATAGACTAAGCGGTGGTTAAGTCTATTTATATATTATAGGATTATTATTATTTTTTTTTTTTGAATAACCAAAAAAAATTTAAATTTTTGTGTTGGTTGTATGCGTACTGTATCGGGGTGTTTCCGGGAGTAGTTTTCGGTAAAAGTTACTTGGTGTGACTTATTTCGAACATTTGATATTAAAAAGACTGCAGACGGACGATCATAAAAATCTCTTAGTATGGTGAAATAGTTTAGGGAAAAAAAAATAATAAATTGCACTGTTTATCTCCCGTTCCCGCAGTTAAAGCCTGTCTATAGGACTTAGCTATAAGACGTGAAACGAGGAGATAAACGTGACTTTAGAATAGTTAATGAGTTACCATTAAACTATGGTTTTGAAACAGTGCATCGATATTTGCCTATTCGTCAAACATGGCCACTGTTTTAAAACGCTACAAAAGACTTGAAGAAAAACTTGAAAAAAAAATGTAAAACAAATTTTTTTTTTTTTTTTTTTGAAAGGGAAGCAAAATAAAGTTATTTAAAAGGATGGGAAAGGATATATATAGATATATATATATATAGATACCTGATGAAGAGCACAACCATGCTCGAAACGTCGTCAATCATCGAAATAACTTAATACCATCTTTTATTGACCTATAGCCCACAAAAACACACCAATATCTATTAAGATTTAAAAAGGTCACAAAACTCATTATATATAATGATATAGGATAGGGGTTTCAAACTAAATTTTCGGTGGTCGCTTTCAATTTTCTTTGGCTACGTCGCAATTCATCTTAGTACGTAAAGACCTTCTAAGTGGAGACATACGTATCAAAAAAATTCAAAGCAAGCACCTGGTGAAAATTTGTTTGGAATAAGGACGAAAGACAAGGACGAAAAACGTTGGGCGCCATTTTGTTGCCAGCTAGTGGGAGTGGAGGGGATAAGGAGGTGACCGGAAAAGGAAAATTAGGTAAGGAAACGGATTGGTGATTGAAAGGTAGGGGAATGTATCGCTCTTGAGGACTGGCCTGCTTGCTAAGCGCGGCTTAACTCGTCGGAATGGGGGGGATCTTGCCCTCAAGAAACGACCTCACCAGCAACAAAAAAAATCAGGCCAAAATAGAAAAACACAAAAGGAAATATCGGACGGACGTTTACCATATTAAGAGAGCTGCAGATGGAACGCAGCTAGGCCTGTACCCACCCAACCTGAAATTTTATGGCCTCGATTAAACTTCCCTTTGTCGATGGATTTCTTCCATCAGTCACACCATTTTCACTAAAGCGATCTACTCACCTTCCACACCCCTGAAATATCAAAATTTATTTATAGTACATGGTACAAATCATGCGCCAGGAAAAAGCCGATTTATTCATTTAATGAATTGAAGAACATTTATTGACTTGATTCTTGTAGTTATCGTGTTTTGTTTTTGTGTTTCAAAAAAAAAAATTAAGGCTACAAAGTACTTTTACTCTACAAAATTAAGTGACTATAACTAGGAAACTATCATTGAACAAACAAAAAAAACCAAAATGAAATTTCAAAATCAAGAATTCGCGACAGGCAAATTTTTCTTCCTTTTTATACCCCTATTCGCAAAAAAAAACTCAAGGATCCTACCTAACCAGAGCTCTAAGTTATAGGTATGTTCCTGGTCAATGGAGACTTAACATGTACCAGCCCCACTCAACACTTAACGCGGAACAATCAAAAAAAAAAGAAAAAAAATTAACTATCACTTACAAATATAATCATGGAAATTTAACAATTAAAGAAAATGTAGCACTTTTAAATTAAAAAAAAAAACAAAGCTCTGATCAAATCAGCTTTACCGCTATCAGCCTTAATAGTATTTTACTATCATAAGGTCGATAGAATCGATGGTTTTCCCGCCCCCAGCTATGTTCTCTCTTCCGAGAACCTAGGGGAAGTATGTACATATATATTTATAGCTTCAGAACGCTAGGTTGCGTATTTTATTTTATTATATTTAATAAATATATATGCTTATTGGCATGGATTTTTGATTCAATGTATAACATACAAAAAAAAATTTTCTTTATTTTTTTGGGGGATACCCAGACTCACTGCGACCTTTTTTTATGGTTTTGTCACTGTACTGATGGGCCAGGCGACGTGTCTGTTCCGACAATCCATCGGTTTACCGGGTTCTGATGGTCTGACCCAGTTCTGTGTATGGCCACCAGGTTCCTTAAAAAGGTTTCAGTATACCCGATGCTTGTGATGTCTGGATATCCTAAATTTGGAAATCAGACTATTTACTTCTTGCTTCTAATTTATACTTTTCACTTTATTTTCGTATAGGTATCTTTCTACTACACTACACACTCACCACTAGGTTTTGCTGTTGCAGCTAAAATGTGTATTTCGGCCACTAAAAGCCCACCTTGCCGAATTAGACTTTTCCCAGATCATACAAATCTATTAAACACTATACGATTAAGTTTCAGTTCCGAACACTATATTGCTGAAAATTACCTTTGTTTTATTTATACTATACTAGAGACTATTTATCATTCAACTTTTAATCAAAAAAAAACTTCAATTTTACTAAATTTTCGACCTGTCACGGCGTTGTATCTTAAGATTATCTTACACGACTTAATGCGCGAGCTTTACTATACGCGGAGTAGAGTATTTGATCGTTACTCCCTCAGATCTAAGACACAACTAGATCAAACTGTTGTGGTACTGTTGAGCTTACGGTCATGGTCATGATCAGGAATCACACCATCATTCCATTCTTCCTCCCACATCTTTCGGAACAGGCGATCCCTAATCCGTCCACTCATTGGTATTTGAAAAATTTTTTGAATATTTGTTTTTGTTTCCCTTTCCTCTTTGGTATTATTTTTGTTTCTATTTCTTTATTTCTCCCTAGATGGTACCTCTTACGTCAGGCAGAATTCGATGTTCTGACATCTAATTCTACGTTTTGACGTCCCACTACTAAAAAAAATTCCTTATGGCTGTCATCTTTCAGCACGCATGAGTTTTCAATTCTTATTTTCTAATTTAATTTGTATTCTCATCCCTTTAGTTTTTCCTTATTTTTACACCTTTTAATTTCCTTTTCAGGCTAGAACCCTACCTCAGTACAACAACCTAACAGAGATACATCATACTTCCATCTCCGTCCCAGGAGTTTGTTTTCTTTCTTCAGTAAACATCACATATTCCTATTGTTTACGTTTTGTGTTTATTGATTTTTTTCTTTTCTTTTTCAGGTATCCGCAACAAAGTTAAGCTTGCTATATGCAAACTTAAATCAAATAAGACTGCAGGTGCAGATGGCCTTGATGCCGAACTTTTCAAGGCAGCTGGAGATCAGTTGGAAAGGAGCATGCACCAACTGATCTTCATGATACGGTCGGAAGAAAGCATGCCCGATGGATGGAACCTCAGTATCGTATGCCCGATCCTAAAGAAAGGAGACCCTCACAACTGCGCCAATTATAGAGGGATAAGCCTCCTTAACGTCGCTTATAAGATCTTGTCTGCTGTAATATGTGAACGTCTGAAACCCCACGTCAACAACTTGATAGGTCCTTATCAATGTGGTTTTAGACCGGAGAAGTCCACAATAGACCAAATTTTCACATTACGGCAGATCTTGGAAAAAACCCGTGAACATAATGTAACGTGAACCCAACATTTTATACCAATTTCCTAATCGAAAAACGTTCAACCGAAAACACAACTGGCTACACTATAAAGGAATGGTATAAATAACAGGCGTTGCTTGTAAGCCAGTGTGTGTGAGTGTAGAGATGCTTGTTAGCAAAAGTGGAGACAATGTAGAAGTTACTGGAGAGTTCTAGATGGCATGTCATTCGATATAAATAGCCCGCCCGAGGCAACCAGAGGGCAGTCTTGTTTATAGAGTGATAAAGTGAAGAGTAAATACAAGTGATAGTCCAAAAGTCGAGTTGAGTTCAAATAAAGTGTATATCGAAAGTAGATACTGAATAAAGTGGTAGAATTAAATTGAAAGGTAGAGTTTTATTTTTGCGAACTAAGCGCACGTTACAATAATATCGATATTCACCATCTCTTTATCGATTTCAAGGCCACGTATGACAGTATCTACAGAGACGAGCTGTACAGAGCCATGTCTAGTTTCGGCATCCCTGCAAAACTCGTACGACTATGCAGGATGACTTTGGAGAATTCACGCTGCTCCGTCAAGGTCGGTAAAGAACTCACCGAGACCTTTAATGTCGAAAAAGGTTTTAGGCAAGGCGATAAACTGTCATGCGATTTCTTCAACATCATACTTGAACAGATTGTAAGAAACTCAAACGTCAACACCAGAGGAACAAATCTTTCAAAAGTCTGTGCAATTACTCGCATATGCAGACGATATTGACGTAATGGGAAGAAAAAAGCGTGATGTCATAGGTGCTTTTGCGAGTATTGAAACAGAAGCGGCAAAAATGGGTTTGATGGTTAATGACGGCAGAACAAAGTATATGCTGTAATCAAATAAGGACACAGAACATCGACGAATTGGACAAACGTCACAATAGACAGACATAACTTCGAGGTAGTATCTACAGGACTTCGTCTACCTAGGATCCGCTGTAGACACGGACAACAACATCAGTGCGGAGATCAAACGGAGAATAACTCTTGCCAACCGTTGCTTCTTCTGGTTAAGAAGGCAATTGAGAAACAAAACCCTCTCCAGAAAAACCAAGGTAACCTTATATAAGACCTTAATCATCCCAGTCCTGCTTTACGGCGCGAAAGCATGGACCTTATCGAAAGCGGATGAGGAAACCCTTGGTCGTTTCGAAAGAAAAATTCTCCGAATGATCTTTGGTCCCGTATGCGAAGGCAATGTGTGGAGAAGAAGATACAACAACGAGCTGTATGAGCTGTACCGCGACATGGGCATAGCCAGAAGAGTACGCATCGCGAGTCTACGATGGTTGGGCCATGTTGAGCGGATGGACCCAAACGCTCCGGCTCGTCGGGTGTTCGAAAGCACATTGCAGGGAAATCGCGGAAGGGGAAGACCTCGTCTTAGGTGGCGCAATCAAGTGGAGGAAGACCTCAACCGACTTGGAGTGCGAAACTGGAGAGAGCTCGCCCGAAATAGAAGTCGTTATCGAAGGATGTTGGTTGAGGCCTAGGTTCACCCCGAATTGTAATGCCCACCTAAGTAAGTAAGAAAGAAGGCAACGATGTTATCGACGATTCATCAATCAAATTCATTTCTGCTCCAAACTGCAGTCAAAACTCATGTTTGACTACAGATCATGATGTTAATATTATTCCGCCTTCTTGCTTATCACATAATTCAGATGAAGCAGAAAAATCGAAACGTCCAATTCCAGTTTAAGAAACAACAAAGATCCAGCCTAACTCGCTGAACACAATGCAAAAACGGAGCTGGACTGCAAAATCGGAACTGGAAGAGCTGTCAAAATTGCTGTACGTTTCGATTTTAATCGGCCCACAATGCAGCTGTACAGCTTTTGACATTTCCATCATTTGACACATTATTTTGTATTTTCTAAAGTCGGGAGTATTTTATAAACAAAATAAATTTGATATTGTTACTATGGATGAGGAAATAAATGATATTGTGTTGCTTGTTCCAATTATCAGAATGTTTTATTTGTATTTAAAGTACTATAAAAAAATTCATCCATTACGTAGGTACTGCAATTTTAAAAACAAAACAAAAACAAAATTAGTACACCAACCACTCAAACCTTTCATTAGGGTGTCGTACAGAGTCTCCAAGAAAAAAAATCCCTATCGATCAAAGTCCTCAAAAATTTTTATCCACCTAGCTAATATCCCCATTGAGATAATGCACATTGATGAAATCCACACCTAAACAATCTTTTTTGTCAAAATCCCCACGAAATCTCCAAATCCCCAGAGTCTGTGTACATATAAATTATGTGCATTTAGTTTTGAGAAAAATCTCTCTCTTTCGTTGTTCTTGTAATTAATAAATGATAACGATTTTGTTAATGATTTCGAAAATGTATTTTTATTTTAATAAACGTTACAAGCATTATAATTTTAGTTTTTTGGATTATATTTGCTGTAATACATAAACCTAATATCTCCAAAACAAATATATTCAAGTAGTGAATCATGTGATCAAATCGCGCGCGCGGGGATATTGGGTTTGTAGATTCTCTCTTTGGGGATTTTGGGAGTTGGGGATTTTCGTTTGGGGATTTTCGTTTGGGGATTTTGCGTTTGGGAATTTTCGTTTGGGGCTTGTGTTTTGGGGCAAACGTTACCAACCCCTTTCATTAATTATTATCACTCATCACAAAATTGTTATAAATTAAAAGTAAAACCCAAAAAACTAAAGTAACACTTGGCTGTCACACAATAATTTACACACAAACCCCCGTATTAATAAAACGCGGAATAGCTGCGTTCCATGGACTAAGTGAAAAATGGTATAATGGTAGCTTTAATTAAATGGAAAATGGTATAATGGAAACTTAATCCATGGAATACGGCTATTCCGCGTTTATTAGTAGGGGGGAAAATGTTTTTTTTCTCCTTCAAAATCATAAACGTCAAATTTGCTGTACAGCAAAAGTTAAAAGTTCGTCAACTTGTCCAGTTCCGATTCCATTTCCGTATGCAGCTCCGTCGTATTGTGTTCGCGCTATTGAATTTGTGTGTATTCAATAATTTGGCAGCTCTTCCAGTTCCAGTTCCAGTTGGATCCTCGATTTCTCGGATACAGAACGAGTCTAAAGTGGTGGAAAGTCACGATGGCTGACAGATACATTATTTAATAGAAAACTTCTAAATGGCGAGAAATGTCGATTTCCAGTGGTACACAAAAGCACTTTTAAAAGTGCTTTTTTGCTCGAAATATGTTACATTGAGGCACTAGATCACTTTTTTTTTGCCCCGAAAAAGCACTTTTACGAATCTCGATTCAGAGGCAAGATTTACACGCACTTTCACGTACACCAACACAAAACATTTGACGTTAACCAGTTTGCAGTTTGATTATTTTGCATTTTTGGTTAAAGGACTGTAAAAGAGAGATAATAAAAATAAACAATAAACTATTTTGTGAAAATGGATCGCTCAATTTTAGCTGAAATTATCAAGATATTTATGAGTCGTCATCTAGTTCTGATTCCAACGAAGAAGTGTTTGAAATTCTGAAATTCCTTACACAAAACGAAAAGCATTCTGTGAATAATTTTGTTCAAAGTGTTGTGTACAATTATTCGGATGAGGAGGTTTCTTCCTAGTGCATTTATTAATAAAGTTTCGAAAACATTATTTCTATATAAATTGCAGAACAAAACAAACGGGAAGAGTTGTCTGTCAAAAATAGTACACATACAGTGATAAAAGAAGAATTTTGTCTTTTCTGTTCCAGTGAGCACGAAAAAAAAGCACTTTTTTAGAGTGCTTTTGTTTTTGCAAAGGAAATCGACAAAAGTCAACCGCTCGTGGCTCGGTTACTCAATAAGTTATAAGTCTGTTTTTTGCGTTTCATGTCTCTTATTTGATGCTGATTGAGGTGGTGTTCGTGTAACTGAGCATGAAAACTCAAAAAGTCACAAGAAAAGTATGTTAACCCTGAAGGAAAGATCGAACATCAAAATAAGAATAGACAACGATTTAATCAATCAATTCGAAAAAGAAATTTCTTACCGAACTATCGAGTCGGATTTGCTTGAACGCTTGAATTGTGAAGAACTAATAGATCAGTTCGCGGTAAAGAAAGTAAGGCGTGTTTGCATTTGAAAACGAAAATGATTATAAACATTCGTAGTTATTTTGTATGTCAACTTTGAGTTTTATTTTCTTATAAAAACGCCTTATGTGATTATTCTTTTACTATGAAAAAATAAATGAATTCAAACCTTGCCGACGATTTCTGAGGTCAACGCGGCGTACCCCACAGGCGGATCACTAGTGTGAAGCAGCAAAGTGGGAGAGTTGTGATCGCTTCAAGATCACTACTCGTAACGCCGAAAATGAAGAAGAAGAAGAAGAAATGAATTCAAACCTTACGTTTTTGATTCATTTCATTCGTTAATTACATAGTTAACGATCTCACTAACATTTCAATTATATATAAATCAATGATAAAGGCGGCATTTTGTAAAGTGCACAGGGCGGCATTTTATAGAAATCCGGCCCTGAATACCAGCTTTGCTAAAATTTGGGGTCATTTTTTTTTTTATATATATACGAGCGTCTTACAACGTCATGGACAGCTAAAACGTCTTACAATGCTATTTTCGTGTATATATTGAATCAATGAAGAATATATTAAAAGATGAGCCTTGCTAAAATGAGGTGAATGGGCACTTATTTTTTACAACTTCTAGCCCTAATCTTAAGGCCTCATGGACGGAACCGGAGTGTAAGACGGGCACTTTTATACTTTTCGGGCCTTAATATTTCTATGACCAAAGTTTGAGCCTTGCTAAAATGAGGTGAGCAAATCGGTCACTAGCTCTCCGGCTACAGGAAAGAATAAGGAAAACCGCCGTAGCCTTATTTTCCTGTAAAAAAGCCATTGGTAATAAATGGGGTTTCTCAACCCAAATCTCCCACTGGCTCTACACCGCGGTCATCAGACCAATACTCACATGCGGAGTAGTGGTATGGTGGACCGCTCTTGATAAAAGGACCTACTGCGATAATCTAATCAAGGTCCAACCAACAGCCTGTCTGTGTATAAGCGGAGCACTGAGATCAACACCCTCAGCTCCCCTAAATACACTCCTTAACCTTACACCACTAGATATCTTCAGCAAACAAATGGCCGCCAGTACAGCCATTCGTCTGAGAGCTATCTCATCTCCCAATGGACCGTAAATAACATCGGTCAAGCTACAATCCTGAATTTATTCGGATCAATCCCTTGCCACTCCGACTACACCATCCCCCAATTGGTTTTTGATTATAAGTTCCAAGTCTCAACCCCACCGAGAACGGTCTGGCAAGACGAAGAATTTTTGAGAGCTGATTAAATTAATTTCTATACAGATGGTTCAAAAACCGAAGAAGGGGTAGGCTGCGGGGTGTACTCAAACCGACTTAACGTAAGTCTCTCATTCCGCCTTCCAAACCATTGTAGCGTGTTCCAAGAAATTCTGGCGATCAAAGAGGTCCTATCATGGCTAAAAGAAAACGTGATATCAACGAATATCCGGATTTTCTCAGATAGTCAAGCAGCCCTCAAATCACTCGGTGCTGTTTCTACGAGCTCAGTAGCCGCCCTTAACTGTCGCCTATCTCTTAAGGAGATGGCTGAACAGTTCAATATTCACCCTATTTAGGGGTAAGAGATATCGTGGGTAACTGCAAAGCCGATGAACTCGCCAGAGAAGGAACCAATCTACCGATCTCAACCAGCAGGTTGAATATTGGTATACCAATATTACCAATTGCTACGTGTAAACTTATGCTAAAGCAAGAGGCAATGGATAGAACAAATCATAGGCGGAACAATATCACCACGTGCGTGGCAACAAAACATATATGGCCAGGACTAGATCCAAAACGCACAAGACATTTGATAACCATAACCAGATTGCACGTTAGCTCCGTAATCAATGTCATCACCGGTCATTGTCTGATAGGAAGACACGCAATAAGACTTGGCGAGGAGGAGGATGAAACAATCCCACACCTCCTCTGCTCATGTCCTGCACTATTTTTTGAAAGAAAACGGTATATAGGGAAACATTTTCTTGATGATCCAAGCTATCTGGCGAACACAGATCCCCTGTATCTCCTTCGCTTTATTAAAAGCTCCAAATGGTTTTGTTAAATGAGGTAATCCCTCGCATAATTTGTATGGTTTCACAATGGACCTAATATTGGTCTAAGTGTGTCAGTTTGTTTTCCTCACAGCAATCTAAACCTAACCTAACCTAACCTTCCCTATTTTACCAGAATGTAAGAGGGCCTCGTAGTAAGACTTCTTATTATTTCATTAACTCTCAAGCTTTTGCCCATGATATTTTTGTTCTGACAGAAACCTGGCTTGACTTTCGACATAAAGAACTTTTTGACTCAGAATTTCAAGTATTTAGAAAGGACCGCCATTCACTTGTTCGTCCTTTTTTCGTCAACTTTAAAATCATAATTATTATCCGAGGCTATTGGTTGTTACGAAACCATATATGTAGTTTTTACGAGGTTGGGTAGTTAGCCCCAGGCACAACCCCAAACCTGTAGGGTCAGGTCCTTTTAATATCCCCTTCGACATAAAGGCCGGATAGTCCGAAAGCAGTTCCCTGCTGCAGGAGTATGAGAACTGCCGTTGGTTCGCCAGGAGGTCATCCGCCACTAGCTCTACTTCAATACTCGTATTGAAAGAACCGGAGACCTTTCCACCCTGGAAAAATTTTATTACCTTTTGGTAAACTTTTAAAACTCATTCCTGTTCGAATCCTTTCGCACTTTGAAAGACTTGTGAATTTAATGTAATGTTTCTCTTTGTTAAAATTAATATACTAGGTAGGGTATTACAAATTATCACTTGATTAGGTATGTGAAATTTTTTTGAGCCGCACTGTACTCTTTCCCAACAGCAATGCACCTAAAATTGGTCTTGTCTCGTTCTCGGTCTGTTTTTCTTGTAAAATGTTTTTGTAGTTTATGAAATCTGCTGCTTAATCTTGAGAATACGGTGTTGTTCTCTGCTCTTCCCATGTACTCGTTAGAAGCAGTCCCGGCTCACATTTTTCGTGGGTTTCGTTTTGGAGGCCGGGCCATTAATGCTTAAGGCAGGCGACATAGGATTTAAACACATTTGGAAACACAGTTTCATAGCGAACAAAAAGTTTAAAATGGTACATTTTGAAGTTGTTTTCGTGATTTGCACCAACAAATGAAAATTAAATGCTATGATGTATGAACGTGAGTGCAAAACAAACCTGTGAAGAACATTCTTATAAGTAAAATAGTTTAGAAACGGGATCATCAAATGATAATGACCTTTCACATTTCTCCAACTTCTTCGAAATAAATTAAGTATTGTAAGAATGAATACTTCTACGCAACTCAAAGAAACTAGATGGAAATATTTTCTTTGGACTTCCGTAGAGAGATCGCCACAGAAGTGCTCGACACTCTTCGTTGAAGCCTTGAGATTGTCCTGCAGGGAGGTTTAAAAACTTCAACTCGCCTGAATGTCAAACTGGGTGCTTGCTCTCAACTTGCCCAAAAGTACCAACAGATTTTTGGTGGGGCTAGTTCAGGTAGTGAATAGGGCTGTTAAATGGTCATTATAACAGAGATGTTTTGTGGTTTCGTGATTTAGCTAACCGAAATACCAGGGTTTGTTAAGGAAACCTTGGCCAACCCTGGGTAAAGTTCAACTATTTCTTATTTCTTTTATTTTTTCTGAGCAAAGTTACACCAGTAGGGTTATCTTTTCACTTGGGTAGTCAAATCGATAGGTTCGAGCAAAGCACGTTCAGCCAGGTACTATTGGTATAAAGAATAATTATATTATTAATTATGGATTTGTTTTTACTCGAATAATAATAACAACGTATAGGAAAAACAGCAAATTGATATAAATAGTATTTTACTCTTTCTTTCCTATTCCTGTTAGCTCTTTTAGGCTGCTTATCAAGTATTTATTGTATTCTTTGTAGTTGACTGGAGTTGCCCCAGCAATAGTAAGTTTATTTTTGGATGTATCCTAAAAAAAACTTCTTAATGAGGTGATCGAAAACATAACCATAAATCCTTTTACTTACGCCATATGATTCAACTTTGGACCGTAGCCTGAATATATACTCAAAAAAGTTGATCGAAGAAAATATTTGCTCTGCTTCTTGTGGATCATTATCGAGGGCCTCGCCGATTTCCTTAGATGTTTTACCCAACAATTGTTCGCCTACGTCGCTAAAGCACGTCACCCAACGACTTGAAGTCCAATCGCCAATTTCCATCTTAAATGTAGTAAGGTATGTTCATTTTAAATATATCTACAGATTTTGATAGTAAAACTTACGTTAAGCAATAGTCTGTACTTAAAATCAGGAAATATAGCGTTACACTTTTCGCAACGATAATGGCCATTATTTTCATCAACAACTTTTTTGTTACAATCCGGCTGTGGGCATGCTTTGTACGTAGAATTGGAACTGCGAATAAGCCGTACCACAGCTTTGCACTGGAAGTAATCAGGTTTTTCGCCAGCACCCAAATTTTTGGAGCGGGCCTCATAGAAGGATACCCAGTTATATGAGCCAGTCCCAGTTCTATAAAATGAGAGCAAAATTACAATGCACATACCGTTCCAATTTCTTGAAAATTAAGAACTTAATTACTGTGTAGAAACGCTGTTTTTAATGTTAGCGCCACCGCCATTGTCAAACCATCCGCGGAGCTTATGACCCTCTGGAATGTCTGGATTTATTTTCATCACTGAACCGGCTCCCAAGCTCAAACTTTTGCCTCCATTAAACTCGGCTACGCGGGCACTTTTAACGAGAATTACATGTTGTGCACTACTATCAAAGTTTTCTGCTTCATCACCCCAGAGAGTCAATTGAACCTTTATTTTTGAAATAAAATACACTCTTAAAATAAATGTGGCTAAATGTCAGTTTCATTAACGAGATTTAAGGACAACATTTATAAGATTAACGTAAAAACGATTTTTTCGCCTATGAACGAATATGATACCCAATGGAACAAAAAAAAAAAATGTTTTGCTGAAGGTGTCTCATACCTTATGGGTGAAAGGCCTTTCGTCAAAAATATATTTTCCTAAACGAATGTTTTGTACTCTTTATTTCTAAAGCGGATTCCAATCTACTTCTTTTGGGCTGACATATACGGAAGCTGATTTTCGTAGCTGACAATGCGTTACGAACTTCAAAGCCATACCAAACCGAAAATTTTCTTTCGACAACAAAGATTTAACGGATTTCAGCGAGTTACTGTAAAAGCAACGGTGTTGTGGATTAGACAGAGTTTTCAAACCACTAATATATGATTTGTTTGAGCAAGCATTAAGAGGTCCAAACCAAGTTAATTTTTTTCTAAGTAAGTAAGTAATTCATTTCATTCTCACAATAAAAAGTTGTTCGAAATGATGGTGGGCATTAAAACACCTCAAACAGCAAGCAAAACTTTCAAAAATTTGTGGGATTCAAGACATAAAAACACACCATAGCTAAAATGTAGAATGATGAATAAATTTCACCTTCTACATATTTCAAAAATTTTGATTAATCATTCATGTACATTTTTTCGATCAACCCGTTCCTTTCTGTTTTTTTTTTTTTTATTTTGCATTCATCCAAAGTGCCACTAAATCCATTTTAATTTACTCATCAAATTATAAAAATGCTTTTTTAATTTCGATAATCGGATCAGCACTCGTACCCAGCCAAACGAATACCTCAGTTCTCGATCCACTAGAGCAAGAAAAAACAGAATCCAAAAACCGCCAATGACAGGTGGTCATGCTTAGAAACATGCAATATTTATTTCCAAGAAAAACACAGAATTTCTGCTTCAGCTTAGTAGGCCTCGACTATCTCAATAGAGATTATTTCTTCGATGAACTATGCGACATCTATAACCTCCCAATAAACAGCATCCTAGGACTATGAATAGTTCAGTGGAAGTTCCCAACCCCAATAAATTAGTCACCAGCCCAATCCTCTGCTTCCTCCTTGATTACCCAAAAACTATTCACTTAATTTACTTAAACTAACATGCTAATTAAGGCACAAAGTACTACACTTAGTTCATTTTTAACAATTTTTTTTTCTTAAATTAAGTAAATTCTTTATATAACTGCCCCTCCCGCCTAAACGGAAGGAGAAAGACCCCTCCCAAACCAACTACAATGTCAATATGTTCATTTTGAATTGAATTTTCCAACTCTTCTACTACCTTCCTTAGGGCATTTTGTAGTATGAAGATCTCTGACAGAGCTGACATCATTTCTCTAGAGACTAGATTATCGTAGAAACAAATGACAAAACTGAAACTTTTTTACCACGCAGGGTACAACAACTGAGGAAACGACCAGCCAAATGTAGGAAAAAAAAACTGTAATTACAGTAACATGTCAATGGATATGTATAGAAATTGAATTTGTGGACAAAGTCAAAAAGCCATGGAGGATCAAGAGATCCAGTGACCTCAACTACAAAAATTGGTTTTTCACCCAAGTTAGCAATTTATATAAGAAAAAAAAAAGTTCCCAAAAACCGCTGTCAGCCACCAAACTTACAACCCCATCCCAAATCAATTACAAGAAAACCGAAATACCTCCATTCAATATTCATGCCACACCCATCTCAAGCCAAAAAACCAAAAAATCTTTTCAAACCTGAAAATGCACTGAACCAGTATAACAGAAAGAGGTGGTACACCAATCATCAACTCAACGAAAACCTCAAGTCTTGTTTACTAGAAGGAAACGATACGATTACGGTGGAAAGATTTGAAACAGAACTAGCAAAAGAGCTTAAGTAGCTAGGCGTAATCCTTGGCAAACGAACTGACGAAACAGGATTAAAGCTACTTCTCAAATGAGCAAAACCCTTATGTGAAGGCAACAAAATTAGTGGCGTATATTGTCCTCCTCCAGTAGCTACAATCACTTTACATTTTTAGCTACAAAACGTTTCAATTTGAAATCCAACCAAAACTAGAAACCTATAAGCAAACCTTATGCCATTTTTTTCTCTCACGGGAAGGAGGACTAAGTGAGTTGAGGTCAATTGCAAAACAATTGCTTAATTGCTTTGCGTACTGACTGCTGTTAGTCCTTAACTTTTTCTCAATTCACTCATTTAGTAAAGTGTGTTATTACACTCAGACGGTTTTGGAAACCAATTACTTTCGTTCGATAGATTTTGACGCGCTGGGCGAATACAATATCGAACATTCGCTACTCATAATTGGTCGAAAATTCTAGTCGATAACTTTTTGACATTTGAAGCGACCTTCATTTAAGCGAGTCGCTACTTATAGTACGAAATTATCGAATTCGCTTGGATTTTAGTTCGATTCGCTACTCATAATGAGGGCCTTAATTTCTTAATTTCCTTATTTAACAATACAAAATTTTTTTACATAACATTTTATGACATGAATATTAGATATAATAATCTGCACTATCACAGATTCCCGATTTCCCGATGTAGCTATCACATAATCCATTCGGATCGGAACGAATTTCGAAATTCGTAGATTCGGTATCACCAAATCCAAGTGGAATATAAAATCTTCGTCTTTATATACGAAAGAAGTTGTGTTTTGCAGAAAAATCTGAATGATCTTGCACATTTGGCACATTTGCACAGCTGAATTTGATACCCAGCATGGTGCATGGCGGATGGCTGTATTTAGTGTGGCAACTGGAAATGCTTTCTTCGATTCCATTCGGATTTTTTGATCACAAATTTTCGAAGTTCGTAACTTAGCTTTCCGTGTGGAAGTTTTCTATGATGGAAACTGTGATAGGGCTGAATAGAATATTAATAAATAAGTGGGGTGATCCTCGGTAATAAACAAATTGAAAAAAAGAGAAAAATAACAAAATTAAAAATTAAGATGTTTTTTTTTAAATAACTTCAGAGAAAACAGTTATATGTATTGCCAAATAAAAATCAAAATTTCAAAGGTACAATGTTTCAATATTCTCTACATCGACAGAAAAACGCCATGATCTTAAGTCTTAAAAACTTAAAATAAGATATTTGGGTTCTAATGGAGGGTGGACCCTCCCCAATAACCAATTCCATATTGCAGTTTTGAATCAAAGACATTCATGGCTGTTCTGATTTTCGTACGGATTCAAAACGGAAACCGAAATTGAATCCGTACGGATTTAAAAAAGTGTGTTCTTATTTCCGAACGGATTCACTACTGTAGGGCTATTCCAGAAAGCGCGGCGGATCGTATTTAAAGCGATAACTCAATTTCGAAGCGCTTCGCTTTAGGTTATTCTGAAAAGCGAACATGGTTGGAAATTAAACTTCCAATATTTCCATTTGGAAGTCTTATCCATCCACGCAAATGTCATCTATTTCCAAGTTTTTCCAATTAGAATTCCAAGTTTTCCCTAGGTATCAGCTGTTTCAGCGAATTCAAAGAAAGCTAATCAGAAGTAGTTCTTCTCAACTCGATGTAAATTTGAATCATTTTTGTTTATTTATTACTTCAAAAATATTTTCTATGTAGACGTCTGTAAAATTATTTCGACTTTAAAAAGAAGAGTTTTGCTATATTTTAGATGGAACAAAGCTGCATTTCAAACCTCTCTCTGGTCGCTGCTATTCTTCGTTTCTTAGCGGAGGGTTCAAGCATAAAAAATTGTTGTGTTGTAGTGTGTTTTTGACTCCTTTAGCAAAATAAAAAAGAAAATTACTCTCAATTCAATTGATGATAGTTAATTTTTTCTTTATTTTAACATTTTTCTATCAATCCACTTGCAATTCGACACTACAACACCTATCGCTTTTGAAAACGAAATGAATTATGTCAAAAAGATATAATTTCTACGAAAAAAAAGGGTGACGTTTGGAAAGCGCTTTCGCTTTCCATGAAAAACAAAAATTAAAAGCGATTCGCTTTTGAGAATACGAAAATTCATTTCCGCCACCAAAAGCGATCAGCCGCGCTTTCTGGAATAGCCCTCCTGGTTTTTTGTCACAAAAACGTGTTGGAAATTAAATTTTTGTGTTCATTGGAACTGTTTACAGCTTTAGTACATGTTAGTGCTAATATGTATGTATGTATGTATGTATAAATATTTATTTAGTATTTAAAAACTAATAATTTACAATATTTTTACATTTGTTTTCATCTGTTTTAAGATTTACTTTGACGTGTTTAACTATTTGCTTTAAATTTAATTGTGTTATTTTTTACAATGTTATGTGTTTAATTTTACAAAACTAACAATATTTCTTTTGAAGTTATTGATGTTATTCTCTGTTTTTATTTGTATTGGCAAACTGTTAAAAATTTGCAGTCCTTTGTGAAATAAGCTATTCTGCGCTGCACTTGTTCTCGAAAATGGTAGTCGGAAGTCATTGTTGTTTCTCATTGTATACGGCTGTGAGGTACCTACATAATTGACAAAACGAGATAGATAAGAAGGAGTCAAATTATTTTTTATTTTGAAAACAAACATAAGGACATTCATCAAAATTCTTTGTTTAACATTAAGCCACATCAGCATATTTAACATGGAACATATAGGTGTATATCTATTGCACTTTAAAATTGTTCGCATTGCTTTGTTTTGCATTATTTGAAGACTGTTGGTCATGTCTTGATTACACAGAAACAAAATTGAAGGACAATATTCGAAATGGGGTTTGATTATCGTATTATATATGTTTATTGCACTTGTTGTTGATATGTTCTTTCGAATTCTTTTCAATAAATTAGTTTTCTTTGATATTTTTTTGATTATATAGTCTATATGATGATTGAATTTAAGTTTATTATCAATTATAACTCCCAGATATTTGACCTCAGACACCACCTCAAGAGTGGTGTTATCTACAGTTATATTTATCACAGAATTGTCTATCACATTATTACTTATTACCATAACTTTGGTTTTAAGCGCATTTAATTTTAGCCTATTCGCCTTCAACCATTCACTAATGTTGTTGATATCAATTTGAATTTTTGAGATGGCTTCATCTAAATTATCCGACTTAATATACAATAAACCATCATCTGCAAACAAAGCAAATTCACTATTTTCAATTGCACTACCGATATCGTTTATATAAACATTGAATAGAAATGTTCCCAGAATTGATCCCTGTGGAACACCGATATCAATTGAAACTTCTTCTGATACAATATCATTCACTTTTGTTTTTTGTTTTCTATCTGTTAGATACGATATCATCCAAGACAATGATTTACCACGCACTCCATATTTTTCAAGTTTTTGAAATAAAATTGTTCTGTCAACTGTTTCAAAAGCTCTTTTTAAGTCCAGAAAGACACAAACCACTTTATTTTTGGAATCAAGTTGAAGTTTCCAATTTGCAATAACCAAATTAATTGCACTTTCACATGAATGTTTTTTCCTGAAACCAGATTGCTTTTCAATTATTAAATTATGTTGTTCGAAAAATGATTCTAGTTGTAGGTGTACAATTTTTTCAAAAACTTTCTCATAAAGGGGAAGGGCATTGATTGGTCGAAAATCTTCACATTGTATTGAGTTTTTTACTTTAGGTATAGGTGTTATTTGTGATACTTTCCAAGAACTCGGAAAAATTCCTTCTTCAAATGACTTGTTGATAATTTTGATAAAAAGTGGTGCTAAAACATCTATTATATCCTTGAAAATTTGCATGTTAAGATAGTAAGGGTCGCGTTTATTTTTAATTGCACTGAAGGCATTCTTTATGTCATGGTATTCTATTTGACGAAAGTTAAATAAAACTGGATTGTTTGTAATGTTAATACTGAGTGGAACATATGGAATCGAAGCACTTATTTCCGTAATACTTTCAACAAAATATCTATTAAATCTACTTGCCAAAACACAATTATCATTAACGGTCACATCATCGAAAACAACTTTGGTCAACTCAGATTGCTCTTGTTTAAGTACGAACTTTTTGATTGTTCTCCACATTGACTTCTGATCTACTGAAGTATCTATTTTATTTTTTATAAAACAACTCTTTGCTTTATTAATTTCTTTCTTAAACTCGTTTCTCAAGTGTTTATAATTGTTCCAATCTGTTTCACTATTTGAAAATTTAGCCCGGTTGTATGCACTTATTTTATTATATTTTAATCTCGATAGACTGTCAGTGAACCACTCGTTTTGATTTTCCCGCACAAATTTTGTTTTGAGAAACCTATTGGTTGTATCTATTAAAATATTTTGAAATTGTGAAGCAATTGTATCGTTGTCATTTAAGTATAACAAATTATTGATGTTACGATTGATTAACATGTTATGAAAATCTGTTTTGCGATATTTAAGCACTTGAATCTTTTTGTTTTTTAACTCTTTCTTAATATTTATAAATATATCGAACAAAATTGTTTCATGATCACTAAGTTTCATGTCATTATTCGTGTCCGCCTTAATTCTCCTTGAATTTGTAATTGCAAAATCAATTAATGTTTCAGATGTTGGAGTTATCCTAGTAGGTTTGTTTATAATTTGTTTAAAACCATTTGTAATTAGATTTTTTTCTATTTTTTTTTTATATAATTCATTTGTTTGAAACCAGTCTATGTTGAAATCACCAATTATAAAAGTTTCATAATAATATTCATTCAATTCATCAACCAGTTCCAAAAATTTATCACAAAATAATTTTTTTGAACTATTGGGTGATCTATATACTGTTACAAGTCTAAAAGCATAGGTATCGTATGAAACTTTAAGAACAATCCACCACATATCCTTATTCAATTCAAATTTTTTAGTTACATCTACTTGCCATCTTTCTTTCACATAAACAATAACCCCACCGGTATGTCTCGACACACTATTACATCTGTATAAATTGTAACCACTCAAGCTAAGTTCACTGTCATCAATTTCATCCGTAACACAAGTTTCAGATAGACAAATAAATTCAAATTGATTTTCCATTACTATTACTTCCAACTCAACAAAATTCTTAATAATGCTTTGAATATTGAAGTACACTGATTTCACTACTATTGGTTGCTAGAACTCTATTTTATTTTTTTCCAATCGGTATTTATGTTTGTATACCTCACAAATCTTATCCCTGCAGTCATGTTTGACATCAAGGTTAAAGTTAAGTTTGTTATTTGCATCCTCACAGTTTTTACATTTTAAATTCTCATTTTTACACTCACGAGTGTTGTGATT
This sequence comes from Melanostoma mellinum, assembly GCA_914767635.1. NCBI lineage: Eukaryota > Metazoa > Arthropoda > Insecta > Diptera > Syrphidae > Melanostoma > Melanostoma mellinum. The sequence goes on along the minus strand of OU612058.1, from coordinate 78,897,094 downwards.
TTCCCCACATTTTGCACAAATTATATTTTTTGTACATTTGCCAGCAATGTGATTAAAACCCCAGCAGTTGTAGCATTGTTTAACGAAAACATATTCATATGCTGAATATCTGTACCATCCAACACTCACTTTACCAGTTTCCATTATTTTTTCAAAAGATTTCGCATCAAGTTCAATTATTGCTCTTGACAAATTCTGCTTTCGAGGTACCCTGTAATATTTAACACATTTGACGTCTCCATCGATATTGTTTTGTTTCTTTATTGCTTCAGCGAAGCTATCGCCGTCCCACTCTTCTACAATGTTGTTTACAAGAATGGTTGGACTTCTTAACTTTGGAACTGTCACTACATAGTTATCACCAAGTTTCTCTTTAGCCTCTCTTTCAATTGCCTTTCTCGAAGACTCATCAGCACAATTAACTGCGATTGCACCGTTTTGACGATTCGATACATTATTTACTTTAATGGATAGCAACAACGGGTCAATATTTTTTTTTACTTCTGCTTTTGTTTTTTCGCTCTGTTGTTCATTACGCGGTCTAATTATTACAGGTGGTTCTTTGTTTATAAGAGCGTCCCCATATGTTTTTTTATATGTTTTTGTTTCTACACTAGCCTGTGGCTTTTCCAATAAGTTTTCAACACGAACCAGTACATTTTCAATTTCTTTTTCTTGTTTTTCGATAAGTTTATTGTTGACACTAAGTTTTTTGTTTATTTCCACGAATTGATTCGACATCAAACCGATAAAGTTTTGACAATCGCGGCACATAAAAAGAATTCCTTTTTTTTTATTTATGAGTTCAACATCGTACTCCGATAGGTCGGAACATTTGAAATCAAACATTCCTCCACAAACTCCTTTACAAACAATAAATTTATCATTTCTGATGCCTTTATTGCATTCCTTGCAAATTTTGCTACTCATGTCGACTCAACGACTCAGTAGAAAAAAACTATTGAATTGAATTTTAAATTTTTCAAGAGCTCAAATAAAAACACGTCTTAACACTTTGACAATCTCACAATGTATAAGTTTATTATTTTTCATTTCTAGCAATAAATAATGCTCTACAGAATTCATTAACCGGATTCAATTACGCTAACAAAATGATAAGCGAATTGAAAACGTACGGATTTGGAATTGAGAACTGCAAAAATTCTAAAACGGGAGGATATGGTATCCGAACGAAAATCAGTAGATATTAAAAAGCAGATTAATTGTATTGACAAGTTGAAAAAAAAATTGCATAAGCTTAACGACGAAATAATGAATATCAAGAAAAGAATAATATATCCCAAAACAGAACCCTGAGGAACCCCAAGTTTTAATGACTTTATATCACTACTGACACCATGTAACTTCATCCTTTTTGTTTTATGTTTAAATGTTTAAATGAAACATCGGAACCCAGCATTTTCAATCTGAGTTAGCAATAAGTCATGGTTAACCATGTCGACAGCTTTCGATATTATATCAACAAACAGTCTTTCTTTGCCCAAGTCGCCAATTGTGTTGCATGTTACTCATCATTTGCTCTAGATTTGTAAGCTTTTTTTGGCGCACCAATTTTACAGCGCTATGATGATTGCCAAATATCAATACGATACTTGATAAATTTGTTTGTTTATCAATAAAATTTGTTAAGTGGTATTACGGATAACAACCATCAAAATTTTTGATCAGTTGTGAATGAAATGCTTTTATGTGATCTATTGCGAACGTCTCTAGTTGCTTGTTCGGTACTATGTATCAATTGATTGATAGTTGACAACCATAATATGGATGTTAGATAGAACTCTTCACAGCTTACTGAGTTTTGCGGTAAAAAAAGGAATGTAAAATTTCTATCAATTTTTTCCGCTCAAACTTCTTAATTCATAATGCATGTGCTTTTACTTTCTTTTCACTAGATTTATTCAATGAACTTCTGTGCAACAGCTAATGTGAGATGCGCAACCCACGACAATCAACACAACACACATAAACAAAGTTATGGAAACCTAGAGGCGTAAGGCATATCAGGGTCGTGCAATTTTATTCGAAGTCCAAAAGTCTAGTTAGAAAGCCCTTTAGTTCATTCATTCACTCAAAACAGCTATCCTTCAACCGGTGAAAATTAATTTACATGGAATAACCTTTTGACGATGTAATCGACGACAGACATACAGACTGTAAAGTTAACTAAGCACTTCAAGTCACAGTAAATGAACACTAAGCAAACATCTCGACTTCTTTACTACTCTTTATGGCAGTGCAAATGCATTTTTATTTTTACTAACGATTGAGACATCATAAGTAGGAATTCTACATCCCTTCAAGAAGCGCTCAATGAATGTGTAAAGGCTTTAGAACTTAGACACCCACTATCTGTACCGGGTACCCGTATTAGTCCAAAAAAGCCAATACTTGTGTTGCCCGTTTTCTGATACAGAATTTAGTAACTTGGATCTATCATTGATAGTGAAGCAATTTCTGATGAATCATCGAGTAAGGTAAGCTAGAATGGCAGCTGAGTTGATGTTGCTTCGTTTGACAGCAGATCGTATTAGAAGTACAAAGATATTTTACGTCAAAAACATCATAAAAAATGGAGCTCCGTCTCATTTGGTATTTATATGTTCTGTGTTCAAAACAGAGATACAGAGAACCCCATGAAAATAACAATACCATACAACGTTAACAGATTCGCCAAAAACTAGGGAGAAAAATATAAGAAAAATAAACGAATAGGTTGGAGCAACAAAACGAGGAGCCCCAGGGAACAGGGACTAGCACATTTCTCACAACCATGCCTTGATTTCTACAATTTTCTGTCGGTTCCGAACGGCTAATCGAGAAAGCGCTTTTCATGGCAATGAATTTACTAACGGAGGACTTGCCAATTCCTCGCGAAAGGCGATTTACGTGGAAAAACATTTTTCCCTCAGTTGGGATTCAAACCACAAACCTCTGGGTTAACCGGCAGACAAGCTAACCATCACGCCACGGGTACCACAAACAAAAGGCAGGACAAAACACTCGGTACACTTGGTACAAAAAAAAAAATTTAACGACATTTGCTTTAATTGACCTCAGACATGCAACAATTCAAAACCGGGAGGCTTGCCAAGATCTCTGAAGTCAACGCGGCGTACCGCACAGTGTGAAGTAGACAAGTGGGGCTCAACTATGCAATCCTCTTTTCGAACCATTCGAAAGCAATCTCTGATGGTACTTTTAAATGAGCAAAAATAAAAAGTAGAATCGAATTGGATTCATCTACCTGCTTTCGACGAAAAATTCCGGCTTTAAACACCTAAGTTAGGGGTTGGATTAGGTTAGATGTGGCTGCCAAGTTACAGAGACCGACATACTTAGACCACAGAGGGTCCATTGTGATATCACTGAGACCAAAAGGTTACCCTCTGGTCCCCATCTAGGGAATTGGAGAGTTGATCACCCTCTAATCGAACCTGGACTAACAAGGGCATGAACAAAGATGTTGACCTGTTTCCCCCTCCTCCTCCTCGTCTATGCAGCTTCTACAAAATCTTTGGAGTAGACACCTAAGAATTCCAGAAAAAAGAATTTAAAACATTCGAAGACTTTAATTGTAGAATCGACGACCGATAGTCAGACGATAGCCGTTTTTGAGCGATCGGGAACCTGTCTATATTTTTCTCATAAGCAGTTCAAAAACAGATGCGTGATTCATTAGAGAACTAGCTTGGTCTGATTTATACATTCCTATTCTAGCCTATGGCCCTTATTGCGAGTGTCGTTTGGCTGTCGATAAACGACGGTTGTCGATAGTCGAACGTCGAAAATGAAATTTGGTATTGCGTATTCTTATTGTTCGATACTTTCAATTTTTAGTTCGGTCGTTATCGTCTGTATTTTTGCGTTCGACTATCACGGAAACTAACTCAAATGTCAAATTATAGGATTTATTCATAATGACAACTTTAATTATTCACAGTAACAGAAATCTTTGTCGATAGAGATACGCAATACCAAAAGAACAATTTATCGAAGCTTTCGACCCTTGTCGCATCGAATGTTAAACGACACTCGCAATAAGGGCCATAGATACCCCTTGTGAGCAAAAAAATAATGTAAGCCTATTTTAAGAAGAAGCTAAAGCTAGTTGACTTTAGCTAGAAGTTAAAGCTAGACAGGGTTTCCGTTAGCTTTGTTTTCTATGAATAAAAAGTAGATTAAATAAGAAATTCTTAGCTGGAAACAGTATAGCCAAAGCTTCTTTTTTTTACTTCCGTTTATTTATTCACATATTTCGACTTATTTAACCTAAGCTAGAACTGATGAAAAAACCGTAAAAGCAAAGCAAAGGGAGTTTTGTTTTGTCTAAAAAATTGAATAAAAGTAGCGTTCGAGTACGCACCCATAACCGCACATTTAAACACATTCATTCACATTATACCACACGGTTTGTTCGAGTGTTTTATAAACAACTAATTTTTGACAGAAAACTCTCTCCGTGAGAGAGTAAATTAGGTTCCCTTTCCTTAATACCCAGTGACTTAGGGCCAGTTGCTCAATCGAATCATAAATTTAAGTTCTACATAAAGTTCTACTTTAGTATGGGGATTTTATGTAGAACTTAAGAATTCCGGAACGTCTCATACAAAAATGAAAACTTTATGTAGAACTTAAATTTATGATTCGATTGAGCAACTGGCCCTTAGGAAATATCACAATGGCATTTGATACGTTCACTTAAGACAAAAAGGCAGTTCAAATTTGACATTTAAATAAAAATTTAAACGTTCGAGTACTTTTATGTACGTACATCAACCGCTCTGAGAAATTTTACCCCCACTCCTTAAAATTTTGCTGACAAACGATTTTGGTACACAAAGTACTCGAACGTAGCTACAGTTAACTTATAGTTACAGCATCAAAAAGCAAACGAAAACTATGGATTCCCTCGCAGGCCTTCTTCGATTTGACAAAATTGCTTTTACGAAAATTTTATTCATTTGTTCTAGGTAGTTGTTCTTTTCATTGACTGTATTGCCCACCCGGTAATAGTAGGGTTCGAGTATCGCTAGATAAAAAATCGTTAAAATGTTTTGCTAGATAGTGGAGCACAAAACAAAAAATTAAAGTGGACACAATGTTTGTTGCAAAATTTAATTTATATTGCAGACAAAAAAACCTCCACTCTACTTGACCATTTCTACAAAAACGCGTTCGGGGGAGAAAAAAAAAAGATAATGAACTGAATTTTCTTGCAGTTTCTCATTCATTGATGAATAAATATAGGATCTTTTTCAAATGAATTGTGAATTGATCCTGGACACTGGGTGCATTGCTATTTGCAAGTGGCTTTCACATTAAGGCAATACAAGCCTTCCGATTAATCTACTCTTCAAAAAATCTTCGGGGTTGGGAAATGCAATATAAGTGCAGTCGATAGCGCCAAATCTTCAGGAAAAGTATATTTTGTAGCCGTTTTTGCCTTTTCTGCTGACTTAAAAAGTAATCAAAACCCCACAGCATATTTTCTCTTCAAACCTAAAAATCTAATGAAAATCATCACCGCGAATTTCCAACAGATTTTATAAATTTTTCGCTATCTTATTTGTATAAAATGGAATTTGTAAGACCCTTAAATGCGTTAGAAACCAGCGCTTTACGAGCTTTATTGGCTATAAACTTACCGCTGCATTACTAATGTCAACTAGAGTTATTTCACGCTTTTTAAATTCTTTATTTGCCCTTGAAGTAAACGTTTGCACTTCACCGACATCACGGCACACTCCAATTGTATCTAAATTTGAAAACAAAGAAACATGCTTAGTTCTTTTTAAGAGCAAATAACCACAATTAAACAATTCTTACCAACTGCAGCTTTAGGCTCCATGTTGGCAATTTGTGAGATCGGTACTAAATTATATTGAACCTGCGGAATGCCATCATCTTCATCTTCACAAGGCTGCACTAGTGTTTCATTAGTGAAGGTCATTTCATAATCGTTTTTTAAAGCAGAATACTGTTTATTTGCTGGTTTTAGTTGACATTTAGAGAAAAAGTAAACTTTGTCCACTTCAATCATATTGTAATAACGATCACACTGCTCTTTAAATGCAGTAGCGCGTATTTCACCCGATTCATCAAGGAGATCCATGCTAAAAAGTTTACCCTCTCCTTTAGCATTATTCCAAGTACGAATGTTTGACTTAGATGTAACACGAGCTTTTATTACCCATTTGCTTTGATATGGTGTTAAACTGGCAATTGGAGCAGTTAGTGAAGGATTAATTGTTTGATTTATTGAAGTGTTATTGTTAATTGCGCTGCTTGTAGATTTATAGGAAGTTCCATTAGTGGAGCTTGTTCCGTAAGTAGAATCGTTATTTAACTTTGGTGGCGGGGCAGTTGGTTTATTGGCGACCGATAATTCACCAGTGAATTGAACTGGATTTCCAATTTTTTTGCCCACTTCTGCTCCGTGGTTTAGCACAGTAAGATCAAGAATGATCAGGACTCGTCTGTTAATGCGTACAAATAAGAAAAGAAAAGAAAATCAATTTAGCTGTATATGTAGGTAGATAAGTTTATGTATGTGGAGTGAGTTGAGGGTATTCTATTCGGGAACACTCCGATTAGTGTTAACTTGGCGGCGCCTGGTCTCCTTTAACCGAGTGTGACCTGCCAAAATAGTAGGTGCTAGAGTTCACAAAGGAAGAAGAAAAATAGAGCAACACTATATTTATATGTACACATATAAACCAAGTCTCAGTGGTCAGACAGAACTTATGAGCAATTTCACAGTGGAACAAACTCACAGAATCAACGCTGGACTTCTACAGTTAAAAAGCAAAAACCCACATATTAGGAAAGTTTCTTAGATGGTGGCGGAGGATGATCTACCGACGAAACGGCGCGTGGTAGCTGCCGAACCCCCAGAGCAGGGTACTGTACTGACAACGGAATCCTAATGTGGAATTTTCATTCACTCTCATGTCATGACCTAACGAGTGCTTCGGCAACATAAAGAGTATGTTGCCGAAGCACTCGTTAGGTCATGACATGAGAGTGAATGCTTTAATTTAACTACAAAAAAAAAAAACAATACTTACTTATCGACCTTATCTGATTTGTTTACCATCGAAGTAATATAGCGATCAACGCGGATAATTGTGTATTCCACAAGATTGCCCTCCTTGTATAAATCATTCAGCTGTGTGGCCAACATGGCAAAACTGTTTAAATATTTTCCATCAGATACCAGTAGCCTATAACGCTCATTTTCACCTCCAGATATTTTTTTAGTTCCCAATATCTGAAGAACTGGCTTCTCAATTTCGCCGCCAGTCATAATGGTCTGAAAAGCAAAAACTGTAAAATTTAAGGCTTATAAAGCCAATACAGTTCAATTACCTCCATGCATCCTGAAGACAGCTGAGATATTGAAGCCATAACAGAAGGATAAGAAACTAACAAAGATTTAGTGAAACAAGTTTAGATTACGAATTTAACTTGAATTTCACAACCGCACAAATGCAATGATGTATGTATTCTCTCTTGCTTTGTAATTTTGCATGCCGCCAATTGAATGCAAACTGGCGGGCTAGGACTTGATTTTTGACAGCGAACAAATCTGCTACTGCTACCACCTTTGAGTCAAATCTTGAACTTCTAAATGAAACGGGCTGCGTTTGAGAATACTACCCCTTAAATACAACACACAATAGCGCGTTGGCGGCGCGTCGCCCTCATTTGACATTCAAATCAAAAGTTCAACCATGGGAAATCTGTAGAGTTTCACACAATCACGCTTTGTGCTCAAACGCGTCGTTTGACAGACATAAGCAATCGTAACGAAGCGCCCAACCTACAAGTTGAGTTCAGTTATACTAGGCGCGTTCCTTTGGGACTTTTAGGGTGGTATTCACCAAGAAATCTTAAACTAAGTGCCTCATAAACCTATTCACCGACCACTATTAGTGCAGATTTATGAGCGCTCATAACACTTAAGAGTGGTCGCTACCACTCTTAAGTTATGAGCGGTTGTTGTTTTTAATAACTTCGAAAATTCGAAATTTACTGACAGCGTCATTTGTGGTTGTTATTCAAAAATCATAAATAACTGTTGAAAAAAATAAGAAATTCGAATTATGGTTTGCAATACAGAGAATTAATTAATTTTACGCTCTACCATTTCTTAAATTTCCGATAATTTTTTCTGTTTTTGACTGATTTTGACAATTGACACTGAAATTTTCGAAGTAGTTCGAAAAGTGTGCGTTCAGAGACTTAAAAACCTTATTTTTCGAATATTCGAATTAGCTTAGACTAGACCCTATTATTGCTTGGTGAATAGCACATCCAAATTTAAAACTAAGAGCCTCTTAGCTTTAAGAGCGCTCATAAGATTGTTTGGTGAATACCACCCTTAGGGTGGTATTCACCAAACAATCTTAAGAGCGCTCTTAAGGCTAAGAGGCTCTTAGTTTTAAATTTGGATGTGCTATTCACCAAGCAATAATAGGGTCTAGTCTAAGCTAATTCGAATATTCGAAAAATAAGGGTGTTGAGCTTCTGAACGCACACTTTTCGAACTACTTCGAAAATTTCACTGTCAATTGTCAAAATCAGCTGTTAAGCAAACCAAAAACAGAAAAATTTTTCGGAAATTTAAGAAAAGGTAGAACGTAAAATTAATTCATTTTAATAATAAATAATTAATAATTAATAAATTCATAGTTTTGCTTCCTAGTGCCTCGCTCCATTTTGATTTTTGAATAACAACCACAAATGACGTTGTCAGTAAATTTCGAATTTTCGAAGTTATTTGAAACAACAACCGCTCATAACTTAAGAGTGGTAGCGACCACTCTTAAGTGTTATGAGCGCTCATAAATCTGCACTAATAGTGGTCGGTGAATAGGTTTATGAGGCACTTAGTTTAAGATTTCTTGGTGAATACCACCCTTAAACTACTTTTTAGTACTTCGCAGTAGACGTTGAATGGAACGCGTTAATTTTTCAAAAAGTAAAATCTAACCTCCAAAAACCTCGCAAAATAATTGTTTTTGAGAAACGTCAAATCAAACAACAACAATTTCTATTTCTTTTTACTGGCGCCATCTGGCGTAGACTAGTATCGTAACTACTTCGAAGAACTACTTTGACCACAAGGGAAAAGTAGTTCAAAGCAGCCAGAAGTACTAAGCAGTAGATAAATGTTCCCAAAGGAACGCAGCTTACGTTGAACTTTTGCTCGCTTTCTGACATATCCCTCGTTTTCAGTTTTGCAATAGGGAAGAGTAATAAAATCGATGTAAGCAAAACATCGATTTACGAAACAAATTATCGATATGTCGGTATCGATGTTGAAATGTGTTTCGCCTGAAATTTATCGATGTTAATACCAAACAAATATTTAAGTTCTCGTTCTTACAGCTGTATTAAATTTATTTTTTGTTTGATTATTCAATGTAGGTGTTGTTCAAGCATTTAAACTAATTTGAATTTGCAATGTTTTTTTGAAAAATCGACTTATACTTTATGTAATATTTTTCATATAGAGGATTTCGATGAATTTTCAATATATGAGTGAGTATAAGGTCGATTATAGATTTTTGTGTCAAACTAATCAATCAAATTGTACTTCATATTTGTGCGTGAAGTGTGAATTATAGAGTGTTTTAGCAGAACTTTATCGATATGTAACGTGCGCTTAGTTATACGGTCTTACCTCCGAATTTTTTTTACTGTGAACCGATTTGCATGAAATTTTGGAATTAGGCTCATCTTACCCTTAACAACACCGCCACCACCCTAGGGGTGCTTGCCACCCCTTCTCAGGGGTGAATTTTTTTTCTTCAAAATAGCCTCGGATATCGATAGAAGGCCTAATTTTAAGCAAAAAATCATTTGAAAAGTTTTTCAAAAAACCAATACTTTTCAAGTTATTGGCAATTGAAAATTCGCAATTTTTTCACGTTTTTCATCAGTGACTTTTTTCTTGATTTGCCCCTCCCGCCTAGACGGGGGAAAATGGACCCCCCTCCCATACGACTTTTTGCCTGTCTAAGTCCAACCTACACACCCTATCTTTTTGTCACACCTTATGCAAATCACCCTGTATATCTATGTATTTATTTAATTATCAAATACAAAAAAGTATCTCTTCTGATTATTTAAGATTAACAAATTGACGACTTCATTTGTACTAGAGCTTTTTTTTATAAATTAGCATTTCGAAACCAAAAATAAAATTAGTCAATGTCTTGTAATGTAAATAAATTTTGTTTTTTATTTTTTAATCAATTTGTTGTGTGAAGGATTGCTGTACTGTCTACGGATAAAAATATATATTTATTAAAATTTATATGGTTATTCTTTATAAACGAAAATTCAAACTTTTTCAATTTGTAAAAAAAAAACTAGAGTTAACCAATGGATAAGACAGAAGATAGTACTTACTACGGAATCGTGTTTTGTAGAAAAATAATATATAAAAAAAATTTAATATTAAGAAACGGAAACTAAATACGCGCAAGTGTTAATATGTACTTATTTTTAGGTTTTTGATTCATTTAAAGAAAAAGAACAATTGTTTTATAAAATAAATGCCTTATTGCGTTTTCAGTTCCTTACCGATTGTTCCTTCGATTCTATTATTCTAATCAAATCAAATAAAGCAAAGCAATTAGCAATGTAAACATTCAGCACATATCAAATCGCTAGAATTTAGTATTGGATGGTGTCACACCAAATGTCAAAATTAACCATGCGTTTTTATTTCATCATAGACTTCCTGTAAGGTTAACTTCATAACCTAATACTTCTTTTTTCTTGTACCTCGTAGAGTAAAGATCTATTAAAAATTACTGAGCATAATCTTTGCATTTTTATTATAGTCTATTGTTCACTATATTCCAAAGATTGTTCCTTAGTCTAATAAACCTCACAATATTCAAAAAGGCTTGAATATTAAAAATACATGGTGACCCCGACGTGATTCGTTGTCAAATTTCACTATTACCGAATCACAAAATTTACTTAAAACCATAAGATGCCTGCTGGCGGTAAAGAAGCTGAAATCGCTAAGGATGCTGCTGCTGCTGCAGCTGCTATTCTGACCGCTGCGGCTGCGCTACCCACGAAAGAGGAAAAGAAACTGGAAGTTATCAAAATGCGGAGAAGCGTTGCGACAAAGCAAATTGATAGAATCAACGAATTTAATAAAAACGTAACCGAACACACGATGCTGTCGGAATTTGAGGTACGCTTAGAGGCCTTGGAAACTAGCTTCAAAGCCTTCCAAGCACTGCAGGTTAAGATCGAAGAAGCAGACCCCAAAGAATCATTGAATCCTGTTGATCTTCGTGGAATCTATGAGGAAATGTACTACACACTTCGTTCGTCATTCATGCATCAGATGCAAGCTCGCAAGCACACGCAACTCTCTGCTGATGCTGTTACATCATCACAAGCTAAGCAAACTAATCGAATAAAACTTCCAGAGCTCAAAGTTCCTATCTTTACAGGTGAAGTTACAGAGTGGTTGTCCTTTAATGAAACCTTCAATTCCCTTATTCATAATAACCCTAACCTAAACAATGTTTCCAAGTTTCACTACCTTCTTTCGTCGCTATCTGGTCAAGCCGCTAAAACGATTCAGTCGTTGGAAATAACTGAGGCAAATTACGAAGTCGCAATTAATCTTCTTACCGAAAACTACGACAATAAGAAACTCATCGCAACTGAGCACATCAAGAAAATAATGCAGTACCCTTCCTTACGTAAGCCGTCTTCGAGTAGCATTCGTCATTTACTGCAAGAAATAAATAGCCATCTCCGTGCTCTCTCCACCTTGGGACGCCCTGTTGCTCATTGGGACGACCTGTTGATTCAGATAATCCTACCTAAGCTTGATACTGAAACACTCAGCAAATGGAGGGATGAAGGACCCGCAGACAGAATGGCCAGCTTCCAAGAATTATCGAAGTTCCTCACAAAGAGAAGCCACACACTTACCGACGACAGTTTACCACAGGCAAGTACCATTACGCTTTCAAAACCAATTAAAAATTCTCGACCGAAAAGTTTCGCCGTAGTACGTGAGACCTCAACAACAGAAAGGTTAAGCTGCACGTACTGCAAAAAGGGCGGCCATTTTTTACATAGGTGTTATCAGTTTATTAGCTTGCCAATAAATCAGAAAGAACTATTTGTAACTTCTAATAATCTATGCCGAAACTGCCTTAAGCCCAATAGTACAACGCATAACTGTCAAACTACTAAATGCAAAAGGTGCAACAACCTTCATCACACACTACTCCATGATAGTAATCAAAATAGCTCCTTGCCACCTGCCACTTCTTCTGTTTTCACAAACCCAGCTAATATCACTGGTCATAGTCAAGGCTCACATAACTACCACATTCATAGCCTAACATTAAACTCTCGCGATGATGCATTTATTTCAACAAATACCATTTTAGCCACTGTAATAGTTCACGTCATGGATAAGCATAATGCTCCAGTGCCCTGCCGCGCATTACTCGACTCTGGGTCCCACGTGTGTCTTCTCACAGAGCGGTGTGCAAATTTAATTGGCATGCGTCGAAAGAGTGTAATGACTTCTGTTTATGGCATTGGTACAACTCCATTATACTGTCGACATCAAGTCAGTCTTGTTGTAAAATCACGCTTCAATGGACATGCTGACAATGTCGAAGCTTTGGTCATAAACCGTATATCCGACTTTCTTCCCGAAGTTCCCATAAACACATCAAATTGGCCCATTCCTGCTAACATCAATCTGGCTGATCCTATGTTCGCCACACCAGGTTCCATTGATTTGTTGATTGGAGCGGAACACTTCTTCAACTATCTATCAGTTGGTCAAATAAAACTTGGAAATCATCTTCCAACATTGCAAAATACCACTCTTGGGTGGATTGTATCCGGTAGCTTTGACCGAAAGCATGCAAACACTAAAGTAACATGCAATACGTTATTTCGAGATACAAAACAAATTGAAAGCCTTGATCACATACTGAAATTATTTTGGGAAGTTGAGGATCATGAGACCAAACATCATGCTCTGACAAAAATGGAGCAAACTTGTGAAGATCACTTTTCTAAAAACGTCCGTCGATTAGTTAACGGTCGCGTTGAAGTGAGACTACCGTTTAAAACCGACCCGAAGTGTCTAGGTAAATCATATGAACTAACTCTCCGACGATTTTTTAGCTTAGAAAGAAAACTGCATAAAGATCGTGATCTCGCCGATCAGTACATAGCCTTCATGAGAGAATACTTGTCACTAGAACACATGGAGCTTGCGCCAAAACCTGATTTCAACTGCCCACATTATTTCATACCTCACCATTGCATCACAAAACCAGGGAGCTCTTCCACCAAATTAAGAGTTGTCTTTGATGCCAGTGCAAAGAGTACTAACGGTGTCAGCCTTAACGAAATTTTGCATGTTGGACCAGTGGTACAGGCAGACTTGTTCTCACTGCTCATCAAGTTCAGATCACATCAATACGTGTTTACTGCTGATGTGACAAAAATGTACAGGCAATTTCGACTGAATGAGAATGACCGACAATATCACTATATTTTGTGGAGAGAAAACCCAATGGATGAGCTTAAAGTCTATCGCCTTTGCACAGTCACATATGGTACGGCACCGGCCTCGTATTTAGCCACCAAGTCGCTTCAATTCCTCGCAGAAATGGAACGGGAGAACTTTCCCATAGGAACGAAAGCATTGCAAAATGATTTTTATGTCGATGACATTTTGACGGGAGCTGATACTCTCAGGGAGCTTGAATTAATCAAGACGGAGGTGAAATCAATTCTAGGCAAAGCTGGTTTAGAATTAAGAAAATGGTGTTCCAATTCCCCAGAGATTTTGCATGACATTTCTCTTGAAGATAGAGAACCTCTTTGTCAGATTAAAGAGCATGATGTAGTGAAAACGCTCGGTTTACTATGGGACCCCAAAGAGGATGAGTTTTTATATACAGTCAATAACGAAGAAAACAACAAGGTCACCAAAAGAACTGTGTTGTCAGACATTGCAAAATTATATGACCCATTAGGTTTGATCAACCCAGTCATTGTATCGGCCAAAATATTCATGCAGACTTTATGGAAAGAAGATTTTAATTGGGATGAAGCACTTCCACAGTCACATTATCAAAGATGGATCACGTTTCGGAAACAACTAGCGGACTTAAGCAAGTTAAAAATTGAAAGACACGTTGTGGTGGGTGATATTCGCAAAGCTCAATTACATGCATTTGCTGATAGCTCGGAACGCGCTTATGGTGCTTGCATTTATCTGAGATCTATTCAACAAGATGGCTCAATTATTGTGCGATTGTTATGTGCCAAGTCGAAGGTTGCACCGGTGAAAAAGATGACCCTACCACGGCTTGAGCTTTGTGCTGCACACTTGATGGTCCAGCTCGTAAAGCGTATCAGAGACATTTTCAATGATAAATTTGAGAGTGTACATTATTGGACGGACTCAACAATTGTCATAGCATGGTTATCCTCGGAGTCTCACCATTATCAAACATTTGTGGCAAATCGGGTGGCAGCTATTCTTAAACTTTCCTCAATTGATCACTGGCAGCACGTTGGCACGAACGACAATCCTGCAGACATGGTTTCTAGAGGGGCCAGCCCATATGAGCTAAGTACTAGAGCACTCTGGTTTTTTGGTCCCAATTTTCTGATCTTGTCACGAGAAAACTGGCCCAACGCAAAACCTGTCTTTACAATGGATGAAAGTTTACTCGAAAGAAAATCAATCAAGCACACATATTCCATTCAACAGAAAAATGATTTTATTTCCACACTCAAACACAATTTCAATTTTTTAAGCGTTGTGAGAACAACCGGTTGGCTTTATAGATTTTGTTACAACGCATCAGCAAGGAAAAGGCAGAGACAAAAATTGACGGGAGAACTTACAACGTTAGAAATGGATAAGGCACTCAATGGAGTTTGGAAACTCGTACAAGCTGGTCAATTCGCAAATGAAATCGAACTACTAAAGAATGGGAAAGCAATGCCCTCCAGATCTCATATTATTTCATTGAGCCCATTTGTTGACGCAGAAGGTCTACTTCGCGTAGGTGGAAGACTAAATAACGCAGAATTAGCATATAATACCAAGCACGGAATTTTGCTTCCTAATAAGCACCCCTTTGTCAGGGTATTTATTAAATATCTCCATGATAAATATCAACATATTGGAGTTCAAGGACTTATTGGAATAATTCGTGAAAAGTACTGGCCAGTCCATGCGAAGCAATTGGTTCGGAGTGTCATAGGTAGATGTATCTTGTGCGCTAGAGCAAATCCTCGGTTCGAAAATCCCGAAATGGGTCAGCTTCCTGCTTATCGAGTTACGCCTTCTCGCCCGTTTAGTTCTGTGGGTACAGATTTTTGTGGGCCTTTCATGGTTCATTCTCGGCGTCGTGGAACTGCCGCTGTGAAGGCCTACGTAGCAGTGTTTATTTGCCTAAGCACAAAAGCAGTTCATATGGAGTTGGTAGGGGATCTCACTACCGCTGCATTTCTTGGCGCTCTCAGGCGCTTCATAAGTCGTCGAGGCCTCTGTCGGGCGATTTACAGCGATAACGCTACTAATTATGTTGGAGCGCGAAATGAGCTGAGGGAGTTGTATAACTTATTCAATAACCAGCAAACAAGTGTGGAGATAGCAAAGACTTGCCGAGATGAGGGTATAGAATGGCACCACATACCGCCCAGATCGCCCCACTTTGGGGGTATATGGGAGGCAGCAATCAAGTCTGCAAAACACCACATGAAGAGGATATTGCATCTGGCTTCTCTCACTTATGAGGAACTCAACACTCTCATCATTCAAATAGAAGGTATCCTTAATTCCCGTCCTATTTCCCCTCTATCCGAAGATCCTAATGACCTGCAACCACTCACCCCTGCTCATTTTTTGACAGGAACTTCACTTGTAGCACTTCCAGAACCAGACCTAACGGACAAAAATTTATCGTATTTAAATCGCTGGCAACGAGTCCAGTGGCTAATGCAGCAATTTTGGCGTCGATGGAAAACTGAATATCTCCAAACACTTCAACAAAGAAGCAAATGGCGAAAAGGTTGTCGTCAATTCGAGGTTGATGATATCGTCATTATCAAAGATGATAATCTTCCTCCCTTGAAGTGGAAACTCGGACGGGTAACTGAAGTTCATCTCGGAGCAGACAAAGTATGTCGAGTGGTTACTGTAAAGACGTCCACCGGTACCACTAAGCGAGCAGTTGCAGTCATATGCAGAGTACAAATTTTCGAAGAGCCTTAAGCTCTTCAAGAGGGGGAGTATGTTCCTTCGATTCTATTATTCTAATCAAATCAAATAAAGCAAAGCAATTAGCAATGTAAACATTCAGCACATATCAAATCGCTAGAATTTAGTATTGGATGGTGTCACACGAAATGTCAAAATTAACCATGCGTTTTTATTTCATCATAGACTTCCTGTAAGGTTAACTTCATAACCTAATACTTCTTTTTTCTTGTACCTCGTAGAGTAAAGATCTATTAAAAATTACTGAGCATAATCTTTGCATTTTTATTATAGTCTATTGTTCACTATATTCCAAAGATTGTTCCTTAGTCTAATAAACCTCACAATATTCAAAAAGGCTTGAATATTAAAAATACACCGATACTATAAGGCATCGGTGTCTCCTTTCAAATCCTCTCCTATTTTCCTAAAAGCTCGCACTGTGTTTAACAACATTATAAGGGTATTCATAACCCCTTGATGTGCGCGTTGATTATAAAAAAAAAATCAATTTTAGTTCGGGTGATTGGGAGTTGTCTGCGCATAGCCTTAAATGTTGTGTCCGACATCGTTTAATAGTTTTCGGATATTGACAGTTGGTACGCGTTTTCGGCTTCTTCAATTAGGCGAATAATCTCTCTGGCTGTTTGTTGTTCATTAGTTACTATAAGTGCATAGCGGCACTCTTTTGATGACACTAACTGCACATTACCGTCTTCGTAGTAATGAACCTAGAATTGGGTTGCATCGCATGAAACATTTTTTGGATTGGACGTTATTTGTTTAGTTTCTTTATTTCACGAACCTGCACTTTTAAGACACCTTTGAGCTCTGCACTTTCACTGCCTGGTTGAAAGCTGACGTGCCACTGAGATCGCCATCACCCGTTCCAGTAGTTTTTCTGCTGAAACTGATGATTTTCAATACAAATGGTTTATGTTATTTTGCCACCCTGTGACTAGCCAAAAACGGAGCAGACCTAAAAATAAATTCAAATTGAATGGATTACAAAAGCATCATTACATTGGAGTTCAAAAGGAAATTTCAAAAAAAAAATTCAAATCAGAAAAAAATCTATTACGTCAATGTACAAAAGCATCATAACCAGCCCCGGATCTAGGGGGGGGGGGGGGGGGGCAGACCGGGGCACTTGCCCCGGGCGGCAAGTTTAGGGGGCGGCAAAAACAAGTTCGAAATTCCGAGAAATGGACAATTTTTCTACCTTTCGGTTTCAAAGCAGCATCGGTTGCTGCCACCGAGAAGTGGACAACTTTTCTTCTTTTCGGTTTCAAAACAGCCACTGTGGTTGCGAGCGAAGAGAAGCACAGTTAAAAGGAAGTCAAAAGTCAAAGTGGACAGATCGCATTTTACTATCATTATAAGTTTTTGTACTTTCTTGTCGATCATCTAACTGTGCTCATCTCATCACACAATGTCCTCAGCCTAATCAAGGTAACTTCTTGAACTTGATCTCTCTGCTCGCCAAACATAGTTCAACTCTTAAGTTTCAATTAAAACACTTAAAAAAGGGACAAGTATCATATTTATCAAAGACAATTCAAAATGAAATAATTGACATAATGGCAAAAACAGTTAGAAATAGCATTTTAAATGAAATCAAAGAAGCTAAATACTACACGATAATGTTCGACTGCACTCCAGATGTATCCCATACAGAACAAATGAGCCAGGTTATTCGATATGTGAAAAGAACTGGCGATGTGTGTGACATAAAAGAAAGTTTCATTGATTTCATAGAAGTTGCTGGAAGGACAGGATAGGACATTTGTCAACAGATTCTAGACAAATTGGCTGTTGATGATTTAGATATTGGACAAAGGACAATGTCATGGCCAATCTTATGACAATGGGTCCAATACGGCCGGCATCCATAACGGAGTACAAGCCAGGATTGTAGAAAGAAATGAACTGGCCGAGTTCTTACCGTACTTGGCTCACTCCTTAAATCTTATAGGTGTTCATTCTGCCTCATTATGCCAGGAAGCTATTAACCTATTTGGACTGGTTCAAAAAGTATATTTCTTTTTTGTTGGCTCCACTACTAGGTGGGACAATGTGAAAAAAAACTGTTTAGGCAAATTTAAAAGGAAGAAGTTAGACGAGATGGTCGGCGAATCATGTTGCTGTGAATGCTCTATTGAATAATTTGCCAGAAATAGCGGAAGCCTTAGAAGAAGTTAAGCAAATTTCTCATACTTCAGAAACTAAGTACGAGGCAGGTAATATCTTAACAGCTATAAAGAATTTTAAATTTATTCTCAATTTAACTATCTGGGCGAATATTCTCCGCGAAATCAATCGAGTGAATATTGAGATTCAGAAAGAAGATATAATCCTTGCACTAATCTCGCTCTAATGAAAAAAAAATCCAATGGAGTATTGGGTAAATGAGGCTAGAGAAGTGGCTGAAAAAAGCGGTGTTGACCCTATCTTGCAAAACAAACGAATTCCGAAACATAAAAAACATTTCGATGGGATATGTGAAGATGAATTATACAAACAGTCAAACCTGTTCAACTCTTTTCTAAAGAAATAATGATGGTATTTGATCGAATATTATCAGAAATTAAAAAGAGGTTTGATTGTGCTACCATGCTGAATATGAACTTCAATTGCAATGTTCAACTACAATGTCAATTGTAGAACCGCAAAAGTATGGAGGGGATCTGGCTAAACAATATGAGCGAGATGTCAGCACCGTTGAATTCTGTCATGAACTTTACGTTTTTAAAGAGCAAGCTCTGTGCATTTGCATTTTGCAAGCTGGTGACATTGAAAAAGCTAACGGTTTCTATCTCTTGCAACAGATATATGAGCATGATTTGCAGGATGCTTTTCCAAATATTTGTGTTGCCTTGCGAATTTGCTCTACTCTTTCCACTACATCCGCAAGCTGTGATCGAAGTTTTAGCAAACTAAAACTAATTAAAAATTATTTGCGATCAAAAAGCAGGAAGAGTAAAATTATTGTAATTGCAAATGATAAATACAATAGTAAATTTGATTTTGTCTTTATTTTAAACATTTTTATTTTAAATCCTATCCTGTGCTGTGTATAAAATATATATTCTACATATCTGTATAAATAAATGAGATTAAAAAACAGCGGTTTAAGTATTTTTTCTGAAAGGCTTGTGTCCAGTTGTCAGTCAATTAGTGAAGATCTGATAGCTGAAATAATAAAGATTATAAAGGTAAAAGCAAATATAAATTGGTGGGGGCGGCATTTTTTAGTATTTGCCCCGCCTTTAAAAAGTTGAAGATCCGGGGCTGATCATAACATTGGAGTTCAAAAGGAAATTTCAAAAAAAAAAAAAAAATCCAAATCAGAAGTGATTTTCATTAGGTACCTTATTAAGTAACTAATAAAATCACTTCTGATTTGGATTTTTTTGAAATTTCTTTTTGAACTCAAATGTTATGATGCAGTTTTTTGCTCAATACGATTACTGATTAGAAAGGCATCATAACAGAAGCAGAAACTTATAAAAGATCCTAGCTTAAAAATTGGCCGCTGCGCCTTTGCCGCAGTTCAGGGCTTTTCTTGCTTGGGGGTTCATTTTCAGCCTTTCATGTAGGTTGATATCGAGATATTTAAGAGAATTTCTAAGTGGGATAAGGTTGCCAGCTATGGAGAGATTTAGAAAGCGACTCTCACGCACTGCTAAGTGATGGCCTCTTCCTGAAGCGTTGCGGAAGCAAATAAGCTCACATTTGTTTATATTTATAGTACGAAATTACTGCTTCTAGATGATATTTAATTGAATTGAGTGCTTCGTGGGGCCTTTCATTGGAGCAGAATAAGATTGTGTCGTCTGCGTATAGAATGGCTTCAGAATCTCGGATTGGGAAGTCATGCATTATATAAAATAAACAGCAGGGGTCCAAGGATGGATCCTTGGGGCACTCCAGTATGTATGTCTACAGGCTCAGAGGTCATGTTGCCAAAGGAAACAGAAAGACTGCGATTTGAAAGAAAGCTTTGAATTGTCTTAATAAGGTTGACTCAATGTGTATATAAGACCAGCGTGCCATACTGATTCAAACGCTTTTCACGCAGTTCACGCGTTTGACTTCAGCGGCCACAACTTACAACTCGATTAAAACACATGTATTCTTATGGGGAATGGCCCATAAGCAACGTAAGTGACGTCCGTGGCGGCGCGGCGTTGAGATTAAAACATTTTTAATATCAACGCACTTAACGACTTTAACATTTGCTATTGGTATTTTTTGTTGGTTGATATACACACATATTCACACACATGGTGCTCTGTGTAACAAAAGCGCATTAATGCGACGGATTAATTAGGCCATCCAAAATTTTCACATATTTCAAAGTTGAAGTTGAAGTTGAAGCGTGACGGAGTCGCCCAATGACTAGTTTGTTTTTTTTCTCAAAATTTTGACTTTGAAAATTAATATTTCAAAAACTATTTATTTGAACAACTTATTTTTAAATTTAAATTAATGTATAAGTTTTTGGCTTTTCAAAATGCTATAGCACGACTCTGTAGGTATTACCGTTATTTTTAAATAATTTTTTTCCCATTTTTCGTGATTTTTTTCTTAAATTGCCCCTCCCGCCTAAACGGGGGAAAATGGACCCCCCCTCCCATACGATTTTTTGCTTGTCTAGGTCCAACCTACACAACCTATCTTTTTGTCGCACCTTATGCGAATCACCCTGTATATGTATATGTATAATTGTTACTGCTTTGTTTTAACAGAAAAATTATTTTTAGTTTCCAGACACAAAATTGGAATGGGAAAAAATCGCCGATGAATATGCGGTACGATGGCAGTTTCTCAGTTGTCTTGGCGAGCTTGACGGCAAACATGTGGCCTTTAGAAGTTTGAAAACAGATGGTGCATGTTTCCATAACAGGAACAAATAGCACCATATTATTGGCCTATCGCCCTGGCTGATACAAACAGCAAATTTATATACGTGGCCATAGGATGCAGCGGTAGAACAAACGATGCAGGAATCTTACGGCAGTGCTCCTTGCAAAATGTTATACTTGATGCAATGAGTAAGTTCCGAATGATAAGGTTGTAGGAAATGGAAGAATGCTTCCATATGTGATTGTTGGATATGATGCTTTTCCCCTTCATAAACATATTGTAACGTGCGCTTAGTTCGCAAAAAAAATAAAACTTTATCTTTCAGTTTGATTCTACCACTTTTATTCGATCTCTACTTTATTTCAACTCTACCAATTATTACAATAACTCACTCTTAACATTATCACTCTATAATCAAAACTGACTTCTGGTTGCCTCGGGTGGCCAATTTATATCGAATGACATTTCATCTAGAACTCTCCAGTAATTTCCACATGGTCTCCACTATCCACTCCTGTCAAACATTTTTCCTCCTGGTATATTTCTGCACTTATGCTGGGTTTCCACATGTCACTAAAATGGCATAGTTTGACAGATCAAAATCTTGTCAGTAATTGATACAATTGCCAGTTCATTTCCACTTGTGTCATTTACTGTCAAAAAATTGGTTGTCATTTCATTGATAAAGAAATTTTGACAAAATGTTTTGTCAACTCAATGAGCGCTTTTTCCACTTGTGTTGTCATTTCTGAACTGTTAGTGGACTGTCACTGAAAATTATTTGCTTCCTTGCTTCATCGAATTTTTGTTTTGTGTTGCAAGGATTTCATCTTTTTTAATTAATAAATTAAATAATGTGTGAAAGGAAAATAAAATGAGCATTAATTTATGTTATGCCTGCTGTGACAAAGAAAACCTTTCAGGAGGAGGGACGGGGTGTTTATATACTTTGAGGATAATGTCGGGGTGAACAGTCAACAATAAAAGTGAAATAAAAGGTTCAGCTATCACTGGTCCTGTTGCAAAAGAGTGTGCTTATTTATGGCCCCATATCGCATCAAACACAAGCTCGATTAGAGAGTTCCATCCGAGGATGGCTTCAACCTTTGGAACTCCAACAGTCAGAGAAATGCTTTCCCATGAATTATTATTCATGTCCCGGTTCTTATAGGACTTGCTGTTGGAGTTCTAAAGGTTTTCAAACACAACACCTCCGCGTTGCTTACAATTTTTATGGAGGATTCAACACTCCACTCTATCGTTGATTTCCTCTGCCTTCGATTTTTTTCCTTTTCAATTTTTTCTATACCATGGTATTATTTATTTATGTTTTCTCATGTTATTACTTGTCACTTCATTGACAAAAGATTCAACACGATGCCAAAAAAAAATATCGATGTCAGTGAATGATAGAGTGACATTTCGTTTGTCAATCAGGCAATTTCCACTTGTCATTCACATTTACTGCCAAAAAATGACCGACGCTGTTCGTCAGTTAAATGACTGTAAATTTTTGCAATTTCCACTTGTCATTTTTCTCGATGACAGAAAACTAGGTCATTCATCATTTAAAAAATGGCAAGTGGAAACCTAGCTTTACACTAGTGTTGCCGCTTGTGTTTTCGGTTGGACGTTTTCGATTAGGAAATTGGTATTAAATGTTGGGTTCGCGTTACAATATTATGAAGCCTTATCCATTTAGATCAAAATGTCCAACAAAAAGAATTTTTATCGTTCGACTAAGTAGAGCATGTTGTTGAGCATAATTTTGGGATAGGTACTGTCCAACATATTGTAACGTGCGCTTAGTTCGCAATAATAGCCGTGTTTTATTGGGAATTTTCTATATTTACTTATATTCACTTCACAATAGGGGTTTTTCTTTTTTAGTTCCGAACAGTGAAATGAACAGAAAACGAACAGCGTGAACGTGTTCTGAACTGAGCTAGGTGAAGTTGGCTGCGTTCAAACTCTTGCTATAGATGCACCGTCATTTTATTTCGAGTACGTAGAGCGCGCTCCCATAGTGCTCTGAAAAAAAAAGAAAAGCATTTTGAGCGTTCAGATTTTGCTGAACTGAAAAAGAAATACTCTTACGTTTTTGACGTTTCACTTATCTGTTCGGAACTAAAAAACAAAAACCCCTAATAAAACGATTTTTGGCTATATTCACCTAGCAAGTTCACTTTCAATTTTACTTTCAATGTTGGTACCCTTGGCACTTGTTCTAAGGATAAGAAACATTAAAAATTTGCATTCAGAAGAATATACATGCATACCTCTTATTTTCCATTTCTATTTTTCTCAATTTAATTCTCGATTCTAAATTTATTTGCCACGTTTCAACTTTTTAATTTCGAGGTAAACAAACCAATGTCACTTAAATTTTTTTTCCTAATGGCTGTGTTCAAAATTTTTCATTTTTATTTTTAGGATCGGGTAATCGAATCGGATTAGAATTCAGATTTCGATGCAGGTATATATATCAGGGTTTGTGAATTAAAAACTCATTTCAGTCATTAGTTAGTAATTGACTTATGAATTAAATAAGTCAAAAGCTTAGAGGAATAAAGAACAAGAGGGAAAACTGTTGCTTCTCCTGCCACCACCACCTTAACGCCACCTTATTTTCGGATTTCAAAAAGGTTTTGAAAGCTGAAAATAAAGTGGTGTTTGTGAATTCAGTTTGAGGACAGATGCTGTGGCGTGTGTGTGGTTTTGCCTCTTCTTGTATCTCCTAAGTCATAAGCTAGCAAGTGACTCATGTGACTAATCCCGTTCCAGCACAGCGATTTTGAGTAAAGTAAAAAATTTTCCCACTCTGCGAATTTCTGCCACCAAAATTTTTGAGGACAGAAATCGTGCACAGCCAAAACAAAACCAAGAACAAGAAACACACTTATTGAATCTGTTGTCGAAAATCAGAAATATTAACGAACACATCCCATAGACTGCCAACCTCTGGGTTCAAAAAAAAAAAAAAAAATTTCTACCAACCATCCCCGTTGTTCACTTAGGTAAGTGAGTTATTCTTGCTCACTTACGCTATTCACTTAGGAGTTGTTGTTTTTCCATGAGCGATGTTTTTCGATGTTTTCCTTAAATGAATATAAGTGAATACAGATTCCCAATAATACTACGTTTTCACTATGGCCATAATAACGTAATTTTGAAAATTCAATAGGAAGTGTTCTCATTAGAGGTTGGTAATTTTGTTTGACATCTGGCAGCACTATGACAGGAACTTGGGTTTTGACAAGACAACTAAAAAAAAAAGAAACTAAAGTCAAATTTTTATTTTTCCGCAAACCGATTTTGTGAAAATATTTTAAGCGTGTTTTGTAGATTAAATTTCAAGCATATGGGGAGAAACAAGAATCACTTCACGAAGTTACACACAAGTTGTGTTGTAACCAACGATCATACAAGGACACGAGCTTCAAGTACATGAAAGATTCTAAAACAGCGCCGATGTCGGCCGGTCAGGAATATTCTGAGAACGAACATCAAGTTGATGCTCTAGTGATGCGCTTCAAGTCTGCCGACGTAATGAAAGCAGTTCTTGGATACTATACTCCAAGCACAGGTTCAGATGACTATAACCGCTACCAAATCAGCAACCTCAACAGCAGCTGCAAATTGCTTCGGTAATACATTCAAACCAAAAGCTGGTTCATGGTCATGCGAACAGTGTTATACGTCCAATTCAGCTCTTCTGTGCTTTCTGTGAGGCACCCAAAGACGATACTGTTCCAAAAAAAGACGAACAATCAAGCCATTAGCAAAGCCTGCTTTTAGCTTTGGTTGCGGAGCGGTCTGAAACAACTACACCATTGGAATTTGATAAACAAAACACGTCGAAAAACAATTTTTCATTTGGCTTCCCAGCTGGAAGCGCAACAGCAACGTTCAGCAGCCAAACGCGAAGGAGTTTCGTTTTAAGGAAGAGAGGTTTGACTTAGCCGAAAACCAGCAGCAACCACTTGAGCATTTTACAGGGTCATCATTAAAGCCAGCGCTGGGCAAATGTTGGGAAGTTGTGCCCACAATTCGTCTAACCATAGAAGATCCATACAATGAAGCTATGATAAATGAAGTGTCTAGCACAAATTGCATTAATGACACTCAAAATCCAACGGAAGGAACCATAAATCACTAACACATCATCATCAGAGTGACGAAGAGTTGTTTCGGTTCAATGGGATCCGATTGTACAATTGCAGTGGCCGACATGGGCATGCACTAGGTTAGTTTTCTTTGCTTATGATTTATAATTTTTGTTTCTAATGAGAATATGCTTTCAGAACCCCTTTGCTTGGCACAATTGAACATCACGGAATTTAGTGCCGAGTTTTCAACCTTCAGCTCTTTCACATCGTTCTGATGTCTAGTCATTCGTTCTTCAAAAAAAAAAAAAAAAAACATTCGCAGCACTAAATATTCCAAACACAGTCAAGACAATGAAAGTTACGATTACCTATAATCACGCTAGATGTAGGACTAGCGTTACACAATCCAAAACTAAGACAATAATTAATATTGTTAGAACGAGACCATCACCATCACTTGCACAGTAGATAATCAACATCAAGGAAAGCAGACACCGTAACAGTTCAAAAGTTCCGGGAACCCTTTTGTACGCGTTTGTAGTGGACTGTATTTTTAATTTGTCTTTCTGCTGAAAAATAAATATTCTTCAAAATCTAATTTATTAAAATAAAAAGAATAACACGTTTTCTAGCGACCATCTTCAATCACCGGCTTTTATTGTAATATAATAAGAAGGATAAGAAAATTAAGAAAGTTAAGAAAGAGACAAATATATTAAGAAAAATGATAAACAACTTGCGAAGATAAAACGCAAGGAAACTTTCGTTATGGCTCGATCACAAGCTGATTGCAGCGCGAACATCCTCCCCCGGTTGAAGGATCCTTCAACCCAGTAGTAAAGGGCATAGCTTGCAGACAGGACGAGTACATTCACCCTTAGCGGTGATAACGGACGCAACTCGTACAAGACCATCCTGACCGGGAAATGTTTTGTTGATTCTTCCGATAAGCCATCGACATGGCGGCTGATTTTCATCCTTTATGATGACGACATCGTTTACTTGAATATTTTTTGACTTGACTATCCATTTCGGGCGCTTTCGCAGTTGATTGATGTAATCTTGAGACCATTTCTTCCAAAAATCGTGGACGAGAGATTGCAGGTACTCCCACCTGGCCAATAAGGAGGTGCTGCTGTTTACATCGCAAGGATCAGGTACCGTCGTCAAAGGTCGTGAGATTAAGAAATGTGCTGGCGTCAAAGGGTATACATCACCTTCAAAGCGAGCGCACAATGGCCTCGAATTTGCGCAAGCTTCGATTTGACACAAGATCGTTGAAAATTCTTCATAAGTCATAGAAGTGTTTGCGACCGCCCTGCGCAAATGAAATTTTAACGTTTTTACGCCAGCCTCCCGTAGACCACCGAAATGCGGGCCATGAGGGGGCGAGAAGATCCATCTGATTCCACTGTTTGTAAGATCGCTGGACACCGAAGCTTGAAAATCAGTTGAGTTAAGAAGATTAGCCCATTCACGAAGAGTTTGATTGGCACCAGTAAAATTAGTTCCATTGTCACTAAAAAGTGTATGACACTTACCGCGCCTGGCAACAAATCTTCGCAATGCCGCTATAAAAGCTGCTGATGAAAGTTCGGTAACGAGTTCAAGATGTATCGCCTTCGTCGCCATACATATAAATAAGGCAACGTACACCTTATATTGCTTAGCCCCGCGTCCACGCCATGACCGGGCAGTGAATGGACCTGCGTAATCAACCCCGGTATTCCCAAAAGTAACGCCCGCTTCCAATCTCTGTGTGGGTAAATTGCCCATTTTCTGCTGGTAAGGAATTGCTCGTTGACGTACACACGCTGTACACTGGTAGATTCATCTCTTAATCAAGTGATGAACGCCAAGTATGAAATAATTAAGATGCAGCAAATACGTCATCTGTCGCATTCCGGCGTGCATGTTGTTCAAATGGCAGTTGGTTACGATGAGCTTCGTAAGGTGATCGTCCTTGTGAAGAATAATTGGATATTTCTGCTCGAAAGGTATTGAAGCGTTTTCTAGTCGTCCTCCTACGTTAAGTACTCCGACCTTGTCAATAAAGGGATCCATAAATCGATATTTGCTCTTCTTTGAGGCTGCATCACCATTACTTAAGTACGAAATGTCCTCTTGAAAATATTCTCGCTGAGCTATGCGAACTAGGGCGATTTCAGCCGACATTAAATCTTGCGGTGATAAAAAATGCGTTCGGGATGGATGAGGAGTTCTTTGTCGACGAAATAATAGAATGCACCGAGCAACTACGCGTAAAAGCTTATTCAGATTTGAAAAACGCATGGATATATCGAAACTGGCAGAGCTCGTCATATTTGCGAGGCACACAACCTGGCCATCACGGTATTCTGGTAGGTTTGAAAACGTAATTATGTCATTTCGCAAAAACTGTGGGCCGTCCCACCACAAATCTAGGCTTTGTAAACAGTGCGGCATCATGCCGCGCGTGGCGCAATCCGCGGGGTTCTCTATAGTTCGAACGTGATGCCATATGGACGCAGGAAATCGATTGACAATTTGAGATACCCGATTATCCACAAAAACGTTACGCGGTCGGGGGTGACCATGGATCCAGTGTAGAACTGTTGTTGAATCGGTGTATGCATAGCATTCGGCATCATGAACCATAAGGGCATCTTTGACCTTGCTAAGCAACTTGGTTAGCAGTAAAGAGCCACATAGCTCAAGGCGGGGTATTGAAAGTGCCGGTTTTGATGGCGCAACTCGAGTTTTTGCGCAAACTAGAGCAGTGTGAACACCATCAGGCCCTAACACTCTGGAATATACTGCAGCAGCAAATGCTGACTCGGATGCATCAGCAAAGCCGTGCAATTCCATAGCCTGACCTTCATTCAATTGCAACCATCGCGGTGTTTTGAGTAAACGCAATGCACCTAAGTTCGACCTAAAGTCATACCATTCCTTGTAAAGATCCATGGGAAGAACGATATCCCATCCTAATTGCCTAAGCCAGAGATGCTTCATGAAGATCTTCATTTTTATGACTGATGGCGAAAGCCATCCTAACGGATCAAAAATGCGTGCGATATCCGACAACACCACTCGTTTTGTAACCTGTTGGCCTATAGTACTTAATGATGAACGAAATTCAAAACAATCGTGCTCAACGTTCCACCACAACCCTAACGTTTTAGCTCCACCCTCGCCTGCGTACAATTCGGTAGCAGTTTCTTGATGCTCGGCATCAATGGTGTTTAAGAAATCTCGTGAATTTGAAGACCACTTCCGAAGGTTCATTCCCGATTGCTTTAGTATATGACATAGATCGTTTTTAACACTTATGGCTTCTTCAACGGAATCGAAAGTGGACATGAAGTCATCAACGTAAAAGTCATTAATAAGGCTGTCCGAAGCCCGAGAATATTTAGCTATGTTATTAATGCCGATTTGTTTAAGGACTCTTGTGGCCAAAAACGATGCGGACGCGGTTCCGTATGTAATGGTTTGAAGCTTGTAGTCCCGTACCTCGTCAGTTGCGCTGCTTCTCCAAACAATTCGCTGAAAGTTTGCGTCGTTCGGGTGTACCAATATTTGGCGGTACATTTTTGCAATGTCCGCTGTCACCGCAATTTTAAACTTTCGAAATTTGATTAGATGGTTTATCAAATCGTTTTGTATCGTTGGTCCGACGCGTAAATAATCGTTTAAGGAAAGACCATTCGTGGACTTACATGACGCGTCGAACACTACCCTTAATTTCGTCGTTGTACTAGTGGGCTTGAAGACCGCATGATGCGGTAAATAGAATACATTGCGATCGCACTCACTGCGGGGAACAGCAGTCATATGGCCTAGCTCCTTATACTCCTGCATGAAGGCAACATATTCACGTTTGAGGTTGTTGTCCTTGGAGAATCGTCTCTCCATGGCGGTGAGTCGTTTTATGGCTGCGTCACGGGAGTTTCCCAATTCGATAGGTGTTTTAAAAAACGGCAGACTAACTACAAATCTACCCTCGCAATTACTGAAATGAGTTGATACAAAATGTTTTTCAATTATATCACCTACCTCGGGTTCGTTGACTCCATCAATAAAATCTTCGTGTTCAAAAAACTTTCGCAGAAGCGCATCAGTTTCCAAATTAATCGAGGAGTGGAAAACTCCTAGGCAATGTTCTGGGGCCAGTGAAACGTTTCCGGCGAGCACCCAGCCGAATATAGTATTTTGGGCTACTGGGGATCCTGAAGGATGAGTAATTTTTCCTTCTGCGATAATGTCGAAGAATACATCGGCCCCCAATAACACATCGATTTTTTGTGGGCGAGTACACGACGGATCTGCTAATAACAGGTTATTAAAGTACGATAGATTAGCACTAGGAATTTTTACACTTGGGAGGTCGTTTGTGAGTGACCCAAGAACGAAAGCCTGCACCGACAAGGCATTATCGCTCGTATCAAGAGCAGATGAGATCTTAAGATTGACTTGTCCCCGAGTACCGTTAGCACATTCACTCTGACCTAGGCCAATAATTGGAATTTTCGCATGAACACGTTTGAGCCCGAGCCTCAGAAGACACGATTCCGAAATAAGCGTTGCCTGCGACCCCGAATCGAGGAGAGCTCTGCACGGTTGCAATTCGTTATGCTCATCCTTGACCATGATCACGGCGGTAGGTAGCATCGTAAAACACTCGCGATAAGAATGTTGTAAAGTATTAACCACTAGCCCATTCGAGGTACTTGGTTGTGGTTCCGACCACGTGACACTATTCGTAGCGCTCCTTTGTACGGTAGATTGCGAGGCACTTTTTGAGCGATTTTCTTGCACTTGACACTGCGTGTGGGATTCGTTATGGAGCAAAGTGTTATGTTTTTGTCCGCACTTCTTACAATTTGAAAATTTGCACTCATTTATCCCGTGCTTTGTACGAATGCAATTTGAACAGATGTTATTAGCTTTAATGAATTCAAGACGAGCTGGCACGGTTAAATCTTTAAACTGTTGACACATATACAAGAAATGACTTTGTTTACATTTTGGACATGACGGGACCGTTGCGGTCATGACTCTTTTTTCCGAATCTTTCGCCACTGATTTGTATGTGCTCACTCGGCCACGACCGACGCTCGATAAACCTAAACTTTCCAGCTCGTTGATGCGATCTTTTAAAAAACCATTGAATTCCGACAGCGATAAATCACTTTTACATTTAACCGACCGAAACCACAACATTCGATTCTCGGAATCTAATTTTTTGTTTAAGATATACACCATTGGGACATCCCACGCATCGACTGGTTGATTTAAAGCTCGTAACGCGTTAATATTTTCAGTGGTTACCGTAAATAAACGTTTGATCTCACTGAGCGAACCCGTTTTTAGAGGTGGTTGATCGAAGATGTTGTCCAGGTGAGCAACCATGATAAACTGCGGTTAATCATAACACTCTTTCACTAAATTCCACGCCACGTCAAAGCTCTCGTTGCTTGGAGTAAGATGCTTTATAATCGATAAGGCATCTCCCTTGAGCCACGTCTGGGGAATTCCAGTTTCTCAACGCCCGTAAGTGAGTCCTTTGATATGACTATGGCTATAAAAAGATCGCGAAACCGAATCCACTCATCGAATTTTCCACTGAATTCCGGCACTTTTATTTGTGGAAGCCTTGCCGCTTCCGACTTTTGCATCACAATTGATCGTCGCGACGGTTCCGATAACGATTTTACGATTTCGTTCAGTAAACCTTGGTTTTCCATCAGCGATTGCAGCGTTTTGCCGATGTCAATGTTTTCATCCAATCGCGGCTCTTTAAAGCGTTGTGTTAGCTCCGATAATTTTGTATGCGTCGTGAAAAACGTATTTTCGACATCGATACGATACTGGGTCTCATCTGACAACTGACCTTCCTCAACAGCTGCCTCGATTTCTCTTTGAATCTGCTCAAAGTCTAGCATATACTGTTCTAGCTTTGTCTGTCTCAAGGTGGTCTCAGCCAAAGATGTAGGCAATGAATCGCAATATGTGGCAATCCGTGTTACCTGTCCCTTGAGAACTGCTCGTTGA
This sequence comes from Melanostoma mellinum, assembly GCA_914767635.1. Classification (NCBI taxonomy): domain Eukaryota; kingdom Metazoa; phylum Arthropoda; class Insecta; order Diptera; family Syrphidae; genus Melanostoma; species Melanostoma mellinum. The sequence goes on along the minus strand of OU612058.1, from coordinate 78,865,759 downwards.
CGCTTAAGAGCCTCCATATCAAAAATTCACCGGCAATATATACTGAACCGACAATATGTAAGTACAATGTGTACAATACGCAGCACAGCAATTGAGGTAGGTTCAGAACCGTTTGAAAGCTAACTGAATTGATAACGACACGAGCACGACGATGGACAATGCGAAGCACAGCAACAACTAAGCTACGGTGTGACAACAACCGAACCGACAAGCGACAACAACAAGCACGACGGTGGATAATGCGAAGTACAGCAATTGAGTTAGGTTAAGTACCGTGTGCGACCGGCGGCGGCGCTTCGATGACCAGCCAGCTACTTGGCCTACAAACAATAATAGTATGTACATATTTAGAAAACAGTTTTGTTTTCTTTTTTAGCTTTACACAGTGAAAAGAACCGAGATTAGTGCCTTTTCATTACACACAAAGAAAATTATTTTTTTTCAACGAGAGAAATTATCACGTTGGTCAGAGCGAAAATCCATATATATCTGTGTAATCCGTACTCGAATAGGACCAAATTTTGTACGCGTTTGTAGTGGACTGTATTTTTAATTTGTCTTTCTGCTGAAAAATAAATATTCTTCAAAATCTAATTTATTAAAATAAAAAGAATAACACGTTTTCTAGCGACCATCTTCAAACACCGGCTTTTATTGTAATATAATAAGGGCCGGTCTGTTCAAGTTTGGTTAACTTTAACCCGTGGTTATTTCCAGTGGTTACCATAGAATGCGTCTTTTCAACCTTGGTTTGGTTAAGAAATGAATGGTTTGGTTAACTAACCAGAGAAATTGTTAACCAGTCGATTTTGGTCGGTTAACGCTATTTAACCATCGATTTACTGGAATTTCGTCTTTTCACGTTTGGTTAATCTGTCTTCACGCATTATTTTTGACTCCATCATTTGGCTATACAACAATTCAGTGTGATGGAGTGCGTTTGTTTTTAATTTTTTATTATATTTATCTCCAATATTATTCTTATTATAGTTCTTCTTAATCTTAACATAGTATAAAAATAAAGTCGCTTTCTCTGTCCCTATGTCCCAATGTATGCTTAGATTTTTAAAGATACGCAACGTATTTTGATGCGGTTTTTTTTAATGAATAGAGTGATTCAAGAGGATGGTTTATATGTTTAATACATGCACATTATAGCAGAGAAAAGCCAAGAAATTTAAAGTTTTGTAATGCGATGTCATAACAAACATATTATTTTACTATAAAAAAAATTATTTACTTTTACTTTTACTTCAATTTTATAATTTTCAAAATCAGTTTGAAACTCGCACGAATAGCAAACTATTTTTTAAAGCATCGTAGTTTATGTTGAAAAGAATAGGTATCTTTTGTTTTTGTTTCTGAATGGTAAGTATTCAGATATTTTTTACTGTGGCACATACTAATAATATGGCAATTCGTGCATAGGTAATCATTCATATAGAACTGAGAAATTTTTTTAAAGAAATTATAAAGACATGTCTTGAAAACGTCGTCGTTCGAATATAGGTCGTAGTACAGTGAATGCCAAAAGAGTACGTTCACCAAGAGATGAAGAATCGTCAACGGAATGTAAGGCTCGCCTCAGTCAGGCTCGGGAGCGTGGGATTTGCCGCAGCCGGGATCGAGGTAGGCATATGGTTCAGAGAGACAGAGAATCATTAGCACGAGTTACTAATTCATGGGTACATAAAGAAAATTCTGCCATGAATTAGTATCAGCATTGTACCCGGGTGAAGCCGGGGCGGGTCGCTAGTTTTTTATAAAATACTGTTTCATTTACAAATTTAGTTCACGTGGAAATTGTGTTTGGGATTTGTGGAGTTCTGCTGGTAGTGGCGTTAGTGATGACGAGGAATTATTGGTCAGTTTTCTTGTTTTTGAAGATGTTCTTTTTTTCTAACACCAAAGCCACAAGTTTTTCTTCTTCACTTTTGGAGAAATTCGCAGATCGTTGCTTTGATTGTGATATTTTCTTCAAAAATAACAAAAATTATGAATAACATAGAAAAAAAAATGGGCACGACTGGGTCGCACGAACTTGCGATTGTGTTCTAAATACGATATCAAAATCTTAAGGCTGAGTTAAAGGTTTTGGTATTAGCTCTTCATAATATATTTTGTGGTACAGGGTTGCCAACTACACATTAATTATGAAAATTGAATCAAATCACGAAAAAAAAATGAAAAAATGAAATTAAATATTCCAAAGGCTCAAGCCAAAATCTAAAAACGCCATTCTTTTGCAATTGCTAATACATATGAATGATAAAAATTTAATCAAAATCGTTGGACCGGTTTTTTTCAAAAACGGTTTTTTATTTTTAACTTTTTTTGAAAAACTGTTTTTTAAAAGTCAAGTATGCAGAGATCTAGATCTTGCTAGACGTTATTTTGACAAAAAAAATTTAAAAAAATCAAAGTTATGGTTTTGAATTAATTTTCAAAAATCAAAATGTTTTTAAAAAATTTATAGAAATTTCCAAAACTAATATTGATATGCAGTCTTTCTTTAACAGTTTACGACTTCTTAAATCCAAAATTTCGTCAAGATCGTGTCAGCCATTAACGAGAAAGTCGGTTTTGAAAAAAAACGGTACTAATGGGAGGTACCGTTTTTAAGCTTTTTCCAAAAAAAAATTTTATATAATAAGAAAAACTATCTAAAATTAATCCTTCACACAAAATTTAATCGAAATCGATGGAGCCGTTTTCGAGAAAAAAAAGTATTATCATATCGGTTGTATGGCAGGTACCGTTATTTCAAGACCTAGAGACTCAATTCCAAAAACTCCTCTGTAGGCTGCATCACAGACCCTAACTGCAAATTTTGAAGCAAATCGGTCTATTGGTTCAGGCTGTAGATCCATATACAGACAGACAGACACACAGACAGACAGACAGACAGACAGACAGACAGACAGAATTGCAGGACCCACCTTTTTCGTATTCTCTATCATCGTAATGTCATGTTTAATTGTTATCTCAAATTTTCAAAGTTTCTGCACGATTGCAACACTTGCCTTATAGTACCTATAATCGCAAGTAAAAAACATGAATAAATTATAAAATAACTCACTATGAACTGCCGACAATAAACACATGTCACCAAAAAAGATAACCATTGATTGGGGTTAGTGATTAATTTGACAGATAGACTGGAAAAATATTGGAATTTCTCGATAACCTACGGTTTGTTAACCAATGCCGAAAATATAGTGAAAAGACGCAATTCCTTAACCATAGATCCATAACCACGGGTTAAGCAAAATCTCTGGTAACCAAACCACAGATTTAACCACACTTGAACAGACCGGCCCTAAGAAGGATAAGAAAATTAAGAAAGTTAAGAAAGAGACAAATATATTAAGAAAAATGATAAACAACTTGCGAAGATAAAACGCAAGGAAACTTTCGTTAGGGCTCGATCACAAGCTGATTGCAGCGCGAACACCTTTGTTGATACTATCACTGCTGCACGCATGCATGGCTATAGATATAGCCATCAGGGTGACATCCAATTGATTATGAATCCCAAATATTTATTATTTTGTTATTAAAAAAAAATGTTGGTCGAAAATGGAAAGATGATGTTTATTTCATAGTTAGCATTACGTGCATACATTAAAAATTGTTTATCATGGAATGCTTAGATTTCACAACTGCAGGCGCTTGTGGAAGTACTCTGCTTACCGGGTTTATCCTTTAATTCGGTGCTCTTGCTTAAGTTAGCATTACGATTTGGTTGTGACTCAGGTTATTGCTTTCGGTGCTGTAGTTGTAGTCGACAAATTTCTTTTAAGGTGAAAGAACCTGAAGGACTTGCTGCTGTTTTTGTTGGTACTGCTGTTGATGTTCAAGAAAAAAAGATTTTAAAGTATATAGTATATAATGTTTTTGTTTTTTAACTCACTTTTTTCCCTAGTGAAATCTCCCACTTTTCTTTTGTGTAATTCCATGAATTAATACCTGGCTTTAAGAGTAGGGCATAATTCCACCACCTAGGAATGTATTTACTGGGTGTATGTTGTCTTTCTTGCCAAATTTGGCCAATATTTTATTTTTTTTCGACCATTTTTATCTTTGAATTTTGAAAACACGTGCGTACACCGCATAGAAAAGACAAACGAATCGAAATGACAAAAAATACTTTTGTTGTGACAGCGTATTCTGTCAAGTTGTCACTTTTTTCCCGGTTAGTTCACAATAGGTTGTGTTTTAGTACTGTTTGGTTAATTTACTCCAATTTTCCGACGTTGTTAGCGCATAATTTCCTCACAATTACCTCAAGTTGAGGTAATTTTGATGACAGATTTTGTATGGGTAACAAAGTCAATTTTGACCTAATTTTGAAAATTTGGTCATAATCATCTCACATGCCCTAGTGAAAACGTAGTATAAGACTCGGCTAGTAAAACTTTACCTTTCAGTTTAATTCTACTCTTTTATTCGATATCACATTAACTCACTCTTAACATTATCACTCTATAATCAAAACTGACATCTGTGCCCCTGTTATGTAACTATCGCCTTGGCGATAAACGGTGGAAAATGAAACGAAATTCGATGAATTTAGTAGGATTTCGTTCCATTTTCCACCGTTTATCGCCTGCTTTTATCGGGGCGATAGTTACAGGACAGGGGCACTGGTTGCCTCGGCAGCCTATTTATATCGAATGACATTACATCTAGAACTTCCCAGTAATTTCCACATGGTCTCCAGTCTCCACATTCCAGTATTTTGCAGTCAAACATTTCCCCTCCTGGTATGTTTCTACACTTACACTAGTGTTGCGCTTGTGTTTTCGGTTGAACGTTTTCGATTAGGAAATTGGTATTAAATGTTGGGTTTGCATTGCCATATTTAAAATTCTTCAATCACCAATCAACGTAAGAGTCGAAAACGTTGAACACGTAATAAAGGCTTGGTGCGTTTTACACAATTTTTTAATAAAACACAACACAACTCCAAACGATATCACTTATCTGCCAGATCCATTGTCAAACACAGCACCAAGAGAATGTGAAGGAGTTGACAACCCATGAAGAGGAGCAGCAGAGACAATACGCCACAGTTTTGCTGAATATTTTTGTCAGGAGAAAAAAGTTGATTGGCAAAATAAACAAAACTTTTTTGTAAGTGTATTACTTTCAAGTTTATCATTAAATAATAATATTTAAATTTGTACATTGTATATAAAACTCTACAATATAAATTTATTTGCCTCATTTATTTATTTTTCTGTAGTTAATCGTAAACACAATTATTTATTTAATCACTTATTTTTTCATTTCGTGGTACCCGTGGCGTGATGGTTAGCATGTCCACCTGCTAACCCAGAGGTTCGAGGTTCGAATCCCAGCAGAGGCAAAATGCAAAAATGTTTTTTCCACGGGTATCGCCTTTCGCGAGGAATTGGCAAGTCCTCCGTTAGTAAATTCATTGCCATGAAAAGCGCATTCTCAATAAGCCGTTCGGAACCGGCGAAAAATTGTAGGTCCCCTCCATTTCCTCACAAGGCATGGTTGTGAGAAATGCGCTAGGCCCAGGGGCTCCTCGCTCTGTTGCGCCACCCTATTTATTTTTATTTTTTATTTATTTTATTTTTTCATTTATTTATCTATTTATTTATTTATTAATTAATTAATTTAACGATTTACCAATTTATTTATATATACATATATTAATCTTTTTACCTATTTAAACATCATCATTTATTTATTAAATTTTCTAATTATAATTATTTATTTATTCCTTTTGTTAATTATTTGTTCATTTTGTATTTATTCATATATTCATCAATTTGCTCATTTACTTATTTATTTATTTATTTATTTATTTATGTATTTATTTATTTATTTATTTATTTTCAATGTTCAATACATACTATGCATAGAAAACATGAAATACAAACTGTGATATAATATTAAGTAAACAAACATTTAAATGAAGGTTTTTTTTCCCATATTTTTCCTTCAAAATAACTTTCTAGCTAAAATGCAGTTCAATGAAAAAATTGTATGTTTCAGTAGTAAGATAAATTAAACTTATCATATATCTGTACACTGTGCAACGACAACCTGTCAAAAATGTAATTTTTATATGGAAGAAATAAATATCTATATATCTATCTAAAACTTTTTTGTAAAATTTACTTTACTTTTTGGCGTAAATCTAAGTTCCTCCACTGATTTGTCCACATCAAATTCCTCACTGGAACAACTTGGGTTACGTTTTAGATGTCGAATTTCTAATTTTGCAGTGTGTGCCATTTTTTTAAATTAATTTCTAACGTTATATTTAGCTGTAACAAAACCATAGCTTCTAACACTTTATCATACGCATTTTCTTTTTTAATCTATTAATGTAGTCCGGATGGCGAGGATCATACAAAATAGGATACATTTCGTAATTAAAAATAAATTCGCTGATAAGCTCCTTATTCCACTTAAAAGTCGTCCGACGACATAACACTTGTTTACTCAGTAGAACAAAAAATCACAATAAAGCAACAACGAAAGACAAGGAAAAGAAAAGTCAAAACCATCTTAAGACAATTGGACAATCTTCAACCTAGAACTTTGCGGGTTGAGAGTTGAGACTTTTAAAGTATTTCTTTTTCATCTACTTTCTCTTTCGCACTTATTTGCGATAGAGCAAAACCAGACAAATAAATTTGTTATAAGAATTTTCATTGGTTGACATGATCAGTTCATTATTTCATGATGAAAAAAAAATTCCAAAAATCAACTGAACTTTTCCCGTGTTATTTCCATTTAAAACTTTGACTGTTAGGGGAGTCGGACGGTTAATTTCATCGCCAAAGCATAAAAAAACATTTTTACAGAGCAGTTAATTTCCAACAAAAATTTGCATTGCGCATTTGTGAATAATCATTTAATATCTTTCAAATGGTGAGGTTTACGGAAAAAACACAAGGTACCTTTTTTGTAGAGCGTTAAATTTCCTAAAAAACTCTAAAAAATTGAAACATTTTTCTGTTCAATCGATAAATGATGAGGTATAAATTTTTTTCTATTGGACTTAGAAAAATATACAAAACTGCGATGCGGAGGATCTTCCTATTAAAATTAAGAGCTCATAATTTTTGAGAATTTTTTTAAGGTGTCTAGCAATCCATTTTTCCGTAGCATTTGTAAAAAAAAAATCGATTTTTTTGACCCACCCTAATATATATATACAGTGGTGGCCAAAATAATAATAGTGAACCCAATTTTTTCCATTACCTCTCCTATCAGCTCTTAATTTGACCTCTTTCCAACATAAGTTCTGCCATCAGAACCAAATAAATTTATCTTGGTTTCATCACTAAAAAAAACATTTTGCCAATTTCTGTAAGCCGATTGTGAAGGATTTACTTTTAAAAATCGTATACGCTGCTTTATATTCTTAGAACTAAGTAAAGGAACCTTCATCGCAATTCGACCAAGTAAATTTTTATCCTGCAAACGTCTGCGGATCGTGCATGAGCTGATATCCAATGATAGATTTGCTTTTTTACCGCTAGATGTTGCAAAAGGATTTTTAAGCACCTCTCTTACAATCCTTTTGTGCAGCAAAGTTGTTGTTTTTTTGGGCGTACTCTTTTTTATGTGAAATTTGTTGGTTGACCGCGCTGCTTTAGCACTACCTATAGCAACAACACATTGAGATCGGTGAAAAGCATCTTGAATAAAACTGAATGTTTTGCCTCGATTTCCTAGTTGGAGGATCAAACGGCGTTCTTCCTCAGAGCAATGCTTTCCGCGTTCTATTATTTAGAAAATACAAGTCTAACGGTAAATTCAATAATTAAATTGCGATCGGAAGTGAAAAAGACCAGAAATATTGCAATTCTACACAGTTAAGCTAACGGTACATTGCAAGTGACCATCATTAATGTTTGGTAGCACTGGAAATGTTTAACAGTCAGGTCAAAGAAAATTCTTTTATATATTTTGATCAAATTAAAAAAGTTTGAGAAGAGAGAGAGAGTGAGTGTAAACAAGTTGTGTTTTTTTTTCATAGTCCCAGAAAAAGTAAAAAAATTGTTGGAAAATCCCTTAAAAAATTGTTGAAAGTGCAAGCAAAACGATCAGATTGATCAACCACTGAAGTTAATAGTCGAGGTGAGTCAATAGAACCATTTTTGAACTCGAAAGACATAAAACTATAAACTGAAAAAAAATCATAAAGTGTTTCAGTACAAAGGTCACCACCAAAGTCAAGCAACCCAAAAAATAAAATAACTGACAGTGCTGCACCTACTAAAAGAAAACTGTCTGCCACCTCCCCTATATTTCCTCACGAAAAAATGGCAACAAAAAACGAAGTGGCCGTAGGTAGCATGTCCATTAATGATCTTTCTTCGCTCCTCGATGAAAAACTCAAAAACATGGCAACAAAATCGGATTTAGATGACATTTGCTCGGAAATACAAGATCTAAAGCAAAGCAACACGGTATTGCAAAACAAACTCCATGTAATGGAACAAAAATGCAATAACCTTGAGCAGCAGGTCATATGGTGAGCAAAAAAAGCATCTGAGAAAAATGTAATAATGCATCTCCCAGCAAAAACAGGCCAAACAGTTTCAGAAAGAGCGAAAACTATGGACCTGCTTCAGATAAATGATTCATCGGTAATAACTGAAATTCGCCCTCTGCGGTCAAAAAACCCGAAAATAAACAACGTTATGGTGGAACTGAAAAAAAAAGACTACGTGGATGCAATCGTCAAAACGTCGTATGCCCCAGCAACAAAACTTCGCGAAGAAGGCATCTCGCTTCATCGAGACTACCCAGCTGCAGCGCGTGAAAAGAGGAGAATTTTAAATAATTTCCGCAAACAAATTCTGACGAAGGACAACAACATAAAAACTCAAATTAGAGGCGAAAAAATCACAGTCAGCAATTATGCATTCCATCTAGATGTCAACAACGAACTTTCTTGCGAAGATGACAATGGAATGACGTTTCTACAGGAGATAATGGGTGACAGTTCAGGCCCCGACCCATAGGACGCGTTGCGTGCGGTAGAAGCGGCGCGGCAACTGATGCGGTGGGTTTTGCCGCGCGCAATAGATAGGGGTGACCCATAGAATCCGTTGCGGTGTTTTGACAGATAAATTTAGTCAAAATGGGGGCGTTCAAGAATCGTATCCGGATAGCTTGTTGTTGTTGTTTACGTGTGGGAAATCGAAAAAAATAAGTTATAATCGTCTAGCAATGATATTTTGAATGTTTTTCTGTTTTCAAAAGTCGAATTTTAATATTTCATAGCTGTTGTCTGTTGTCGATCGTTCAAAAAGGTGTCTAAGATACGGCTATCCGAGATCGGCTATCCGATAGGTTCTTGAACGTGCCCATTGTCACTTTTTCCATATAAGAGAAAACTTCAAATTGGTTGTGACTGCGCATGTCTCTCTTCTGTCACCGCGTGAGAGCCGCGGCAAAGTAGAAAGTTGGGCTACTCGGCGCGTTCGGCGCGTTGCGCGCGGTGCTTATGGGTCACCTCTCATAAGATCGTGTGTATTTAATCGAGCTGTCAGTTGGAAGCGGTGCCGCACGCGCGCAACGCGTTCTATGGGCCGGGGCCTTTCAACTTCATCATCAGCATCATCAGGCCTCAGAGGCTCCCAAACTGTGGAAAGCGTTCAAAAACGCAACTTTTAACAATGAAGCCGTCAGCTTTTAAATAACGTAGAAATTAATAACCGCTTAGAAAATAAAATTAATGAAATAAATTATAGTTACAGTAGTTTAAAAATTATTTCGTATAATATTGCAGGATTACGTAGTAAAATAGAACATAGACAGTCGTATTTATAAAATTTGCTTAGAACATCCTTAGACAGTTGTCCAGCTAGGCGGTGTCTAAGGAGTTGGACAAGCCTTAGCCAATTTTGTATTTATAAATGCATTCCAACAGTTGTCTAAACAACCCCTAAAACTGTCAACTTCGAATGAAAAACTAAATGGCAGCGTTCATGATGTATCCGTGCAGTACCATTGTCTGTGTTTTGGCATACGAGTACAACAACTATTAGGCTCTGAAAGAGAGTGGCGTAGGATTTGAACTGGACCGAAAAAACAGCTGACTTGACTTTGTTACCTCGTTTCCACTTAGAATCGGGTAATCGAATCGGATTTTGATTCAGATTTCGATGCAGGTATCTACTTACCCACTGAATCGAGTAGCCTAGGTATAAAACACACTCTTTTGAATCGATCCAGCTACAAGAGCTGTATCGGATCGGGTAATCCTATTTCAATTCGATGTAGGTATACACTGGCACTAATTCTAATTGAAGTGTGATTCAATTCTAAGTGGAAACGAGGTATGTGTTTCAGCTTTTCCAAGTCTCATAAAATGATCAAATTTGATCAATTTATAAATGGAATTGTTGAAAGTAGATTTTTGCACCTCAAACTACTTAATTTTTTCTATTAACACTCTCAACAGTGTTTCATAACATGTTCAACAAAATTGTTTTTTGCTGTATCAATGGTCACTTTAGCCATAGTTTAGACAACCAATTTCGGTGTCTAAAGTTAGACATTTCTTAGACAGCGATGAAAGTGTTTATACACTTATATAAGAGCTGTCCAAAGTTAGACATACTTTGGAATGGGATTATAAATACGACTGAGAGAGTTTTTTGAATCAATTAAGCAGTTTGATATATTTTTCTTGTTCGAAACCTTTATCGAAGAAATCGAAGAAACATATGCCATTCTCTTTGAGGATTATGAATTGCACTGGATCTTAGCATCGAGAACATCGATTTATGGAAGGGCCAGTGGTGGATGTATTTACGGACTGAAAAAAAGTACAAAAAAAAGTAACCAATGCTCCTTTGTGAGTAAACTAGAGAGAACCTGTGTACAAATTACAAATCGTGGTCAAACTTTTCTTATCATTCCAGTTTACTTGAATTGTAATAGCTGGGGGCAAGATTTCCTCAGCCTGTATAACTTCCTTCTGGAAGTCAAAGAAGAAAATGTTATGATAGTTGGTGACTGCAATGTAAGAGTTGGTGATAAACAATTATGACTCTTCCATGAAGATTTCACGGGTGATACGACCTTTATTACCAGGAAGGCGATGGACAAAACAATAGACACTAATGGCAAAAAATTCATTGAAATGTGTGAAGCAATTAACTTGTCACTACTTAATGGGCGATCAAAAGGCGATCAATTTGGATCTCACACTTTCTTCAGAGGAAGCGCTTCCTCAACAATAGACTACTGTCTCATTAAAGGAGAATGGTTAAACTGCACGACTGATCTTGAAGTAGGCGAATTCCCGTTCTCGGATCATTTGCCAATATTGATATCCGCCCGTTTCTACACGGAACAGGTGCCCATAGAAACAGGACAACAACTACTCCCAAAGTTAACATGGAATGAAAAATGTACGGAAAGATACCAAATGGAGCTGGACAGAGCTTTAGATAGGATTGCCAACCAAGATGAATAAACCAATCATGGAATAGACACTCTACTGTCCTGCATCGCTGTTGCGGCGACATTTTTTCAAACACAAGGGAGAAGAAACACCACTTCAGTTCAAGCTTGGTATGATGCGGATTGCTTTAGGGCGAGAAACAAATCCTTTCGCTGTCTCCGTGACGCAAAAAAATCAGCCACTCTGTCTGCCAAAGTAGCTTACCAACAAGCCAATAAAGAGTATAAAAATATGTGCAAGGATAAACAGAAGCAATATTAGCAAAATCTTTTACGGAAAATAAGTGAGGTCAAGAACAGCCGTGATTTCTGGAAGTTAGCTAGAACGATAAACAGTAAAGACGTTATAACACGCTCCCGGACCCAAATAAAAGCAGAAGTTTTAGCGGATTACTTCAAACATTTGTTGAACCCTATTAGCATCTCAAACTTGCATCTATTCGCTCTGCCTCATATAGAAAATGAGTACCTAGATGATGCGATTACTTTAATGGAGGTAAAAGAAGGTCTCACAAAATGTTTCAACCACATTTTCAACGAAGGTGTGGTAAACGAAAACCTCAGAAAAAGTATTATTTTTCCAATATTTAAAAAAAGTAATGCAGAAATCGCTAGCAACTATCGCGGAATTTCGTTCTTGAATTCAGTGATGAAAATATTCTCAGCAGTACTTCTCAATCGCTTAACGAACTGGGTAACGAAAAAATAGCTCCTCAGTGAGTTCCAAGCAGGCTTTCGAAGAGAATACTCAACCGTGGATAACATTTTCACTCTCACAAGCATTGTGAAAACGTATCTGGACAAAGGAAAGAAGTTATACGCCTTCTTCGTAGACTTTAAAGCGGCCTTCGATTCAGTAGACAGAAATGCTCTTTTCCTCAAACTAAGCCATATAGGTGTCTCAACTAAGTACCTAAAAACTATACAAAGCCTGTATGAAAACAACCAAGCGGCAGTGTGGGATGGTAACCAGTTATCTAACTGGTTTGATACCAAAAAGGGCGTGAAACAAGGATGCTTACTTAGCCCATTACTCTTCTCATTGTTTTTAGATGATATAACATCTTTCATCCCAGTCGGAATCGTGTTTGAAGAAGTCAACATCAAGTGTTTGATGTATGCTGATGATATTGTGCTGCTAGCAGAAACACCGAATATGATGCAACTTATGACCAACAAATTGCAGCAATACTGTTGTCAGTGGAATTTAAAGGTTAATACCACCAAATCAAAAATTATGATTTTTAGAAATGGTTCAGGGCGATATGCCAGGGAAGAAAAATGGACATGGGAAGGCGAGGAGCTTGAAAAGGTAAGAGAGTACAAATATCTAGGAGTTATTTTGACCCCCAAACTCCCTCTTGAGAAGCACTTCCATTCCAAACTCCAGGAATCTAAAATCGCAATTAACTGCAACTGGAAAGAAATTCTGGGAAAAAACAACATTGCACCAAGTGTAAAATACAAATTATTTCAAGCAGTAGTAAGAACTATTATGTGTTACTCAGCACAAATTTGGGGTATTTTCCAACACGAGGAGGTAGAAAAACTACTGAAATACTTCTTAAAGAAAATTTTTCGTTTGCCAGAAAACACACCTACGTACATGCTTCATTTGGAAACTGGACTACCGCCTCTATATTTGTACACACTAAAAATGCATTTCAATTATATAAGAAAAGTATTGGAGTATGACCAACATAGACTACCTAAAATTGTGGCTTCGCATATGATGCATCGCAAAACCCAATTCTTTGGAGAATGGTTAAGGATATGCACAGAAAACAACGTAGATCAAGTTAGCGACAATCCTGCTACATGGAAAAAATCGTTGGAATTTTTGTGGAGCACAATCAAAGAGAGTCAATTTAAAATTTATCACGAAAGCGCAAAGAGGAGTGAATCCAGAATCCTCTACCGAACATTGGAACACAGTCTCCAAAATAATTATTTTAACGATAGTAACAGTATTGAGACCATATCAACCATTTTTAAATCAAGAGGAGAGCTTTTGTACCTTAACTATATACCACATCGAAATGATCGCCGTACTGAATGTACACTGTGCAATCTACATGCGACAGAAGATGTAAAACATTTCATTGGAATCTGCCCAGTACTCAATGGCATCAGACGCTTCCACTTTAGTAAAACCACACCCACTACTGAGAAATTGCAAAGCATTCTAAATGGTAGCAACTGGTCAACGCTAGTAAGTTTTGTAAAAAACGCTTTAAGATATCGTAGACAGATTATAAACGAAAGCTTTTGAAAAAAAAAATTATAATAATTATAATAACAAAAATATTTTATAAACTTATATAAGCATCTCTACTTATAAAACCATCTGATATTTGAATATTCCCTGATGTAATTTCGAACTGCCAAATTCATTTGTATGCTGACGATGTAGTTCTTTACATTTTTCGCTCAATTGGTTTGATGGAGAACTGCATAGCTAAGCTAAATGAGGACTTACGCCACATCCTTTTGTGGTCAAATGGTAACCGTATGAAACTAAATCCTGCTATACTAAGTCTGTTGCCATGTTATGTTCTAGAGATGAGCTTAATTTTGTAGATTTTCCTTCGGTTATACTTGATAATGAAGTTATTACCTATATGAAGAATGTAAAATACTTAGGATATAGAATAAATAATAATCTTACATGTTGTAGCGCAATCTCAGATACAATAAGAAATATTTACTTTGGGTTACGATCCCTGAGATCATCTTCGAACTTGCTGCTGCCCACTATGAAAATGCGTCTTATTAAATCATTGGTTATGCCATATTTTACTTTTAACTGTTCAGTTTACCCAATTTTAGACTGTGAGTGTAAGCGCAGATTGAACGTTGCTATCAATGATTGTATTCGATTCATTTATTCTGTTCCAAGACATTCTAGTGTATCCCATTTACGTCACGCGCTCTTTGGAATGAACCTTGACGAATACCTGAAGTTCAGGCTTGTTTTGAAACTCCACAATATCATCCATAATAGGTGTCCTGGTTATCTCAGTGAATTCTTGAACTTTGCACGTTCACAAAGAGGTTTAAAACTAATTTTGCCGCGATTTGCATACACCATAGCATAACGTTCATTTTACGTATCTGCAATTCGTTTGTGGAATGCCCTTCCAAGCGAATTGCAAACTACCACCTTACCTACGGCTTTTAAGAGGAAACTATTCTTGCACTACTCAAATTCAAATTAAAATTAGGTACCTATATTGCATAATCTCCTATTATATCTTTTATTTTTCAATATTTTTAGTTCTTTTTTTTTCTCCTTTATATATATATATACAACTTTTCAATCTTTATATTTGTTAATTTAGCTGCTTATCCTTAGTCTTTTCAATATTCATGTATTTTTCATATTATTGAATGCCTATATTTTTGGTTAATGTAAATGTAATTATCGATACTCTAAAAGATTTAAATCTTAATGTGTCTCTGTTAAATGAATTTTTCTTCGAAATAAATGAAAAAATAAATGAAATAAAATGATGCAGCAAAAAAAAAAAAATATATATTCTCTTTCTCTTTCGGCTGACGGCAAATGCCATGCTTTTTTGTGAATCTTGTAAAAATTAGTAAAAACAAACTAGATTCTATTGTGAAGAAAACATAATAGTCCACTCCTATTATTTTGGCCATATATATACATATATAATATATATATTATGTATATATTAGGGTGCTTTTTTTTGGACAAATTTTTTTTTCACTCCCATCCAAAAATTTTGTGGAAAATACCTAAAAAAAATCCCTTAAAAATTTGAGCTCTTAATATTAACATTTAGTATACTCGACCAAGGCAATATATACACGTAAACTTAAACTATTTTTCAAATTCTACAGTTCAGAGGCATTTTATGGTATAGTCAAGGACATTAGTGGGTTTTCTAGAGAATTGAATGTTCTACAAAAGTGCTCATTGCGGTGAAGTCCTAACTCACACAGGCGAGGTAGTACGGGTCACCAAACCCAATTTTTTCGTAAAATTTTTGTTTTTTTGGCCCTATCTCGTAAATGATAATAGCTACAAAAGAAATGTTGTCAACAAACTTGTAAGAAATTTAATTAATTTTTTTTTTCGTGTTTTATCAGCTTTTATAATAGTTAATAAGCTTTATATAGCGTATTTTCGACCGGGGCTACCGGATGACCTTGAATTATGCTCTAACCGTGCGCGCTCTGCCCTCTATCTCGAAAATGGTTCAACGAACAAAAGAACTTTTGGATCAAAAGTTGTAGAGAATTTAATAACAAACACAAAGGCAAAAACCTATAGGAAACGAGATATTTGCGCTAGATATGAAAAAATCTATTATTCTGACCTTTGACCTTTGGTCTTAATAGACGCTGACACCTTACAGTATGTAGGTTTTGCGACATCTTATAGGATGTCGAAATATAAGTTTATACAAATTTACAGGTGGGTATCTCACATTCCGAGGTGAACCTATTATGAGGACTGGACTATGTGCTTATAATTAAATTAGTAAAACGATTAGAAAAGTGTACCTATTTAAAATAAAAATATTAAGTTGAAAGTAAAGCTTTACTATTCGAACCAAGTGAACGTTACAATACCAATAAGAACAGGATTAATTTAAATTACAAGATATGTACCTCGTCTGCGTTATTTTTAAATTTACATGCTTCACTGAAGTAAACTTCTTATCTTCTATCAAACAAGAGACAGCTCGGGAGAAAATTATAAAACTAACAAGCAGTAGTGAAATTGAAATTAATTAAACATCAACTTTTGAAGTTGATTGTTTTCTTGTTACCGTCAGGTTTCCAACGGCCGTGCGAGTTCCCAATTGCATATTATAATTCTCAAAAGGATCAAGGGCTTGTGTTTTAAGAAGTCTGGTATACCATCTTGTCAAGATTGCGATTGCAGTAACTTTAGTATTGCTTCATAGTTGGTAGTCGTGTGATTGTGTTACTCAAGAGCCATAACAAGTAAGTATTTTTTTTTTTGAAAATAATGATTAAAAATTTCCATTTCAACAACGCTGATTTATTGAGATTCAAAGCGTAAGGAAATCTAAGAGGATGAGTAGAATAACACACCTCTCTCTAAGTAACACATTTTGCAAAGAACTTCTGTCACTTACAGGTGCGTTAGTCCATTCGTCCTTTAAAATTTCTGTGTAAGGCTGAATTGTAAATAGTTAAACGGATATTGTAACATAGAAATATTGTAGATTGCAATGGATAGAATACTTAGTACATGTGACATAACATCTTTACATGTGACAGTGATGGAGCATTCATCTCAGAGTGGAGAACAAAAGTCTCTGGTGGCCCAGAAGGAATGTAGTAGTGGTTGCAGCTTTATTATTGATTATTTAGGTCTTCATTTCTTAATGGCAACTAAGTTTAATTCTCAAAATGTAATTATAAAAGTATTGTTAACCAAAAACAATTAACACACTTATCTACTTTTGTTTCTAACAAGTTCGTAAAAGGATTCCACTTCTTTCATGAAGTAGAACAAATATTTTTTCACGTCCTTTTCTTAATGTGTACCTATTATATAGCATCTTCTTGCCTTCAAAGCCCATCTGATTGCTGCAGTTTTCCAACTATCACAGAAATAGGACCTGAGCATTGAGCATATGGTAAATGGTACATGCCATGTGCTTTTTTATGAGCTAGTGAACAGAAAT
Source organism: Melanostoma mellinum (assembly GCA_914767635.1). Classification (NCBI taxonomy): domain Eukaryota; kingdom Metazoa; phylum Arthropoda; class Insecta; order Diptera; family Syrphidae; genus Melanostoma; species Melanostoma mellinum. The sequence continues at coordinate 78,848,597 of OU612058.1, read as the reverse complement.
ATTTTTAGGTGTTCCATTGGGCACGTTCAGAAACCTTTTAGATATGCTATCCCGGTTTCCCGTATCTTGAATATTGAATCTCTCCAGTTTCGCACTCCAAGTCGGTTGAGGTCTTCATCCACTTGATTGCGCCACCTAAGACGAGGTCTTCCCCTTCCGCGATTTCCCTGCAATGTGCTTTCGAACACCCGACGAGCCGGAGCGTTTGGGTCCATCCGCTCTACATGGCCCAACCATCGCAGCCTCGCGATGCGTACTCTTCTGGTTATGCCCATGTCGTGGTTGGCATACGGGACCAAAGATCATTCGGAGAATTTTTCTTTCGAAACGACCAAGGGTTTCCTCATCCGCTTTCGATAAGGTCCATGCTTCCGCGCCGTACAGCAGGACTGGGATGATTAAGGTCTTATACCAGGTTACCTTGTTTTTTCTTGGGAGGATTTTGTTTCTCAATTGCCTTCTTAACCCAAAGAAGCAACGGTTGGCAAGAGTTATTCTCCGTTTGATCTCCGCACTGATGTTGTTGTCCGTGTAGACAAAGATCCTAGGTAGACAAAGTCCTGTACTACATCGAAGTTATGTCTGTCTATTTTGACGTTTTGTCCAATTCGTCGATGTTCTGTGTCCTTGTTTGATGACAACATATACTTCGTTTTGCCCTCATTAACCATCAAACCCATTTTTGCCGCTTCTGTTTCAATACTCGCAAAAGCACCTATGACATCACGCTTTTTTCTTCCCATTACGTCAATATCGTCTGTATAGGCGATCTGGAAAGGTCATTTCTGCAGACTGCTTAACGGCGATGAGGACACAAATTCCGCTGTCAGGAGTCAGGCAGATTGCCCCATTCAGCTTTGACGATGATCAAAAATGCCGTCCTCCCGACCTAGAGGAAGTTAAGCTTGCCATATGCAAACTTAAATCAAATAAGACTGCAGGTGCAGATGGCCTTGATGGCTGATCTGCATGATATGGTCGGAAGAAAGCATGCCCGATGAATGCAACCTCAGTATCGTATGCCCGATCCTAAAGAAAGGAGACCCTCACAATTGCGCCAATTATAGAGGGATAAGCCTCCTTAACGTAGTAGTAGTAGGCTTATAAGATCTTGTCTGCTGTAATATGTGAACGTCTGAAAACCCACGTCAACAACTTGATAGGTCCTTATCAATGTGGTTTTAGACCAGAGAAGTCCACAATAGACCAAATTTTCACATTACCGCAGGTCTTGGAAAAAACCCGAGAATATAATGCCGAAATTCACAATCTTTTTGTCGATTTCAAGGCCGCGTATGACAGCATTTACAGAGACGAGCTGTACAGAGCCATGTCTAGTTTCGGCATCCCTGCAAAACTCGTACGACTATGCAGGATGACTTTGGAGAATTCACGCTGCTCCGTCAAGGTCTGTAAAGAACTCACTGAGACCATTGATGTCGAAAAAGGTTTTAGGCAAGGGGGCTAACTGTCATGCGATTTCTTTAACATCATACTTGAGAAGATTGTAAAAAACTTAGACGTCAACACTAGAGGAACAATCTTTCAAAAGTCTGTACAATTTCTCACCTAGGCAGACGATATTGACGTAATGGGAAGAAAAAAGCGTGATGTAATAGGTGCTTTTGCGAGTATTGAAATAGAAGCGGCAAAAGTGGGTTTGATGGTTAATGAGGGTAAAACGAAGTAAGATAAGATAAGATTTTTATTAGTCACAAACTTTAGAGATAACATACAATATTTATGATACATTAAATCGTTTGAGCATGGCATTCACCGTCTGCCTGATTGACAATCCATTTTAAATTTATGTATGTTTTATAAAATTATAATTTTTAATTTAGTAATTTAAGCATTTCTTTAATTAAGGATTAAGTATTAAATCATTATTTGTTTATTTGTACCTATGTATGTTTTTTTTCGGCTATAGTAACAAGTTTCAAAATTCACCATTTTTAATTCTATTTCTATACATCAGAGAAATTTTTAGGAATTCATACAATATTTCAACATTCATTTGGTTTAGTAAGAAAATGCAATAACTTTCTGTTAAGGTGTCACACCCAAACATACTTTTTCTTATTTCTCGCAATACCGGACAGATTCCCAAAAAATGTATGATCTCTTCAGGTTTTTTTCGGTTGCATAGATCGGTATAAAATTGGCAAATCACTTCTATGTGGAATGTAATTGAGATGAATCAATTCGCCTCGTAAACGGAACATCATTGAAATTGTATTTACACTATTTTCATCTTTGAAGTAATTGTTTTCCTTGAGAGAATAATCGAGGCGGTTGTAGATTGTTCGATGAAGAAATCTTGCTGCTTCTTCTTCATTTTTTTCTCTATGTCTCAGATCCACTTTTTTATAAGATCGTATAATAAGGGCCTTACAGTACTTGGTTCGTCCAGATTTATATTAAGAACCATTCCACACTCTTCAGCTAAAAAACGTTCCCATTCTTTAAAAAAACCTCTTTTGCTTCGCACCATTTTTATGGCCACAGTTTTAGCTTTTAGGAAGACGCTGATCAGGCATTTGCATGACCTGGAGAACATAGTCAACTTGCAACTTGAGAGTCTTTATTAGTAACGGAGGCAATCCAGTCTCAATCATAAGCATATAGTTCGGTGAGTTAGGAGGGAGATGAAATGCTCTTTTGAGGTAGCACCTTAGAAGTTTTTCCACCGACTCATATTCTGATCCTTCCCACACTTGAGCTCCATAAAAGAGGATTGATTGCGCTACATTTTCAAAGACACAATATTTACTACTGTGCCTTATGAATTTATTGTCGAAACAATTTTTCCAAGTTGCGTTTAATGCGATTTTCGCCTTGTATAGTTTATCTTTCAAATGTTTATCCATTTTCATATTTTGAGTGAATAGTACACCAAGATATTGGTATCTTTTAGAACTTCAACGGCATTCCCTTCGAAAAACCACTTTTCCTTTACTGACGTTCTGCCTCCTCCCTTCTTTATAACCATTACTTTGGATTTATCCAGGTTAACCACAAGACTCCACAGCTTACAGAACTCTTGGAGCCTATTTAGCATCAACTGTAGAGTTTCAGGTGAGTTTGCCAACATCACTACATCATCAGCAAAAAGAAGGGCTTTAATTTGCAGTCCCGCAAACTCTATGCCACCATGTAGGCAATAGACCAAGTCGTCAATAAAAAGAGCAAACAGATCGGGACTAAGTGGGCAGCCTTGCCTAACCCCTGTTTTGGTTGCAAACCAATCAGATTTTTCAGCACCATTCCAAACTGACGACTTCGTATCTCCATAGATATTGTAACGTGCGCTTAGTTCGCAAAATAAAACTTCACTTTTATTTTTAATTCTACCTCTTTTATTCAGTATCTCTACTTTATTCGATCTCAACTCGACTTTTAAACTATCACTTGTAAACAATTTACTCTTCACTTTATCACTCTATAATCAAAACTGACTCTGGTTGCGTCAGCGGCCTCTTTATATAGCAGTGTGAAACATCGAGAGCTTTCTAGTTGTTTTGTATGAACCATGATGTTCAATTTTCAAATTTCAATTCAAAGATTCATTTATTGCAGATTATTAATTACATATACATATCAGTGGCGAGGGGTGAATAATTCTAAAAGGTAACTCGAAGGAAACTTAGTCACCAACAAAAAAAAGTTTACTCAAAATTTTTTTTTTGCAATGTTTGTCTTCGCATCAAGCCAAAAAGTCAAGTATTTCAAACCAACTTTGCTATTAGGTTGAGCGGCATAACGTTTTTTTTTTTTCATAAAACTAAGCTAATTTAAACTATTTGTTTCCTCTAAGTGAAAATCAGTTAAGCAACAGTCAACAGATAAAGGCCATAGTCAAACCACTGAAACTTACTATGGGGAAAATTTTCAATTCAATTTCAATTTTCATTTTTTTACACTTTTCAATTTTTAAAGACTATATTTGCAATATTCAAAAAAATCACGAAAAGCACTAAATCTATTTAAATACCTAAGTATTGCACTGCGTTCTGCTAGTAAACTGCGTTCTTCAAATAAAATACGGCTCATTGGGAACTGAATTCATTTAAGCCAGTTGTGCCACTTTAGAAAAATTCCAATTATTTTATGCATTTTCTGCCAAAAATATGCTTTATGCTATGAGATCTAATATCCACGCACATTTGTTATCAAAGTGGCAACCTTTGACACATCAGTACAGTGCAGAGACACATACAAATTCATGAAATAAGTCGGAGACCAGCGTGTTATTTTCTTGTTCTTCAAGCAGAGACCTACCTCAACCGGCAATATACATTTTTGTTTATACACATGTGTCCATGTCCATGGGAAGAAAAAGAAATACGAAGGAAAGCGTTTTTTTTCTTTTATAAAACCAATATCATGCAAACACCGAAGTGTGCAGAAGCAATGCTGCAAATGAGTACTGGGCTACTGCGCCGGCGCTATATTCACGTGCTCAGAGCACAAAGAGATAACAAACAACAGATTTACCAAAAAATATGACGCTAGAACACCGGGTTATTTTCTTCCATAAAAAAGCATGTATTGAACAGAGAGGTGCCTAGCGCTAGGCTCTTCTCTGTTCAATACATGCTTTCTTATGGAAGAAAATAAGACGATGTTCTACCGTCATATTTTTTGGAAAAAAAAAGAGGAGAGAACACAAATTTGTTCTATCCAGCAACAAGTTTTATAAGACGTAATATTTGGGGTTACCTTGTATGTTGCTAAAGTTTTGTGTTTGTTTATGGAGTGAATTGAAGAGCCAACATGTGTGTAGAATAAGAATAAAGCGGAATGCGGAAAGCAGAGTGGTAGTTGTTAAAAAAATGTTGGCAGCGAGTTCATGTGTATCATTGAGTTTGATTCATGTTGCCAGAAGTCTAAGATGTTTCGGATGTGAATTTCAAAAGGTAAGTCGGAAATAATCGACTTATATGGACGCTTCGCCACTGATACATATATGAGTATTTATGAATTTAAAGCGTTGGCCATGCCGTCAGCTCGACTGGTAACTTTAAAGTATTGAACTAATAAAAATTGAACAAATGAATGTATAATTAAATACATAGTAATCTTGTAAATTAATTTATAGTTATTTGGTATGATGTGTTAGGAATATTCTGACATAAGAAGCATTCTGTATTGGTAGCAAACTCTGACAAAATTGACAAGTTTCACCCAATCTGATCCATTTAAGATTTCAATTGTCTCTTGCATTGAAAGTGTTGCTCTACCAAAATATGACTCTCGTTGACTTCTAAAGATCGGACATATACTTAAGAAATGGAATATAACTTCCTTGGCTTTTAAATTACACAAATTACAAAACTGGACGAAGCTTCCGTTAAATGGTGTTCCGTTTAAATGAGTTCGCATCTTGCTTTAAAAATAAGCGAAATATCTTTGTAGCTGAAACAATCTTGAAAATAATTTTTGTCGCACAAGTTGAAATTTAGTTGGCTATATAGAATTCTGCTTTGTGAATTCTTTGCTTTTTCGATCATCTGCTCTCGATCAGTGTCTTCGACTTTTTGTATTATTTTCATGGCTGTTCTGATTTTCGTACGGATTCAAAACGAAAACCGAAATTGAATCCGTACGGATTTAAAAAGTGTGTTTTTATTTATTTATTTATTTATTTATTTATTTATTTGTATTGACTACAGTTTAAAAACTAACAGTCTTGGTTAAACTTAAACTAACTAAATGAAATTTAATTTGAAATAATTTAACAAATGTAATTTTGTTAGATCACTAGTTGAAACATCACAAACAGAATAGTAATCATTAAAAAATCTGCAACATCTTGTCAGAGGCTCGTTGGCTAAATAATTATATCTTTGGAAGCTGACGTGTAAAGGTGTATAGTTTCGAGTCCGACGGGCAGGTACGTTAAATTTGATTAGGGAAAGTAAATATGGTGACGATATTTCTCCATTGATGATTTTTAACGTTGTTAAGTAATTGAAAACCTTCCTCCTGTCTTCTAGTGTGTTCATTTGTAATAACAACAACCTATGACGATATGGTGGCAGCAAAAAGCGATCATTCCAGTTTAAATCGCGAAGTGCAAATAGTAGAAACTGTTTCTGGACTGATTCTATCCTTTGAATATGGGTAGCATATGTAGGTGACCAAATTTGACAAGCGAACTCTAAGCAGCTTCGTACGAGTCCAACATAAAGAGACTTTGTAACATATGGGTCGTTAAGTTCTTTCGACCAACGCTTAATCATCCCCAGACTTGATTTTGCTTCGTTGACTACGTAGTCAATATGGTCATTGAAAGTAAGCTTTCGATCAAAGAGCACTCCGAGATCATTGAACTCTTCGCATCGTTCAAGTAACTGCCCGTTCAACACAAAATCCACTTGGTGATCCGAAGATTTACGAGAGAAAGTCATAATCTTGCACTTTGAATTGTTCAGTGATAATTTATTAATCGCAGTCTATTTCAGAAGAGCATCGAAGTCGTTTTGTAAGTACGAAGAATCCGTAGGATTTGAATACGATAAAAATATCTTAGCATCGTCGGCGTAGAGGAGAATCTTTGAGTGATGGAGCACATCAGGCAAGTCATTTATGTATAATAAAAAAAGGAGAGGTCCTAAATGACTTCCTTGTGGTACACCTGATGTAACATCTATCGCTGTTGAAAAACAAGTTTTAAATTTTACGTATTGGGTTCGACCATTCAAGTATGAAAAAAACCATTTTTGAAGAGAACCAACACAGCCATGTTGATCCAACTTTTTTTATCAGTATACGATGATTCAGTTGATCAAATGCTTTTGAGAAATCAAAGTAACCAACATCAGTTTGTTGGCCATTCGCGAATCCTTTAGAGATGTTTGATGTTAGTTCCATTAAATTTGAAACAATGGATCTTCCACCGAAAAACCCATGTTGATGTGGTGAAATATATGGTTTTAAATTAAAAAACATAAAGTTTACCATGAGTGATTCAAAAAGCTTAGGAAATACAGCTCAGTTTTGCAATCCCCCTATAGTTGGAAGCAATAGATTGAGATCCAGATTTGTAAAGGGGTAAAATGAATGATTTCTTCCAAATATCGGGGTAAATTGAATCATGCATGGACTTGTTGAAAAGAAAGCATAAGACTCCACACAAAGATTTGGAACATCTTCGTAGTATGCATCCAGGAATTTCATCATAGCCAGGTAAAAAAGAGTCTTTGACTTTCCGACAAGCAGCTTCTACATCACTTTCAATAAAAGACGGAGTTTGTAAAATATTTGTGTTGATTGTTGTCAGGAAAATATCATCTTCATTATCCTCACTGGATTTGTAAACTGTTTTAAAGTATTCTGCAAACGTGTTGCAAATCTCGGAGTCACTCGTGGATAATTTGTTTTCATGAGAGAGGGAAGAAGGATCTGATGTCTGTTTCCGTTTCCTTTTAATAAAGTTCCAGAACAATGAGGGATTCGTTTTTAAATTAGATTTAACCGTGCAGATATACCTTTCATAGGCAATCGATGTTTTTCTTGCCAACTCTTTCCTGGCTACTGTGAAGCTATTGTAAGTATTTATACAGAATCTCCTTTTCAATTTTTTATGTAGAGAGGTCTTATAGTTTTTTAGTTTCCGCAATTCAGCTCCGAACCACGGGCTAAAAGAGTATCTTTTCGGTCTAATCCGCTTTTGTGGAATGTGCAAAGCAAAACACTCGAACAAGGTTGAATAAAAGGTATCCACCATGGATTTTAAGTCCATATTTTGGAACTTAACGTTCCAGTCTATGTCAGAAAGTGTATTGTCTAACTCAGTGAAGTCAGCTGATTTAAAATCAAATATAAGTTCAAAATTGTTACTTGTGAAGTCATGCATAGGAGCTGATATTTCGAACTGAAACTCGAGGGCTGGATGGTATTTAACTTCATTTAGAATTGGATCAGCTCGGTGGACAAGAAGTCCATTTGGATCATCACATAAAATAAGATCCAGGTTTCTTTGAAGTTCGTTCCGAACTCCACTAAACTGAAACAAAGGGAGGGTTGCTACTTTGTCCATAAAGTCGACATAAATTGAGATTAACGAAGTTGGTAAAAAGTAATTTATATTTTCGTCTCCATTTTTCGTCCAGGAGATCTCTGGCATATTGAAATCACCACAAATGATAAATTTATCACATGGCTTCGCATGATCCATCACATTTGCAATATTGTTGAAACAGTATTCGTACAATAAAGGATCGGATCTCGGTGGAATATAAACGTTGAATAAATATGCATTGATGGATTTGAGATCAACTTCGACACAAACCATCTCAACATTTAAGTCACGCAGCTTGATGTATTTAGCTTCTAGATTAGATCTGAGCGCTATTAAAACCCCACCACCTGATTTCTTATTGCTACTTTCTAACGAACGATCTACTCTGAAAATTTTGTACTCATCATTCATCACTTCAGAGCTAAGAACCGTTGAATCCAGATTAGTTTCAGTGAAAAATATTATATCATAATCCAAAGAAAAACTTAATGCATGCAGAGAAATTAATTTAGTTTTCAATCCTCCAACATTTTGATAGTAGCAATAGAGATGATTTTTGTTAGTGTTCCGCGATTTCACGCTTTCTGGCACGAAAAAACTCATGAACGACTGTGTGCAAAGGCCATAATTTATTATTATTTAGGAGTTTGAAGAGCTCCAAATCTCTACCAACTTTGACTTCAAATGATGAATAGTCCTTTTGATGAGCCATTGCAAACTTTCTAATATTCAGACAGTTAAGGTCGTGGGACGGAAATTTTTTGAGTATATAATTCTGGATCATACTTTCGGTAGTATTGGGCGAAAGACGAGAAAGACAAAGACTCTTGACAGGAGGTAATGCTACAAGCTCTTCAACAGCATTCGATCCGGTATCAATCGCAACAGTGAAGTCCACTCCCTGGTCAGAAATCCCCTCATCCATAACGGAAGCTATTGGGGAACCTGGAGGCCCGGTAATGGAAACTCCGTTGGATCGATTGGGAAATCGACTAGTATCTTGAGAAGAAGATGCTATTACTGTTTCGGGTTTTTTAGCGGAACCTGAGCGTAGTTTTCTATTAGACTGCTGTTGCATTGCAGAAGTAATAGACACTTGTTTTTGTTGATTTTCAGAACTTTCTTGCCTTTTTTGTTTTTGTTGGGGCTTTTCTTGAATCTGTTGCTGATTTGTTACCAGGTTTTGGTTTGGTTTTAAGTGTTCCTGCGGTTGAGTTTGATTCAGAGATTCCCGTTCAGTTGGTTTGGGTGTAGGAGTCAACATTATTAAAGGCTGTTGCTGTTGTTTTTGTTGTGAAACATTCAATGGCAGAATTGTACTCTCAATACTATCAAAAGCACAAGTCATTTGAGTTGGTATTTCAAAATCAAAAGTAGCTTGCAATTCTGAAAAGATCGTTGAAACATTTTTGAAGAGCTTTTGCAGTTTGATAATTTTCCAATATAAATAATCAACTGAGAGTTTTTCATGTTTAGTACAGTAAAAACGTAAACCAGAAACCGATATAAACTTGTCAGCGTCTTTGCCTTTAATTCCAATGCATTTAGCATGGAATGACTGCAAGCACACTGCGCAGGAAACAGTTACATCATTGGATTCAGTTTTACAAATCATGCAGCAATCCATGTTTTATTTTTTTAATTTTCACAATTATATAAATGAGGGCGTTTTACGTGAGCTACACAAAGATATAATATTTTGGTACTTAAAAATTTTAAGAGTATCTTGCAACCATAAAATTAAGTGTCAAATAAAGATAATTGGTTATTTTCATAAAATATCAAATAACTCTACTTATATAGACTTTACAAATGTTTTTTACCACTTTTCTGAAAGCACTCGCCACTACCGATGCGAATATTATGTCTTAAGACAGAATGCAAAAAGGATTCAGAAGATAAACTTTATACACTGTTTATATGGGGGTAACAGGACTGTTTACTTCTTACCGAATTTGCTTTATACAAAAGTTCAAAAATGCACTAAAAAGTTAGTTAACACAGCGAAATTTCACTATTTTAATACACAATTGACTTGATTAGAGTTTTTAAAATATGTTTTGTATTATTTTAGACCGTATAGGAGAGATTAAATAGCAAGATTGATGGATTGTTGATACACACAAGGTTGCCAACTTATTTCCGAACGGATTCACTACTGGTTTTTTGTCACAAAAACGTGTTGGAAATTCAATTTTTGTGTTCATTGGAACTGTTTACAGCTTTAGTACATGTTAGTGCTAATATAAGTTTATTATTTTTCATTTCTAGCAATAAATAATGTTCTACAGAATTCATTAACCGGATTCAATTCCGCTAACAAAATCATAAGCGAATTGAAAACGAACGGATTCGGAATTGAGAACCACAAAAATTCTAAAACGGGAGGATATGGTATCCGAACGAAAGTCAGAACAGGGGTGTTTGTATAGTTTTAGCTTAACCTCGTTAGTGTTGCTATAATCCAACGGCATTTGTTCCCCACAGGAAGCAGCGATGTTATCCCATACGCTCAACCACCAGTCCTTGTTTCGGGATTCGTAAAGCAACATTATTTTGCACAAACGATAGTTTTGAAGCCCAAGTACTTTTGTTATATAGTCAGCTTGTAACTTTAAAGTTGAGGTAAATAGTTTTGGAAGTCCTGTTTCTAGATAGATTGCATAGTTTGGTGTGGTTAATGGGATGTTAAAGATTTTCTTAATGAAATTTCTCTGAAGCTTTTCAATGTCGTCGTATTCTTGCATTCCCCATATTTGTGCACCATAGCAAAGCGTAGATTTTATGACTGCATTGAAAATTTTATATTTTGTTGACAGGCTTATGTGATCGTTTGAGAAAACTTTTTTCCATGTGAGATTAATCAGACTTTGTGAAGATTTCGCTTTTTCAGCAAGGTGTTTTCTGAAATCCAGGGTTGGGTTTAGCAGTACTCCTAAATATTTGTATTCTTTAGATACTTCTAAATGACATCCATCCAGAGCCCAAGTGTTACTCCCTTCACCTCGAGTTGAACGTGAGAAGACCATGATTTTCGTTTTGTCAGTGTTGATTAACAAACCCCATTTATTGCAGTAGTCTACAAGACGGTTGATCATTAATTGTAGAGTTTCTGCTGATTCAGATAATGAGAGGAGGTCATCAGCATAGAGTAAAACATTAATTGTGATGCCTGCAATTCGAACTCCTCCTGGGATGCACGTTGCGATATCATTTATAAAGAGAGCAAACAGAAGAGCGCTCAGAAGACATCCTTGTTTAACTCCGGTATGTGATTTAAATGGTTTTGAAAATGTTTTACCATCCCAAACTGCTGCTTCAGAGTCTTCGTACAAACATTGAACTATTTTAATGAATTTTGATGACACTCCGATTTGAGATAGTTTATAAAAAAGAGCATTTCGATTTACTAAATCGAACGCCGATTTAAAATCGACAAACTATATTGATGTTAGAGTAAAAGTGTGATCAGCTGTCGAATAATTCTTTCTAAATCCGGCTTGCATTTCAGTGAGAATATTGTTAATATCCGCCCACTTTCTAGTCTTTCATTGAGGACTCCACAAAAAATCTTCGCAATGACATTCATAAACGAACGAACTTCAGCACTTTCAAATATTTTTTTAAAAAAGGAAAGTAAGTGGTTGTAGAAGGCTGCTGATGCATTTTTGTAGAATTCATAGGGGATTCCGTCTTCACCTGGTGCTTTTCCTTCTCTGGCTTTTTGAAGAATAGTATGTATTTCACTAGTTGATATTTCCGAATCTAATATTTCATCAAAAATGAGCGGCTGTGCATATAAAAATTTTGTTGTTTGATTGTTTTGGAGAAGATTTTTGAAATGGTCCGACAAATCATCTGCAGAAACACTTAGGCCAATAGAGTTGTGTGAACAGTTTATTTCCTTTGTAATCTTCCAGAACTCTTTTGTATTTTTGATTTCACTAAGTGATTGGGCTTGAGAATTTTCGAATCTGATTTTCTTTTCACGGCAAATTCTTTTAAACCTCTCGTTTGCTTCATTGCTTCAACCATGATGTCTAGACACATTCTCCTCCCGGTATTTCTGCACACACACACACTCACTCACAAACGATGTCTTGCTTTATACCATTCCATTATAGTGCTGCCAGATGTGTTTTCGGTTGAACGTTTTCGATTATGAAATTGGTATAAATGTTGGGTGTACATTACAATATTTTGGATGACTTGACCAAATTTTAAGGACATTCCAAGTCCATACAGCTTATACATTAGGGAATCCCTGTCGACCGTATCGAACACTGCCTTGAAATCCACAAAGAGAACATAAAGTTTTTTGCCTCTTGCAAGGTATGAACCTCCTATACTTTTTAACACAAAAATATGGTCAATAGTAGAGTATCCCGATCTGAACCCCGCTTGAAATTCACTCAAAAGAGTTTTTGATGAAACCCACATTTTAAGCCGGTTCTGTAATAATGAGGTGAAAATTGAGAGGCATTCAGAAAGGGAATTCCCCTATAGTTCGCAGGATTATTTGCACTACCTTTTTTGTAGATTGGAAACACTAAAGCTTCCTTAAACTGCTCTGGTATTATACCATCCTATATAATATTCTCCATTAGGCCTGTAAGAGTTTGAATAAAATTATCTAATCCATATTTGTATAATTCAACAGGTATTCTATGAGATCCAGCAGCTTTCTCATCCTTTAATCTGTTGATGATAAGAGTAACCGCATGTATCGTGATCGGCGAATCTAAAATAGGATCATGTAGACCAGGTGGCGCGTAGTGGAACTTTGAAATTACGTTTGAGGTTTGGTTTAAAAGTTGTTGAAAATGGTTCTGCAAAACTTGAGGTGTTAGACTGATGTCAACAGTATATTTGAAGCCATTTAAATTGCGAGCTAATGTCCAAAATTCTGAAGAGTTCATAGCGAGATTTAGTTTACGTGAATCCGATTCAAAAAACTGCTTCTTCTTTTCTTTACATAAGATTTTAAACCCCTGATTGGCATTTAAATATAATTCTTTAATAAGACTGGAACTGACTTTATGGAAAAGTTTAAGCCAAGCGTAGAACACATCTCTAGCTTTTTTACAGCTTTCATCAAACCAGCGCTCCTTGAATGCAAAGCATTTTTTCTTAAACCTGCCGTGTGGATATGAAAGCTTAATTATTTCCTCTAGGTCGTTGAAATTCGCAACTTCTGATTTCTAAGGACCTCATCTAAACTCGCCTTATACAAAACGAAGTATTATGTTGTCATCAAACAAGGACACAGAACATCGACGAATTGGACAAAACGTCACAATAGACAGACATAACTTTAAGGTAGTACAGGACTTCGTCTACCTAGGATCCACTGTAGACACGGACAACAACATCAGTGCGGAGATCAAACGGAGAATAACTCTTGCCAACCGTTACTTCTTTGGGTTAAGAAGGCAATTGAGAATCAAAACCTTCTCGAGAAAAACCAAGGTAACCTGGTATAAGACCTTAATCATCCAAGTCCTGCTGTACGGCGCGGAAGCATGGACCTTATCGAAAGCGGATGAGGAAACCCTTGGTCGTTTCGAAAGAAAAATTCTCCGAATGATCTTTAGTCCCGTATGCGAAAACAATGTGTGGAGAAGAAGATACAACAACGAGCTGTATGAGCTGTACCGCGACGCGACATGGGCATAGCCAGAAGAGTACGCATCGCGAGCCTGCGATGGTTGAGCCATGTAGAGCGAACCCAAACGCTCCGGCTCGTCGGGTGTTCGAAAGCACATTGCAGGGAAATCGCGGAAGGGGAAGACCTCGTCTTAGGTGGCGCAATCAAGTGGATGAAGACCTCAACCGACTTGGAGTGCGAAACTGGAGAGAGGTCGCCCGAAATCGTTATAGAAGGATGTTGGTTGAGGCCCAGGTTCACCCCGAACAGTAATGCCCACCTAAGTAAGTAAGTGAGAGTACCGGGCAGATTTTTAGCAGGCTTATTTACGTTTCTCTTTTCTCACATTCGTTTTTGCTAGGTTGCTTTATTCGATTTTCTGTGTTGGTTAGATGAACGTCTTGTATCTTAGAGAATAAGACAGCTTTGATATTAAAAAAGTGACAACGAGAAAGCGCATTCAAAGCGAAATGAAGACTTGTCAAATTAGAGACGTGAGCCTACAAAATTGAACGTGTAATACCGATGCGATGGTCTCACGGGATGGAAATTCAAAAGGAACGTCAAAGATGAGACATGTCTCGTGAGACATCGTATAATAGGGGACTTAGACATAGAAAGATTCTTTATCCATGAGGAAAATAGGCTGAAACATCGAGACCTTTCTAGTAGTTTTGCTATGAACCATGATGGGTAGACACATTCTCCTCCCGATATATTTCTGCACACACACACACACACTCTCTCACAAACAACGTTTTCTATTAGATGTACATTATAGTGTTGTCGCTTGTGTTTTCGGTTGAACGTTTTCGATTAGGAATTTAGTATTAAATGTTGGGTATACGTTTTAGTATGTATACACATTTTTTTAAATCATTTTAAAAAAAGCATTCGTTATTTTTTTTTGCGGCGACAAAAAGAATATCATTTTATCAAAATTTTCTACATACATATTATTGTACAACAAATCTTGCAATGGCGGTGAATCTTCGGCGAATCCTAGAAAAAGCTGTTTTGCGGCGAACTCGTTACCGGATCAGTGAAACCCAAAATCCACATGAATATCAAAGCTGATGTATTTCCCGAGGTTATCAGAAAGCGTTTTCACTTTTATTACAGCAGATTTGAAGTTATTTATTGGGTGTTCCAATAAGGACATGACAGCATTTTTAAAAACTCAAACCATTTGAAATATTAAAAAAAAAATTACTATAGGCATTTTTGGATCTCAGAGACTTAAGCAGTACTTAGCTTAGAGAAAGCTCATTGGTTCGCACTAATCAACGCTCTTCATCATTAATGAAATCGTTGGTGGTTAGTAAAAAAACGCCAGCACAAGCATAAAATAACGTATACGAGCAAGGACTTAACGTTAAACAAGTACAGCTAGAAGTACAATCAAAACATTTACTGGTGGAACTCGATTTCGTTCGTCTTTGTATGGCCACCATGTATGCAGTTGTCGATTTGTTGAACCCAATTGGAATTAACGGATTTGGATCGTTTCTTAAGGACGCCCGAATGGCAGCGATATTTTGATCAACCCGCTCACTGAAACGGTGCACATAACAAATATTTAGACTCAAATTTATGCACTTATATTAATGCACTTAAGGGTGCGGAATGAAACAAAAATTTGAATCTAGTTTTTTCTTATATCAATATCAATTTCTTGCTCGGACAACCACTCATTTGTTATTTTTGCAACATCACGACTCAGGGTAGCCATCTTAGACCTCTGCTCTTTTTGCTATTTATAAATGACATTTCTGACAGAATTCTTAACTCAAATTGTTTAATGTATGCTGAATTGCTGATGACCTAAAAATTTATCGTTTTATAACCTCCGAACAAGACTGCCTTCTGTTACAAAATGATCTTCATAATCTATCGAATTGGTGTAAGATGAACTCACTTCATCTGAATATAACTAAATGTCAAAGATTGACTTTTTGTCGCAAACGTTCGTCTGTTAATTCCACATATAAAATTGATACTAAGGATCTTTCTTTTATAACTTTTAAAAAAGATCTTAGTGTAATTTTTGATCAAAAACTTAGTATAGTAGTATAGTATAGTAGTATTATTTATTTTTCACTATTATCAGTTACAAGAAAATTATGAACTTCATATACAGTAACATTTCAAAAGATAACATTAAATTAGATAGAAGCTAGAAAGAAGTGTCGTTCATTCAAAATCAATAATAATGAAAAATAATTTTAGGTACATTCTTTAGTTAGAACTAGTAGCGAATGCACCGGATAAGAGTATTTAATAAATTCAAAATATATTACAAAAGAGGTTAAGTATGTTGGGTTAAGTTTAGAATTATCACGTCATTGAGATTCTAAACACCCAATCTTAGAATGTTGTTAGCTTGATCAAAATCAAAATTAAACAGCCACTTTTTGATTTCTCGGTTAAAGTAAAAAGAATTTTGGATATTTCGAATATTAGAAGGTAACTTGTTAAAAAGCCTAGGTGCTACTGAAGTGAAAAAGTTTAGGAACTTGTGAGTATTTTAATTAGGAATAATAGCCAGACGTCTTTCATTGTTCCGAAGGCTGTAAATTAATGAGCCCTGATTCAACAGATTAGCACTCCTAGAAGAAAATACTTTTAAGACTTTGAAAAAGTAAAGATGCTTTACGGGAAGTATATTTGAAGCGAAGAAAATTGGAAAACTATGCTCTCGTCTTCTCTTTTTGTAGATAATTCGTAAGATATGTTTTTGGGACACAAGCAAAGGTTGAATGTTACAGTTAAATGTGCCACCCTAACAAACTATTCCATACTGCAGTTTGGATTGAACAAGACCATAATAAAATATATTTAAAAGGTTTTCCGTACAAAATTTTCTTAGATGGTAGAACATATAAGTAGATTTTAACATATAATTTTTAAGAATTTTCGTATGTGAATACCAATTCATTTTACTGTCAATTAAAAGGCCAATAAATATGCTATTACATTCACAACTATGAAATATAAGCTTTGGTAGGTTAAGATTAAGATGGTTGAAGGTCATAATCTTAGTCTTTTCACTGAGCACAAGTTTGTGAGTAACAAACCAGTGTCTTAAGATTTCCAAATCATGGTTGATATCAGCTATTAAATCTAACAAGGATGAAGCGGAGTAAACGCAAGCTGTATCATCTGCAAACCCAATAGTACAACCTTTTAGGGGTTGAATAAAAAGAGAGTTAATGTAAATTAAAAACAAAAGCGGCCCAAGGACAGAGCCTTGAGGCACACCAGTGTCTATGTCAAGCCAATCACTAAAAACACCTTCGACTCTTACTCTTTGTTTTCTATTTTCAAGATATGAACCAAACCACTTAAGAATGAAACCCCTGAAACCAACCTTTTTTAACTTCAGTTGTAGAATACTGTGATTAACAGTATCGAAAGTCTTCGTTACATCAACGAACAGAGAAGCAGTAAATTTCTTTTTATTAAGACTATCATAGACTTCAGAACAAAAGCTCAGAAGAGCATCCTCTGTAGATTTATTTGCCCTGAAGCCATATTGACTTCCACTGAAGAAGGAATATTTATCCAGAAAACAAATGATTCTTTTTTTCAACAGCTTTTCAAATATTTTGGAAAAGACGGATAGCAAAGAGATAGGTCTATAATTATTCAACTCTTTCCGATCACCTTTCTTAAATATGGGAATGACCTCTGCGATTTTTACAGTCAGGAAAGACTCCATTGAAAATGCTTTTGTTGATGATATGAGCCAGAACAAAAGCAATATTATTAGCAATTTGTTTCAAAAAGTAATTTGAAAAACTGTTGCTGGTACCTGGTAGACGAGTTTGAATTGTCTAATGCCATAATTTGCTGATAAAGTTCATCATAAAAAAAGCTCCTGTCTACACGCTTGCTTTCCAAGTAGATGCATTTATCAATTGAAACATCCGGTATTAGACCAGCTTAAAGTTTTGGAGGCAACATTCGTAAAAAAGCTATTAAAAGTATTAGCAATATTTGCCGAACCTACAATAACTTTATTGTTAAAATTTAAACATGACGGAGACGACGCGACGACGACACATCTTTGTTAAAAAGTTCATTTATAACTGCCCATTCTTTTTTTAAGTCCCCTTTAGCTCTGTTAAATTTGTTTATATAAAATCTGTCTTTGCACACAAGTAGTACCTCTTTCTCAACTTCAATGCATAGCTTTTCATACCTATTTCTTATGACAATATTGTGTGGTTGTTTTTTGGATTTTACGCGCAGTTTATTCTTCTCCTCAATTCTTCTAACGAGATCTAGTGTAATCCAAGGTTTAAGTCTTTTTAATTTCGAATGTCTACTGATTGACGGTTCTGAGCACATATCAATATAAAAATTCAAAATATTGAGAAAATTATTAAAGGCGTCGGAGGGGTTATCCTCATAATACACTTAAAACCAGTTTTCTAGAAGTAGGAGCTCATTCAACCTCATAAAATTGATTTTACCCTCGGGCGCTGAAGGGATATCTTTATGGGACGGCTGATCGACTTTTTCATGGAAGGAGAGACATGTCATACAGTGATCAGAGATTTTTAAATCCGCTATAGAGCTGACTAATGAAAACTCATTTGTTCGATCCAGTCTGACATAGATATGATCAATACAAGTTTTAGATGATCCAGTAATTCGAGTTGGTTTGTTAATGCAGGATTGTAACCCATTGGAAGACATAACAGATTAAAAACTAACGGTAGACGTGGTAGCCAATCCGCCCTATCCCTTCCATTCTACTGAAACGCATTCTCTATATATTAAATATTGAGATAATAAGCCCCAAATATCAAGCCGTTGTTCGAGGTCATCGCTCTGGCATTGTAACCTCGAGTCAGTTTTATAATGAAGAGAGTTTAGCTCTCAACGAGTAAGGAAAGGACGTATAAGCGAGATCAAAAATGGGCACGACAGAGCTGCACAAACTAGCGATTGTGAGCTAATTGCAATACCAAAATATTAAGGCTGAGTAAAAGGTTGTAGTATTCGCTCTAAATATTACATATGAAAATTTAACTTAATCACGCAAAATGTTGAAAAAAAAAAAAATTTTAATTAAATTTTCCAAAGGTTTCAAACGAAAATCTAAGAACGATACTCTGTTGCAGTTGCTAATACTTATAAACGTTGAAAATTTAAATCAAATCGTTAGAGCACCTTTTTTAAAAACCTGTTTTGTATCTTTCATTTAAAAAAAGCAGTTTTTTGAAAGTAAGGTATGCAAGATGTTCTGATAAAAAAATTGAAATGAATCAGTTTTGAAAATATTCAAAAAATCAATTTTTTAAAAAAAATTAATAAAAATTTCAAAATTCAAAATGTTTTGAATGTTATAATGCAATTTTTTTTAAATCTTCTACGGCTTCTTAAATATGTAATTTCATTAAAATCGTTTAAGCCATTAACGAGGAAAAAACGGTACTATGGGGGGTACCATTTTTAGACTTTTTCCAAAAAAATTTCTTACATCGCATCGCAAGAAAGACAATTAAAAACTAGTCCTTCACATAAGACTTTATTGAAATCGTTAGAGACGTTTTCGAAAAAAATAAGTACTATCATATAGGTTGTATGGCAGGTACCGTTATTTCAAGAACTAGAGACCCAATTCCAAAAAAAACCTCTGTAGGATGCCAAATAGACCCTGACTTAAAAGAAAATCGGTCAAGCAATTCAGGCTGTAGATCATTTTTTTGGGTCGCTGGGGCTTCAAGGTTACGTCCATGGTCAAATTCAAGGTCACCATCGGATTCCTCGTCGAAAAATACGTCGGATATAGGGTCTTTGATTTTTTTTTAACGCATATTCTGCCATATTTCCAGGGGTTTCCATACTTTTGTCGAACCCAGTATATAAACCCTTAAAATTTAATCAAAATCGTTAGAGCCATTCAAAAAAAAAAAAAAACGCTTTCTTATTTTTAATTTTTTCAAAAAATGAGGTTTTAAAAATTCAAGTACACAATGTTTTAAGATTTTGCTAAAAGGTGTATTGACAAAAAATTTTAAATAAATCAAAGATACCGTTTTGAAAATATTCGAAAAACAATTTTTTTTTTTTAGATTAATGAAAAAACTAAATTTTTCAAATGTAAATACGTAATCTTTCGTAAACAACTTAATTATGAAACCTAGATCGTGTAATAGGGCCCCTACACTACTCAAAACGTTTGCGCAAACATATGTATTTTGTTTTTGTAAAAATGTTTTTGCAAGCTGTTTGAGTAGTGTGTAGCGATGTTGAGTGTTTGCATAAACGGTTTGAACAAATTCTAAAAAATTTTGAATTTTCCGTGTTTGCGCAAACCTGTTTGAGTCGTGTGTGAATTTTGCTCAAACACGAGTCAATTTTCAAGGAGTAAAGATGAATAAACAAGTGAAACTAGTTTTTTGGACGGAATTTATTGAATTATATAAAATTTTACCGGTGTTGTGGTGCGTTAAAAGCAAAGATTATTGCAGTCGGGTAATTAATTAAAGCAGCACATGCGAAATCGCTCATTGCTCCGTAGGTGTTATTGATATGAAAAATGTCAAGCAACTTATATCTCTCAAACATGTTTGAGTAGTTTGTGGCGAAACTATGTTTGCACAAACACACTTTTGTGCAAACGTGTTTGCGTAGTGTAGGGGCCCTATAAGCCATTATCGAGAAAGTTTGTTTAAGAAAAACGGTACTATAGGGGGTACCGTTTATAGACATTTTTCGAAAATTTTTTTTACATCATTAGAACAGTTATTTAAAAATAATACTTCACGTATTCTTTTACAGTTGCTAATGCATATAAACTTATAAACCCTAAAAATTTAATCAAAATCGTTAAAGCCATTTTCGAGAAAAATAGGTATCGTCATATCGGTTGTATGGCAGGCACCGTTATTTCAAGACCTAGAGACCCAATTCCAAAAACTCCTCTGAAGGATGCCAAATAGACCCTGACTGCCAATTTTGAAGAAAATCGGTCAAGTGGTTCAGGCTGTAGAACCATATACGGACACACAGACAAATAGACAGAATTATAGGACCCACTTTCTTCACATTCTCTATCATCGCAATATCATATTTAGTTGTTATCTCAATTTTTTTTTTCTGCACTATTGCAAGGCTTACCTTATAGTACTTATAATCGCAAGTAAAAAGGAAAAAAAAATTAAAAACATAACTAAAAAGTAAAAGTAAAATAAATAAAACTAGGCCAATATAACAACGATAAGTGGATAAAAATAAGTTACTTGCAGAAGTGAACAACGGGGATGGCTGGTAGATGGAGTTAATGGCATAAACGCCGAGTTCCATTGGGAATCTGTATTCACTTCAGCAAAACATCGCCCATGGGAAAACAACAACTTTAAAGTGAACAACGTAAGTGGACAAAAATAAGTCACTTGCAGAAGTGAACAACAGAGATGGCTGGTAAATTGAGTTTATGGTAAAGTTGTATAAGTGAGTACAGCATTTTATTGAGCGCCTAAGTGAAGTAAATATAAAAATTTCAACAGCACAGTCAGTTTCAACTTATTAAATACAAACCCATCCTTACAACGCCGAGTTTTATTGGGAATTTTTATATTCACTTCACTTAGGCGCTGAATAAAACGCTATGCTCACTTGCACAACCTTATTATTATTATTATTATTATTATTTATTATCTTTATTGTTTTTTTTTCTAAAGAATATAACCTTATTCCAAACTCCATTTACCAACCATCCCTGTTGTTCACTTCTGCTAGTAAGTTATTTTTGTCCACTTACGTTGTTCACTTTAGAAATGTTGTTTTTCCATGAGCTATGTTTTGCTGAAGTGAATATAAATTCTCACTGAAACACGGCTAATATAATAATTTAATTATACGGTTGAGAAATTTAATAAAGAAGTATTGTAAAATACTGCATCGGCAGCAGTTACTGTGATCAGTTGGGGGAAAACAATTTTGATTTCGGCGAGCTTTCTCCAGGATGTTTAAATGGTAGACACGTGCACCCAAGAGGACCCTAGCGTTCATAGGTTTTTCTTAAAACCCACCTCTGTCTATCAACTCCTACTCTCACCTCCACTCGGTGAACATCGGGTGCCTAGTACCTCAACTGGAGATTGGGTCTCAACCCTAGTGGAAGGTTGTTGGTGGCAGCAAACGAGAGAGGGGGGAAGAGGTGTTCCCACTAAGGCACCTTTTCTTTCATCCAGACGGCAGCGGAGGAATTCTATAGATGGAATCAACGGTGGCGTCTACAGTTCCAGTCAGGTTGAACTACTTAGTGAACACCTTATAGGGCTACTACAACATATTTGGAGCTCAGGCCTATAAGGAACGGTTTATCCGGCTCCCCATCTTTGGAGTAATACAAGGATCTGGCTCTCCAGGTTGGGGGTCGTGCTGTCGGGGTGACTTCTCGGCCACGTAAAGAAATTGTTAGTTGCGAAGCACCAACAAGCCTCGGATACGGACGGATTTACTGATGACGAACCTAGCAAACGAAAAACGGACAACGAACTTCGGATCTGTACGTGGAATGTTAGGTCCCTTAATAGACCACGTGCAGCCGAACAACTAGCGGAAGCCCTAAACTGCTACAAAGCAGATATTACCGCTTTCCAAGAAATGCGATGGAATGGACCAGGTAGACGCAGATTAAAAGACTGCGATATCTACTACGGCGATTGCTACCGGGAACAGAAGCAGCGACTGTTTGGATGTGGATTTGTTGTTGGAACTAGACTCAGGCAAAAAGTCTTGAGTTTCAACTATGTGAACGAGCGCATAGCAACAATCCGCATCAAGGCTAAATTCGTCAACATAAGCCTCATTTGCGCACACGCCCCCACAGAGGAAAAGGATGAAGACACCAAAGACATATTCTACGAGCTCCTGGACAAAACATATGAGCAGTGCCCTGGCTATGACATTAAGATTGTTCTAGGAGATTTTAATGCCAAGCTTGGAAGAGAGGATATCTTTGGTGGAATAATCGGAAGATACAGCCTACACGACAACACCTCCGATAACGGATTCAGGCTGATCGATTTCGCTGCGGGGCGAGATGTTCTGGTAGCTAGTACGCGGTTCCAGCACCTCAATATCCACAAAGGGACATGGAAATCTCCTGATCAATCAACCGTCAACCAGATTGACCACATTGCGATCGACGCACGACACTTCTCCAGTATAGAGGATGTCCGAACATTCCGAGGGGCCAAAATTGACTCGGACCATTACCTTGTTGTAGCCAAGGTACGACTGCGGATATCTCGATCCAAGCCAACACAAGGAAATACTGTGAGACAATTCGACGTTGGACGACTACAATCGCAAGAGATCGCCAAGTCTTTTTCCGATCGAGTCTCTTACAACCTCTCAAGGAGTCTTATGCCGCCAGCATCAAGTATAGAGAACCAGTGGCAGCACTGCCAATCAGCCATCAGAGATGCCGCCTCTGAAGTGCTGGGTTTCACACGGCCACCACAACGAAACCCCTGGTTTGACGACGAATGCCGGCAAGCACATGCAGCTAAACAGGAAGCATACAAAGCGGCGCTGCACAAAAAGGCTAGAACTGCTTATGAGCTCTACAAGCAGAAGAGGAGAGACGAACACCGGCTTCTCAGACGGAAAAAGAGAGAGCATGAGAAGCGTGCGATCGAGGAGATAGAAGGGTGCCACAGCAGGAATGAGGTTCGGAAGTTTTACCAGAAGGTAAAAACAACAGCCTCGGGCTAAAAGCCCCGAGCCGAAGCCTGCAAAGACGATCAAGGGAACATCGTGGTGGAACCGCAGTCTATGCTGAGGATATGGAAAGACCACTTTTCCAAGCTCTATAACGGCGATGATGGACCCAATTCCGCTGTTAGAGAGATAGAACCATTCGATTCAGGCGACGTAGACCAAGAATTCCGCCAACCCGACCTGAACGAAGTGAAGACAGCAGTGTCCAAGCTAAAGTCCAACAAAGCTGCTGGAGCTGATGGCCTCACTGCCGAATTGTTTAAATCGGCCGGCGATGACCTGGTCAGGAGTATGCACCAGCTCATTTGCAAAATATGGTCGGAAGAAAGCATGCCCGATGAATGGAACCTCAGCATTGTTTCCCCGGTCCTCAAGAAAGGAGACCCTCTGAACTGCGCCAACTACAGAGGTATCAGTCTTCTTAACATCGCATATAAGATCCTCTCTGCCGTATTGTGTGAGCGTCTGAAGCCATTCGTCAACAACCTGATAGGTCCTTATCAGTGCGGCTTTAGACCAGGAAAGTACCATAGACCAAATCTTCACACTACGGCAGATCTTGGAAAAAACCCAGGAGCTTCAAATTGATACCCACCACCTTTTTATCGATTTTAAGGCCGCATATGACAGCATCTATAGAGAGGAGTTATATAGAGCCATGTCTAGTTTTGGCATCCCTACCAAACTTGTCCGATTGTGTAGGATGACGATGGAGAACGCACGCTGCTCCATCAGGGTCGGAAAAGATCTCACCGATACATTCGATGTCAAAAAAGGTTTTAGGCAAGGCGATGCACTGTCATGCGACTTCTTCAACATCGTTCTTGAAAGAATAGTGCAAAACTCCTACGTCAACACAAGAGGCACAATCTTTCAAAGGTCCGTTCAATTGCTCGGATATGCCGACGATATTGACATAATTGGAAGAACGCAGCGTGATGTCAATGGCGCGTTTATGAGCATTGAGACGGAAGCGAAGAAGATGGGTTTAGTGGTAAATGAGGGCAAGACCAAGTATATGCTGTCATCAAGAAAGGACACCCAACACCGACGTCTTGGACAGAACGTCACGATTGACAGCTATAACTTTGAGGTAGTTAAGGACTTTGTCTACCTAGGCGCCGCTATTAATTCAGACAACGACACCAGCGCTGAAATCAAACGAAGAATAACTCTTGCCAATCGGAGTTTCTTCGGACTAAGAAGGCAACTGAGTAATAAAGTCCTCTCTCGAGCAACTAAAGTGTCCCTGTATAAGACACTTATCACCCCGGTTCTTATATATGACGCAGAGGCATGGACCTTGTCAAAGGCAGACGAGAACGCTTTAGGATGCTTCGAGAGAAAAATTCTTCGGGTGATTTTTGGTCCCGTCTGCATAGATGGAGAGTGGAGAAGAAGATTCAACGACGAATTGTACGGGCTGTACAGCGACACTGACCTTGTCAAACGAGTCAAGGTCCAGCGACTTAGATGGCTGGGTCATGTAGAGCGAATGGACACCAACGCTCCGGCCCGGAAAGTCTTCGAATCCAATCCCGAGGGACGCGCAGTAGAGGAAGACCGCGACTCAGGTGGCGCACGCAAGTAGGAGAGGACCTCAACCAACTTGGCGTGCAAAACTGGAGGCAGCAGTCCGACCCGGACTGTAGCGCCACCTTAAGAAGAAGAAGAAGAGCTTTCTCCAGTTTTGCACTCTGAGGCCTCGGCCACGCAGTAAGCGGCTGAGCATCGCGGCTGAGCGGCAGCTCTAAGCAAAGTATGGCCAGGCTACTGCTTTTGAGTGATTAGTAGTTAAACGTTAAAATGGTCGAGATTGCTCAGAACATTACCAAAAACAGGTTTGGTTGCTGAGCGGCGCCGCTTAGACGCTCAGATATTTGTTTCGCCGCTTGCTCATAACGTGGCCGCATTTGTGTGATTTCATATGTTTTTTTTTTCTCAGCCGCTCAGCCGCTTACTGCGTGGCCGAGGCCTAAGTCGGTTGAGGTCTTCTTCCACTTGATTGCTGGACCTAACACGAGGTCTTCCTTTTCCACGATTTCCCTGCAATGTGCTTTCGAAAACCCGTCAAGCCGCTCTACATGGCTCAGCTATCGTAGTCTCGCAGCTCTATGTTGTAACTTCTTCTTCACAAATTGTATTCGCATACGAGACCAAAGATCATTCGGAGTATTTTTCTTTCGAAACGACCAAAAGTTTCCTCATCCGCTTTCGATAAAGTCCACGCCTCCGCGTCGTTAAGCAGGACTGGCATTAAGGTCTTATAAAGGGTTGCCTTAGTTACTGTGAGGCATCTCAAAAAAGTAGAGATGCGGTGCCCCTCATAACTCGGTACTGAATTATCTGAAACAAAAAACCAAAACTATTTCGTTGCATAATTACTTTCCTCGCGTTTGTTATTCGTTATTCTTAAATAAAAATTAAAAGTTTATCTTGTTACCTTTTTACTTTCAAAAGGATAGGTGAAGAATTTTTAAAATATTGACGCACCGACTTTGAAATCGTGAGTTGTTGTGGGAAAAGCGCTTTTAAGCTGCCAGGTGAAAATAGCATAACGTCATAGTCAATAGTCAATAGTCAATAGTTTTTGATCCGATTTAAAATTTTGATACAATAAATTAAAAGAGTGAAATGCTTTTCGAAAAAATGCATACATAAATGCAAACGCATGTGGTTTTGCCCCTTAAGATTTTCATAATCTATTGAAGTACGTACTGCTACTACTTTACGCTTCAAAAAAAAAAAAAAAAAAATTGGAAAATGATTTTTTTGTACTAATTCTGACTAAAGTCAAAACAATTTATTTAAAACTCGTATTTGGAAATGTATATTTTAATTATCGTAAATTTTAATATTAACTTCAAAGATAGTTTTTTACAGCTTTGACTGAATTGATAAAATTTTTTAAGCTTTTTAATTTTCTGTCTTTGTGATGCCAGTACTTAATGCTGCTTTTTTCACTAGTTGTAGGAAGATACTTTACATACCTAACAAACAAAATATGAGACTCATTTCTGAGGTATCTACGAACTATTGATCCCCTTTTGTGCAATTTTTAAAGGACAACCCAAATGCATTTCATTTTACATAATTTCATCAATTACGAAAGCCTCTATCCAGTTGTGAAAGCTCTTGATAGTCTTAATGATTTAAGTGGCAAATAAACGAACCCAAGAAGCAGAAACTTAAACTTGACTTGAAATAGTACGTATTTTGTGTGTACATATACCCACCCCCGTCGCGTCGCCGTCGCGTCGGTGGTGATTGTGTTTATCTAAATGAGTATCTTATTCTTCTTTCCTACTTAATGTTGTCTTAGTGTATGATAAATATATCCTGCTCACACATCATATTTAAAGAGAAAATTCTGCGGTGAAATATGAACTAATTAACTCAAGTCGATTTATACAAAAAATTCTTATACATAAAGGGCCAAATTAACCCACAACGGGCCCTAGACAACCATCAATTTGAGGGCCCTTTTTTCACGTCTGTTCCATTCTTTTTTTTCGATTAAAATAAAAACTTATAGCTTTCATAAAATTTTATTCTTAAAATGTAAAAATATCAATAAAATTACCATCTACATTTTTTTTCTACAAATTTTTTTTCGGCAAATTCATCAATTATATCATCAATATCAATTTTCTTCAATAAATCTGACTCAATGCAAAGTAAACCTACCTTAGTCGGTAGTCGCTCTTGTCGCGTTGTAGCATCTTTGATTTTTTTAATTGCGAGAAGGATCGTT
Organism: Melanostoma mellinum; assembly: GCA_914767635.1. NCBI lineage: Eukaryota > Metazoa > Arthropoda > Insecta > Diptera > Syrphidae > Melanostoma > Melanostoma mellinum. Next base: position 78,821,423 of record OU612058.1, on the reverse strand, counting down.
CAGGAGAACAATTGGTGATCATCAATGTTGAAAAAATCCGAAGAGCAATTTTTGTGTAAGGAAATACATCGGCTAATTGATCTTCCCTTAGAATCTTATACAAATGACTACGAGTTTTTTGTGCTTCAGTGTATCTGAATTGACGTAACTTTGAAAGTCACATAAAATCATCGCTAGGCGAAAGTTCTACTTCTGGAGCATTTCCGTCATTATGTTGTTTTTTCTACGACGAATACGTTTTACGATTTCTGTATGACCTACACCAGGCAATAATTGTTTTGTTTTTCCTCGAAATCATTGAACTTTTCACGGAATGAAACTTAACTCTCTTCTAACGATCCGTACAAAAAAGCACACGTTTGCGAATCTGCTTTTTCAGTTTGTAATGACTTCCTCACTGAATACATAGCAGTCAAAATAGATTTCCATAAAATCAATATGAAACCAAATTCAAACTTTTGCATTTTATTTGCGATACACGTCGCTTCAAAGCGTATCAGTATTTTGTGATTCATCAACAGCAATGATTTCTAGAGCCTCTAATATGATATCAAATGAATCGTTAAATGCATTTGTCGCATTCAAATGTGCTTCCCAGCGTGTAGTTAACAATGTCTTCAAAGTTTTCTCTTTGTTTATTTTATCTTTTAATACGCCCCAACGATAGGTGGAAGCGGAAAAAAATTTATATAAATGTCTGCATAATGGCGAAAAACTATACTGCATAAAAACAGCACTTCAGAGCATGCTGTCCAACCAAATTAAAGGAATTCGCGGAACAGGAAACATAGATCGCATCCTCATTCGAATTCAATATTCTTGTGTGACGTGCGCTTAGTTCGCAATAATAAAACTTTACCTTTTCATTTAATTCTACCACTTTTATTCAGTATCTACTTTATTCGATTTCAACTCTACCAATAATCACATTAACTCACTCTTAACATTATCACTCTATAATCAAAACTGACATCTGGTTGCCTCGGCGGGCTATTTATATCGAATGACATTACATCTAGAGCTTCCCAGTAATTTCCACATGGTCTCCACAATCCACTATTTTGTTGTCAAACATTTCCCCTCCTGGTATATTTCTACACTTACACTAGTGCTGCCACTTGTGTTTTTCAGTTGAACGTTTTGCGCTTAGGAAATTGGTATTAAATGTTTGGTTTGCATTACACTTGTTTGCATAACTTGATTCGAATGGCCCAGTCGAATTTTGACATGTGGATGGCCCATGCTCAATTCAAAATCTTAAATCTTCACTTGTAAATTTTTCCCATTTTCTTGGATCGTTGGAACGATTTTTATGTACTCTTTCGCCCGCAAGAGATTGGTTTGAAGACTTCGGTGTTGAGCTGACTGGATCATCGTTCAATTCAGGACTAGTTGCAAGTACTTGATTGCCTGATGAATTCCGTGCTCTAACGTTGCGATGAAAATAATTGTTGAGTTTTGGAACTTTTTCTAACACTGCACTTGTTCGTGATCGTTTTTCTTCGTCAACCTTTCTTTTTTGCGCACTGCTTAAATATGAACGAGACATTTTTTAAATAATAACAACTTTAGACGCTAACGACGCGGACTTTTACGTGATAGTAACAAGGATATTTTATTCACTTAAGACTATGGTATTGTTTCTTCTTTATTACTCAACTAGCTGACCCGCCCGGCGTTGCTCAGGCCCTACGTCAATCGAATTAAGTAAGTTTAGTTAAGTAGTTTCCAAGTGTCCATTCTAGTGGGATAATAGGGATGAAATATAGTTTATGTTACTCAGGAGCAGTTAAGCACTCTAACGATGACACAGTTTTTGGAATCGGCCCAGTACTGTAAAAGTGAAATACGCATTGAAATCGGTAGTATGTGGTTTTTTTTTAATCCCGTTCCCGTTCCTGTGGGAAAATGGCGATGAAATATTGTTTAGATTGCTCAGGGACAATAAACCATTCTAACAGTGAAAGAATTTTTGTAGTACTTTCCAGTTTCTTGGTTATTTCGCCATTAACGTTTCCGTTCCCGAAAGAATATGGGAAGGAAATATAGTCTTTAATGCTCAGGAGCAATGAATCATTCAAACATTTTCGGGAATTGGTCCAATATTTTCTAAGTGCCCACTAATGTTGTTGTACCCGTCCCGATGCTGAAGCTCGTGACACTTCTTGAGTACATCAAAGTGTCAGCATCTGCACCGTTCAACATGGTCACAGAGACCACCAAGTGGTTTTACAATACCCTCATTTGGTCTGAGCCAAAATTAAAATTTTCTTCGAGTCCTTATTACTTTACTCGTTTCTTCTTGATTACATAATAACCAAAGAACTTCGACTTCATTTCGAACCCTATATCCCATATTCAATGAGCGGTCTTTTCATATGAAAAAAAAGTTTGGATTATTGCAAAAGTAACACTTTTAACTAAAAAAAGTTTAAATCTTTATTCTTACCAAGTGAAAATAAAAGAGTTCTCAAAAACAAACAATCCAATAATCTTACTATTTGTTATTTCATTAGCTGAGCCGCCTGGCGTTGCTCGGGCCTGTAGTTTTAAAGCTCCCGTGCTCATTCCTGTTTCTGTTGCCGTGGGATTATTGGGATGAAATCTACGCTAAGTTACTGAGGGATTATGTGGCATCCCAGTGCCGAAAGAATTTTTGAAATCTGTCCAGTAGTTTTTAGGTTTCCGTTCCCAGCCCCGTTCCTGTGGGAATCTTCCGTTAAGGTGGAAATATGTGAAATATAAGCCTAATTCACTGAGGGATAATATAACATCCTAGAACCTAGAGCTGACAGAATTTTTGAAAACGGTCAAGTTACTTTACGGTTCCCGTTCTCGTTCCCGTTTCTGTTCCCGTGGGATTAAAGGGATGAAATAAAATCTAAATTACTAATTGAGGGGGATAATGTAGCAATCCTAATGCAGGAAGTGGAAGGGTTATAGAAATCTGTCAAGTAGTTTCTAAGTTTCCTTTCCCAAACCCGTTCCTGTAGGAATATCAAATTTTTTATTTCATAAGAACCTTCTCCTGACAATAACAAAAACAACAAAAAAAGAATTGGCCAAATTGCTCCAGGCGTTGTTGAGTTATGCGCGAAATTTTTTATAATCCCGTTCCTGTGGGAATATGGGGAACAAACCTTGACAGGAACTATTTACAAGTCATTGTGACTGAGGGATAATGCCATGAAAGAATTTTTGAAATCGGTCAAGCAAGAATAAGCTTTCGGTTCTAGTTCCCGTTTCTGTTCCCGTGGCTAGGTAGCTCATGGAGGGGGATAATGTAGCACTCCTAGTGCCGAAAGAATTTTAGGAATCTGTTTAGTAGTTTCTAAGTTTCCGTTTCCAACCCCGTTCCTGTGGGAATATGGGGATCAAACCTTGACGGGGACCATTTATAAGTCATTGTCACTGAGGGATAATGTAACATCCTAGAGTTGAAAGAATTTTCTGTTATCGCTGGATTATAGGGATGAAATATAGTCTAAATTACTAATGGAGGGGGATAATGTAGCAAACCTAATGCAGGAAATGTTATAGAAATCTGTCCAGTAGTTTCTAAGTTTCCATTCCCAAACCCGTTCCTGTCGGAATATGGGGATCAACCCTTGACAGGAATCATTCATAAGTCTATGTCACTTAAGTATGAATGTAACATCCAAGAGTTGAAAGAATTTCTTAAATCGGTCAAGTTACTTAAAGGTTTCGGCAATCGTTCCCGTTTCTGTTCCCGTGGGTTTATAGGTATGAAATATAGTCTAAATTACTGATGGAGGGGGATTATGTAGCACCCCTAATGCTCGAATCTTTTTAGAAACCTGTTTTGTAGTTTCTAAGTTTCCGTTCCCAAACCCGTTCCTGTGGGAATATCAATTTCTAAATTTTTTATGTCCTAAAAACCTTCTCCTGACAATAACAAACACAACAAAAAAAGAATTGGCCAAATTGGTCAAGGCGTTGTTGAGTTATGCGCTTACCAACACATTTTGCGATTCATTTTTATATATAAGATATACTCTATTTCACTTCGATACACTTCTTTGCACGCTCATACAATTTGTCAAATGTGTTGGAAATGTACTTTTTAGGAACCTTGCCTAGATCGTCGGTCGTCGCCTTTTGAATGCGGTCAATTGAGTTTTATTTATTTGTTTTATTTACTTTTTATTTTATTTTTTATTTTTATTTTTATTTTTAATTTATTTTATTTATTTTCAGCTCAGATTATGTTTTTCTTTCACTCTCTAGAATTTTATGTTTGTAAGAAAATTTTAGATGTCCTTTTCATTTTTCATAGGCAACTGTCTATTTTGCCTACCTGTTAATCCAGCCCTGCTTACATACATATCTACTTTACAGAAAATTGATGACTTCGTGTACTCGCATTAGAAACTTTACTACGGCTAATTAAAAAGGTCAATAGCACAACACACACATAACAGTAGGATAGTTAAAAGAGCTTTGGTTTCTTGATTCATACGCATTTAGTTATAATTTGTTTTTGAGAGCCCGTTGAGGGTAGGTAAGTTTGATAAGTTGGCATTTAACCCAGTTTTATAGTTCTCTTAAAATTTAAATTGAAAGTGAAAAAATAAAATTATTTTAACTTTTCATTTCAATGACAAATCTAATAGGTAGGTACAGCCTGAAACTCGTGCGAGTTCTGGCAAAACTCAAAAGACTGCAATAGATAAGCTCATTCTAGATGGACCAATAGGAAACCTTTTTCATCAGAGATGACTCAAATAGAGTCGTGGTGCACATTTTCTTAAAATACACGAACGAGACATCGTCTATGTGATTGAGTATTAAAAATGTAGCATTTTGACGGTGAAGAAATTTTAGTAATCTGTCTGTTACTTCCAAAGTTCCTGTTCCCATCGTAAAATTATAGCCTATCTATGGTAGGTATCAGCTATAGTTAACGCGACCATTTATTTTTTTTGTCAAAGCGGGACATCTTCGGAATTATGTAATAAAAAAATGTTACAAGTGTTTTACAAGGTTTTTTATTATTATTATTACTTTTAAATAATCAAAGCAAATAAGTAGTGGCGAGGATTCTAGTTTGTATTTTTATATTTATCGGCTGAACAAATTTGTTTTAAAATATCGAGTCTTGTTTTTAGAAAAGTGTGAAGTGAAACGTCTTTAAAATATTTGGGCATTTGTCGATACTCTGAAAATAGTTTTTCAAAGGCTGAAACATTTTGAAAACTCTCGCGCAGGCATTAACGTAATCCACTATTTTTTACTATAGCCCAGCAGCTTGTGATATTCTGTCTCGGTAGAAATACAAAACTCTTTCAAAGCTGCTACTCGAACGCTTTAGAAATGAGTAAATTTTTACTATAATGCATTCGAAATCCACAGGAAGACAATCAGCGGCAGTTTTGATCGCGTTGTGGACTATGTTGTTGCAGTTCTTGTTACCTCCACAAAACGTAACAATTTTTTTTATTTAATATAATACATAATAATATATAAGTACAATAATATCCGATGTTTCGCCTGGCTGCTCCCGAAACTCTAAAACCTTAACTTTCACACCTCCCAATGGCAAAAAATAGCGAATTAAGACTGGGAATAATTTGATGGAGCCATGATTTGAAGCATGCGTTAGTAAAGTTTTGCAATTGGGTTTACGTAAATGCTCTTTTAAATCTTCGGTTGCCATGGTTGAGAGCACATTTACCACAACTGCTTGAAACTTTGTAGGTGCACATCTAAATTGCACAAAAAATTGCTCAAAACATGCTAGAGTTTAGGAAGAAGAACAGTAATTTGAGCCAAAAACTGTGATTATGTAGCACGGTGTGATACGCCCACGTACCCCCAGCTACAGCTAAATCCAAATCCTCAGAAGTCGGCGACTCGGTTTTCTTACAAAAATTATGCTTTGAAGCAGCGGCTTGATCGGCACGTCTATGTTTTTCTGATTTTAAATGTTTTTCTATATCACTGGCACCACCATGTCCAGCACTAGAATCTGTACGACATTTTTCACATGTAACGTCTGCGGTATCATCTTCCCTTTGTTTTATAAATGGATACTTCTGTTACAAACTAATATTGAGTTTAGGCATTATTGTTTTGTTACAAAACACTACTTGAACTAAAACAAAAGTATCGATAACTAGTTAACAAGATGGCAATCTCTGGCCATGGCGGCATTTGTCCACAAGCTGCTCTCACACAACTTCACGAAAATTACTTACACAACTTTAATTTTGCCGGATTTGTCAGCTTTGACCACAACTTCAAATGCAACCAACACTTCAGATTTCACCTCGCCAAAAAAGGAATTTTTGAAACATACATGTTTTCCACTTAAATTTTTTTTAAATTTTAACCTCGAGTATTTTGCTAGCACGCATTCCGAGTTGATAGCAATATAAAAAAGAATGAAGATGTTTTTGCTTATATTTTATCGAATCAAAAAGAAACTAAACCCACACAAGAATTGCAAAAGCGGGACAATTTCAGCCTCGCGGGGGACAGCGGGACATACTGCCTGAAAGCGGGACTGTCCCGCCCAAAGCGGGACGTATGGTCACGTTAGCTATAGTTGAAAAGAATTATTAAGTCATTGAGGGTGGTATTCACCAAGAAATCTTAAACTAAGTGCCTCATAAACCTATTCACCGACCACTATTAGTGCAGATTTATGAGCGCTCATAACACTTAAGAGTGGTCGCTACCACTCTTAAGTTATGAGCGGTTGTTGTTTTAAATAACTTCGAAAATTCGAAATTTACTGACAGCGTCATTTGTGGTTGATACTCAAAAATGATAAATAACTGTTGAAAAAAATAAGAAATTCGAATTATGGTTTGCAATACAGAGAATGAATTAATTTTACGCTCTACCATTTCCTAAATTTCCGATAATTTTTTCTGTTTTTGACTGATTTTGACAATTGACACTGAAATTTTCGAATTAGTTCGAAAAGTGTGCGTTCAGAGACTCTAAAACCTTATTTTTCGAATATTCGAATTAGCTTAGACTAGACCCTATTATTGCTTGGTGAATAGCACATCCAAATTTAAAACTAAGAGCCTCTTAGCTTTAAGAGCGCTCTTAAGATTGTTTGGTGAATACCACCCTGAGTAGTTTTAGCTTGAAAGAATGTGTGTGTGTGTGTTTGTGTCTCTCAGCCTATCCATTTCCTTGATTGTTTACCTGTGTGCCTATGCATGTGGCTGTCTGTCTCTATTTTTGTCTGGATTTGGTATATCTATGCAAATTTCTGTGTGTGCATTTTTGTTTGTTTGTGTGAGTTCGTGGGGATTTTGTTCTAAAAGTCGATACAAAACAGACTCTAATATTCACGAATAAACTGAAATATTGAAGCGAGTTCTTGTAGCTATCTATATAGGAAAAATCCGGCTGTTTGAAAAACGCAGAGTTGATTGAAGGTGTCCATTGTCTCCGGTCCACCATAGTAGTCTCAGTTCCAAGCTATTGGTCTCACCATTTTATATATAAAAGCGATCGGTGTCCTCCGTTCCATAAGATTGTTGAGTCGCCTTTTTGACTTGCTATAGTTTATACGAGTGTACACAATGGTGTCACATTATACAAAAAAATTTTAAAAAACATTCTTTCCATGCGTACACATAATTTTGAAAACCAGCTTTTCAATCACTCATAATAATCAAATAATACGAGTACCTGAAACAATAACCTCCCAACCAGCCATCGAAACTATTTTTTCAATGCCTCATATCGGTTGGCCTGGATATGCAACTGCTTTCATTTACATTTAGATAAAAGAACTCTCAAAATACAAAGCGTACCGAATTACCACGAAAGTGTGCTAAGTCCGCCTATTCAATAAAAAATCATTACAGTTGCGCAGCCTGTAAATGTAAACCAGAAATAAATGTCATGGCTAAGGCTTTTATTGACCTCAGAAATTATCCAAATAATCCATCCCTTTATAAGTGTGGGTTAATCTTATCAGAATGACACTTGGTGGGTTTGTTTGAAAAAAAACTTGACTTCAAAACTTACCTTCTTTATTCTTCCACAACAATACGAATCCATTAGGCACACCAAAATGTTCATTCAGAATTAAATTAAATTGGTTCAACGAGTTCAAATTTGTTGTCGTTTAGTTGCTATTTTGTTATTCCCTCTCAGCTTCTCATTGTCAGCGCATGAACGGTGCACAAATGTACATCGAATAAGATACATTTATTACAAAGAAAGTACAATATATCTAAATGGGCATCCCACAGAGATGGATTGGATATGTTAGAGCATCATGATATATCGCGCACTGATTTCTTTTTCAGTATGGCATACGCACGCGATCACAACAGCCACGAAACAACGATCTTGTTCTTAGGTTTGATTAGTAGTAGCTTTTGAAGTAATATTATTGAAGATCCCTTTCTGGATGAGAGTTTTTGTTTAGCTATTAGCAATGAAAGTCAAAAAGCATTTGAATATCAATAAGATCAGTGACAGCGATCAGTGTATTTGTAAACTCGGTGTAAATGAAAAGACTGGTCGTGTACAGTGGTGCCCAGGTTTTACATGTTGTAAATTTTTAATCCTTCTTCCAGTGGTAATGCTTCCTATTACGCTGTTTCTAATCTTGCTTATACGAGTGGATGGCATGTTATACGCTTTAAATCTTCAGAAAACCATGGACAATGAAGAAAGCTTTTTACTGCAGTCGGATATAGATGAAGTTGAGAGAGTAGCACGTTGTATGTCCCTTAAATTTGGACTGAGTGAAGCACAGGATATAGAGGATATGGACCTTATGAGAGACGCCCGTACATCCTTCATTCCGAGAGACACCGCGGCGATACCTAGAGAGTGTTTAGATACTGTATTTGAAACAGCTTCCGCAAGCCGTTCAAAGAGAGCTTCCAACTTAAGTTTCCACAATCTCCGACACACATCAGCGGCACCAACCAGCGCCACAAACAGTGAGTCTATGGGACTGCATTTTATTTGGAAGGCGCAGGACTCCAAAAAAGAGATTCGACGTGCGCAAGCGGAAACTATGATCCAATACATGGACACCAGTGTTGACCCTTGCAACGACTTTTACAAATACGCCTGTGGAAATTGGGAGAAAATCAATCCCATCCCAAAAGACAAAGCAGGTTTTGATACATTTGAAATGCTTAGGGAAAATTTAGATGTGGTACTAGAACAACTTCTTCGAGAACCAGATACAAAGCCAGAATTGGTACAGATAAACAACAATTACTATCAAGATCCTGAAGCTAAGTCCGATATAGTTTCACCGGGACAAGAGACACGGGATGGTTTAAGCCAGGCGTTGAAGGCGACACTCCTCCGAAAGCACATAATTAAACGGAGGAAAATCTTGGGGAGCCTTCTCGAAAGATATAAACGTGGTGTACTTAGTCTTTCCGATAATCGCACCAATAGGGTGTTTCCACAACCAAAAGAAGTTGATGCCGAAACTAAGGCCAAAATGCTGTACCAGTCATGTACAAACACTTTGTTTTTAGAACAACGTGGAATAACCCCCTTACTTGACCTCATTAGATCGTTAGGAGGTTGGCCTGTTTTGGATCGAGATTGGACTGCAGATGGCTTTGACTGGCTTAATCTGACAGCACAATTGCGTCTTTATAACAATGATATCCTGATTGTTGAATGGGTTGGACCAGATCTCAAGAATTCCAACGAGAATGTCATACATTTCGATCAAACTAGCCTTGGTCTTCCAACAAGGGAATACTTCCTTGAAGAGGCTCAAGGAAAGTACTTAAAGGCTTACCAAGAATTCATGCAGACGGTGATGCATCTTTTAGGAGCTAGTCAAGTAGAAGCTGCAAAGACCGCTGAAGAACTAATTGCGTTTGAATCTCTTTTAGCTGGAATAACATCTCCCGCAGAAGAAAGAGTTAATGTCACCAAATTGTACAAGAAGATGAGTGTAAACGATCTTAGCAAAGCCGTGCCAAAAATTGACTGGAAAAGATATCTGAGCATTTTGCAGGATCGAGAGGTAAATGGTTCCGAAAATGTTGTAATATTCGCTTTGGACTATATGAACGACCTGGTAAATCTGATTGCTGATACGGATCCTAGAATAGTATCAAACTACCTCCTTTGGCGGTTTGTTCGCCATCGCATAAACAATGTCGACGATCGGTTTGAAGAGTGTAAGCAGAAATTCTTTCACGCACTCTTTGGTCGTGAAGAGAGTCCATCCAGATGGAAAGTATGCATTGCTCAAGTTAACTCAAATATGGGTATGGCCCTTGGTGCGATGTTTGTTCGGAAATATTTTGACGAAAACAGCAAAGAAGACACCCTTGAAATGACGCACGAATTGCAGCAAGCCTTTCGAGACATTTTGAAGACAACTAATTGGATTGACGAAACAACGAAGGATTTGGCTGAGCAAAAAGTAAACGCTATGTCATTAAAAATCGGTTATCCTGACTTCATTTTGTTGCCCAGTGAATTGACCGAAAAGTACAGAGGTATTGAAATCCACCCAGAGAAGTATTTTGAAAACACGTTGAATGTTCTGCGTCATACAGCACGCACGGAGCAGCAAAAGGTATTAGAACCGGTTAATAAAACAATGTGGCAAACACCCCCGGCGATCGTCAATGCGTATTACAGTAGAAACAAGAACCAGATAATGTTTCCAGCTGGCATTCTTCAGCCTCCATTTTACCACAGACATTTCCCGCGATCTCTTAATTTTGGTGGCATTGGCGTTGTTATTGGTCATGAGCTCACCCATGGTTTTGATGATAAAGGCAGGCTATTCGATAGCAATGGCAGCATTCACAAATGGTGGTCTGATTTTGCGGTACAAGGCTTTGATGAAAGAGCGCGCTGCTTGGTTGCCCAATACGGAAACTATACTGTCAGTGAAGTTGGTATAACGTTGAACGGGGAAAGTACACAGGGTGAGAACATAGCAGATAATGGTGGAATTCGACAAGCGTTCCATGCTTATCAAAGCTGGCTGAAAAAAAGCAGCATAGCGGAACGAAAGGAGGAAATGTTGCCCGGTCTTAACATGACCGGCTCACAACTTTTCTTTTTAAACTTTGCACAAGTGTGGTGTGGAGCTATGCGACCTGAAGCTACAAGGAATAAACTCAACACAGCCATTCATAGTCCTGGGCGATTTCGTGTCATTGGAACGCTTTCCAATTCAGATGATTTTGCAAAGGAATTCCGCTGTGAAAGAGGTTCGCAAATGAATCCAACACACAAATGTGGCGTATGGTGAGAGAGAAGCTACAGTATTCATCCTCAGTGTTACTGCTTTACTATTAACGGAGCCATTTGATGTGATCGAATCAACGCGTAAGTCGGTAAGTGCTCATTTTCAATTTAACCATTCAAATACAAATATTGAAGTAGTGCAATTTATCTAAGAATATTTTCGTTTGTTATTGAACCATGAAAGGATGATGAAGGAAAGTTAAAAATATAGTGATTGGGTAAATTAATTTCGAATTTCTTTTGGTGAGAACTGAAAAGATATATATTACTGTAGACAAGTTGATCGTTGATGCACTCCAGTTATTATTTCTTAAAATATTTCAATGATGCAGAGTTGAGAAAAAATATGAAAGAAGAATTGAACATCAAAGTGTCAAAACAACGAGTTAAATAGTTTGGAGTCTTGAGTAAATTCTCACTTAAATTCGAGAAGTGGCTGTCACTTCTCAAATCAGGAGAAATAATCACCTGCATTACGATTCACAAAAAATCAAAAGCAACGTGCATCGGTGTCTCCTTTCAAATCCTTTCCCTAAATGCTCGCACTGTGTTCTATAACACTAGGTGTATTTCTGTACTCAAAACTATCACGTAATGCACCGAAACTCGGCGAAAGTCTTTCTAATCCTATTCCAGCATAGCGATTTTTCGTACCTGCGAATTTCTGCCATCAACATTTTTGTGGACAGTAATCGTGCGCTGCAACTGTCAAACAGACGTTTTTCCAAGCGTTGCTGCGAATGTTTTGTTCAAGGCATTTCTTTACTTTTTAGACAATTACGCTCTTTCAGAGAGTTTCTGATATAATTTAACCCCCACTCCATAAAATGTGACAGATTGTGAGTTTCTGTGCACAAAATAAAGAAATAGGCCTATTATCTAAAGAAACGATATCTGGTGGTCCGCGTTCCCATATTTGCTTCCAATTGTGGCAGCCACAATACTGGTGAAGTCACTGGATGAAAATCTTGTCTTGTAAGCTTCAAATTATTGTTGAAAGAATGAATGAATTTCATCTACCACGGGGAATTCGATACGACAATGCAAGATTCACAAGTGATAATGAAGAAGTAAAATAAAAAGTACAAGGAAGTATAGGCTATAGCTCTCAAGCCATATTTTTATGGAAAAAAATTTGAAAATCAGATACTGTCAAAACTTCAGGCACGGGAATACTACAAAAAAAAAAAACCGAAAAGCACAGTAACATGTGTTACTTTCGAAAACCTCAGGTTTATTACGGAGCCAAAAAATTACCATTCTCTTAACAGATTTAGATGACACTTCAATCGTTTTGAATGTGGACAATTAAAGAAAAAACCATGGTAGAATCACCATTTTCGGAACTTTGGTTGAGGCTGGAAGGTTGAGAAAAATTAAAAAAAAGTTCTTTGGCTCTTTTGCATTTTATCAACAACTAGCTGACCCGCCCGGCATAGCTCAGGCCAGACGTTTATCAAACCGATAGTTAAGTAAAATAGTTTCCAAGCTTCCATTCTATTCGGTGGCAGAGTGGAATGAAGTATAGTCTATGTTACTCAGGGGCAATTAAGCATTCTAACGATGGTAAAATTTTTGGAATCGGTTCAGTATATTCCAACTTCTCGGATATTTTCCAGTTCCCGTTCCGTTTCCATATGGGGGTGAAATATAGTCCATGCATTGGGAATAACACCGTGTTGTAATAGTGAAAACCATATTGAAATCGGTACAGTGGTTTTTGTATTCCCGTTCCCGTTTCTGTGGGAAAATTGTGATAAAATATAGTCTATATTACTCAGGGACAATGAAAGAATTTTTGAAATCGGTTCAGAACTTTCCAAGTTCCCGCTCATGTTCTAAACTGTCTACGAACCAATCTTCGCGGAAGCTTTGGACAGGCTTACGTTCCATTGGTGCAGGTAGAAAAGAAATTGTTGATAGTTGTCCTAACCCAAATGATCTCAACGACACTTTCACGTCCGATAGTTTGCAGACTTCGAATTTCGCTCCCAACAATAACATCTCTTATGGAGCCGGAAATGAATTTGATTTTGAGATCGTTTCGGAGTATGAAATATTTATGTGCATTTGCTCTCTTAAGTCGAATTCTGTTGGAGAAGATGGAGTTCCTATCAAGTTTGTAAAAATGATACTCCCTCAAATCATGCCAGTTTTAACTCACATTATCAATTCTTGTATAACATGCTCATCGTTCCCTGGCTGCTGGAAACTTGCAAAAATCATCCCTATTCCCAAAAAACCATACCCCTCATCTTGTGCTGACTTTAGGCCAATAAGTATAAATTATAGCCAATCAGATATCTAACCACCTTAGCCAATATAACTTATTATCACTATTGCAATCGGGTTGCCGTGCAAATCATAGCTACTCCACAGCAATTGTCAAGGTGCTTGATGATATAAGAATTAATTTTGACCAAGATGAACTAACGATCTTATGTTTACTCGATATTTCCAAGGCTTTTGACAGAGTCAATCACAAAATTCTATGTCAAAAGTTGAGTCTGTATTTTGGTTTTAGTCGAAGGTCAGTATATTTTATTGAAAATTACTTGCATCAACGTAGTCAAAAAGTTTAAGTTGGGAAAGAGTTCTCACCGTCCAAAGTGTTACTTGCTGGTGTTCCGCAGGGTTCAATTTCGGGCCCCATTTTATTTTGTATGTTTATCAATGACCTTCCTCAGGTGTGTCAAAATGTCAAGTTGCACCTTTACGAAGACGATGTACAAATATATTTTTTTCGACCCTTTAACCTATTGGAAGATCTTATCTGCTGAATTAATGAAGATCTTTTTTAATCCACAATTGGTCTTTGTGCAATGGTTTAACTCTTAATCCTTCCAAATCGCAAATAATTGCAATATCTAAGAAAAAAATTAAAACGGATGACCTCCCACCTGTTTTTATATCAGGTTTCCAACTAAAATTTGTAGATGCTATCACTAGACTTGGTTTTAAAATAAACCGATCTCTTTCAGCTAATGACCATGTTAACATCAGTATAGGTCGGATTTACGGTGGCCTTCGGAAACTCAGCCCCTTTTCCAATATTACTTCGGTAAACACAAAGTTGAGATTAATCAAATCCTTGTTACTACCCATCAGTAGTGCAGAAGTTTATTGCTGGCCTGACTCTCATTGTCGGCACAAGTTACTTGTTGCTTTTAATGACATGGTAAGGTATGTTTATGGTTTGTGTAGGTTTGACCATGTTTCTCAATATCATCAGAAGGTTCTTGGATGCACTTTTACTCAGTACCTTGATTCAAAATGTTTGATTTTTCTGCATAAGATAATTCATAAGAAAATGCCAACATATTGTAACGTGCGCTTAGTTCGCAAAAATAAAACTCTACCTTTCAATTTAATTCTACCACTTTATTCAGTATCTACTTTCGATATACACTTTATTCGAAATCAACTCGACTTTTTGACTATCACTTGTATTTACTCTTAACTTTATGACTCTATAAAAAAAACTGCCCTCTGGTTGCCTCGGGCGGGCTATTTATATCGAATGACATTTCATCTAGAACTCTCCAGTAACTTCTACATTGTCTCCACTCTCCACTGCAACTGTCAAACATTTTTCCTCCTAGTATAATTCTACACTTACACTAGTGCTCCCAGATGTGTTTTTCGGTTGAACGTTTTCGATTAGGAAATTGGTATTAAATGTTGGGTTCACGTTACACTGCCCCTCCTTAAGATTGTTCGTCCCGAATAATTCCATCTGCAGCCACGCCACTATATCGATGCAGCCGGTCACAATGAACTACTTTTAACTTGCCTCTTAGTCTTCTTTGGATGCGGTAAACCACGTCGTTAATCCTCGTGACAACAGTATAAGGACCTTCCCAGTTCTGCTGAAGTTTCGGTGACAATCCCTTTTGACGATGCGGATTATAAAGCCACACACGATCTCCTGCTTGGAATCCTGCCGTTGTCGCTTTTGTGTCGTACCGTGTCTTCATCCGGTCGCTGTAGGTTTTCATCCGTTCCCTTGTTCTTTTATGGATGTCAGCGAGTCTCTCCTTGAGGTCGTCCACATACTCGTTCGTGTCCTGTGGCTCCTCTGTGGGGCATCCAAATTTAAGTTCGCTGGGCAACCGCATGGTTTTCCCGAACAGGATGTCAGATGGTGTTTGTCCTGTCGAGCTATGTACTGCACTTCTATAGGCCATCAGGAATAGCGGTACATGCCTATTCCAGTCTCTTTGGTAGTCGCCTACGACCTTGGTGAGGTGTTCTTTCAAGGTCCAGTTGAATCTTTCAACCATCCCATCAGACTGTGGATGAAGCGGTGTGGTTCTAGTCTTCTTAATGCCAAGTCCGCACACTCCCTGTAAGATGTTTGACTCAAAGTTCCTCCCTTGGTCGGAATGGAGTTCCATAGGCACGCCAAACCTACTTACCCAGTTAAACACAATCTGGTCGACCACCGTTTTGGCTTCTTGATTTGGGATGGCATACGCCTCAGGCCACTTGCTAAAATAGTCCATTACAACCAGAATGTACTTGTTTCCAGCGTTGGTCTCTGGAAAAGGCCCAGCCACATCTACTGCAATCCTCTTAAAAGGATATCCAACGTTGTACTGATGCATCTTACCTTGAATGTTCCTACCAGGTCCTTTGGTTGCAGCACACTTGTCACATGTTCGGCACCACTTCTCCACGTCATCTCTTACATGTAACCGGTAGAACCGATGTCGCACCTTCTCCAGTGTTTTGTTTACTCCCAGGTGGCCTCCAGAAGGTCCGTCATGCATCTCCCGAAGAACTTCACTGACTTTCGATTGCGGTACGATCAGCTGCATCACATATGACTTACCGTCAGCGGATTCCCATCTTCGCCTGAGGACACCTTCTTGCAAATATAGTGAGTCCCACTGTGCCCAATAGGCTTTGAGAACTGGACTCCTGTCAGAAATGTCTCCCCATTCCGGTTTCTCTTCATTTTCTTTCCATGCGAGAATGGGTTCGATATCTGGATCCTCTTGTTGAGCAGTCCTCACTTCCTCATTGCTCCATCCACTTATGGGGTCAGCTCTTAGTCGCTGAGCGGTAATAATTTCTTTGTCTTCTTGCCACCTGCAATGCTTGCAATCCACTTTGCAAGGTCTTCGTGATAATGCATCGGCGTTTGAGTGCAGCTTTCCTCTACGGTGTTGGATCTGGTAGTCATAGGTCTGCAATCTTTCTATCCACCTTGCGACTTGACCTTCTGGATTTTTGAAGTTCAACAGCCAGCTCAGAGCACCGTGGTCTGTCCGCAGAAGGAATTTCTGTCCATAGATGTACTTATGGAAGTGCTTTGTGGCCAAGATAAGAGCTAGCAGTTCCCTTCTGGTCACGCAGTAGTTTCTTTCGGGTTTCGATAGGACCTTGCTGTAGTATGCCACCTCTCTTCGCCATCATGCACTTGGGATAGTACCGCCCCGATTCCAACGTTGCTTGCATCTGCGTCGACGATGAATGTTTTGCCAGGTGTTGGATGTGCCAGCACTGGAGCGTTACAGAGGCGGTATTTGAGTTCCTGGAAAGATTTCTCACACTCACCTGACCATTTAAACTGCTTCCCCTTTTCGGTGAGCTGATGCAAACTCTTTGCAACTCCAGCAAAGTTCTTAACGAAACGTCTGTAATATGTGGCAAGTCCCAGAAAGCTTCGGAGTTGATGTTTGTCCTGTGGTGTTGGCCAATTTTTGACGGAGTCAACTTTTTCAGGATCAGTCTTTACTCCTTGGGATGAGATGATGTGTCCCAAATACTTGACTTCCGTTTTGAAAAGTGCACATTTTTCTGGATTCAGTTTAAGGTTAGCCTCTCGAAGTCTCTGAAACACGGCTTTTAGGTCAAATGTTTTCCCGTAAACAATGACATCGTCCAAGTAGACTAGGCACGCTTTCCACGTCAGTCCTTGAAGAACGCACTCCATCAAACGCTCGAATGTTGCCGGAGCGTTGCATAGCCCAAACGGCATAACTTTAAACTGCCAGAGCTCATTACCTGTAGAAAACGCCGTCTTTTCCCGATCATCAGGGTGGATGTCAACTTGCCAATATCCACTCTTCAAGTCCAGTGTCGAAAACCACTGAGCTCCCTCCATGGCATCCAGGGTATCACTGATTCTGGGCAGGGGATAGCTGTCCTTCTTAGTCACATCATTCAGCCTTCGGTAGTCCACACAAAAACGAGTGCTTCCGTCTTTCTTTTTCACTAGCACCACTGGTGACGCCCAAGGACTTTTGGAATTTTCGATAAGACCGTCCTTCTTCATTGCTGTTATCATGTCCTCAACCTCACCTTGTTTAGCCAGCGGAAGGCGTCTTGCGGGTTGACGAATCGGTCTTGCATCTCCTGTGTTGATGCGATGCCGCACCAACTGTGTCCTACCATATTGTCCCTTTTGCGATGCGAAGATGTCAGTGTACTCTTGTAGGAGATTTTCAGCCATCCTTGTTTGTTGGTGATCAAGGTTGGATGAATTCAGTATTTTAGCTCTGATGGTTTTGAGTTCCTCCGGAGTTATAGTTTTTCTCGGGGCTTCGTCTGTGATCTTCGTAATTGCTGCAACCGATTCGCAACGTCCAACGACTTCTTCTTTCTTCAACCTTACATCGTACGGTCTGGTGTTTAGTAATCGTACGGGGACCATTTTGTTCTTCGGTGGTAGTTTTCCCAATGATGACGCTTTGGGAGGAACACTCTGGGTCTGGTTCCACCATGAGGTATCGAAGGCTTCCAAACTCACCTTCCAGTTTTGTCCAAACGAACACTTCAGAAGAAGGAGGCAGAATCAGATCTTCCGTGATGACAGTTCTCAGTGTCGACGTACTTTCGTTCGAATAGGTCATTGGAAGTTCCTTATTTTGGTACTTCAAAACCTGATTACCGATGTCCAAAATAACTCCGTGCTGTTTCATAAAGTCGATTCCAATGATGCACTCGTCACATATATCTGCCACCAGGAATTGATGAGTAAACACTAGATCGGCCAGTCGGATCTTAAGACTCACTTCTCCGTATACTCTTGCTGCTTCTCCCGTTGCGGTTCTTAGACGGTAGCTATTGGTGTTATGAAGCCACGTCGTCTTTACCAGGTCTCGACGTACTATGGAGGATGTGGCACCGGTGTCGATGGTAGCCACATGTTTGTTCCCGTTAATAGTAGTCTCCACAGTCAGACTTTTGTTGTCTCGTTTGGTCTGAGAGACCTGGATGGTGGTTCTGGGGCCATCGATACAAGAAACCAGCCTCTGCCCCTCGAAGTTGGTTCTTACTCGTTTCCCTGATGGGAAACGGGCTGATAGGAAACGCTGGTGTTGTTGTTACCTTGCTCTGGGTTGGATCTCTTGCTTCCACAATGTTGACAACCTGCTTTATTTGATGGTAGTCGGCATTGACGCTGTAAGTGCCCGGTCTTGTTGCAGTTCCAACATCTTGCTAGTCCGCTCCGCTGGTTCTTTTGTATTTCAGCTCTTTGGCACGAGCATTCTTCGATTATGGCTTCTCTAAGTCGATGTACTCCATGAGAAGCCTGTTCTGCTGCTTCAATTGTCAATGCGAATGCTAAGGTTTCAGAAAGGGTACGTGTTCTAGCAGTTCGCACAGACCTCTGAAGATGTATGTCGGAAATGGCACGAACGAAGGACTCAACAGCAAGCTGGTTGATGATTTCTTCTCCAGCATCCGGGTATGCCAGGTGAACCAGTCTTTCGACATCTGCTTGGAGCTGCTGTAGACTTTCACCCCTTTTCTGGACTCTGTTATTGAGTTGGACTCGGAAGACTTCTTTCAAGTGGCTATCACCAAAGCGTTTATCTATAGCTGCCACGAGAGAACTGAAATCACCGCTCTTACCAGCTGGAACTGTTTGAAGTAATTCAGCTGCTGGTCCTCTAAGAGCAAGAGTCAGTGCTATGTACTTGTCTTCGTCATCCCACCCATTTGTTGTCGCGGCTGCCTCAAATTGTCTCTTGTAGACTGGCCAAGAAGACTGTCCATCAAATGTTGGCGGTTTCATCTCCTTTTTCTTTACAAACTCTCCAGCAGATTCTCGAATTTTGATTTTCCGGATCCGGTCCAATTCCTTGGTCAGAACAGAGAACTGTTTATCACATCGGGTTTCTACGATTTCGAAACGATTCTCTACCACAGAAAGCTGTTTCTCCACACCTTCAACGCGTTCGTCTAGTGCACATACATTTTTCTCGATGTTACCCAATTTACCTTCTAGAATGTTTTTCTGACCTTCCAAAACATTCTGTTGCGCCTCAAGTCTTTCGAGAATATTCTGTTGTTCCTTCTTTTGCTCGTTTCGTTGCTCTTCAATCAGTTTCTTTTGTTCGTTTCGTTGTGCTTCCAGTTGTTCCAGAACATTCTGCTGTTCCTTCTTTTGCTCATTTCGTTGCTCTTCCAGCTTTTTTTGTTGTACTTCGAGTCGTTCCAGAATCCAGAACATTCTGCTGTTCCTTCTTTTGCTCGTTTCGTTGTTCTAACAAAAGCTTCATCATACTAGAAAAATCTACATTTTCGCTTACTTCCTCTTCTTCCACTTCTGTTTCAAAAACAAAAGTGTTTACGTCTTCCCCTTGCTGTTCCAAATAGTTACGCAAGCGCAGGACGAGCTCATTTTTCGATCCCGCTCTAGAAAGATTTCGCTTACCTAACTCACTTTTAAGCTCAATGCAGTTGAGCACTTCTAACGACTTACCCATTTCACTGTATAATTATTATTTTTCTTTTTACTTTTTTTTTACACTTTACTTCAAATAAGTTTTATTTACACTTCTGACACCAATGTAACGTGCGCTTAGTTCGCAAAAATAAAACTCTACCTTTCAGTTTAATTCTACCACTTTATTCAGTATCTACTTTCGATATACACTTTATTCGAACTCAACTCGACTTTTGGACTATCACTTGTATTTACTCTTAACTTTATCACTCTATAAAAACAACTGCCCTCTGGTTGGCTCGGGCGGGCTATTTATTTCGGATGACATTTCATCTAGAACTCTCCAGTAACTTCTACATTGTCTCCACTCTCCACTGCAACTGTCAAACATTTTTCCTCCTAGTATAATTCTACACTTACACTAGTGCTCCCAGATGTGTTTTTCGGTTGAACGTTTTCGATTAGGAAATTGGTATTAAATGTTGGGTTCACGTTACAATATCTTTTTGATAAACTCCGCTTCGCGCATTCTTCTCGAACTTTAAATTTGATCACACCCTATTGTCGATATTTAAACTCATCAAGACTCATTTTTGCTTATGCCACTAAACTTTGGAACGATTTACCAGTAGCTATTAAGCAAATAATTAGAATTCACCATTTTCAAAAAGCATTATTCTTGCTCTGCCGTCAAACTTTTCAAGAACAGTAATTAGAAAAAAAAAAATATATTATTATTATTTTTGTTATTATATTATTATATTTTAAATAAAAAAAAAAATTATTTTAATATTATTTTTGTTATTATATTAAATTAAATCATCAAATTATTTTACCCTATTGTAAAGTACCATAAAAGACTTAATTGTGTCTTATTGTACAACCGAATCTAAGTAATAAATTGAAATTGAAATTGAAATTGCTGTCTTGATTTAAACCTGCACGCTCAAGATTTTCAATTGACCAATATTTTGTCGTCTCCTCGTGGCATTTTAACAATTCCTGTCTTATATAAAAGTGAAATTTTTATTCGAATACATTAAAAAAAAAAACTCATATTCAATGCTTTTGTAGAAATATATTTTTGTACCTCAAGCGAACTTATAATTGATACAATTTTTGTTTTTGGCTATTAATATTATGTATTAAAATACGTTTTAAGAAACATTTTGTTTTATGACTAATAATATTTAATGCAAAATTGTATTCAAAATCTATTAGATAGATAGATAGATATATTTATTGTAGCAGAAATATATTACATAGTTTTCTTAACCTATATTGCACAATTTACAGAGATGTGGTATATGGCTACCTTACTACTGACAATATGTATAACAGTTTGTAACAAGTGATAATTAAATACAATTTCAGTGAAGGAAAAGCTACTAAAAACCTTCATTAAAAAATGGGTATATATGGGAGGCGGTGGATTTCTTGATAGAACCAAGCTTAACGATGTGTCTAAAGTGCGTAGCGCAATATAAAATAATAAATAATAAATAATAAATAATAAATAATAAATAATAAATAATAAATAATAAATAATAAATAATAAATAATAAATAATAAATAATAAATAATAAATAATAAATAATAAATAATAAATAATAAATAATAAATAATAAATAATAAATAATAAATAATAAATAATAAATAAATAAATAAATAAATAAGTAAATAAATAAATATGTAAGTAAATAAAAAAATTTAATAAATAAATAAATAAATAAATAAATAAATAAATAAGAAAAAATTAAATAGTTAAATAAATAAATATATATATATATGAACAGATAGTAACAATCAAAAAATTTATTAGATAATACAGAACGAGCTATTGTATAATTAATATCTAAGTAATAAGGACAAGTAATTTTTAAATAATGAACATCAACAAAGTGAAAAGTGAATTAACTAATATATTGAACATTATTTTGAATAAATAATTTAATAAATAAGTAACGAAACATTCAAATAAATAAATAACAGAAGTATATCACAATAGTTTTTTTTTTTTTTTTTTTTTTTTTTTTTTGTTATATAGCAAGGTTTTCTATCAATGTGTTGTCAGAAGAAATGCATGACACATTATATCTGTTCTGCTCTATCTAAGCGATAACAAAAGTATTCTTGATTACTTATTCTCTCATTAGGAGTAAGCCAAGTTTCTGAAACTAAACCTACATCTACATTATGCCTTCTGAGAAAGGCAAAAAATTCTATTGATTTATATCGAATGCTTTGAGCATTCCAACATATTATGTTCATGGTTGTATTGTTCATGGTGTTTGTTTGTATAAATACTTAATCGCTAATTGTGCAATAGTATTAAATTGTTCTGCTTTTGTATTACAATTACTTAAAAGTGTTATCATCTCCGCCGTAAGTTGGTTGATCTCTTCTAACGAAAAAAGTTCACTCGTACTGGTCTCAGCTCCGGTATTTTTATTGTTCGCCCACGTACGAGAGACAGATGGAACAGAAACCGGTTTTGATGCAGTGGAAGTAAATCCTCTTCCTCCTCCTCTTTGATTTGACGGGAGAGGTGGGTAGTCAGTTTGATTTGGTACAAACGGATGGTGCACTTTGTCTTTGTCAGCAGTATGAATTTGGCGTTTGTTTCTAGAAGACAGCCTTTCTCTCATGTCTAGAAAGCTCTTACGGCTCATACAAGATTGGTCGGTCGACTTGTGGGTTGCATTACAGTTTGCACATTTAATGTTTATTGACTTGCATTTAGCCGTTTCGTGATTTTCAGAGCAAATTGCGCAATGTGTTTTTATAAAGCAATTCTTTTCACCATGGCCAAACATTTGGCAATTGAAGCATTGTGTAAATTTATGTTTTGGCTTTCGACTAAAGTCCCATTTCACATGTGTTTTAAAAACAGATTTAATGTTCTTCTTCAATTCTGCAAGTTTAGTTGAACCGGGTTCAAGAAACACTACATAAAAAATGTCTAGGAAATGCTCATATTGTTTTTTGATTAATTTAACATCTACACACTTTAAACCAATTTTAATAAGTTCAGCTTTCAATGTTTCTATAGGCATTTCATCTAAGCCGAACAAAACTACTTTCATCGATCTCGCTGACGGAAGGTCGTGAGTGAAAAATTGCCAATTTTTAGATTTTAATGATAAGCACACTTTTTGGTGATCTTCGACTTTGTTGCAGCTTATTTTGATACCAATTGTCATTTTTTTAATAAAGTAATCAGATACTTGAATTTCATTCAAAAATGAGTGCACAATATCACAAGTTTTTTGCAGTACGCAGATAGATGGAATTTTAATTTTTTTAATTTGTGGAGTGACTACAATTTCGTCACATTCAATGTCATTATCTTGAGAATCCGGGAGACATTGTAAGGGTGTATAACGCCCGAACCGTAGGTCATCCGAACCCATCTTACGATTTTTGTCTCTGTTGAGTGACAAGCGAATGTCTTCAACACGAGACGGGGATCTTTTCCGCTTGTTATTAATATTTACTTTTGTATTTACGCACAGAAGGAAAGTCCGATCAGTTCGATGAGCTGATTAGTACTATTCAAAATCTATTGAATTCACAACATGCATGTTTGCGAAAATATCGACTTTGAGTGAAAAGTGTTTTTTTTTTCTCTTGATTGATGAGAACTTTATGGTCCACAGCAACCAACAATAGAATTTCCATGTCAATTTCAGTGTTATAATGACCTCTAAACGGAGTCTTTATTTGGGGCAAAAGCAAACTCCCCTATCTTTTCCATAAGAACAGATAACATGCAAAATTCGGGTGCAGTTCTCTTTTCGCTCAAACGCAGGATCATTTTCTTGAGATATATTCAAAGATGTTTCGGAAACATTAGAAGTATTCAACAATTTGTCAATTACATCTAATGGTTCAGTGTCCCAATCTAGAACAAACGACCATAAATCAAACAGAAAAAACTCGAAATTTGAAGTAGAACATGGATTTTGCTTTTACCAAACGGAACAACAGCATTTATATTTGGGAGACGATGTTTTGATAGAAAAACTGGATGCTTTGAAGTAGATGCATCATCAGATATTAGTTTAGGGACAGTCGAACGTGTTTCACTTTTCCCCTCACGATCGAATGACAATCCAGAATCGTTCAGACCCACTATGGCATTTTTTTTATAATTAACGCTCACATCAAGGAGTTATGACTACCCTTCTAATGTTATTAAACAAAGTGCGAGCATTTAGGAAAATAAGACAGAATTTGAAAGGAGACACCGAAGCACGTTGCTTTTGAATTTTTGTGAATCGCAATGCAGGAGAAGCACAGAGCCAGGTAAAGCATTCCACATACGGGTGGTGCGACTTAAATACGAATCTCTATACTTGACTGTACGTCCGAAGTTGGGCTCAAGTTAAAACTGATGAGCATTCCTAGCGAGGCGGGTGTTGCGGCTAAATTATTTCAGGGGAGGAATGCAGCTGGCTACTTCACTAGAGCACTGTTTGTGAAAAAAGCGATAAAGAGAGAGAGGCAGGTAACGTTTTGACGAAGTTCAAGAGAATCAATAGATTCTACGGTTGAACTATCACCTATCAATTTTAAAGCTCTATTTTGCACCCTATCGAGTAGGCGCAAAGATGTTTGAAGAGCACCTGACCAGATATGGGACTTATACTCCAGTTTTGGGACAATGAAGGCCTTATAAATTGTAGCCAGATCAGAAGGGGTGAAGAAGCACTTTTACGGCTTTTGCAGACGATGTGGGTTATGGTGCAAACAGTTCTCTCAATCTCACAGCTGATTTGAATTGGGATCTTAATTTACTAAGGATTTGGTTTGCTATGCATAGACTAGTTATCAGTTCAAAAACTAAGGTTATGTTTTTTAATCTGTCAGGGAGTCAGATAAACGATACTGGTATCTATTTTCATGCTACAGATTTCCAAAAGTTTAAGCTTTTGAATTGTTGTTGTGGTTCAAATTTCATTCCTAGCACTTTCTCTAGTTATGGTGTATGCATAACGTGACCATTTATTTTTTTTGTCAAAGCGGGACATCTTCGGAATTATGTATTAAAAGTTATTAGTGTTTTACAAGGTTTTTTATTATTGTTATTATTTTTAAGTTATCAATGCAAATAAGTAGTGGCGTGAATTCTAGTTTGTATTTTTATATTTATCGGGTGAACACATTTGTTTAAAATATCGGGTCATGTTTTTAGAAAAATGTGAAGCCTAGTACGTGATTTATTTATATTTATCTTCGTTATCAAAGTAGCTTTCATTACTGAGACACTCTACTGTGTTTTATCACTAAGTGATAAAGCAAGTGTTGTCCAAACCGTGTTTATTTGAGAAAAAACTCTTTCCACAGGTGCGTTACTTCCAGGCAGACACATAACGTACTCAATAATCGTAAAAAATTTCTTAAAGCTAGATTATTGTCACGAAAGTGCTGGAATAAATCGACCCAACGATTTTCAGTTGAAACATTCTCGGTATTCCAGCCAGAAATGTTTTCATCTGCCACAAAGTTTGAAATAAGTGAAAACTCGTCAAAAACTTTCGCATCTTGGCTGCTGCTAATAAATCCTTGCGTGATTAGTAAACCAACCAATTTTCTACCTTTTCCCACGTAGGCACTTTTGTTAAATTTACCCATTCAAACACTTCTAGTTCTGTGTTAAATTGACACCACTGGCACTGGTCCAAGTATTCCTTGCTTGTTTTATAAAACTCAGCCGCCGCCGTAGTTTTCTTTTTTTGGATTACTGCCGCTTTTTCTTCTGTTCTTTCTTGTAGTTTTACCATCAGGCTACGGACCATGTGAGGAAGGAAAATCGTATGCGCTTTTAGTGTTAGCTGTGAGGTTATCTCGGAGACGATTAATTTAATTGGCGGACTCTGTAGACCATACATTTTGCGCTTCGATTTTCAAAACAACTTCATGAAAGGTCGCTACTTGTGCTTGACAAAAATATAACCACAATTCTGAGCTGGGATTATCAAAAAACGTCTTTAAAATATTTGGGCATTTTTCGATACTCAGAAAATAGTTTTTCAGCCCAGCAGCTTGTGATACTCTGTCTCGGTAGAAATACAAAATTCTTTTAAAGCTTCTACTCGAACGCTGTAGAAATGAGGAAATTTTTACTATAATGCATTGGAATACAGGAAGACAATCAACGGCAGTTTTAATCGCGTTGTGGACTATGTAGGCTTCACATCTAATCCCAATAATTTGTCTGCCGAGTGATTTGTTCAACTTTGAGTAAATATAATTATTTCCTTTCCAATTCTTTCTCCCGAAGTTGCAGTTCGTGTTATATCCACAAAACGCAACAATTTTTTTATTTAAGTCATTAAAAGACAATATTTCCTTCAATACAATAATAATACAATAAGTGCAATAATATACGATGTTTCGCCTGGTTGCTCGCGAAACTTTTAAATTACAAAACAACTTTAATTTCGCTTTGTCCTACACTAGTTGAGTTAGTGAAATAACCTGATTTGTCAGCTTTGACAATAACTTCAGATGCCACCAACACTTCAGATTTCACCTCGCTAAAAAAGGGATTTTTGAGATATATTTTTGATTTCCACTTAAAAAATGTTTTTAATTTTAACCTCGAGTATTTTGCTAACACGCATTCCGAGTTATTAGCAATATACAAAAGAATGAAAATGTTTTAGCTTATATTTTATCGAATCAAAAGAAACTCAACCCTCACAAAAATTGCAAAAGCGGGACAATTTCAGCCTCGCGGGGGACAGCGGGACAGAATGTCTGAAAGCGGGACTGTGCCCCCCAAAGCGGGACGTATGGTCACGTTATGTATGCACCGATGGGTATTTCCGGATTAAGAATGCCAGTGAATTCAAATACTTAGATTTGATAATTGATTCGAATATGAGCTTTTATAACCACAGTGAAAATCTGAGAAAGTATTTTCGAGGAACTTTAAGAATTTTTTTTTTTGAAAAATTTTTGTTTTTGGGTTTTTTATGATCATTAGGTTGGATGCGATTAATAATTAAATAAAACTAATCCATCTTGGTTTTACCCTACGTTTCGCCAGTTGTTTTCCAGCTTCTTCAGGGGATTTATTTAGCTACATATAATTTAAATACATTGTTAGTACAAAACGTTTTTAAAGAAATTTTACATTTGAAAAGAAGTTACTATTTGATATTAAAAAAACATAATTGAAATTTGCACAAAATGTGCGAAAGAAGTAAAATATGTACAACACTGTAATTAAATGAAAACAATATGAAAAAATAATTTAACACAAAGTACAACAAAAATTAACCTAGTATAACAATATTTAACAACTAGTGTATGGCAACACTATACAAAGATCTAATGTTGTTGACGTCTTCTTGATGATTCATCGTCATATCAATTTTTTGCTGGATTCTCAAGCTCTCCAGAGTGAAATGTTTGTTCGTTCCAGCTCCTTATGAAAATTTATTACGGCATCTTTCACTCGAATTTACAATATGGAATTTTATGTTGGGGAGGAATTTATTTCAACAAAATTCAACCGCTGTTGGTATTGCAAAAGTCTGCTCTCAAAACAATTTGCCGTAGGCCGCGTTTGTATCCAAGTTTTCGTCTTTTTAAGGATTTGAAAATTCTTCCAGTTCGCCATTTGTTCTGTTTTAAGGTTCTATATGAATTTTTTAAATGAACAGGTAACCATAATGTAAGAATCATCTCGAATTATAATATTCGAGGAAATTTGTTAAACCAAGTTTCCATACCAGCTTCTCGTACAACTGCATTTCGTAGATCTTTCCATGTCGTGTCTTGTCGTCTGTTCAACAAGCATTCAAACAAACATTCTACCGAAATGTTTACTCCTCATTTGTTGTTTTTGAAACATGTAAAACAATGGCTTATTTCCCTTGATGTGCAGTGTATCGAATATTTTCCGAATAATTAGTAACCCCTGATGTTCTGATGAAATAGTCGGTTTTAAATCAAATTTTCTTTTTACATCCTACTTTTTATGAAATTATGTATATTTTTGAGTACAATTTTTCTTGGGTCACCCCACCCATTTTTAATTACATGTTAAACTTTTTTGCCTAGTAGTGACAAAATCACTATTGTTATTATATAAAAATAATTTTGTTACTTATATATTTCTTTTTCATATAATTTTCATGGATAAAAATTTTTTTTGTAATGAATTTGAAGAAATAATAAATTACTTACTTACTTCCTTACTTAGAACTTCCTGCATCGTCTCAACAAGCCTAAGCGTTTAGCAGCGTTTTTGGCGACTTCAAATATGTGGTCATTCCAGCCAAGATTATCGTTTACACACATACCAAGTACTGTAAGCTTTTCGGTTTCTTGGATGCAGGTACCATTCATGGATAATGGCAATGGGGGAATGTTAAGCTTCAACGACAAGAGACAGCATTGAGTTTTCGAAGCATTGAATTCTACTCGGTTCTTATGACCGCATCTAACAATCCAGAATTCAATGAGCTAATCATACGCAACCGCTCCAGTTCCACATCCAAAGAGCACGGACGTTTATTTGGAAACGAATATAAAAAGCTGAGGGTCGAGTCGTCAGCAAAACAGTTGAGAGGATTAGAAGTTTCAGACAAGAGATTATTTATGAAAATGAGGAAGAGAGTCGGAGACAAAACGGAGCCCTGGGGCACACCAACATTTACGAAGTGGGTATCAGACTTGAAGACATACAATACAACTTATATTGAACGGTCGGAAAGGTAGTTTCTAATCCAACGAAGAAGAGACTCATCGATACCAAAAGCGCGCATATTCGAAAAAGAGCCTGATGCCAAACTCTATCAAATGCTTGGGTGGAGCCAATATGCTATCAGGAAGTGTCGAGTTGGCAGCAAATTGGCTTTATCGATGGAGCTAACATACGGAGAGTCATTGAAAACGAGCGTTGGGACCGATGACGTGGTCGAATTCTTAATATTCTTTACAAAAGACAAAAGTTTTTGCTTCCTTTTGGACACAACAGTATTTTTTGCCTTACTTTTTGGTCATGCAAAAACTTAGCCTTTTATATTCGAGCATTACAGATATTTCTGGCCCGTTTGAACAAATTTCGATTTTCTACTGTATGGTTGTCTTTAAATTTTTGAAAACTACTTTCTCTATCCCTAATCACCTCTTTACAGCTTGAATCAAACCACGAATTCTCTTTGGGATGATACTTTTTGTTCTGTGAGGAACATGGCCTTCAATATCTAGAACCCGAGAGGGCTCATCAACAAGTTGAGTTAATTCGTAAAACTCAGCGAAGATCTCAACATATTTTCCTTCGGGTGTTGTCTGGCCAGAATGTCGAAGCCAACCAGAATTGTGTACATTGAATTGCTCGGAATCGCGATTTCAGTGTGAGGATAAAGGAAGACATTTCTTATTTTGAACTCAGATAGCGCATCAAATTCGTAAGGGGTTGAATTGCTATCTAAATTGGGGCTTCTATTAATAAAACAATAATGAATGATTTGCTTAGGGTCGGTGAATTTTAACCACATGAAATTAAAGTTCGGGCACGGTGGAGGGGTTTAATACAAGCATTTTTTTACCATGGGAGGGGGGGTCTATCTCCCCCCGTTTAGGCGGTAGTGGCAATTATACAAAAATTTACTTAAAATCTAAAAAAAAATATTGTAGAACAACGGAAAAACTTACAGATACAATTTATATTTTTTATGAAAGCCAAAAATCTGCACTTTATAAAAAATTTTAGATGAAGTGATTTCAATTTATAGTTTTCGAAATAACTGACTTCAAAGTCAAAATTTAGGAAAAAAAATTTGAAAAAATCATTTTGAGTGCTATGTTTCTCGTGATTACAAATGCCAATAAAAAAAAATTGTTGCAGTTAGTTGCTTTAGTAAATTTTTTATCAAACGCTGCAAACTACTTTTTTATATGTCTTATAGTTTTTGAGATAATTGAAAAATAGTAAAACTATTGAAGTATTTTCAAAAAACAATGGAAATACGTACGAATTTACAATAATGTTAGGAAATAGACTAGTGAAAGTATAAAAATTCATCAGACAGGTGCTTTATGCAATTAATTTCCGTATGCAACAACTTTCCGCATGGCCCGCTTCGCGGGGGCTCATTATTTTAACCCTTTTTTTCGCAGGGTTAAGCTGCTCATGCTAAATATGAAAATAGCAATTGTTTTTCTAACTGTAAGTTATTTGATCGAACTGAAAAAAGTATGAAAGTATAAAAATTCATCAGACAGGTGCTTATGTGCAATTAATTTCCGTATGCAACAACTTTCCGCATGGCCCGCTTCGCGGGGGCTCATTATTTTAACCCTTTTTCCGCAGGGTTAAGCTGCTCATGCTAAATATGAAAATAGCAATTGTTTTTCTAACTGCAAGTTATTTGATCGAACTGAAAAAAGTATAAAAGTATTAAAATTCATCAGACAGGTGCTTATGTGCAATTAATTTCCGTATGCAACAACTTTCCGCATGGCCCGCTTCGCGGGGGCTCATTATTTTAACCCTTTTTTCGCAGGGTTAAGCTGCTCATGCTAAATATGAAAATAGCAATTGTTTTTCTAACTGCAAGTTATTTGATCGCACCTGTCTGATGAATTTTTATACTTTCATTAGTCTATTTCCTAACATTATTGTAAATTCGTACGCATTTCCATAATTTTTTGAAAATATTGCATACTTCAATAGTTTTACTATTTTTCAATTATCTCAAAAACTATAAGACATATAAAAAAGTAGTTTGCAGCGTTTGATAAAAAATTTATTAAAGCAACTAACTGCATCAATTTTTTTTTTATTGGCATTTGTAATCAATAGAAACATAATACTCAAAATGATTTTTTCAAATTTTTTTTCCTAAATTTTGACTTTGAAGTCAGTTATTTCAAAAACTATAAATTGAAATCACTTCATTTAAAATTTATTATAAAGTGCAGATTTCTGGCTTTCATAAAAAGTATAAATTGTGTCTGTAAGTTTTCCCGTTGTTCTACAAACGGGGGGAGATAGACCCCCCCTCCTATAGCAAAAAATGCTTGTATTAAACCCCTCCACTAAATCCCGTTATTATTTTTTGTCGCCAAAGTTATCGTACTCTCCCCAAAGTTCGTATTAGATCAGAGGCCGTATTGTGGTAGAAGTTGGTAAGCAATATCATTTCGAACATATAGGGCGAGGCCATGGGAGGAAAAGAATAGTGGCACTAAGCTATATCAAGGCAGGTTGAGGGATCAGAATCAACACCCATCTGTGTTTCACTCAGTGGCAAGACAGCTGGCCTGCATTTTGCAGGTTGAGCGTTGAGCGTACACAGCAAAGAAACTCGATCGCAACCCCCTAATGTTGCTAAAATCGACCCGAAATTAACCTGACATTACAATAATTCACAAAAACAGATAAAACAAAATATCAAACGCAGACGCTACCTAAGTCGAACCAACAAGTATAGCGGTGCTATGCCCAGCCATAGTAAATTGATTATGTTTCACCTCACCAACGGAACCAACAACGTTGATCCACTATTCACCTAGCAAACTCACAGCCACAACATCTGCACGCACTGCATTTGATAAGAAAAATTCAAATCATAAGGAATGCGTGCAAATGCCGTGACTGCAAGAGTGGTCCAGGGCAGGAGATGTCACAGAAAGGAACCGCACTTTGTGTTTGGATTATTGTTGAATTTATTTTTTTCTTTATATAAGTTTAAATGGGTGGTAGCTGGTAGGTGGCATTGAAAATAAATTGAGCTGCACAAGCACTGGCACTGCTGATGATTTGCACTTATTTTTGAATTTGTTTTAAAAACACGGGAAAATAGATTTTTTTTATTGTTTTTTTTTTAGGGGTTAGGGTTTAATAATTTAGATATTGGAGATATGGTGGCATGAAAAATAAACGACAACTGGTTAAACAAAATGCGGACACTTAACACGGCACGTCTTCATATTATGTTCAAAAGCAGATCGGAATTAGGAACTGATGGCATAATATGCTTTAGTAGGAAAAGTCTTTCCGTTTTTGTTTTCACTTTTTTTTCCTTTTCTTATCGGTGCAACAAGAACTGAAAAAACGATTTCAAAGAGGGTGTAAAACTAAGACAGAATTACATCTGAAAAGAGAACTACATACTTTGCAGTTTCGACATTTCACTTCGGAGCGTGTCTATGTCCTGTTCCAATGCCCTAACAATATCAATAATACACTGGCTTGCTAACTGACTAACTTATTCCAATCCCGTCAATTGAGTTTAAAGACCTTAATACTTTTGCTGTTCAATGTCATTGCTTTCTGTCATTGTAATTTTGTAATCTAGTAACCTTGAAAAGAAATTGCAATATTGTGAAATAGTATTTTAATCTCAATAATTAGTAAATTGAAAGCGAAAATGTGACAACTTGAATACATTATCAACTTTGTACATATTTGTTTAATTTGTACGAAAGCATTGATTTACATATTATGTATAATATACAAATTTCATCTTAAATATAAAAATGAATCGCAAAATGTGTTGGTAAGCGCATAACTCAACAACGCCTTGGTACATGAAATAAATAATTAGCGATCTTCATAAGTGAATAAACACTGCACAAAACACTATAACTTGAAAACTGATGCATTTTTAAGAAAAACAAATGAAATAATATCGTGAAGCCGACGAAATGGAACAATTCCATATGTTTTCTTTTTTTTTTTGTTTATCTGTGCTCCAATGCACTGTTTTGAATTTGAACTTTTTAAAGAGGTACTAAAGTGAAAATTGACTCTTTGACGCAAGGAACATACCTACATTATTTAAACAACAGTGAGTGCTTGTAATTCAATATGAACTTTTTACAATAGCAATAACGCTCGTTTTAGTTAGAAAACGTTTGTATGGGCAGTTATTAATTTTTCTCGCCTCAAAAACCATCTTTGAACATCAACGAACATTTAAAAAAAGAATTGGCCAAATTGGTCCAGGAGTTGTTGAAATATGCGCTTACCAACACATTTTACGATTCGTTTTTGCCACTCGGCGTTGCTCGGGTCTGTAGTTTTAAGGTTCCCGTTGTCGTTTAAGTGGGAACTTGGAGATGAAAAATAATCGTTTTTACTTTGGAATTATGTGGCATCCCAATGTCGAAAGAATTTTTTAAATCTGTCCAGTAGTTTCTAAGTTTCCGTTCCTAACCCCGTTCCTGTGGGAATATGGGGATAAAACCTTGACATGAACCATTTATAAGTCTATGTCACTGAGGGATAATGCAACATCCTAGAGTTGAAAGAATTTTTGAAATCAGTCAAGTAACTTTAAGGTTCCCCTTTTCGTTCCAGTTTCTGTTCCGTGGGATTATAGGAATGAAATATAATCTAAACTACTGATGTAGGGATAGTGTAGCACCCCTAGTGCGTTTTAGAAACCTGTCCAGTAGTAGGTTTCCCTTCCAAAACCCGTTCCTGTGGGAATATCCGCACAATTTTTTGAATTTCTTATGTCATAAAAACATTCTCCTGACAATAACAAACACAACAAAAAATAATTGGCCAAATTGGTCCAGGCGTTGTTGAGTTATGCGCTTATCAAAACATTTTGCCATTCATTTTTATATATAAGAAGAAGATTAAAGAAGGAGCAATTCCACAAAGTTGAAGCGAAATGGGAAGTGTAGCAATGTCTTGCATTCGCCGATTACACATGGAATGGTTCATATGGGAGCATGGCCTTGTGTAGGTCAGACCACGGTTCCAGTTGCATCAATCTTGGCTATTAGTGCAGTCATTGAAGCATTGTTGCTCCGAATCTTTTTACTGTGAACCGATTTGCATGAAATTTTGGAATTTGGCTCATCTTACCCTTAACTTCGAAAAAGAAAATGATTTGAACTCCGCAACCACCCTGAGGGTGGTTGCCACGCCTTCTCAGGGGTGAATTTTTTTTTCAAAATAACCTCGGATATCGGTAGAAGGCCTAATTTTAAACAAAAAATCATCTAAAAAGTTTTTCAAAAAATCCAATACTTTACAAGTTATTGGC
Organism: Melanostoma mellinum; assembly: GCA_914767635.1. Classification (NCBI taxonomy): domain Eukaryota; kingdom Metazoa; phylum Arthropoda; class Insecta; order Diptera; family Syrphidae; genus Melanostoma; species Melanostoma mellinum. The sequence goes on along the minus strand of OU612058.1, from coordinate 78,787,466 downwards.
AATTGAAAATTCGCAATTTTTTCACGATTTTCATCGGTTTTTTGCAAATATCTCCAAAAATATGCGTTTTATCAAAAATTTTATAAAAAAAACAAAATTGTAGCAAGTAAAACAATGAACAATTTGAGTTTTTATAAAGTACTAGCTGTGCCCGCGACTTCGTCCGCGTGGAATAGTGACTTTCGGCAGCATTCTTAATTTTTTAGGCTACTTATTTTGCAAATAAGACACATTCATGCGTTTTAGTAATTTATTGTTATTTTATTTTATTTTAGTATATGTTTGCACACGACGTTCTTACTTTTTCCATCTTTTGCGAAATAAAAAGGTTTTGTGGGATTGATATACGTGATTCTGCCACATAAAGTTGCCATGGGATTTTTTTCTAAACGAACGCCTGCAACTTAAAGCGTCTGAGCCTTATTTATGATGTCCAATCAGTGGGAATTAAAGGAAAACGGGGAATCGAAACGTTTTCTCCTTTTTTCGTTCAAGTCATTATTAATGCCGCATCCCAGATGTGTAATTTGTAGCTGTGTACAATTCTGGATTACTCATTTTTGGCACTGGAACACCAACTTGCTGCCACTCCTAATAATCCTAAGAAATTGAGAAACTCTGTAGGGTACGATGTGACTTGCTCAGTGTCCATAATATTGTCTATTGATAGACATTCGCCAACGTCCCCCAATACGTCAAACATAATTTATTAGTTTATATGGTTAACTATCTCATTAGTCGGCGCCGAAATCGCCTTTCAAACAGCCATTCCCGATTGCCAATTATTATTTGAAGATCAAGATAGACATTTCTTCTCAGGTCTAATGTATTTTCGACAGTTTGACAGAAATCACCCCGCAGTAAAAGAACTTTTATCGACCCAGCAGTCTTAAGGTTCCCGTTTACGGTGTCGATCCCGTAGAAATATAGGGATTACTTATTAAGCCTATGTCTTTCCTCAGGCTCTAGGCTATCTCTTAATTAAATTCCATTTAAATCGGATCAGTTTTCTGAGCGGAAGATGGTAACAAAGAAACACGAACAGACAGAGTTAAATTCGGATTTATAATGTTAATAAAGTCTTCCATTCCCGTGGCAACATGAGGGCGTTTCCGGAGGATGACTTGAAGCTTACATTAGTCGGGAATAGTGCAGTATTCTAACGGTGGACATTTTTTGAAATGGGTGCTGTATTTTCCAAGTTCCCGTTCCCAAGGGAATACAGGGATAAAACATATTGCATAACATATATGTCCATCCTCAGGTTCTTGACTGTCTCTGTACCAAAATTCATATAAATAGGTTCAATAGTTTGGGCAGTTAATGGTAACAAAGAGAAATAGACAGACAGATTTAACTTCGGACTTATAATATTAGTAAAGACGTTCCCGTGGAAACATGGTGACCGTTCCCGTGAGGGATATGGGGATGAATAAAAGTTTATGTTGCTCGGGGATTATGGAGCATTCCAACGGTGGAAGAGTTTTTTAAATCGGTGCCATAGTGTCAAAGTTCCCGTATACGATCCTGCTCCCCTGGGAATATAGGGAATAAATATATAGTGTATGTCCTTCCTCAGGTTCTGAATAATCTTTGTAAAAAATTTAATTTAAATCAGTTTATTAGTTTGAGCGGAAGATGGTAACATAGAACGACGGACAGACAGAGCTACTTTCACACTTATTATATTAGTAAGGACTCCCGTTCCCGTAGGAATATGTGGATGAATTAAAGTTAATGTTACTCAGGGATAGTGTAGCATTTTAACGGTGGAAAAATTTTTGAAATCGGTGTTGTAGTTTCTAAGTTCCCGTATACGTTTCCGTTCCCGTGGGAATATAGGTATAAAATATAAAGCCTATGTCCTTCCTCAGGTTCTGAGCAATCTTTGTACAAAATTTCATTTAAATCGGTTTATTAGTTTGGGCGGGAGATGGTAACATAGAACGACGGACAGACATAGCTTCTTTCACACTTATTATATTAGTAAGGACTCCCGTTCCCGTAGGAATATGTGGATGAATTAAAGTTTATGTTACTCAGGAATAGTGTAGCATTCTAACGGTGGAAAAATTTTTGAAATCGGTGTTGTAGTTTCTAAGTTCCCGTATACGTTTTCGTTCCCGTGGGAATATAGGGATAAAATATAAGGCCTATGTCCTTCCTAAGGTTCTGAGCAATCTTTGTACAAAATTTCATGTAAATCGGTTTATTAGTTTGGGCGGGAGATGGTAACATAGAAAGGTGATCAGACAGAGCTACTTTTGCATTTATAATAATAGTGAGGACCGGTTCCCGAGGGAATATTCGAATGAAATAAAGCCTATGTCCGTCCTTAAGTTCAGTCCAATCTTTGTACAAAATTTCATTTAAATCGGTTTATTAGTTTGGGCGGGAGATGGTAACATAGAACGACGGACAGACAGAGCTTCATTCGCACTTATTATATTAGTAAGGACTCCCGTTCCCGCAGGAATATAAGGATGAATTAAAGTTTATGTTACTTTGGGATAGTAAAGCATTCTATCGGTGGAAAAATTTTTGAAATCGGTGTTGTAGTTTCTAAATTCCCGTATACGTTCCCGTTCCCGTGGGAATTTAGGGATAAAATATATAGCCTATGTCCTTCCTCTGGTTCTAAACTATTTCTGTACAAAATTTCATATCAATCAGTTTGGTAGTTTGGGCGGGAGATGGTAACATAGAAAGCCGGACAGACAGAGGGACTTTCACATTTATAATATTAGTTAGGATTCTAAGTGCAATATTAAGCTAGATATTAAAGATCAAAGCCGTTTTCTATTTTGTTTGAAATTTAATCGATGTGGTCAATGCGATCTAGCGGCGAGCAGATGCATTTTATGCATTCTAATACAAAAGGGTTTCGTAGTGCTTGAAATAAGCTTTAAAATGAGCACTATTAAAAGTCTTTTGCACATAAAATAAGTGAGCTGCAATGCAAATAAAGGGAGCTTTTAATGTTTTTTCTTTTAAATCAATGGGTTTCATAGGTGCCATTTCCACCAAAATAAAAATTTATCGTATTCCACCTAGGCATGTCTGAGAAAAAATTGTTACCGATATTACACGGTTTTTTAATTTTATGCGGGGTATCTCACACCCCAGTGAGAGGAGGGAAGGTCAAGACGTTTTCCGTTTGTGTGCTTTACAATTATGAAAATGATAAGATTACCGATTAGATTGAAAATTATAGTTCGATGATTAGTGAAAGGGTGAGATCACAATAGACGTTGACTGTTCATCATGCATTTTGTTTATTAGTAATTGTTTGAGAAAACTTTCTTGCCTTGCTTGTCCAGAAGGTTTATAAATTTGAGCTATGACAAGTTCTGCAGGCTTTGACGTCTTGCTCGAATGCTTCACTTGTTTGTATGAGCTCCACTGGATTGATACTGAGTAAGATTGTATAATTTTTGGCATTTTGTCTTTTCATCCTCAATAGCTTCATCTTTGAGTGTTGTCAGCCATTCACGTTTTCCCACAGTTCGCAATGCCTTAACACGCTTTTCAGCCATGCGCTTTAACTATTATCCTTATCAAGTTTATCGATTTGATAAAGTTATTGAGCAATTTTTTAAATTTGATTAAATTTTGGTTCTACTCAATTTGCCAGCTTGATTAGAAACGTTGTGATGGGAGTATTGTATTACAAGAAAAAGTGATTGACAGACACAGAAAGTGAGATCAAATGTACATACATAAGAATAAAGAAAATTTAAATACTGCTCAGTTGCGGCACACAACTGAGAGAAAATTGTTTTAGAAAAAGCAAAACAGTTGTAGAGACAATAGTGTTTCGAAATTATGATTAACAAAACTTTTGATAAAAAATAATCAATTTTGAACTCAAGTCAGTTTTGCCATTATTCTGCTATCAGTACCAAGAACGAAATAAGACACATTTTTTTTTTTCTAGTTAGAGCCAACTGAAATTTTTGAACTGACATAGGTACCTATATTATTTTAAAAGAATTTTGATAAACTACTTACACATCCACACACGCATGTATACATTTTTATATATTTAACTGAAAAGATAAAATTAAAAACAAACATTTTCTTTCTTTCCACTTCTAGATTTTGGACGCTTCCTGGTACTTTATCATACAAAAATGTCACAAAAGCATCATTTATCGTTGCTCATCGCCCCGCTGAGTCTTATTGCATATTAAAATTATTTGTTGTGATATTCTATTTACAATAATACTACTAAATCAACCAATGCTAGCAATATATTGTATAGAGTTCTGGACATAGCTAAATAATTTACTGTAAACTTCTATATCTCTTTATTTTTATATTTCCTATTTAATTTAATGTTAGCTTATCATTTTATCTTTTTTAATAAACAAGCTCAATGTAAGCATAAGAGACATATGAAGTGTGTTGTATATTAATCAAATAAAAGTGTAAATTCTTAATGAAAAGAAAAAATTGGATTATACTCGAACACAAGTGGTCTGAACGATGTTTTTTTAAAAACCTAGTGCGTAAGTAAGTAAAACTCTGCTTTCAACTTCTTATTTGCACTTTGATAACACCACTTTTCTGTCTCCTGAATATTACAAACACTGGTTCACAAAGAACCGCTTTTAAAGTGGAATGTTCATTAGACGCACATTACAATAATAATGTACTGTCATTGACATCATAATTGCACTTGTGTACTTTCAAAGTTTTATGGCATTAGTCGCCTCTCTTTGTTTTTGTAGTTAAAACAAAATACATCTCGTAAATACTATAGTATGTAGACTTTCTACACTACCCACAGTCGAAAATGATCGTGTATGAGAAATGGGATATTTACATTCCATTTTGATGGAATACTTAACAATTACCTACCTTTGAAAAAAATGTCAACATTCACAAAAAAATGTGAAAAGAAATATGCAAAAAGTGCTTTCAATCACTAAACAGACCTTTTTTAATTGCTATTACGTTATTTTATGTATCTTTGTATGAATCTACAAATCTAACTAAATTACGAAAAAAGTGAAGACTCCAATTCTGTCCTATCTATGTATCTGTCTCTCCGTTCAAACATAATGGATCCACAGCCTGAACTACTTGAGAATTTTCTTCAAAATTGAATTTACAGTTGTGTAAGAATTGCGTTTCTAGATTTTGAAATACCGATACCTGCTAACCAATATGATAATTCTTTTTTCATTTTTCTCAAAAGCGGCTCCAACGATTTTAATAAAATTTTGTGTGAGGGATTAGTTTTTCCTCTTGATTGTATAAAACTAACCAACTTTAAAAATTTTGCAGTTGGTTTGCAGTAAGGTTAGTAAGCTTTATTATTATTAAAAGTTACTTAGAAACGTGCAAAATGCTTGCACTGTGACTGAAGCATTTTTCAACCAAGTATGATAATGAAAAAGCAATGAAATTTTTTTTCCGCATTGTTTCTTCAATGCAGTATATCGAGTTTCATTGCTGCGCTGCAATTTAACTTCTAATTGACTTCATTGAACTTTGAGGGTGATCGACTCTTTTTGCATAATCACATTGGCTTCTTCCATTGGTGTCATAATTTCTGATGATTTTGGCAAATGTGGAAACTGTAAGTATTCTTTCCCGCTTAAATGAATATTTTTTTGTAGGGGATTTTATCGTTATAGCTATTACTTAAATTTCTTTTTTGTAATCATTCCAAAGATGCATTTCGATGTAAAAATTTGTTCTCTACAAAAAACGTCAGTAAATAAATAAAAAATAAATAGGGTGGCGCAGCAGAGCGCAGAGGGCCTAGCGCATTTCTCACCACCATGCCTTTTGTGAGGGAATGGAGGAAACCTTTAATTTTCTGCCGCTTCCGAACGGCTAATTGAGAAAGCGCGTTAGTAAATTCATGGCAATGAATTTACTAACGAAGGACTTGCCAATTCCTCGCGAAAGGCGAAACATTTTTGCATCTGCTGGGACTCGAACCTGGAACCTCTGGTTTAGCAGGTGGACATGCTAACCATCACGCCACGGGTACCACGTACAAAAAAATGTCAGTGGAGTTACATAAAAATTTTACTTCTTTGCGATAGGTATATATTAAATAACAGATGAGGATGGTTCAGGAATCAGGAGCCATATCTCTGATTTGCACCCATATACTTCAATAGCACTGCGGTTTTTTCTTCATTTCAAGCCCATTGACCGATTCCAGCAATAAAAAAAACCGCCCTTACAGATATGGCTAATAGTGAAGTTTAGTGTTAATGTTCTAGTAGATATGAGAACTTAATTTTGAGGATAGTATATAGATCCCTTTTTGGAAATAAAATCTAGGCGACTGTAAAAGACAAACATTTACATACTCCAATTGAGTAATAAGATATAATTTACTAAAAAAATTTAGCTACAAGTTCTGCTGGACAGGCTTCCTGGTACACACCTGGTCTGTTCACTTAAAAGCAAATCACATAAGTGTTTATAAACAAAGATAATAACCTATCATTACCCAAGAAACAATTTTTGGTTTAAATTCGGTATCTAAACCGATTTATAACTCCCGGTAATTTACCGGAAAAGTTGTGAATCTGGTAAAAATTACGGCTGGGAAACGTTCCAGAAACCGTATTATTACCCGATATGGTCAGTAACTTTCGAACTCTGGTTTTCCGTGTCTTTTTTTTTACCAAAAAAAACCCAAGTCTTGGTTTTTTAAAAGTAGTATTTTAACTGCTTTTTTGAGTAAAAACATAACCTTTTAAAAACGGTTCGTATTTAACGCTCTGTAAAAGTTATTTTTAAGCGTTATGGTGACGTATTTTCACTACCGGTTATTTATAGGTAGTAAGGAAACCTATTTTATAGGGTTTTTTAATACCCTGTTCGAACGTTTGAATGAGGCTACAAAAAAACCATTATTTTTGGTCGGTAGTAGCTAGGTTGGAAAAAAACCCAGTATTGAGCAGCAAAAACAGTTATTTTATAACTTCTTTTGAACTTTTCATCTGAATTAAGAAATTCCTTTTTAAATAAGAAAACAGGTTAAAAAATTACTTTTTTATGTTTTTTTATTTTTTAGTTATAACAATAAAACTAAACATAACCTTAAAACTATTTGCTTAAAAACTAAAAATAACTTTAAATATAAACTTAAAACTAATAGACAAAAAATGAACCTTAAAATAATTTTAATAAAAAAATTAAAAATCTTTATTCGCCGACTGCTGAATCGTCGCTGAAAATAAAATAAAATAAAACAAATTTATTAGAATTTGATTAAACAAGTTGAATAAAAATTGGTTTTGTTTACTAATTGTACTACTTTTAAAAGGATTATAAAACTGGTATGTTTTACTTACATTGGGTTTTTGCCCAGCCTGAAACGGGCCTGTTTTAAATATACTTTGAAATACGTGGATCCCTCCACGTCACTAAAAGAAGGGAATCTTTCCCTCACTGCCTCGACAACCACCGCAAAAATATTCCTGTACGCTTCGAACTTTTTTTTTGACGATGTCCCAAACCAGGAATAATCCATCAACAAGTCATCGGTGAAAACGCACCGACAAATTGTGCGAACATTTTTGGACGCAGATACGCCCCCAAATGTGCTTAGTTTACGAATCTAGCAAATAGAAAACAGAACAAAACAAATATTTTAGTTATATGTCAAATACATTTAGAATAATAAAAACTAGTTTATGTTAAAGTAACGTGACATGTGAAAATTAAAGTATTTATTACTAACCAAGGCTCGCTTAAAAGCTGGATCGGCTTTAAGTTTCTCCTCGAGCTCATCCAGTTTTTCTTGTGTTGCAATGGGCAACAAGTTTTCCGGTATTTCGACGGCTTCTAAGTCCGTCCGCTCCACTGCAACACAAAGCTTCTCAATAATTACACTGAGGCTGACCTCCGTCTTAGCGATGAATTGCTCGAGGAGTTTTTTTTTGCTCGATCAGTGCCATTTCCATCGACTGCAACGATGCCTTATGTTCAGCCTGAACAGTTTGGATAGCCTGTAAGGCAGCGTGCTGGTCGGAAAAATTTGAATCTGAAATGATCAAAAAAGATTTGTTTAAGAAAACAGAAACAATAATATTATATGGAATGATAAGAATTGTGTTCCTTTGGGCTCCAGTTTCCACTGCTAAGTACTTCTGGATACAATATCTTATTTTCTATAGAAGAATTTATTAAGGTCGGTGAATGCATTCAGAAGTACTAAAAAGTATTTGGCAATAGATAGTGGAGTCCAAAAGAACAAGGTCATAAGGTAACAAATACTAAAAAGAACCGAAAGATATGTTTCTTACCGCAACTCAACGTAGGACAGGATGTTCCATAACGCATCTGGGAGGGGGGGGGGGGGGGGTCGCACATTTTCTCGCCGACGATCTCAGTCATGAGGTCGTTTAAGTCGTCAATCACTGCTTCGGGCAACTTAGATAGTTCGTCGACCCCAGTATCGTCAGAGGACAGAAACTCCGCCTCCCTTTCCTTCTCAAGGGCTTTCTCCCATGAATCTTAAAAAAAGAAAGAAAGGAAAAACAAAAGAAAATAAAAGAAAGGAAAGGAAAAAAACTGGCTTATTAAGTTGCATTTTGAAATTTATTAATATAAAAGTTCTCACCGATATCATCAAAAATGATCTTGCACGGCAATTTCTGCCAGTCTTCGGATGGTTCAACGCATTGTTTGCGGCAGTCCTTTTTGGTGTTGGGCCATAACAGGGTTGATCCAACGACCCAGATCCTCGGAACAGCAGTTACGAATTTTTCTTCTCCTTCAGTTGTTTCTATTACTCGGAACATCTTCTATATCTTTTTTCCATGAATGGATAAGAGGAAAGAAAACATATTCTGAAGTTGGTAATGGAAGTCTAAACAATTTTGAAGCAATGTCCCCAATTTTCCAAAACTGGGCGGCATTTGTTTCTTCGGTTAACTTGTAAATATTTAGAAATTTTGAAAAAAAAAGGTTTTTCGAAGAAATTCTGTTTTTCATCGAAGCTCGAACCGTAAATAACTGGAATGTCGTTTTGAAATGTTGCGAATTCCATTCGAACAATTTTTTCCGACTTTGTGAAGAAATAGCAATCTGCATCTGATGATTTTAAAACAAACTGTTCAAGTTCGAAAGCTCTATAAATTCCTTTACAACCACCAATTTCACACGCTCTATGTTTATCTAGATTATAGAGCTTTGGAAACGTGTTCGTACTGAGATTGTTCACTGTGTTTTCAAAATCCTCTGAAATTCGATTTGCAATTTGTTCAAGTGGCCTATTTCCCGATCTTATTTTGCGTTTTATGTATTGCAAGCGATTTTCGTATTTAAATGCACTAATGTTATCCAGAGGACCATGAAATTTCACATCATCTGCAATATGGTATAAGTTGTGAACGTTGTAACTTATATTTTCACGGCCATAGAGTTTAGCGAAACCTTGAATGAACGACTTGAACAGAGAATGTGCTATATCAATAAATTTTTCTGATTTTTCGCTCAAACATATTGATACAGCACAGTGTAGTTGCATGAAATTCTCATATACTTCTTCATTAATTTCATTTTTCAAAACAACAGGACCTAGGTATAGCAAAAATGTTCGAAACTCCGTGGCCTTCCAAAAGCTTATAACATCAAGTCTGCGTGCAGTTCGGTTGAATTCACATGGAGTAAACGCTCTAGTTGATACTAACAAATCAGAGATTTTTTCTATATTTTTCGAAGACAGCTTAGTTTTTAAGGATCTATTCTTGATCCAGAGAAGCAATAGTTTCTTCATAATGCCTAAGCAAAGTAAATGCATGTAGTCCAAAGGAAAATTGTTGATCATATCGATGGGAAGGCTTTCCAATGGAGATGATTGGATATGGTGATCTTCGTGGATCTTATCCCGGAAAGAAGCGTTAGTCCTAAGTGATTTTGATAAAGCTGGGTAGCACATTTGGTGAGTACTGTAGTTATAATCACCTTCCACATTACACATTTCACAAGCAAAATAACCATTATGTCCTTTTATACCTTTTAAATAAGACCGAGCAGGGGCATCACAAATGAAATTTCTTATTGTAAACTTGATTGTTCTGGAACCTATATTCAAATCACTGACAGTTTAAGCCTCTTCAAGAAACAAATGCAAAAATTGATCAGCTTTGGAAGGTTTTGACATTCCGTAATAAACACCTATTACAAGTGGAGGCAAACGAAAGCCTTCTGGGGAGCACAAAATTGGCCAAAATTGGGCTTTGGAACTTTTGCTAATTCCATCGACATTAAAGTCTAAAAATATCTCTGTTGGATATATATCAACACTATCAAGAACCTTGGTCAAAGCACGTACTAAACCGAAATGCCAATATCTGCCAGGCCGAACATCGATAAAATGCTTGGCCGCGAAGGAAGTATGTAAAAATGTTCGTGGGTCTAATGGCAAATATGGATGAGAACAATTTAAAATATCTAGTAAATCACGCAAGCAAACATGGGCTACATTGTATTTAATAGCCCAGTTTCTTAAATTTGTTTCAATGTTTTCCGGAGATTTTTTTACTAAAGGTAATAGTAGGGGCTCTGCACAATTTTCTTCCGAACTATCACTATCACTTTTATTAATAGAAGTATCGGAAATTACACGCAAATTTTGACGATACTTCAACAGGAACATTATTTTCACGTAATTTAGCTAGAGCTTTCTTAACTTTTCTTTTATATGTGGACCTGCTATACAATTTGTTTTTAATAATGGAATTCATAATTTAATTCAACTGTTCTAAATGTATGTAAATATAAAAAATATTTCGTTGAGCACACGACAGTCAACTAACAAACCAACTCGGAATTGTGACACCAAATGACAACACAACCGCCAAAATACTAGTAGATAAAATGACTCACTGTCACAGTTCATGTAGGGATGTAGGTAGTTATAAATAACAAATTCAGCATGGGCAAAAACAAGTTTTTTATAACTAATTCTCTATGAAAAGTAAAAATCAAGTAATCTTTGTACCTTATTCTCTGAGAAAAGCAAAAAATGAGTAGCAGAACAACCAAAAAAAAAAAAAAACACAACGCGTTGGTTAATTCACTCCCTAAATGGAAAAAAACGATGAAGACTTATCTAATAAGAAATATTTATAATAATATACATATAAACTAAAATGACTTACCAATTTTTGTTGAAATCCAAATAAGAATGCAGGTTTTTTTTATTATTTATATTAATTAAATTTGATACACTGTCACAAACAAGTTACCGCGGCGCACAACAAAAATCAACTGACGATGACGAAACGAAACTAAAGCAAACAGAGAGGGAAAGGGCTGTGTCGTGTGTGTGTATGCGTAGTCAGATCTCAGATTGGGAAATTGTTTGTTTGGTTGAGTAAGTTGTGGTGAGAATAGAAATGAGTTGAATTATTACTGAGGCTCTAAATGGGTAGTATTAAAACTGGAAATCGATAATAAGGAATTTATAGGTAAAATTTGTACCTTGTGAAAACCAGATTTTGTTAAAATAAGAAATATTTATAATATTTATTCCCAACATAAGAAATTATATTTTCTGGGCAATAAAAAACGTTATTAAAAATAAATCGGAACTTGTCACAAAATTTGTTTGACAATAAAATATATGTTAGAAAAAGGTGTTAAAAACTAAAACAAACAGAGAGGGAAAGGGCTGTGTCGTGTGTGTGTATGCGTAGTCAGATCTCAGATTGGGAAATTGTTTGTTTGGTTGAGTAAGTTGTGGTGAGAATAGAAATGAGTTGAATTATTACTGAGGCTCTAAATGGGTAGTATTAAAACTGGAAATCGATAATAAGGAATTTAAAGGTAAAATTTGTACCTTGTGAAAACCAGATTCTGTTAAAATAAGAAATATTTATAATATTTATTCCCAACATAAGAAATTATATTTTCTGGGCAATAAAAAACGTTATTAAAAATAAATCGGAACTTGTCACAAAATTTGTTTGACAGTAAAATATATGTTAGAAAAAGGTATTAAAAAATGACTATTTTATAAACTTTTGAAACTGGGTTTTTAACGGGTTAATTTATAACGAAAATCAATGTCCTGAGTTAAAAAAGAGTAATTTATAAACTTTTACAAAAAAGATAACATTTTAACCACAAAACTAAGCTTTTTTAAAACCAATTTTACATTTCCAAATAAAATTAGTAAAACAAGAACCAGTAAAACTAGTTATTTCAAAACCGATTTCACTTCCGAAATTAAACTGGTAACATTGGAACCTGTAAAACAGGTTATTTTAAAACCGATTTCCTTCCGAAATCGAATTGGTTATATTATTACCAATCAAATAAGCTTTTCTATAACCCAGTTTTCATTTCTAATAAAATTGGTAGTTTCTTAGCCAATAAAATAAGATATTAACTTACCAAATTCAAAATTGGTTTTTTTTTTAACCTATAAAATCAGTTATTTTAAAGCTAGGCTTGAACTTGATAGCTAGAATTGGTAAAAAATTAACCTGAAAATTGAAAAAAATTAATTATAGGTAAAAATTAAACCGATTTCAAATCGAGGTTTAAAATAGGAAATTTTAAAGCCAATTTTAAACCCAGGTTATTAAAATACCGAGAAAAAAGGATACAAAATTACCAGAAATGAACTTTGGAATTTTTTTAGGGTATATTTTTACCTAAAAATTACTTGCAGTTAAAAAATAACCAACTTTGAACCATTTTAGAACCTAGGTCATTAAAAGTAATTTTACTACCGCGGTAATTTTTCTACTGAGGTTACAAATTGTTGCTTGGGTAGGTACGTACATAGGCAATTATAAATCAATTATGCTTTAAGTGGCGATTATTAATTGAAAGTAAACAATAACGCTTAGATAACTTTTTATGGCAGCCTCTAGCAGCAGCGTAGCTAGCATGGGTGGCACCTGGGGCGGCAATTATAGTTTCACCACCAGAATGAAAAACAGTAAAATAAATAAAATTCCGCTATTCCAAATAATACGATTTCATTATTTAAATTAAATAAAAGATTTAAAAAAGGGGAACAAAAATTAATGTATCTACATATTCAGTATTTACATTGTATTAAAAAAAAGCATGTCCACCTGCTAATCCATAGGCTCGAGGTTCGAATCCCAGCAGAGGCAAAAATGTTTTTCCACTGGTATCGCCCTTCGCGGCAAATTTACAAGTCCTCCGTTAGTAAATTCATTGCCATGAAAAGCGCTTTTTCAGAAAGCCGTTCGGAACCGGCAGAAAATTGTAAGTCCCCTCCATTCCCTCAAAAGGCATTTATAAAATCCATTTGATTCATTTCTTATATCTACTAACGATGTTTTTCTATTTTGAGAAACCAAAAAATGATACTTTTAAAGTATCTATCAATATTCTTGTCTATAAAAAATTACTATTTCCTACTTTTTTTTTTTTCAAAAAAATGTCCTCGTTTTTTTATTGATTTTTGAGAAATTGTCCTCGAAAAAAGACCTAAAAATAATATGGCTACGCCTATGCACTATTCTTTTACTTTATTTTTACCAAAAATTGCACGATAGAGTTCCATTGAATAAAGTCGCAATCGACTTTGAACATTCTATTCAAATAAATTTTTTGTTGGATTGGGAGCGTTTTCAGCAGTTGAAGAGTCACTCTCAACACATTTGACAGAACCAAATACTTTTTTGTAGCTTTCAGGACCTCCTAAGCCGAAGCGTTTTGCAGCCGCTCGCGGCAGCGATAGTTGCAATTGTCAAAATTGAATTGCACAGCGACATAATGAGAATAGACGCTACAAAAACACTCAGTTTTTTTGTACACTTGTACTGTCTATTGTCTACTGTCTCAACTGCAAAAATGATGGCGGTAGCGCAACTACAAAAACGCTTTGGTATTAGGAAACCTTTACACGGTGTTTTGTGGTTCCACCGTAGGCCAAAATTCAAAAAATTCATTGCAACGGTTATAATAAAAAACCATTTAAATAAGCTGAGAACATCATAAAGCCATAATAAATGAAAACATAAATGACGTTAACTATGTATTTATTTTCGAAACATATGACATTTGAATTTTAGCGCTCCAAATGTTGGTAAGACTTCATTTGCTGGCTTTGCCGTTTTCTTATATTTTTGTGGAGTTGTTCATTTGTTGTGGATATATTATTGAAAGTTAAAACCCCCACTAATTTTTTTGAGAGCCAGTAGACTCAATGTAAACGTTTATAAATTGAACCTTTATTTAAATTTATTGTTTTTAAAATAAGCTCCTTATTAAAGTCCTTGTAAGTTGATTAAAAGTGCACTAAAAATTCTAAAAAAGTCATCAAAACACGCCAAAATCGAGTATCTCACTAGAGTGATTCAATATCTATGTAAGTTTTAGAAATTTAGAGATTGAAAAAAATTCACATTGCTTTAACCTGGGGCATACATATAACCTCAACATATATGAATAAGAGGTGTCTGCACGCTACCTCGCCCGACGAATTGAGAGAAGAAAAACGGAGGATCTCAACGCCGACAAAGATGTTACGCTCACCAGAACCTTCCAGGTCGAAAATGGGTTCACCTGCTGTAGTAACCGTAGACATTTTGAAGCAGTTGCTCGATGAAAGCAACAAGAAATTGTTAAATGAACTGCCTTCAAAAGCCGATTTTCAAGCACTACACGCAGAATGTTCTGGCCTAAAAGCGAAGTACGAGGAGATTTCGGCCAAGATTGCAAATCTGGAACAGCGAAACAATCAAATGGAAGACCAGATTGAAAGTTTATTGAAAAAGAGCATTGAAACAAATGTTGTGGTGCATATGCCCATGGAAGCAAATGCAGACATGAAAGAAAAAGCTAAGTCTGTCTGTGCCAATTTGTTAGGAACAGAGAACGCAATGCTTAAGATTGAGCATGCTCGTGCGATATCGGCTCCTAGCAGTCGTACGGCGATGACTATAGTTAAACTTGACTCACGAAACACTGCGCAGTCTATACTCCGAAATACAAAAACACTTAGAAACACGCAAATTCATGTACATAAGGAACTCACATATAACGCACGTCGCAAAAAAAACATCCTTCTGCCAATTACTAAGTTCTTGCGAGCTAGATTTCCTCTTGTAAAAATCCAACAAAGAGATGATAAGGTACTTATTCAAGACTGTCTTTTTACCTGGGATTTTACGCTTGGGTTAACCTGTGGCAAAAGAGATTCCTTAGAGGCGCTAAGAAACATATTTATCGGGGAACACAACTTATTCCGTGATCTCAAACATTTTATGAATGAAGTAGAACGTGAACGTGCTAGTTGTAATAGAAACGTAAACAACCAAACTGTCAACCGCAAAACGTCAAACAATGCAACTGAAGTTGGTTGCACTTCATCGTTTCAATCGCAGACAGATGGCATTCCTACTTGGGGTGCAAACACAAGCACGCGCGTGCTGCAACAATCCAGTAGCCGTTTACATGATGGAGTGGAATGAGGAGTACCCGTCTACCAGAAACAAAGTCTGCTATTATACGGAGAAATTTGTTTCATGAAACTGTTCGAACACCATAAGTGCAAAAGAGAACGAAAATTCGAAAAAGAGAGATGGACAATGAGCTACCCTGTGTCGCATGGGCTATGGTTTGGTGAAACAGCTTTGACGTTTCTCTTTTAGTGATGTGCCAAACCGTAAAAATTTACAAACCGAGATAACCCGAGTTGGATTTTGATTAACCAGAGTTGTAACTCGAGTTAGCTAACTCGGTTTACAAAAATAAATTTGCACTTTTTCCTTCAATACTATGTTTTGAAAAATAGAAACAAAGCAAAATTTTCAATCAAAATAAACGGATTTAATCAAAATGAATTAAAAAAAAAGTCACACAAGAAAGAAATTAACGCAATGCGCAGTCCAACTCGGTTTGACTTGACTCTGGATATTTTACAGACAATTAATTCCTAACTCGAGTAGCAATATGTACCCAAAACATTCAAACCGTCTACCTATTAACAGACGACAATCAAAAAAACAAAAAAAACGTCTAGTTTAACAGATGTGTGTGTTTCTGTATGCCTGCGCAAGTAACTTCTGCTTTGATGCTTTATATACTACTACCGGTCGACTATGGACTTTATTATAAGTGCATTGTGTTTGGCACAGAACGCAACTAGAGGAGGGTAGTTTTGATTATGTTCAAGTTAACTCGGTCTGCTTGCATTCATTTCATTTCAGCGGTTCGGTTTTTTCTTCGGTTTGCCAACTCGGTTTGAAAAAATGTAAACCGAGTCAACTCGGTTTGGGTTCAACTCGGTTTGACTCGGTTTATGATACCGACACATCACTATTCTCTTTGTCTTTGTTCGTGTTTTTGTTTATTCTGTTTCATTTGGTTCAAAAATAAGTAATAATACTAATAATAATGACTTCTTTGTTTTTCAATTGCCAATAGAGGAGGTTTTGAAGCAACCAGGCACTACTAGATAACTATTTTTCCCCAAAAATAAAAACAGCGAATGAAAGATAAAGAGAAATGTGAAACTAGTTTCATGAAACTGGATTTCATCGTATTGTAACGTGCGCTTAGTTCGAAAAATAAAACTTCACTTTTTACTTTAATTCTATCACTTTTATTCAGTATATATGCTTAATTCGATCTTAACTCGACTTTGGGACTATCACTTGTATTTACTCTTAACTTTATCACTCTATAAACCAAACTGACTTCTGGTTGCCTCGGGCGGGCTATTTATATCGAATGACACGCCATCTAGAACTCTCCAGTAACTTCTACATTGTCGCCACATTTGCTGTCTACTCTCTGTCTGTCTGTCTCTCTACACTCACACACACTGGCTTACAAGCAACGCCTGTCATTTATACCATTCCATTAAAGTGTTGCCAGTTGTGTTTTCGGTTGAACGTTTTTCGATTAGGAAATTGGTATAAAATGTTAGGTTCACGTTACACTGCCCCCTCCTTAGGATTGTTCGTCCCGAATAATTTAATTTGCGGCCTCCCCACTATATCGATGCAGCCGGTCACAATGCACTACTTTTAACTTGCCTCTTAGTCCTCTTTGGATGCGGTAGACCACGTCGTTAATCCTCGTGACAACAGTATAAGGACCTTCCCAGTTCTGCTGAAGTTTCGGTGACAATCCCTTTTGACGATGAGGATTATAAAGCCACACACGATCTCCTGCTTGGAATCCTGCCGTTGTCGCTTTTGTGTCGTACCGTGTTTTCATCCGGTCGCTGTAGGTTTTCATCCGTTCCCTTGTTCTTTTATGGATGTCAGCGAGTCTCTCCTTGAGGTCGTCCACATACTCGTTTGTGTCCTGTGGCTCCTCGGTGGGGCATCCAAATTTAAGTTCGCTGGGCAGCCGCATGGTTTTCCCGAACAGGATGTCAGATGGTGTTTGTCCTGTCGAGCTATGTACTGCACTTCTATAGGCCATCAAGAATAGCGGTACGTGCCTATCCCAATCTCTTTGGTAGTCGCCTACGACCTTGGTGAGGTGTTCTTTCAAGGTTCGGTTGAATCTTTCAACCATCCCATCAGATTGTGGGTGAAGCGGTGTGGTTCTTGTCTTCTTAATGCCTAGTAGTCCGCACACTCCTTGGAAGATGTTTGACTCAAAGTTCCTCCCTTGGTCGGAATGGAGTTCCATAGGCACGCCAAACCTACTCACCCAGTTAAACACAATCTGGTCGACCACCGTTTTGGCTTCTTGATTTGGGATGGCATACGCCTCAGGCCACTTACTAAAATAGTCCATCACGACCAGAATGTACTTGTTTCCAGCGTTGGTCTCTGGAAAAGGCCCAGCCACATCTACTGCAATCCTCTCAAAAGGCGATCCAACGTTGTACTGATGCATCTTACCTTGAATCTTCCTACCAGGTCCTTTGGTTGCAGCACACTTGTCACATGTTCGGCACCACTTCTCCACGTCATCTCTAGCATGTAACCAGTAGAACCGATGTCGCACCTTCTCCAGTGTTTTGTTTACCCCCAGGTGGCCTCCAGAAGGTCCGTCGTGCATCTCCTGAAGAACTTCACTGACTTTCGATTGCGGTACGATCAGCTGCATCACATATGACTTACCGTCAGCGGATTCCCATCTTCGCCTGAGGACACCTTCTTGCACATATAGTGAGTCCCACTGTGCCCAATAGGCTTTGAGAACTGGACTCCTGTCAGAAATGTCTCCCCATTCCGGTTTCTCTTCATTTTCTTTCCATGCGAGAATGGGTTCGATATCTGGATCTTCCTGTTGAGCAGTCCTCACTTCCTCATTGCTCCATCCGCTTATGGGGTCAGCTCTTAGTCGCTGAGCGGTAATGATTTCTTTGTCTTCTTGCCGCTTGCAATGCTTGCAATCCACTTTGCAAGGTCTTCGTGATAATGCATCGGCGTTTGAGTGCAGCTTTCCTCTGCGGTGTTGGATCTGGTAGTCATAGGTCTGCAATCTTTCTATCCACCTTGCGACTTGACCTTCTGGATTTTTGAAGTTCAACAGCCAGCTCAGAGCACCGTGGTCTGTCCGCAGAAGGAATTTCTGTCCATAGATGTACTTATGGAAGTGCTTTGTTGCCAAGATAAGAGCTAGCAGCTCCCTTCTGGTCACGCAGTAGTTCCTTTCGGGTTTCGATAGGACCTTGCTGTAGTATGCCACCACTTTCTCTTCGCCATCATGCACTTGGGATAGTACCGCCCCGATTCCAACGTTGCTTGCATCTGCGTCGACGATGAATGTTTTGCCAGGTGTTGGATGTGCCAGCACTGGAGCGTTACAGAGGCGGTATTTGAGTTCCTGGAAAGATTTCTCACACTCACCTGACCATTTAAACTGCTTCCCCTTTTCGGTGAGCTGATGCAAACTCTTTGCAACTCCAGCGAAGTTCTTAACGAAACGTCGGTAATATGTGGCAAGTCCCAGAAAGCTTCGGAGTTGATGTTTGTCCTGTGGTGTTGGCCAATTTTTGACGGAGTCAACTTTTTCAGGATCAGTCTTTACTCCTTGGGATGAGATGATGTGTCCCAAATACTTGACTTCGGTTTTGAAAAGTGCACATTTTTCTGGATTCAGTTTAAGGTTAGCCTCTCGAAGTCTCTGAAACACGGCTTTAAGGTTCTTACAATGTTGGTCAAATGTTTTCCCGTAAACAATGACATCGTCCAAGTAGACTAGGCAAGCTTTCCACGTCAGTCCTTGAAGAACACACTCCATCAAACGCTCGAATGTTGCCGGAGCGTTGCATAGCCCAAACGGCATAACCTTAAACTGCCAGAGCCCATTACCTGTAGAAAATGCCGTCTTTTCCCGATCATCAGGGTGGATGTCAACTTGCCAATATCCACTCTTCAAGTCCAGCGTCGAGAACCACTGGGCTCCCTCCATGGCATCCAGGGTATCACTGATTCTGGGCAGGGGATAGCTGTCCTTTTTAGTCACATCATTCAGCCTTCGGTAGTCCACACAAAAACGAGTGCTTCCATCTTTCTTTTTCACTAGAACCACTGGTGACGCCCAAGGACTTTTGGAATTTTCGATAAGACCATCCTTCTTCATTGCTGTTATCATGTCCTCAACCTCACCTTGTTTGGCCAGTGGAAGGCGTCTTGCAGGTTGACGAATCGGTCTTGCATCTCCTGTGTTGATGCGATGCTGCACCAACTGTGTCCTACCATATTGTCCCTTTTTCGATGCGAAGATGTCAGTGTACTCTTGTAGGAGATTTTCAGCCATCCTTGTTTGTTGGTGATCAAGGTTGGATGAACTCAGTATCTTAGCTCTGATGGTTATGAGCTCCTCCGGAGTTATAGTTTTCCTCGGGGCCTCGTCCGTGATCTTCGTAATTGCTGCAACCGATTCGCAACGTCCAACGACTTCTCCTTTCTTCAACTTTACATCGTACGGTCTGGTGTTCAGTAATCGTACGGGGACCATTTTGTTTTTCGGTGCTACCAGTGTTTTCCCAATGATGACGCTTTGGGAGGAACACTCTGGGTCTGGTTCCACCATGAGGTATCGAAGGCTTCCAAACTCACCTTCCAGTTTTGTCCAAACGAACACTTCAGAAGAAGGAGGCAGAATCAGATCTTCCGTGATGACAGTTCTCAGTGTTGACGTATTTTCATTCGAATAGGTCATTGGAATTTCTTTATTTTGGTATTTCAAAACTTGATTACCGATATCCAAAATAACTCCGTGCTGTTTCATAAAGTCGATTCCAATGATGCACTCGTCACATATATCTGCCACCAGGAATTGATGAGTAAACACTAGATCGGCCAGTCGGATCTTGAGACACACTTCTCCATATACTCTTGCTGCTTCTCCCGTTGCGGTTCTTAGACGGTAGCTATTGGTGTTATGGAGCCACGTCATCTTTACCAGGTCTTGACGTACTATGGATGCTGTGGCACCGGTGTCAATGGTAGCCACATGTTTGTTCCCGCTAATAGTAGTCTCCACAGTCAGACTTTTGTTGTCGCGTTTGGTCTGGGAGACCTGGATGGTGGTTTTGGGGCCATCGATACAAGAAACCAGCCTCTGCCCCTCGAAGTTGGTTCTTACTCGTTTCCCTGATGGGAAACGGGCTGATAGGCAACGCTGGTGTTGTTGTTACCTTGCTCTGGGTTGGATCTCTTGCTTCCACAATGTTGACAACTGGCTTTGTTTGGTGGTAGTCGGCATTGACGCTGTAAGTGCCCGGTCTTGTTGCAGTTCCAACATCTTGCTAGTCCGCTCCGGTTCTTTTGTATTTCAGCTCTTTGGCACGAGCATTCTTCGACTATGGCCTCTCTAAGTCGATGTACTCCCTGAGAAGCCTGTTCTGCTGCTTCAATTGTCAATGCGAATGCTAACGTTTCGGAAAGAGTACGTGTTCTAGCAGTTCGCACAGACCTCTGAAGATGTATATCGGAAATGGCACGAACGAAGGACTCAACAGCGAGCTGGTTGATGATTTCTTCTCCAGCATCCGGGTATGCCAGGTGAACCAGTCTTTCGACGTCTGCTTGGAGCTGCTGTAGACTTTCACCCCTTTTCTGGACTCTGTTATTGAGTTGGACTCGGAAGACTTCTTTCAAGTGGCTATCTCCAAAGCGTTTATCTATAGCTGCCACGAGAGAACTGAAATCGCCGCTCTTACCAGCTGGAACTGTTTGAAGTAATTCAGCTGCTGGTCCTCTAAGAGCAAGAGTCAGTGCAATGTACTTGTCTTCGTCATCCCAGCCATTTGTTGTCGCGGCTGCCTCAAATTGTCTCTTGTAGACTGGCCAAGAAGACTGTCCATCAAATGTTGGGGGTTTCATCTCCTTTTTCTTTGCAAACTCCCCAGCAGACTCTCGAATTTTGATTTTCCGGATCTGGTCTAATTCCTTGGTCAGAACAGAGAACTGTTTATCACATCGGGTTTCTACGATTTCGAAACGATTCTCTACAACAGAAAGCTGTTTCTCCACACCCTCAACGCGTTCGTCTAGGGCACATACATTTTTCTCAATGTTACCCAATTTACCTTCTAGAATGTTTTTCTGACCTTCCAAAACATTCTGTTGCGCCTCAAGTCTTTCGAGAATATTCTGTTGTTCCTTCTTTTGTTCGTTTCGTTGTGCTTCCAGTTGTTCGAGAACATTCTGCTGTTCTTTCTTTTGCTCGCTTCGTTGCTCTCCAATCAGCTTCTTTTGTTCGTTTCGTTGTGCTTCCAGTTGTTCCAGAACATTCTGCTGTTCCTTCTTTTGCTCATTTCGTTGCTCTTCCAGCTTCTTTTGTTGTACTTCGAGTCGTTCGAGAACATTCTGCTGTTCCTTCTTTTGATCGTTTCGTTGTTCTTCCAGACGTCCGAGAACCTTCTGCTGTTCTGTCTTTTGTTCTAATAAAAGCTTCATTATACTAGAAAAATCTACACTTTCACTTGCTTCCTCTTCCTCCACTTCTGTTTCAAAAACAAAAGTGTTTACGTCTTCCCCTTGCTGTTCCAAGTGGTTGCGCAAGCGCAGGACGAGCTCATTTTTCGATCCCGCTCTAGAAAGATTTCGCTTACCTAACTCACTTTTAAGCTCAATGCAGTTGAGCTCTTCTAAGAACTTACCCATTTTCACTGTATATAATTATTATTTTTCTTTTTTACTTTTTTTTACACTTTACTAGTCAAATAAGTTTTATTTACACTTCTGACACCAATGTAACGTGCGCTTAGTTCGAAAAATAAAACTTCACTTTTTACTTTAATTCTATCACTTTTATTCAGTATATATGCTTAATTCGATCTTAACTCGACTTTGGGACTATCACTTGTATTTACTCTTAACTTTATCACTCTATAAACCAAACTGACTTCTGGTTGCCTCGGGCGGGCTATTTATATCGAATGACACGCCATCTAGAACTCTCCAGTAACTTCTACATTGTCGCCACATTTGCTGTCTACTCTCTGTCTGTCTGTCTCTCTACACTCACACACACTGGCTTACAAGCAACGCCTGTCATTTATACCATTCCATTAAAGTGTTGCCAGTTGTGTTTTCGGTTGAACGTTTTTCGATTAGGAAATTGGTATAAAATGTTAGGTTCACGTTACAGTATAATAACACTTGCGACACGGAATGACAGAACAAAGAAGAATTCGAAGTTGTTTCATGAAACAAATTTCTCCGTATAATAGCAGACTATTATACGGAGAAATTTGTTTCATGAAACAACTTCGAATTCTTCTTTGTTCTGTCATCCCGTGTCGCAAGTGTTATTATACGATGAAATCCAGTTTCATGAAACTAGTTTCACATTTCTCTTTATCTTTCATTCGCTATTTTTATTTTTGGGGAAAAATAGTTATCTAGTAGTGCCTGCTTGCTTCAAAACCTCTTCTATTGGCAATTGAAAAACAAAGAAGTCATTATTACTAGTATTATTACTTATTTTTGAACCAAATGAAACAGAATAAACAAAAACACGAACAAAGACAAAGAGAATAGTGATGTGTCGGTATCATAAAACGAGTCAAACCGAGTTGAACCCAAACCGAGTTGACTCGGTTTACATTTTTCCAAACCGAGTTGGCAAACCGAAGAAAAAACCGAACCGTCAACCAAATAATTAAAATGAAATGAATGCAAGCAGACCGAGTTAACTTAAACATAATCAAAACTACCCTCCTATAGTTGCGGTCTGTGCCAAACACAATGCACTTATACATATAAAGTCCATAGTCGACCGGTAGTAGTATATAAAGCATCAAAGCAAGTGAGTTACTTGCGCAGGCATACAGAAACACACACATCTGTTAAACTAGATGTTTTTTTGTTTTTTTGATTGTCGTCTGTTAATAGGTAGAAGGTTTGAATGTTTTGGGTACATATTGCTACTCGAGTTAGGAATTAATTGTCTGTAAAATATCCAGAGTCAAGTCAAACCGAGTTGGACTGCGCATTGCGTTAATTTCTTTCTTGTTTGACTTTTTTTTTAATTCATTTTGATTAAATCCGTTTATTTTGATTGAAAATTTTGCTTCGTTTCTATTTTTCAAAACATAGTATTGAAGGAAAAAGCGCAAATTTATTTTTGTAAACCGAGTTAGCTAACTCGAGTTACAACTCGGGTTAATCAAAATCCAACTCGGGTTAACTCGGTTTGTAAATTTTACGGTTTGGCACATCACTAAAAGAGAAACGTCAAAGCTGTTTCACCAAACCATAACCCATGCGACACAGGGTAGCTCATTGTCCATCTCTCTTTTTCGAATTTTCGTTCTCTTTTGCACTTATGGTGTTCGAACAGTTTCATGAAACAAATTTCTCCGTATAATAGCAGACATAGCAGACAAACGAATTATATAAATTTAAGTATTTTAGGGTATAATGTCGCAGGACTTAAAAATAAATTTTTTAATATGAATTTCTTTAACTATGTCAAAAAATTTGATATATTTGTACTTTTTGAAACTCACGTAATGGAAAATGAAATCTATAAATTTAAAGAATTATTTAAAAATTACGAACTGAAATGGATACCAGCTGTGAAAACAAGTACATTTGGAAGAGGAAGTGGTGGCGAGCTGTGGGGCTATCGCAATAAGATCGAGGAGATGACGCTGAGTTTTAAACGAGTAGAAGAGATGGATTTTCTGGAGCTGATAACTAATGGATATGTGTTACAAATCATTCCGATATACCTTAACTGCTCGCACTGGACGAGAGATTACAACCGGCTCTGTGAAACACTTCAGAACCTAGGCTCGTTGGATGTAATGCTCATAGGGGACTTCAATGCCAGGATTGGACTGTCGCAAAACAACTTCAACAGTGGAACTGCATCAGCAAACATTAATCCTACTAGAAGATCTAAAGACGAAATATGCGACGGTAAGGGCGTTAAAATTTTGGAAGTTGCAGATACTTTGGACGCAAGGATGCTGAACGGGAGTACCAAAGGTGACGCGAATGGAGAGTTCACGTTTATTCGTGGAACAGCTTGCTCGACAATTGATTACTGTTTCGTGTCTGGAAAGTGGAATTTAATACTGCGAGATTTTGAAATAGGAGCACAAACTTACTCCGAACACATGCCATTAGAAGTATTTTGCACAATCTCGGGGTCGGAGGATGTCTGCGCAAAAAAACTAGGTCTACTCCTGAAGTGGAATGATAGTTTCTGTTTTAGCTACCAGAACAGTTTAAACATTAAGCTTGCTTCGCGAAGACTGCACGGTGTGTTGCAAATGAAAGACCTTACAGAGATACTAATCGAAGCTGCCCCAGCAAGCGCAAAAAAGAAAGTTATAAAGGACAATTTTAAACAGCGCTGGTTTGATGGTGAGTGCCAAAAAGCAAGAAAAAAGTCATTCGCATTTTTGAAGCTGTTGAGAAAACATAACACCCCATTTTTCAAAAGCATGTATGCAGCAGCCAATAAAGATTTTAAGCAACTATGTTTTGATA
Organism: Melanostoma mellinum; assembly: GCA_914767635.1. Classification (NCBI taxonomy): domain Eukaryota; kingdom Metazoa; phylum Arthropoda; class Insecta; order Diptera; family Syrphidae; genus Melanostoma; species Melanostoma mellinum. The sequence continues at coordinate 78,762,570 of OU612058.1, read as the reverse complement.
AAAGGAAAAAACTAGAACAACAAAACGTAAGGGTACTGAATTCGTCTAATACTTCAGCAGAGTTTTGGAAGGCCGCCAAATTAGTTAACGGGAGGGCGAACTTTATTTCTGCATCACTCAGTGCCTCAGAGCTCCGTGACCATTTCAGGAACCTACTCAATGCACCGCTATTTGCACCATCTTTACTCTACGCAGCACCATATTTCAAGGATGAGATGTTAGATGCACCATTTACGGTCTCTGAATTGGAAAATATTATAGCAAAAGCCAAAACTGGAAAAGCCCCGGGTGATGACAGAGTCCCAGTAGAGTTCTATAAAAACTGTACAAAAGAATTTTTGGGCGCAATGACGGAGGAATATAACAGAATATTTGCAAGCGCAGACGTCCCAGAAAATTTTAAAAAAGCTATAATATTCCCCCTACACAAAAAGGGGTCTTATGATGTACCAGAAAATTATAGAGGGATTTCGTTTTTGAATACTTCCGCCAAGCTTTTTAGTACTCTCATTTTCAACAGACTTACCCAGTGGATCGAGGACAAGAATATTCTAAACGAATTCCAAGCAGGATTTAGAAGAAACTATTCGACTATAGATCAAATATTCTGCCTGATGAACATTGCGGAGAGCTTCAAAAGAAAAAAGCAGAAACTTTACGCATTTTTCGTCGATTTCCGTTCTGCCTTCGACTCAATTGCACGTGAAGCACTTTATTATAAGCTTTATAAGTTGGGAATATCCGGTAGAATTATGTCCATACTCAGAGCGATGCATGAAAATAATGTGGCCTACGTATCAGGGTTGCAAAAGTCGATACGATTGTACTTTTTTCGATACACTTCACTTTGCTTTAGTACACAAATACACTCGTACTAAATTCGATACAATTTTGCACTTCCATTGTATGTTTTACATAAGATGCGAAGTTAGGTTGAGGCATGAAAAAAATCGTATAGGAGGGAGGAGGAGGAGGGGGTCTATCACCTTCCGTTTTGACAGGAGGCGCAATTTTATAAAAATTCACTTAATATGAAAATTATTCAAAACTAGCTATGGCACCTACCTACGTACTATATAAATGTTTTTGAAAGCTTATATTTTGTTGTTATAACTTTAAAGTTTATTTCAAGCTGTTATAGTGAATGATTTTTGAGTAAATAAATCTCAAATTGAAAAAGATGAAAAAAAATGTTATTTTATTTTTCTTTTAATAAAATTTTAAAAAATTTTGCATTTTCAAAGGTAAGGTTTTTTTCACAAATTTAATGCTCTGATCAATTAAGTGTCAAATACTGTCAAACCGGATGTAAACAGCTTTCTTAGCTTTGGAGTAATTAAAAAACGGAAGAAAGGTCGAGATAAAAAGAATAATAACCCTAAAAATGGGTTTCCTATAAAAAGTACCTTCCGTTTTTTTCAATGTCTCGAAAACGAAAAAATTGTTTGCATTTGTTTTTTAGTATTTGAATCAATTGTAAAAGCATTGAATATCTAACAAAAATGCGAATCTTAGCACGGAATAGCAATTTTTGAAAAAAATTAATTTAATGACAAAATAGCTATTTGAAACTTTTTTCAAAATTTGTACTCTGAAATCCGATTTATCAGAAACCATTCACTCAAACTACTTTAACTAAGAAATTTATTCCAGAACGAAGCATCAGCTTTCAAAACGATTGTAGCACGTTGTCGTAGGTAACTTAATTTGTTTTCCATTTGAAGTAATTTTTTTTTATAAAAATGCCCCTCCCACCTAAACATAGGGTTATAGACCCCCTCTCATATGACGTTTTGCTTGATTTGACCCAACCTATCTGTCCTGGGCTCTTGTCGCATCGTATGCAAGACATCCTGTATATTGAAAGAAAGAAATTATAAACATATATCAGTTTTTAAGTCTAAAGTAGAAGAATTTTATATATCATTCCTAGAAGATTTAAGAAAAAAGATTGATTTTGATAATGATTTTCTTGACTCCTTAAAATATCTTTAGCCAAATTAAGTTATTTCTGGTGAATTTCCTTCCATAGTCTCATTTATTGTAAAATATTTTTTAAATGAAAAGAAAAACATAGAATCAAAAAATAATGAATTTAGAGCATTAGCTGATTGGGAGGAGTTAAAAAAAATCCAAAACTATAACATATCTGAATTCTGGGCTGAAGTAACGCAGGTAAAAAACCAATGCTGTTAATGTTTGCCGAGAAACATTTATTGAATTGCTACAGGTGTTTTTTCAACCGCACATTGATAAGCAAATGTTGAGAGAATATTTTCATTTCAAAATATTTTAAGAATATAGAAGACTTTTACAATCTTTTACATGTTAAGCTCTTATTGAAACAAAAAATTTAATAAAAGATCATTCTTGCCACAGTATTATACATAAAATAGACAATAAAATACTATCAACAAATGTGTAAAATATTCCTCTTAAACAAGAACACCTCTTGGAATGAAAAAAAAGTAATATATTGTAGGTTTATTTACTCGTACTGTCGTACCGTCTCACTTTTGATTACAATCTTGAATTGAAATCGATAAGTTTCTTATTTATACTTAAGAAAGTTAAATTTTTTTTATTTATTATATATCTTAAAATCCATACTATGTTTCTGTTTTCCTTTATGAAAGAAACTAAGTTTTTGAATTATTGTTCAATAAAACTTGAAAAAATGGCAAAAGTACAATTCGATACACTTTTTCTTTTGCTTTCGATACAATTCTTAAAGACGATTTTTCATCCCTGCTACGTATGGGATGGTGAATTCATCTCTGAAGAATTTGCAACAGAAATGGGAGTAAAGCAAGGATGTGTATTGAGTACGTTACTATTCATTTTATTTGTCAACGATATCGTGGAGGAAATTGGAGGTGGGATTCGGTTTGGGAATATGCAAATACCTGGGCTAATTTTTGCTGACGATATCGTATTCTTTTCTGAATCTGTGGATGGAATGCAGCGCATGATGAATCGGTTGGTGAAATATTGTGAAAAATGGAATCTGTCTGTTAACTTACAGAAATCAAAAGTTATGATATTCAGGGATGGAGGTGGCAGATATTCAAAGAATGAAAAATGGGCTTATAATGGAGAAAATGTTGAAATAGTCCGGGAATATAAATATTTAGGAGTGCTCATCACATCGAATCTCAACATGAGAAAACATTTTGATTTGAAACTAGCAGAGGCGAAAAGAGCTGTTTCTTCAGTCTGGACTCGTTGTATCGAAAACAAAAGCATCGAGCATAACACAAAAATTAAAATCTTTAATGCTACTTCAGCTTCAATTTTACTTTATGGTGCCCAAGCTTGGGGATACTGCCAATTCGAAGAAGTTGAAACTTAAACTTACTTCTTAAAACGTATTTTCCGGTTGCCGCTTAACACAACAAACTACATGTTACATTTGGAAACAACAGAACCGCCATTATTTCTAAGGACCCTGAAGCTGCATTTTGATTATATAATGAAGGTGATGGAGATGGATGACAGAAGGCTGCCTAAGCAAATCCTTAAGAGGGCTATATCTTCCAGGGGAGGTATTGTAAAAAAATGGGAGGACCTGGCGCTCCATGTTGGTGAAAACCTCTACTTTTTGCCCGACATGAACTCATCGGACTTGAGACAAAAGTTTGGTAGATTGCTTGAGAGTGTAAGTCACTTCCTTTATGAAAAATTTAAGCAAGAAGCGCAGTCCTCACAATACAGATTGATCTACAGCCAACTCAATATGGATCTACGAGAAAACACATATTTGCTCAATCGTTACCACATAAATATGTTGAATGTCATATTTAAAGTAAGAGGTGAACTAATTAGTTATATGCCGCACCGACCCGACTTGCCAATCCTGTGCGAACTGTGCAACCTCAAGGAGAGGGAAGATATATTTCATTTTATCGCCAGATGTCCCATCTTGAAAGAATTTCGTGTGAGGTACTTTGGAGTAGCGTTTATGGAGTTTAAAGATACGCTGGATGTACTGAATGGAAAAGTAGGCTGGGATATTCTATATTACTATACCACATCCGCACTCAGTTATAGGAAACGCATACTTGAAGAAGACTTTTGAATCAAGTGAATTGTTAATATGTACATTGAAGTTAATTTTATTGTCAATCTGGTAGACGGCCACTGGCCAAACCATATTAAACTTAAGGTAAACAAATTGTAAATTGTAAAAAAAAGGCTGCCATTTTAATAAAGTTTTGTAACTAACTAACTAACTAAATTGAACCTAGATACGAGAAAAAAAAAATAGAAAGGCTTAATGTTATTTGCCCTAAACTTTGAACTGTTACGGTTCACAAGTCCCCCAAAAATATATATATTGCCAGAAAGGTTACACTACGTACTAAGGGCTTTACAGTTCGGGGTGAACCTTGGCCTCAACCAACATCCTTCTATAAGGATTTCGATTTCGGGCGAGCTCTCTCCAGTTTCGCACTCCAAGTCGGTTGAGGTCTTCATCCACTTGATTGCGCCACCTAAGACGAGGTCTTCCCCTTCCGCGATTTCCCTGCAATGTGCTTTCGAAAACCCGTCGAGGCGGAGCGTTTGGGTTCATCCGCTCTACAACCATCATAGCCTCGCGATGCGTACTCTTCTGGCTATGCCCATTTCGCGGTACAGCTCATATACCTCGTTGTTGTATCTTCTTCTCCACACATTGTCTTCGCATACCGGACCAAACATCATTCGGAGAATTTTTCTTTCGAAACGACCAAGGGTTTCCTCATCCGCTTTCGATAAGGTCCACGCTTCCGCGCCGTACAGAAAGACTGGGATGATTAGGGTCTTATACAAGGTTACCTTGGTTTTTCTGGAGAGGGTTTAGTTTCTCAATTGCCTTCTTAACCCAAAGAAGCAACGGTTGGCAAGAGTTATTCTCCGTTTGATCTCCGTGTCTATAGCGGATCCTAGGTAGACGAAGTCCTGTACTACCTCGAAGTTATGCCTGTCTATTGTGACGTTTTGTCCAATTCGTCGATGTTCTGTGTCCTTGTTTGATGACAACATATACATCGTTTTGCCCTCATTAACCATCAAACCCAGTATTGCCGCTTCTGTTTCAATACTCGCAAAAGCACCTATGACATCACGCTTTTTTCTTCCCATTACGTCAATATCGTCTGGGTAGGCGAGTAATTGTACAGACTAATGAAAGATTGTTTCCTAGTGTTGACGTCTGAGTTTCTGAGAAAAAAAAAAAAAAAAAATAAATAAATAGATGGTGAATATCGATATTATATTCTCGGGTTTTTTCCAAGATCTGCCGTAATGTAAAAATTTGGACTATCGTGGACTTCTCTGGTCTGAGACCAATATTTGATTTAAGTTTGCATATGGCAAGCTTAACTTCCTCTAGTTCGAGAGGACGGCATTCTTGATCATCGTCCAAGCTGAATGGGGCAATCTGCCTGACAGCGGAATTTGTGTCCTCATCGCCATTAAGCAATCTGCAGAAGTTATCTTTCCAGATGCTCAGTGGCGACTGTGACTCTTCATGCTACAACTATGTTTTCCTGCTTTTTTTACAGGCTTGAGTTCGGGGCTTGCAACCCTGGCAGGATCTTTTTACCTTTTGGTAAAACAATCTCAATTTCCTAAAACGAGCGCTTCTCATGCTGCTTCTTTTTCTTTTTGAGAAGTTGGTGTTCTTCCCTTCTTTTCTCATTGTTAATCTGGTTATACTTTTTTTTTGCATTTTTTTTTTTTTTTGCATTTCAGAGACTAAGTAGTACTGAGCTTAGAACAAGCTCATATGTACATACTTATATACGCTCTTCATCATGAATGCAAGTGTTAGTACCTATAACACCAACACCAGCACATAGAGAACGTAAGAAAAGTAAAAACAAAAAAAAGACATTATAACAAGAACTATCAAATAAATGTTACAAAATTATCTTCAATAAAGTACACTACAAAATAAATAAGACATACAAAATGTGATATAATAAACAAAAACATACAAAATGTGATAAATAAACTAAAATTAATTGAAACATGCAAACATGCAAACATGCAAACTAAACTTAAGAAAGTGGAGCACTGGTTTTTAACAAATTTTTTAAACTAGATTTACTTAAGTTGAAATCAATTAAACATGAGTTAAGATTAAAAAGTCTACCCATACGAGTCAATGGCTCATTCATGCCATAATTCGTTCTATGGTAAGGGCAGTATATTAAAACTAAGTTGCGCAGGTGGTAAGATCCGCCTCGAAAGTTGAATTGAACACAAGAAAGTAACTCAGGTGCATCGATATGTCCGGTAATAAGTTGATGAAAAAACACCAGATCGTTAATGGTACGCCTTTGAGATAGAAGTTGCATATGTAATAATTGGATTCTATGCTCATATGGTGGTAAATCGTAAGGGTTTTCCCACGGAAGCCCTTTAAGAGCGAATCTTATGAATTTATGTTGTACTGATTCAATTCTTGAGTTGTGTATTTCATAAAAAGGGGACCACACTTGAGAAGCATACTCTAGATGAGGTCGTACTAAACAATTGTATAGAGCAAGGGTAACATATGGGTCTTGAAACTCTTTTGACCATCTTTTCATAAAACCAAGCATACTATTGGCCTTACTAACGATGTAGCTGACATGTTGAGTAAAGTCCATATTGAAACTAAAATACACGCCAAGATCCTTAAAGCATTTCACTTGACTCAAAATATTATTGGAAATAGAATAACTTGGGTTGCTAGGTTCCTTCTTTTTAGAGAAAGTCATGCTTTGGCATTTATTGGGGTTTAGGTTGAGCCCGTTTTTAAAACACCAAACTGCAAAATGATTAACATCGGATTGGAGATGAGAGCGATCAAGCGAACCAGTTATCTTTTTAAAAATTTTCATATCATCAGCAAAAATTAATATTTCACTGAAGGAAATGCAAGACGCAACATCATTGATAGCTAAAATAAATAGAAGAGGTCCTAAATGACTTCCCTGAGGTACACCTGAGCCAGCATTAAAAGGGTGGGAAAGGATATTACGGAACTTTACTTGGTATGATCTCATAGATAGATAAGAAAGTACCCAATCAGTGAACACAGGTGGGAAGCCCATTGCCTTAAGTTTGAACAGAATAATATTGTGTGAAAGTTGATCGAAAGCTTTAGAAAAATCCGTGTAGATGCAATCGAGCTCATTACCATTTTCTAGTGCTAAGGAACATTTTTGAAGAAAACATAGCAGGTTTGTGACAGTCGATCTATTTTTAACAAAACCGTGTTGCTGTGTGCAAATAACGTTTTTTACACTGAAAGCCAGCTGGTCACATACTAGTTTTTCAAATAGTTTAGGAATGCTAGAAAGTTTGGCAATGGGTCTATAGTTTTTTATATCACATTTGTCCCCTTTCTTAAAAACTGGAGTAATAAATGATCTTTTCCAAAGTAGAGGGAATTTACTTGATTTCAAAGAAAGTAAGAACAAATATTGTAACGGGTATGCTAAGCATGACCTACATTTTTTTAGTACAATGGGAGGAATGCCATCCGGCCCGGAAGAAAAATCGTCATTTAAGGTTTCAAGACTCCAAAAAAGTTTATCAATTTCAATAACAATGTTATTAAAGCATACTTGATTACAGTTGCGAAGATAACTGAAGAAATCAGCATCAATGTCAACAGTAGTATCACAAAATGAGCTGCGAAACTGGTCAGCAAATGCATTACAAATATCAGAGATGTTCTCATAAGAACAGTTCTCATAAACAAAACTAGCTGGATAACCATCTGATTTTTTCTTTGAGTTAACAAACTGCCAGAACGTTTTTGGATTTTTTTTAAAAGAGTTTCCCATTCGGTCAATATAATTTGAATAAAGATTTTTAGAAAGTGTCTTAAATTCTTCAAAAAGAAAAACGTTAAACTCATAGTCGGAAACGGAATGAGTTTTAATATAAGTGTTCCAAGCTTTATTTCTTTTATTTCTTAAGATTTTCAACTCTTTAGTATACCATGGATGGTTGGAGTCAGAATTTTTAAAAATTTTTTTAGGAATTGATTTTTCTATACATCTATACAGAATCAAATAAAAGCTGCTAACAGCTTCGTCAATATTGGTAAAAACTGATATGTTTTCAATACCAGACATAATTAATTCACCACAGAGCAAATCGAAATCAGCTTTGCGGTAGTCAAACACATAGGAACAATCATGAGAGTTACTATTAGTGTGGATTTCACCACTCAAGTCAAGAAAAATATTCAGAGGTGGGTGGTAGTCATCTATGTTAGTTTCATCTAGGCTAGGATCAGTAATACCGAAACTAGATTTAATAACAACGGTACTAACAGAGTCTGAAGAGAAGACCAAATCGAGAATTCGATTTTTAGAGTTTTTGATACAGCTTACTTGCCGTAAGTCGGTTGATATTAAATTATCCAACAACATTAATTCCTGTTGAGGTGAAGTCAAAGATGGTTTAAAATAGGTTTCATCTGAAGATGGTAACCATTGAATATAAGGTAAATTAAAGTCACCTAAGAACAATACATAATTTTCAACGCACAGCAATTCATTAATATAATCTAAAACTAACGTTAATTCTTTATAAGATGAAGCAGAGCTCTTTGGTGGAATATATGTATTAATGATATAAACAATTTTTGATTTGATTGTGACTTTGACACATAATACATTTACAGTTAAATCAAATGGAAAGGTTATAAGAGAAGACATATATTTGCTACGAACAGCAGTAAGTACGCCACCTCCAACTTCCGAGGGTTTATTGTAGGTACGATCTTTTCTATACACTAAGTACTCACGGTCAAACAATTCAGTATCTAAAATGGCAGAGTTAAGCCAAGTTTCAGTCAGAGCAAAAATGTCATGAGAGAATGCTTGAGAGTTGTTATAAAGATTGGCAGTTTTACTGCGAAGCCCTCTTACATTTTGGTAGAAGAGGGAGATACTTTCAAGTTTTTTGATCCCTTATTTACGTTACTTTTGGTACTGGTATACTGATAGTAAGCAGCCCATGTTCGTTTTTGCATCAGCATTTGTCGTGCTTTTTGTTTGGCTGCATTTGCCTGCCTGCATTCTTCATCGAACCATGGGTTCTGTTTTGGTGGCCGAGTGGAACCCAGAACCTCAGAAGCAGCGGTTCTGATGGTTTCTTGGCATTGCTGCATTGGTCTTCAATGCTTAATGCTGACGGCATGGGATTCAAGGATAATTGAAGGGACACTCGATTGGAAAAGGCATTGGCAATCTCTTGCGATAGAAGCTTTCTGGCGTTATATTTCTTCACAACGTTAGTTCGTGCTGGTCGTGAACAAGATATCCTGATTCGTACCTTGGCTACAACAAGTTCCAAGTCGAAGTGGGCCCCTCGAATAGGTCGCAACATGATGAATTTGGTTGACGGCTGATTGATCTGGGGATCGCCTTGTACCTTTATGAATTTTGAGATGCGGGAAGCGTGTACTACTTACAACAAGATTTAGCCCCACAGCAAAATCGATCAGCCTCAGTCCGTTTTCGGAGGTTTTGTCGTGGAGGCTATGCTTACCGATTGTATTTCCAAAGATGTCCTCCTGCCTTAATTTTGCGTTAAAATCGCCAAGAACGATTTGGTACTGCTCATATGTTTCTTCGAGGAGCTCGTAGAAACAGTCTTTGGAATTGTCGTCTTTCTCTTCTGTGGGGGCATGGGCGCATATAAGGCTTATGTTGGCGAATTTAGCCCTGATGCGGATGGTCATTATGCGCTCATTGACTGGATTTTGGCTAATCACCTTATCCCTGAGTCTTCCTCTAACGACAAATCCGCATCCAAATAAGCGCTGTTTGTCTGTAGCAGATGGCGATGTAGTAGATGTCACAGTTTTTCATTTTCTTTATGCCCGGTCCACTCCATCACACTTCTTGGATGGCGGTTATGTCTGCTTTGCAGCAGTTCAGGGCGTCCGCTAATTCTCCAGCTGCACGTAATTCATTAAGAGATCTTACGTTTCACGTGCAGATTTGGAGGTCATTGTCCTTTTTTCGTTTGCTTAGATCGTAAACTTTGAAATCATAATCGTTATCCGAGGCTTTTGGTTGTTAAGGTTTTAAAATGTACTATAAACTTGAAACTTGCAGATTGATTTTTAATTAGTTTTTAAGTGTCATAAGAAAATTATTATTTTTTCAGCTTTAATCGGGAATAACTTCTGAAAGAAGTATTTTATTGAAAAGTCTCAAAACTCCTTTTTTGTAGAGCAAAAATTTTTTTTTAAGAAACATGTTTGCAGTTTTTCGTAATTGATTTGTTCGTTAATTAATAAAATTCAAAGTAAATGATCAAAATCATAAGTACATACCAGTTTTCCAAGCTTGATTACCTGGAAACGGTTAGCCTGACAAAAATTTTTCGAATTTATCTTTTTTGTAGAAAATTTAATTTCCTACAAAAATTCGTATCGATAAATTTGTTTCGCTGAAAATAGTTCAATAGTTTTGATGCTAAAACAAGGTAATGTACAAAGAATAGAAAACACTATTGTTAGACCTATAGTTTTTTTTTAGCTCAAAACTTTTTAGGTTATATTTCTTAAGCATTCCAAAATATATTTTCAATGTTATTAAAAAAAAAAAAACATATATATGCATCAACCTATACATATACACAAAACACTTTTTGAAAAAAGCCTCATTAAAAAAAACTTAATTTGAATAAGTTTCTGTGTTCAGCTAACAGCTTAATTTTTACATAATATAAAAATAGCTTTCTCTGTTCATCTTTCTATGTTACCATCTCCCACCTAAGCTCGAGAACCGATTTATATGAATTTTGTACAGAAACAGTCTAGAACCTGAGGATGGATACCTATATGCTACCTATATATTTTATCTCAATATTTTAATTTTCACCATTAGAATGCTACACTACTCCCGAGTAATAAAAACCTTAAGGCATCCTCCGGAAACGGCCTTCATATTCTCACGGGAATGGAAGACTTTACCAACATTATAAATCGGAAGTTAACTCTGTCAGCTGTTTTTCTTTGTTTGTATTTACCGCCCAAACTATTGAACCAATTTATATGAATTTTGATACAGACATAGTTTAGAACCTGAAGATGGACATCCTTAATAATATTACTGATTCGAAATTAACTCTGTCTGTTCGTGTTTCTGTGTTACCATCTCTCGCCCAGACTACTGATCAGATTTAAATGGAATTTTAGTCGGAGATAGCATAGAGCCTGAGGAAGCACCTCTGCTTTATAAGTAATCCCTATATTTCTACGAAAACGACACCTTAAAAGGGAACCTTGAAACTGCTGGATCGACAAAAGTTCTTTCACCGTGAGATGATTTCTGTCAAACTGTCGAAAATACAGTTGACCTGAGAAGAAATGTCTATCTTGATCTTCAGATAAATATTGGCAATCGGGATGTGTGAAAGGTCGATATAACCAGTAGGAAATTTGTTCATCAGTGAAAAGGTCATCAATGAATTCACTAATGAAAAGTCATGCAATTGGTAGGTAGTCTGCAGTTCAAGTTTAATCTTGTGCGTTGTTAAAAAAAAAAAGAAGAAAACACGATGCACAGCAAAATCCTCTTTGAGAAACGTTAATCATAGGTAGCGCAGAGATTAAAATGAACTAAGTCTGCTTGTGAACAATGAGTATTTACTTGAAAAAAAAAAAAACCAATTTGAACAAACTGAGTCAACCCACAAGCAAGTATATTTGAACAATCTTATTTGTGAACCAAGCAACTCTGAACAACCCCTATTTTCAAACGAACCAAACAAGTAGACTTGCTTGCAAGTCAAGTTTGAATAAGATTGAGTTAAACTGCTTGTGAGTAAAAGTAATCACAAGCAACTTGATCGTAAACAAGCATTAGTTTGTTCAGAAGCATTTTTGCTTGTGGGAAATATGCTTGCGAGCTATTTGCTTGTGAATAGGGGTGGAAAATGATCATGCTATAGGCATGGTGATTTCCCTACATCTTATTCATCCAGAAAGTATGTAGGTTGTAGCTTGTAAGTACTTCTTTCCAATGACCAGGCCATGTTAAGTTCAGCAAAGGATTCAGGAGGAAATTCACTAGTGCAGCTTCTTTTCCCTGAGGAAAAGGCAGCATTTTCAGTAGTGTATTTACGGAAATTTCCTACTGGGTCTGCGCCGACTAATGAGATAGTTAACCATATAAAAGTTAATAAATTTTGTTTGGCGTATTGGGGGATGTTGTCGAATGTCTATCAATAGACAATATTATTGGAACTGAGCAAGTCATATCATACCTTATACAGAGTTTTTCAATTTCTTAGGATTATTAGGAGTGGCAGCAAGTTGGTGTTCCAGTAATCCAATAACGAGTAATCCAGAATTGTACACAGCTACAAATTACAGTGAAATCTCCCTTGGGCGGACAGCCATGGTGCAGAAGTTTTTGTCCGCCTAAGGGAGTTGTCCGTTTAAAGGAAATCAAACAAAAACACCAATTTAAAAAAACAAATGTAAATTATCGTTATTTACGATACTATTTTGTCTAACTATACATTTTCTTTTTATTTTCTCGATTTTAAAAAATTTACTTTAAATGTATTACTACACCTTTACTACACTAGCTTATAAGATTTATCTTAATGTGTTAGTATTTACCTGAATTGAATAAACTAAACTAAACTAAACTAAATAGCTGATGCTTCAAAATCTGTGATTCCTAAGCGTGTTGCAACTTCTGTTGCCTGTTATCGAATTGCACTTTATCTGAAACCCTTTGTTTCGAGTTGCATTGAACCAATCGAAAACATTTTTATCAAGGCCGCTTGACGAAATAAATCGTCTTTTAGGATGAGTTGCATTGTATAGTTTGACCGCCATTCTCTCAAAAGCTCATTCTTTTTTTCAGTAGATCACCAACTAGGGTTTTTCCTATTTTAAATTCTGTTGCTTTTATTCGAATGCCTTTTTTTATATTTTTGACTTAAGCTAATTACGTATACTTTTCCCTTTAAAATCAAAGTTCTCTTTTTTGGTGGCATCCTGAAAACATGTTTCTATAAAATCTACATAGGTAAAAAAAAGAACTTAAAACTGCCTGATCGCAAATAAACTAAAATCAAAAAAATGGACAATTTTTCACGTCCAAACAAAATCACTTATTTTTCAAAGAATTTGATGCTCGCTGTAAACTGCAACTTAAAAAAAAATACCGCTGCCAAAGTTATCAGCCTGATGCCATGTTCAATCCTGCTTTGGTGTACGTCTAAGAGAAAATATTTTGTCTATCATACGTGAAATTTCTGTCCGCGTCCGTCCAAGGGAGTGTCCGTCTAAAGGAAACTGAAAACAATGAAACTTATATGGAGCGATTTCCGTGCAAAAAAATTTGTCCGTCTAAGGGAGGTGTCCGCCTAAAGGAGGTGTCCGCAAAGGGAGATTTCACTGTACACATCTTGGATGCGGCACTATAAAAGTTTTAATAATGACTGGGTAAAGGTGTAGATAATGACCCCACCCCCGCAGCCCGGAGGGGGTGGGATAAAGTCGGGGGTGATAGGGGGTGCCCTCACAACAACCTCCAAGTGCAAACAGGTGGCGGTCACGCCCCCAAAAAAAGTTACACCTCCCCCATTTCATGAAATTTGATGTTTTTGATGAAACTTATAAAATTCACATGAGTCCTTTTGGCGTGGAAAAAAGTAAGAGAAGGTAGGGGATGTCCCCCATAATAGCCCCAAAGTGCAAACACGTTGCATTTACCCACCCCCTTCGAAAAAGTTAAACCCCCATGTCAGAAAAATTGTCGAATTTAATAAAATTTAAGTCATCAGCACAGGATTTGTTTGGGGATGGGAGAAACATGATCGTGTTGGAGGGTGCCCCCCAACAACTTAAAAGTGCAAACAGGTGGTGCTCAACCCCTTCAAATTTTTTTTATTTTAATAATAATAGCCAAAAATTCGCGCGACTTTCTCATACCCTAGTGAAAGCTATTGCTTCGTTCTTTAATAAAAATTTTAGTTTGAATTCACTTAATGAAAAGTTTTTGAGTGATAGACCCCCCTTTCTATGCTACTTTTTGTTTTGTCTTGACTAAACCTATTCATCCTGGGCCTTTGGAAAACCATATCTAAAACACCCTACATAAATGAATGAAAATTCTAGAAGTCAATAATTAAATTTAAAAATTATTAAAAAACTGAGAGCGGTAAAATTTTTTTTTTTAACTTTTTTCTATACGCTATGCAGAACACATTTACGAAAATTTCATGAAAATCCATGGACCGGCCCTGGATTCCTAGGTAAATAGCTTATGGCCTTCCACTTTATGTTTTTACCCACATTTTATTTTTCAAATATATTTTTTCCGCCCTCTTTAACGGAAGTCAGAGGTATATATGATTTTAACGCTCCAGGCACTCCACTATATTTTATCAGTGAAAATAAGAAAAAAACAAATTTCTAGCTATTTCAAATTCGACAAAATAGATTTAGGTATGAAATTTGACTTTATTTTTTGATAAATTAATTGCTTGCATGCGCATGAGGGTAGCACACTAAAAGTGCGCCAATCAAAAAGTGCCCTTCCGATTGACGATGAGGCTTCAATCGGCTCCACTATCGTTTAAATAAATAAACATTTTTTTCGAAGATGGTGTGCTTATAAAATTGGTTTTTGGACGTCGTATTTTGACATTCAATAACTTGAAAAAACATTGCTGTTGGCAAACGCTGCTTTCACTCCCCGAGATTATGTGATTGTTTTTATTTGTATTGAACTCACTTTTTTGCTATGTTTTCACAATTTTGTTTTCTCTCCTTGTTTTAATTTTGAATAAGTTTAAGACTTAAAACCCAGTTCGTGCAAAAAGAAGAGCCCGAACTATTATTTAAGCCTTATGACCCAATCATTTAGATTTTTTAATTTTAATTGATGGGGCTCTAAGTTCCCTGAAGCTTATGCCCCTGCGCCATATTTGAATACTCAGCCAACATTGCTTCCATTGCGCAGGTAGTCTTGTAGTAGAGAAGGATATTGACTCAAAAGGCTAAACAAGATTTTGACTCAATATTATCTTATTTCTGTAAAACAAAATAAGAAAATGTTGAATAAGCTGATTACCATAAGCGATTGGGCTATTGAATTGAAAATAAGCATAACATGAACGCGAACCTGCAATATCAATCTTATTTAAATTATGAATGTTCCATAATTATTACCACTATATGTGTGTGTATACTGTATAAGCGTTCATAACTCATGCAATACATATTTTATGTTTCATTCTGAAACAGGTATCAACTCAATTTGCTATCAATTCAAAATCACTCCGAACAAAATTAATAAATGCGTGCAGTCAATTAACATTTTAATTGCTTTCAGTTTGAGAACTTTAAAACATAGGGGGTAGGGTAGGGTAAGTCAGCTGGGTTTGTGGGCTTAAATTGAGATGTAAAACATTCCTAATATAATTTTTTAGTGTCGGCATAGAACATTAATCGTTGGCGGTTTGAATTTGCATTAGCACGATGTGAAAGAATTACTGTGCTTCACCCAGCACCACCACCACCTAGGGGCGATGGGAAAATGTTTTGTAAGAAATTATCCAATAGCAAAGCAATTGTTGAGTGGTCTTTTAGATAAGTGGCTAATCGGCTTATATGCATAAATACCCACTTGTGTTGGACAATAAAATATCTAATTAATGATGCACTTAAAATTGAACTGGCTCAAATGTAGTTCCTACTGAAGACCTTGAATGATCAAATTGGCTTTGATTGGAAATACTAATAATTACGGTCATTTGCTGTAAATATTTACAACGGAACTTAATAAGAGATTTAATTGGTGACAGAATGACAGTGAGCGACGAAAAAAAGTGTACACCTGCAAGTCTATGTTAAAGGGTTAAAGCCCTTTGACAACTAGATAGTAAAGACTTCCTTTAAAAGTAGGTATGTAATGTTTTTGTATTTTATAAGCTGACACCATTTGTCACTTAGGAAATGTAAAATAAAAATTTAAAAGAAGGCTTACTAGATTTTCTCCATTTTTATGGAGCCAAATAAAGGACACACTTCCAAATAAAAAAAAAAAAAAAAATTTAGTATTTTCTCTGGCTTCTTTTCACTTTGAAGACCGTGTTTATGAGTCTTGGCATTGATTTCATTTGCTTCCTTGTCAATTCGGCAAGGATTTTTTTTGGCTTAAAATTGATTTAATAAATAAATAATTTTATAGGGTGACACACACACAACAGAGCGAGCAACCCCGGGGCTTAGCTCATTTGTCAAAGCCACTGCCTTTGTGTGGGAATGGAGGGGACCTACAATTTTCTGCCGGTTCCGAACAGCTAATTGAGAGAGCACTTCTCATGGCAATGAATTGCCGGATGAGTTGCCAATTCCTCGCGAAAGGTCCAGTGGAAAAACATTTTTTTGCCTTTGATGGGATTCGAACCACCTACATCTGGCTTAACAGGAAGAAGTGCCAGCCATCATCACGGGTACCACATTAATTATTTTCGTATATGATATATTCATACGCCCTTACAGAAACAAACCTTGATTCTAGTTTGCTTAATAATAAATTATTCACTTCCGGTTTTGTAGTGTTTCGTGCAGATGGCCAAATTAATGAAAATTGTCCCAATGGCCGTGGTATTCTTCTTGCTGTTCACAACCGTTTCAATGTTACTCTACTAGATATCCCTAAATCCCCACTCATCGAATTTGTATGTGTAAAACTTTTAGCCCTTAATAGATGTTTTTATCGTCTCTGTTGCTACATTCACCTATCTCAACCTACTATTGCAAATCAACAATTAGTCGATTCCTTTGATTTGCTTTTAGAAGCTGCGGAATCCTGCGATGACTGTTTTTATCATTGGAGACTTCAATTTCCCCGACTTGTGCTGGGTACCATCCGATAATGAATCCTACTATGTTCCTTGCAACCTTACTTCAGAAAAAGAATGCCTTTCCTACGATCGCTTACTAGGGTCAGGCCTCTTTCAAATGAGTAATGTAACCAACAACCTTGGGAGACAACTCGACCTTATCTTCTCTTCGGATCCTTGTAACTCAGTAGTTACCAAAAGTTTCCACCTTCTCTCTACCCTTGACCTATTTCACCCTCCTCTTTCTCTTGTTTTTACCTTAGAACAACAAATCTCCACCATTGATTCAGAAGTTCCCTTTGTTTTCAACTTTCGTAAAGCTAACTTTAATCATCTAAATATCTTACTTAATCAGGTTGATTTCGGTTCTTTCAGTAAAGCTCCTACCTCTTTTGGCATTGCTTTCATATTTTTTCTTTAACAAAAAAATTGCTCAGCGTCTCCCCCATGGTATACTAAGGAACTACGAATGCTTCGTAATCTCAGAAATAAATTGTGGAAAATCTTCTTAAAATCTTAATCTCCCTCTGATTACATAAATTATGAGCATGTTTCCCCAATTTCTCATCTTAATGTGAAGTTCGTTATCATTATTACCTCAGTAAAATGCAGACCTGTCTCATTTCTGAGACTAAGCTGTTCTACCAATTTATTAATATTTAAAGAAAATCAGATGGACTTCCTTCAACGTTCAATTTTCAAAACACTTCAACTTCAGATTCTCAAGTCATTGCTAACCTTTTTGCTAATTTCTTTAGCCAATCTTACAGTGTCGATAGTATCGACCCAGACCCTGATTACTTTAGTTACCTGACAAGCAGTCCAGATACCTCTCTCGTTTCTCTTGGCGTAGATCCAGATACTATTTGTAATAGAATGAAATTACTCAAAAGATGATTTTTCTCTTGGACCTGACGGCATCCCTGCTATCTTACTTAACAAATGCATTAACGTACTATGCAAGCCTCTAACTAATTTATTTCAACTCTCTCTCTCACAAGCAGTCTTTCCAATTTTATGAAAAGATTCATTTTTTTTCCAATCCTCAAAAAAGGTATGAAAAACGATATTTCTAATTATCGCCCCATAGCCAAACTCTCCTATATTCCCAAACTATTTGAAAGCATTGCCTATGACTCCCTTTATTTCCACTGCAGGTTAATTTTTTCTTCACTACAGCATGGGTTCTTAAAAGGCAGATCAACCACGACGAATCTAACTCAAGGCTCTAAGGCTTTTGACAAAATTTCTCACCAGATAATTATTCTCAAGCTAAGAGCCTATGGTGGTACCCGTGGCGTAATGGTTGGCATGTCCACCTGCTAACCCAGAGGTTCGAGGTTCGAATCCCAGCAGAGGCAAAATGCAAAAATGTTTTTCTACGGGTATCGCCTTTCGCGAGGAATTGACAAGTCCTCCGTTAGTAAATTCAGTGCCATGAAAAGCGCATTCTCAATAAGCCGTTCGGAACCGGCGAAAAATTGTAGGTCCCCTCCATTCCCTCACAAGGCATGGTTGTGAGAAATGCGCTAGGCCCAGGGGCTCCTCGCTCTGTTGCGCCACCCTATTTATTTATTTTATTTAAGAGCCTATGGTTTTCATCCGCTATTTATTCAATGGGTTAGCTCGTACTTGAAGCAACGCTTCTATAGGGTAGTTTTCCGTTGCTCAATATCTACTCCTATTTCTGCCACATCCGGTGTTCCCCAAGGCAGCCATCTTGGCCCACTCTTATTTGTCCTTGCTATAAATGATGTTGATAAGATTATTTCCCAATCTGATTTATCCATCTACGCAGATGACATAAAAATTATAAGATTATATCCAAACCTTCTTAAATTCCTTTTTAACCTGGTGTCAGAAAAATTTTCTAGAACTTAATGTCGGTAAGTGCCAATTCATGACCTTTTCACGCAAACGCCTCCCCTCACTCCCTCGGAATTATGTCTTTTGTGAAATACCTGTTCCAGTAGTGTCTTCAATTCGTGATCTTGGTAATTATTGCGAAAGCTAACCCCTCCCTTGGCTTCATAAAACGCTGGTCCAAAAAATTCTCCAACCCTTACACCACCAAATCACTTTACATAACAGTCGTCAGACCTATACTTGAGTCTGCTTCTCAGGTTTGGTCTCCCTCAGAATTGAAGTCTTTTAACGAAGATTTCTTCGATTCGCTTTACGTCACCTTCCTTAGAGTAATCCCCTAATCTTACCCCCCCCCCCCTACGAAGATCGGTTACTTTTAATCAATTTACATACCCTCGCAAAGCGTCGTATAGTTGCCGATATTTTATTTTTGCACCAAATTATCACTGGAGTCATAGACTGTCACGCACTCCTAGAAAATATCTTCCTCAATACCAATTCCCTCTCTATAACCTTCCCACTTATCGTACAAACTATGGCCATTTCAATCCTATCACTCGAATGCTACGCTTAGCAAACAGTGTACACCATACCCTTGGTTTTAATATAAGTGTACCTTCCTTCAGAAATAACTTATAATCCCGTAGTCCTTATTTTCTCCTAATATTTTTACTTTTAAAATAGGTTAGTTATTTAATTTTAAATTTTTATATAATGTTACTAGCTGACCCGCCTGGCGTAGCTCAGGCCCTACGTTCATCAAATTAAAAGTTAAGTAAAGTAGTTTCAAAGTTTCTATTCTAGTGGGAGAGTGAGGATTAAATATAGTTTATGTTACTCAGGGACAATTAAGCACTCTAACGATGACAGAATTTGTGGGATCGGTATAGCATTTTCCAAGTTCCCGAATATGTCCCAGTTACCGTTTCATTCCCATATGGGGATGAAATATAGTCTATGAAGTACCGTATTGTAATGACGAAAACCGTACTGAAATCACTACAGTGGTTTTTGAATTCCGGTTCCCGTTCCTGTGGGTAAATGTTGATGAACTATAGTCTATATTACTCAGGGACATTGAAGCACCCTAACCATGAAAGAATTTCTGGAATTAGTTAAGTACTTTCCAGCTTATTGATTATGTCACCATTCCCGCTTCCGTTCCCGAAAGAATATGTAAAGAAAATAATTATAGTCTTTGTTACTCAGGAGCACTTTACACTCTAACGTTGAACATTTTTTGAAATTGTTCCAGTATTTTCCAAGTTTCCGCTTATGTTCTTGTTCCCGTCCCGTTCTCGTGAGAGAATAGGGATGAAATCGTACTGTAATAGTGACAAAAATTACAATTCGTTCCCATTACCGTTCCTGGGAGAATTTGAGGATGAATCTAAATATTCCCCCATTACCATTATCCATGAATGGTACCTGCATCCAAAAAACCGAAAAGCTGTCAGTACTTGGTATTAGTGTAAACGACGATCTTCGTTGGAATGACCACATATTTGAAGTCGTCAAAGACGCTGCTAAATGCTTAGGTTTCTTAAGACAATGCAGGAATTTCTTCACCCCTTCTGATCTGGCTACAGTTTATAAGGCCTTCATCCGCCCAAAACTGGAGTATAACTCCCATATCTGGTCAGGTGCTTCTCAAACATCTTTGCACCTCCTTGATAAAGTACAAAATAGAGCGTTAAAACTGATGGGTGATAGTTAAATCGTAGAATCGATTGATTCTCTTGAACATCGTCGAAACGTTACTTGTCTCAGTCTTTATTATCGCTTTTTTTCACAAACAGTGCTCTAGTAAAATAGTCAGTTGCATTCCTCCCCTGAAACAATTTAGCCGCAACACCCACCTTGCTAAGAATGCCCATCAGTTTTACCTTGAGCCCAACTTCGGGCACACAGTCAAGTATAGAGATTCTTATTTTAGTCGCACCACCCGTATGTGGAATGCTTTACCTGGCTCTGTATTTCTACTACATTACGATTTACAAAGGTTCAAAAGCAAGGTGTATCGGTGTATCCTATTAAATCCTCTCCTATTTTCCTAAATGCTCGCACTGTGCTCTATAACAACATTATAAGGGTAGTCATAACCCATTGATGTGTGGCTCATTATAAAACAAACAAAAATTTTTCTATGGTACTCAGGTGCAATAAATTAAAAAAATTTTAATCTTTATTCTTATCGCATCAGTCAAAAAATTAAAAGAATTTTTCAAAACAAACCTTATTATTTGTTATTTATTATTTTAATTTTTTATTGTCAAAAAAAAAATAATCATTGTTTGAATTTAATTTTTAATTCCTTACAGTTAAGAATAATGAAATTGTCAATTTTACTATATTCCAATTCCATCTGCCGGTTTGATTTGTGAATCTAAACCATCCAGGGTGCCACTCAAACTCATACAGAAAAATTCATTTAAATCGGTCAAGCCGTTTAGGAGGAGTTCAATTACATACACACGTACAGCAGAATTATATATAAAGAAAGATTAATATTGTAAGTTTATGATCCAATTGTATTAAGGGGGAACGCTGGTCTAGAACTGAAAAAAAAAACAGTATTTTTTGTTTTTGTCTTAAAAGGTACTTTAGAGTTTTAAAAATAACATACCAACATACCCATATCGGCCAGACCATGGGTAAGCATTCTCTAGGTGCTTAAATGTAACCACATTCCTCCACCGGGTTTTTCAATAAGAGCGCTACAAAAGTTTTGTTTGATAAAACAAAAACGGTTTTGGATATCAATGAAATTCCTTATTCTTGTGAAAGTACGTTCAATGCCATTATGTAGACTCTATTTTTGTAGCGTCTCTAAAGGACAATTGTAGCGCGCAGGCATAGCAGGTTAAAGGTAAATATGCATTTAATATTATTTTGTATTACTTAAAACTTTAAACGCGTTTTTCTCGAACTCACTTTTTTTGAACTGGCCGAAAACATAACTCGAGCAAATCTTCACCGATCTATACGAAATTTTGACAGGACATTCGAAATACCTTTCTCCAGAGCCGTACGTAGGATTTTTTTTTTATATTGCATAGTTTGTTTTTAATCAACAATTTTTTCGTTTTTCTTAGTGAAAATTTTAATTTTTTGTTCAAACGTGCACCATTTCGCGAAAAAACAAAATATCAAAAAATCCTTCGTACGGCTCTTGCTGTTATTATATAGAAACTAAAAATTTTCGGAATTTCGTTCCATTTCGGATCAAAATTAAGGAGGTTACATTTTCGGCCATGGACTCATCTAAGAAATGAGGTGCCTCCGAAGAAATGCTGGACAGCCGCCATTTTGAAATTAATGGACACGAAAAAATTCGTATTTGTGTATTAAAACCTACATTATAAAACCTCTTTCACAGATTTTCGATAGATCTTTTTGTTGAGTCACAAAAAATTCATAAATTATGCCCATTTTTTTACGCTCTAGACCAGCGTCCCCATTAAGCTTGAATTAAGCCAAACTAACAATTAATTAATGCTTTACTGACATTGACCCTCTTTAAGTTTGAGTTTGGGTTTTGCGGAAGGTGGTAGAGCTGCTTAGGTGTACGTTGGTGTTTGCCTCTGAGGTTGGCTTTTTGGTAGACCCAAGAATCACGGTCCTCCAGTTTTGTTACAATAATCGGGAAATTTTTTCCCAAAATATAAGAAGATAATCTTACTTCTTTATCGTACTATCAACAAACGTGAGTTTTCCAACTCGGCTACATAAGGAATACATTTTCCAAATTTATGTACCCTTTCTTTTGACGCTCACTGTATTTCAGTGCGTAGAAGACGTAAGAAGTAGAAAGACCTACAACATTATTTGAATCAATGCCTTAATATGTTTAAAGTTTAAAGTACACATGTAATTCATATGATTTGCTTGTTCATGAAAAAAAGAAAACTATTTAAAATTATTTATGAAATATGCACATTATTTATGTATTTATTTACTTGGCTACTTGCATTTTAAGATACAAATTATCTTATTTATTAATGCAAGTCTTGTGATGTTATATTTAGCTAAATTCATGTCTACTATTATCTATTTAATAAAATAGTAGAATAAAATTTAAATAGGCCACTTTTTATTGTGTATGAAGTTCAATTTTTTTTTATTTGAAAATCAAAAATTTCATTCAAATGAAATACTACAAGCATTTATTCATTGAATTTGATAAACATGCTTAAGCTAAAATGCGTCTGGCATGGAGAAGTCTGAAACCAAATCGTCTGATACCGACTTTTTTGTAATCAGAATAAATTTTCTGATGTTGTGGGATACCACTTTCTTGGTTATATGTGATAGAAAAAAAGTTAGCAGTACTTTAATTTAAAATATGCGTTTAAAAAAATGTTGAAGTGCGTCTGGCAAGCAGTAGGCTGAAACTAAATCATCTGAAATACACTTTTTTGAAATCAGGGTAAATTTTCTTATTTTTTGGCGTACCACTTTCTTGGTTATTTATGTAATAGGAAAAAATTTATTAGTGCATTAAGCTGAAAAATGCACTTGAAAAGTGTTAAAATGCGTCTGGCAAGCAGTAGGCTGAAACCAAATCGTCTGGGACCGAGTTTTTTGTAATCAGGGCAATTTTTCTGATTTTTTGATGTATCATTTATGTGGTTATCACTTCGACCTCAAAATCTGAAAAATTACCATTTTCGAACGCCCACCCCCGCCCACGGCTGAAAAAGAAAACTGCCAGACGGTGCAATCTGATATAATGGTGCTTGTATCTACACATACATGTGCAATATTTTTGGTTATCACTCCACTCCAAAAATTTGCTTCCAGCTCTTAGACTATCATTAGCGAGATATTTGATTATCTTAATATTTTTAAGTCGCTTATGATTATAGCAAATAAGTGACGGAATAGAAGCTATTTTATGTTCTAAATTTGTTCACCCTAAGCAAATGCTATATAACAAATCTTTTCTCTTCACTTCGAACACATATTTTTTTAAGTTTTTTATGATAGTACATTAATAAAAGTCATTTTTCTAAAAACAAAAAGTGCAAAAAGAGACGTCAAACAAAAACTGTTGTTAGGAATAGTTCACTCGTTTTCGTAAAAGAATCGCGTTTTTGTCCCAGTGTTATAAGGCTATTTAGAGATTTCCCAAACCGAAACGATTTTGTTGTTGTGACGTCAACAGTTTCACATAAAAAATTTTATTTTAATGAAGAGTATGTAAGTACAGGGTTGTAAAAGCTTAAGTTAATTTATAGCTTAAGTCTGGATTTAATTCACAAGCTAGTAAGTGTATTGTGAATTGAGAATTATTCAATTCATAAGCTAGCTTGTTCACAAGCTAGCTTATGAGTTATCTGAACAACGAGTATGTATAGGAAAATATTCAATTCACAAGGTAGCTTATGAATTTATTATGATATATTCAATTCATTACCTAGCTTATGAATTGAACATTTCTCAATTCTTAAATATTCAAATCACCAGCTAGTTTGTGAGTGACGAATAAATTGGAATTCGAAAAGTTATGGTTCTCACAGCTTATGCCTAAACTCCTCGTTAAGAATAGAATTCTGTTGATTCGTCATGTTTGTATCCTGACGACAATTAATTCATTTGTAACATTAAAACCAACGGTCAGGTGGATTTGATTAAAGCGAAAAATTATTTTTTCTAAATCGGCAACAAGTTTGCAAAAAGCTTATCAGAAAGATAAGAAATATCGAATTGACCCGTTCAATAGATAACAGATATACATGCAGCGACCACTGTCCATTCTTCAATTTAATGTATAATTGACAAAGGCGTCGAGATAAACAAACAGCAGTGGGACTGTTTTCTCCATTCTCTATTCCTGCAGTGTCTTGTTCGAGTTTGTCTTGTCAAGTTTAACGTGTTACCTTCAGCTATGGAAAAGAAGCTAATCGCATATAATTTATAAGAGGTATATATTTTAATGTAGCTCAATGGCTCTGAGCGCTGTACCCAAAGGAAACAATAAGCCCCTAGTGTGAGGCGCCTCTGGTACGTAAAAAGGTAGAGGCTATTTTCACCGAAGGTAAGTACCGTTGCCTTAAACGCCGGTTCGGCTGCTATGAATGCATTGAAGTCATTATTTTGTCACTTAGTTTTGCGGTTTCGTTGAACATCTAAGTTGGTGACAAAAATTATTGAAAGTGAAATTAAAAGTGTAAAGAAATTAAATCAGTGCTAGTGTTTGAGTTGAAAGAGGTAAGCTATTCATTGGTTTGAATTTGATAACAAATCAAAACTTCACTATGACACAAAATTTTTATATTTTTGAGCCACAGGTAGCAAATCATTTATTTGAAGGTTGTTTTGGATTTGAATACAAATCTGGCCTCAGAATTAGCTTGTCACATAACGTTTTCGGGATATTTCAAAATCATTGTTTCACGGAGTGCTATTAAATAATAAGTGTGTTTAATTACCTGCTCTAGATCGATCTAGAGCAGAAAAAAGCAGCTTTTTGGTGTTTAATGACAATTTTTCTACTCCGAGCAAGAACTTTTTGTGTTTAATGACCTGCTCTAGAGCTTTTAGAGCAGCATTTTCTGCACTTGCTTTTGAGTAAGAGCAGATTGGAGCAAAGTGTCAAAATCAGCTGTTGACATTTGATTCAAATATTTTTGTTTATATTTTGCGTTTTGCAATCTATTTGAAATCGAATTTAACTTAAAATCAATTGAATTAACATCGCATGTTAGTTTAGTTTTGATTCCAATGTTTCCAAATATAGATTTTTATTAAAATAGGATACCCAACATAATTTTGCAGACTAGCTAAGGTTACAAAATGTTTGTTGCTTTCTTATCAGCTGACTTTTGGCACCAGCTGTCTCTGCTCTAAGTTGCCTGACATTTTTCATGTTTCTTGCTCTGCTCTGAGCTGCGCTGCTCTGCTTTTTTTTCATTAAACACACTTAATATAAGAGAGAACATTGGAAACTGAAGTTAGGTTTTTAAGTGTAGGTATATTCCTTTTATGGCTTCTTCAGGAAAACTAAAATATAAAATAAAATGCCCAACTTCGGCGCACACACTATCGAGTGTGTGCTAAGTACTACATATATCAAAATTTTGAAGCTGAATACAATGTTTTTGTTATACTAAAAGCCGGTTTGTTCAAGCTTGATTATTTCTAATCAATGATTATTCCAAATGATAATCATGGATTCGGTTTGTTCACGATACTCTTAATCAAGGAATCTCTGATCAGAGCTTTAAATCAATGCTCTTGCTAACCAGTCAATTTTTCTGAGTTAGCTCCATTTAATCAACGATTAACTGCTTCGCCGTGATAATAAACTCATACACATGTATGCAAATGTAAGTTTAGATATAACATGCCCCAATATATCAAATTCAGCCGTTTGGCAGATTTTTTTGTCAGCCGTTTTTTTTCTAGATATTTTGAGTTAAAGTGTACCGGAGAAATACTTTCCACACTGGTAGTACAATGGACCGGTATTTAGGTCTGAGTGCTCCAGCTGGTATTCTAAAAACCTCCAAGAGATAAAAATGCTTTTCACAAAAAATTAGAAAATATCAGATTATAGAAAAGTGCGTCTTAGACGAATCACGTTCAGCATTCTACTTGCATTTTAATATTTTTCAAATAAATTTATCAGCATAAAATAGTGATAACTTTTTTCATATCATATGTAATCAAGATACCCCAAAATATCTGCAAAATTGTCTTGATTACAAAAAAGTTTGACTCAAACGAAGGTGTTTGTTGTTTAATAACTCGATTTGAATTCCTTTAAAAAAAATATATGCATTATGCACCTGATTCATAAAGTTTTCGTGTACTAAAGTATATTTAAAGTATTTAAATAGATTAAAAGGAAAATGGATATTTGTGAAGATTCTGTTGGTAGCGCAAACTTTAGACAAATAAGCATTGAAGGCGATTTTAGCTTTGATAATATTAGCCCGCAGCAAAGCTCTCATGCTGCTACTTCCAGTAATGACACCTCAAGTACTTTAAGTTCTGAAGAAGTGAACTTATTAAAGAGTTGTGAAAGAACCAGTTATTTGGATGGTCGGTTTTTTACTGTTAACACCAAGGAGTCACTTGCTAAGGAGAAAATAATTGCGAAATGCAATAATTGTTCAGTGACATTATGTGGTTCCCTAAACGTTTCATCTAATTACTATTTGCGTCATTTTATGTTTTCGGCTTCCAGGTCTTATATTCTATTTGTTATATTCACAGTCAATGTAGCGTAACTTGTTGTATAGTCATAGTTCGATTGATTGATTGACCCACATGTCAAACAAAAGACATTGTTTTGACGAGCCACATTAATTGGTCGAATATTCAAAATTCGCGCCCTCCCGGCCATATTTTAATAACTCGTTACTTTGTTCAAGTAAAATAAAGAAGAAGAAAAAGAACAATAACAATGAAATATACACTTCGTTTTTAAATATCGAACCGCACGGTCTTTTTATTTTCGCCTTTTTTTTCCCTTTTTCGAAGTTTTTAAACTTATAATTTTCGTTCTTTTAAGCTCGAAATAAGAGCAAATTTATAAAAAGTCTTATAAATTTTCATGGCGCCCGAGCAGGGACAAATTTAAGTTAATAATTTGTTTTCTTTTTTAAAGTTAATAGCTAAAACTAATAGCTAGTAAAAGTGTTTAAATTACATACAGACACACACATATACATACGCGCCACGAAGTTAAGAACCGTGTTTATCGATTAAAAACTAATTAATCAATCAATTGATTCAATCTTCCGCCGCGTAAATTATATATTCGGTGAAATCAAGACAATTGGAATAAACTTGTGCTAATCGTTGGACCAGCAACCACTATCAGCAAACACCATCAGCCAGAGCCATTGCCAAAGGAGTACCTACCACCCTACACATCAAATTCAGACCTTTTGCGAGAAGTGTCGCAGGCCAGGAAAGTTTAAAGAAAACAAAACAAAAAAAATACAGGTATTCACAAAAACTGAAAGTGTCCAAAATAATTGCCTATTTATTGCGGCCTTTGACATTCAGTTTTTGTCCTTTGCATTTACATATACATATATATTTGATGGTGAAACAATACAAGTGCGCGGTTGATTAAAAAATTACAATAAAATTTATTTCAATTGTTTTATTCCACAAAAATACAAAGTTTAAACTATTTATTCAAACACATATATGTACATTATAAAGCACATAAATTACTTAAAGTGTTAAACTACTGCGCTCTTTGTCACCGCGCCGCCGCCGTCATCGTCACATATCGCATACGCATACCACTCACTTTCACACTCAAGTTAATTTCGCGATTGGTTTTCAAACAATAAAAGTTCATCGATTATTTTAATCAAATTAGAATTGAATCAATCAAATTGTAATAAAAGCCGATTAATTGAGTGCAATTGAAATTTGTTTACATTTTTTTGACGTTTCAAATTTAATTTTTTTGACAGTTCACTCACTCGCTGAATTTTCGCTGAGTTTCCAGCTGTCAAGAGTGATCGTATTCAGTGATCAAAAATTACTTGAAATTTTTTCGTGCGAAGAGTGTGTTCAGCGACTAAGTTTTGATTAATATTTTTTTTTGTTAAACTTATTTCGCTTTACGAATAATTAGAAACTTTCTACAGTTCTGAAGCAGTTTATTGAAATTGATTTTCGTTTTTCGTGGAATTTCGTATGAAAATAAGCTAAATTTTCAACAATTTCCAAATATTTAAATCATAAACTGTGGTAAATTGAACAATCTCCAGATAAGCTAATTCTTGAAAAGAAATTTATTTCAAAAGTTTTTTAAGCGAAGTTTAACTAAAAGTTTATCAAAATGACGAGCAAGAAACGGCAGGCTTCACCTAAACAAAGCGCAGAAATAGAACAATTAAGACATCAGCGACAAGTTCTTAAAAATAATATTGTGCGAATTAGAACGGCCTTAGAGGAAAAAACGATGTCACTTAATCCAATAGAATTGGAATGTCGGTTAGATATTTTGAATTCATACGTCGATCAGATCATGGTTTGTCAAACTGAGATTGAATCAGCTGATCATAGCGACGTATTCCGCGGAGAGTTAGAAGACATTTGCGTCAGTGCAAAAGCTTTACTTGTATCTAAAGTAAATAAGGGTCGTAAGCCAAGTGGAATTGAATATTCTTTTAGCAATCCACATCACTCGCGCCTTCCAAAAATGTCTCTCCCGAAATTCAGTGGGAAATATTCTGAATATAAAAATTTTATTAGCCTTTTTGAGAGTCTAGTAGACAATGATCCAATGCTTCCGGATATTGAAAAGTTCAATCATTTAATATCTTGTTTATCGGGTGAAGCTTTAGGAACAGTTAAAGCGTTCCAAATAACGGAACAAAATTATCCAAAAGCTTTAGCAAGTTTAAAAAAGGTTTATGACAATAATTGTCTTATATTTTTCGACAATGTGTCTACTCTGTTTGAACTAAAAGAAATTCAAAAGCCATCAGCTTCTGCATTGCGCAGCATGATAGACACTGTTTCCGCAATTTATGATTCGCTTCTTTCACTTGGTGATGAAAAGAATATCACAAACGCGATCATAATTCATTTAGTAATGTCCAAGGTTGATTCGATGACAAGATCAAAGTGGGAAGAGCAACTAGATTTCAGTACACTTCCTTTATGGAGTGACTGTGAAGCCGCGTTGAATAAGCGATATCAGCATCTTTCTGCTGAAGAAGCATCGTCTTCAAAGAATAAAATTTCTGATAGGTCATCAAAACCAAAACATGAGATGAACCATAACAGAAACCAAAGGGCTTCGTTTGCTTGTGTAAACCAACAAGCAAATAAATCGAAATGCTTATACTGCAATTCAAGTGATCATTTTATAACGACATGCCAAACCTATGCTTCAATGCCTGTGATGCAACGATTTGAGTTTGCGAAAAGTGTGCCTCTTTGCATCAACTGCCTTCGAAAAGGACACACAGTTTCAAAATGCAAATTAACTCGGTGCAGTGTTTGCAATAAATCGCATCACACATTATTGCACCAATATCAAACTACGTTTAATAGCACACCGTCACAAGGAGCTTCGAGCTTTCAAGCTATGCATACCTCAGTTTCAAAAGATCAAGTTATTCTCGCTACTGCTATTGTTCAAATTAAAGGCAGCAGTGGTGAATATACGCTAGCTCGAGCGTTACTTGATTCAGGCTCGCAAATCAATTTTGTAACTGAAGAGCTTGCACAAAAATTGAAGCTGCGAAAGGAACAAAAAACCTTAAATCTTGTCGGCATCGGTAGAGCTAGTACTATAGTTAACAAAAAGGTACATGCAGAAGTAAAATCAAGATTTAACGATCATTCGTTTTCTGCTGACTATTGGGTAATGAACTCAATATCGTCATATCAGCCGGATCAAGCAATAAATATTACGAATTGGAACATACCTTCCAACATTCAATTAGCTGATCCTTACTTCAATAAGCCTCAAAAAATTGACTTACTAATAGGAGCGGAAACATTTTTCGAATTATTGTCGGTCGGTCAAATTAAACAAGGCCCTGAATATCCCACTATTCAAAAAACACTTTTGGGTTGGATTATATCCGGAAAATATCCCAAAGGTACAAATTCAAATACCAAACAATGTAATTTGGTATGTCAGTCTGAAGAGCTACCAGACTTAGACAAAATTGTGCAAAAATTTTGGTTACTGGAAGAAATTCCTGGAGAAACGAAAAAGTTTCTAACGCCAGAACAACAGTTGTGCGAAAAACACTTTGTTGATAATACAAAACTTTTGCCTTCCAGTCGTTTCGAGGTTAAACTACCGTTTAAATCATCTCCAAACTCGCTTGGATCATCGTTTGAAACTGCCAAACGAAGGTTTCTCGCACTGGAGCGAAAACTATCCAAAGATAGCGAGTTAAATGCTATGTATATGGATTTCATGAAAGAATATCTTTTGTTAGGACATATGTCACCGACAAATAATGAAATCCCGAAAAGCCCGCACTATTTCATTCCACATCAGTGTGTTTTGCGCCCGCAAAGCACAAGTACTAAGCTGCGAGTTGTTTTCGACGCTTCAAGTCGAACCTCATCTCAATTATCTTTGAATGACATCTTAATGGTTGGGCCAACCATTCAAGAGGAGCTATTTTCGACGTTGCTCCGTTTTCGAATACACAAATACGCCATTACGGCTGATATTACGAAAATGTACCGGCAAGTATGCATTGCTGAAGAGCACTCGATTTATCAGCTCATAGTGTGGAGGCAGCATCCGTCCCAACCACTACAACATTTTCGACTAAACACTGTAACATATGGCACGTCTCCAGCGCCATTTTTAGCAATACGGTGTTTAAAGATGTTGGGCGATGCTAATGAGAAAATATACCCTACTGGTTCAAATATAATTCGAAGAGATTTCTATGTAGATGATCTCTTAACAGGTGCCAATGATCTTGAAACTCTAAAAATAATAAAGTTTGAAATTCAAGATGCCCTTAAAAAAGGCGGGTTTCAGTTGGCTAAATGGTTCTCAAACCATCCAGAGTTTTATAACACTGCGAGTACTGAAAAATCAATCAAATTTAATGATTCAGACTCCACCAAAACTCTAGGAACTTGTTGGCATCCAAAAGAAGATACTTTCAGCTTCAATTTGGAAAATAATTTTCATGATCTACGAGCTACTAAGCGAAACATACTATCAGTTTCCGCTCGTCTTTTCGATCCTCTTGGTTTGTTATGCCCCATAGTCACCAAAGCAAAAATCTTACTGCAAGAGCTTTGGATTGCAAAAATTGATTGGGATGAGTCGATTCCATTGCGCCTTGATACAAGTTGGCAAAATTTCAAAACCAATTTATCTCAACTTGGCGAGATAAAAATTCCAAGGTTTGTCGAAACTCATTCGAACGCAAAAATACAAGTTCATGGGTTTGCCGATGCTTCGATGAGAGCTTATGGTTGTTGCATTTACATTCGCAGCCAAAGCTCAGACGGTATCAAGTCGACGCTCCTGACCGCAAAGTCTAAGGTGGCCCCTTTGAAAACAAAATCGCTTCCGCGATTAGAACTTTGCGCAGCGCATACTCTTGCTAAATTATGGACAAGAGTAAAGGCGATGTTGAATCTTGACGTTGAAGAAGTTATTTTCTGGACGGATTCCGAAATAACACTGCATTGGATAAAAACACATCCAACTGCCCTTGCAACCTTCGTTGCAAATCGAGTGTCCGACATCCAAGAGTTGACCCAAAAAGTATCATGGAAACATGTACCGACAAAACAAAATCCAGCAGACATTGTGTCAAGAGGCTGTAATGTGGATGAACTAAATGCGTCCATTTGGTTCAACGGTCCAAAGTTCTTATTGCAAGAACCATCATCGTGGCCGGTCAATACGCATTTTGAGTTGTCTCCAGAAGATAAAGCCCTTGAAAAACGGAAAACAAACATAGCTCTACTAGCAGTAGAAAAACCTCGAACCAAACTTTTAGAAGTTATTGAAGAAGAATCTTCATATATCGACTTGGTAAATACATTTGCGTATGCAATGCGATTCATAAAAAGATTAAAAAACAAAACAGAAGTTCTCGAAGAATCGCCAACGGCAAAAGAGTTAAATCTGGCGTTTCTTAAAATAGTCGAAACTATCCAAAATTATGAATTTGCAGATGAAATTCAAAAACTTAGGAAGAAAGTTTCATTACAACCCAGTATTCAAAAATTAAATCCATTCATTCACAATTATAGTGAAGAGAATTTTTCGTTTTCGTTAATTCGAGTTGGCGGTCGTTTATTAAACGCACCGATTGAATATGATGCCAAATTCCCACTTCTACTGACCAAAAATTCGCCGTTTGCAAAAACATACTTAACGTATCTCCATCGAAAGAATTACCACGCTGGATCTCAAGCGATGGTGGCATTGCTTCGAGAAAAGATTTGGCTAATAAATGCCAAAGAAGCTTGTCAAAAGGTTGTACGACAGTGCATACATTGTTTTAAGTACAAACCAAAACTTTTAACCCAAATAATGGGCAATTTACCAGCGGATCGATTGCGAGCACAACGACCGTTCTTAACATGTGGAGTAGATTTCTGTGGTCCGGTATATACCACGCTAAAAATTCGTGGCCGGCCACCGAACAAAACGTATATAGTTGTTTTTGTTTGTTTCGCATCAAAAGCAGTACATTTAGAATTAGCTACTAATCTGTCTTCTGATTGCTTTATTCTCGCCCTTAAAAGGTTCATATGTCGCCGAGGACTTCCAAGGACGCTGTACTGCGACAACGGGACGAACTTCGTGGGAGCCCAACGGATACTGAAGGAAGTCCAAGAAGAAGTCGAGCGAGGGAAAGAACACCTTCAACAGTTCGCAGCAGAGGAAGGCTTCAGCTTCGCCTTGATACCGCCCAGGGCACCGCATTTCGGAGGCCTATGGGAAGCGGCGGTGAAGTCGGCGAAAACGCTGTTACAGCGTACAGTGGGCAACGCTCTGCTCACAACCGAAGAGCTACTCACGGTCCTCATCGAGGTCGAGGCCATCCTCAATTCAAGGCCAATCGGACCACTAAGCGCCGATCCCAGCGACGGCGAAGCGCTTACTCCAGCGCACCTATTGATCGGCAGCAGTTTACGGTCGCTGCCCCCAGAACCAGTGCCGGAACAGCAAACGGGTTGCTTGAAAAGATGGCAGCATCTATGCTGGCTCAAGCAGCAGTTCTGGCAGAAGTGGTCCAAGGAGTATCTGCTTGGCCTTCAAGCCAGATCCAAATGGGTGCTGGACCAACCCAACCTCACCGTGGGCAAGCTGGTTATTATCCACGAGGACAATACGCCCCCCCAGCAGTGGAAAACCGGACGAGTCGTGGCGGTCGTCGAAGGGCAGGACGGCAAGGTCAGGGTCGCCGACGTCAGAACATCCAGAGGGATCCTGAGACGTCCAATTGTCAAACTGGCCGTACTCCCAATCGAAGATGATTGAAGCCTTGCAGCCTTTCAACGTGGCCGGTGTTTTGACGAGCCACATTAATTGGTCGAATATTCAAAATTCGCGCCCTCCCGGCCATATTTTAATAACTCGTTACTTTGTTCAAGTAAAATAAAGAAGAAGAAAAAGAACAATAACAATGAAATATACACTTCGTTTTTAAATATCGAACCGCACGGTCTTTTTATTTTCGCCTTTTTTTTCCCTTTTTCGAAGTTTTTAAACTTATAATTTTCGTTCTTTTAAGCTCGAAATAAGAGCAAATTTATAAAAAGTCTTATAAATTTTCAGACATTGTGGGAATACAAAAAAGTAAACAACCAATCGACTATGACCCAAATACACATTGGTTTAAATGAAACACCTGCAGCCCATATATGCAATTGGCACAGTGGCTTGCAAACAAAAATGATGACTGCAAACAAAAACAATGACTGGCGAATGACGACACCAGCTGGCGGTCATGACTCATGAGGCCAAATATAGTTCCGTAAGTAGAATAAGATATAAAATAGAGCATGTTAGCAAAGTAAGTCAATTGAGAAGAAGTTATCAGAAAACTGGTTCATCAGAACCCAGAAAATAAAGTAAATTTTTAAAAAGAACATTTGGTACATAATCTAATTTCTGAAGTGTGGAATATTAAATCACGACCAACTAAGTATAAAAACTAATCGGCCTCTCCAAGGGCCTTACATTTTAGCCTCGCAACAGGCTGCGAAGAATATGTTGCTCCCCATCCCCCACTCCCATCCCTTTTTAATAAACTAGATCTAATGTAGTAGGTGCTTTTAGTATGAGCACCCTACCAACTATTAGACCATTGTTTGCTTGTTCAAAGATCGAGGGTTTTGTCTCGTTATGGTTGGCTCATGAGTTATGACTTGTAAGGAAAAAATACAACAAACTAGGCAGCGAACATCAATAAGAGTAATTACACGACGTAGTTTTACACTTATTTTAACTGTGAGGCGTTTAGGATTCGTAGGAGTTTATCATAATCAGTTGTTAATGCTGTCATTTTAGGCATTTTAAATTAATAGATTTTCTTAAAACTAAGATATTATTTATTGACAGACCTCGTTGCGCTACATAAAAGATTGCTATAATATGCCTTAACTTTTAAAGTTCTTATATCTATATAATGAAAACTTACAGACTAAGCACCATGAAAAGTTCGAGGAGTATCAAACCCACAAGGCAGAAAAAATTGCTAGATTAGACGAATCCAGCTGAATAATTCGACGCGTGACGTGTAAATTCTAGCAACCCGAATTTAAAGATAACGTTTTTTTTATTTTGAATAATCAGTTACCAATGCGCATTGTCGAAGATTCTGCGTTTCAAAAAATTTTTAATGGTAACTATATTTTGTTATGTTAAGGCGATCGCGATGGTATGAGATTCCAAAATTTTTTTTGGAATCTATCGACCAATTCTCTCTTCTTCAATAATAAAAATTTCTGGGCATTTTAAGGGTACCACTTAACAGATTTTTTTTTAAGATTTGAATATAAAACATGGCAATCAACCACGCATTTAAGTCGATACACTGCGGGGAAAAAATTGAGTGAACTCTTTACCAATCTTATATCGGAAATCAAAGAAGCTCTAGATGGTGCTGCTTATGTTTGCACTACTGTCGATGTGTGGACTAGTTCAAGGAAAAGATTTTTAGGGATGACAGCTCATTGGGTAAGAGTAGGGGGAATTTAGAACATGATTACAAAGTGCAACACCGTAAATGTTACTTTTCAGATTAATGAGAAGGACCTAAGTAGGAAGTCAGCAGCTTTGGCATGACTATATTGCCGTTGCTAGTCGCATAGCTGAAATTCATCGGTCGTTTGGGTTGACAAACGAAAAAATAACAGCAACGGTCACAGACAATGGTTCAAACTCCGTGAAGGCTTTCCGAGAGTTTGGGATAAATACTTTTGATACTTTTACAGAAGGTAAAACTTTTGTAAATAGGCTTACGTTTGTCCCTTACAAATAACTTTAAAACAGATTTTACTTTTAAATAACAAACATTGCTTTCAGACGACATAGCCTCGTCTACAATAATTGAAGAGGACTTCAACGTAAATGGGAATGTTCTCGATGATGTGCCTAACGAAGAAGCAGATCTTCAAGACGAAGAGGCTGAGATTGTAAGTGAGTCTCTTCCCCTACAACTCTCATACCACTTGCGATATGTCAGCCATACACTTAATTTAGTTGCAAGCACCGATGGAAGCAAAGCTATAGGTAAATGCTTGTCAATTCAATTGACACATTTAAGTGTCATGGCCTGCGAATCCTTATGGAAGTGTTTGGGATTGCCAAAGCTTCGAGAACGGCTATATACCTTTATAAAGTGTAGCTTGCAAAGACCGGCGATAACCCGATGGAACAGTTTGTTCGATTGCATGAAGCAAATTTTTGATTTAAAGGATAGGCTCATGGCATTCGAAATAATGAGCATATCCAATAATATAATATTGTTTGTTGACAGTGACTTCGATTACATAGCTGAGTACCTGTGTTGGTCTGCTCCTTTAGCAAAGGCTATAGACATTCTGCAAGGAGAATATACAGTACGGACTCGGTTTGCGCAACCCTCGATTCGTGCAACTCCTCGATTTTCGCAACACTAAGATCGTAACACGTCTTGACTCTATAAGTGCAACTTTTCAAAAAAGCTACCTCGATAAGTGCAACTTCATGTGTTTATTTATCCGTTTATCTGTGTTTATTTGAGTGGGTTGCGATCTTGTTAGTGTTTAGGGGCGTTTAGACTATCAAATTTTTTTGTCAATCTTGTTGGATTAAAAGTTTGACGGAAAATACCCATAGCGTTCACACTCAGAAACAAATCGTCAAGCTTCGTTCTGATTTGAATTTTAATCATGAAGGACATAGTAGGAGCAGCGCTTATTAGGGATGAAATTTTAAAAATGCAACAAAAACAAAAGAAAGTGTGTTGTACCCAGCAAAGAAAAAATAACCTTTACGTGCGATGAACACTACTTGAAATTATTTGGGAAATGAAATTTCTTGCAAGTTTGACGAGTAGCATTCACATTCGTCAAAACTTTTTGTCAAAAATATCAAAAAAATTTGAAATACATCCAACAAGTTTGACAAGCCACTTGATGGAGAGTTCACACTAACAAATTTGCTGGAATAACACATTGGATAGTCTGAACGCCTCTTTTACTAAAAATTCATACAGAAAATATGACCCAGTAAGTGCAACAACCTCGGTTACTGCAACTGCCCGAATTTCTATTAGTTGCGTTAATCGAGTCCGTACTGTAACTGTCATTTTGGGTATGTTCTGCCAACCCTTCTAACAATAAGACTGAAGTGGGTGTATCTGCTGAGGAACAACCAACTGCTAGTCAGTGCTCCAGTTGTGGAAAAATTTAAGGTTTCCTTAGAGAGGCGATTCGAAGAGTATTTCGAATTACGGGATAGAGGTGAGTGCACAGCAATAGCTTCGATGACCCACCCTAGATTTAAAATTCCTTGGATCAATTTGCTGGACTCCGAAAAACAGCAGAAAATTAAGTGTCTTGCGCAAACACTGACCCGAAGGCCAGTTGCACAAAATGAACCAGACGAAAACCCTAGAAGCAGTGATGATTTTTTCGACTTCGGTGATTTATCGACCAATCACGTCATATCGTCACTCATTCCTCAAGGGCAAGACGAAAGTGAGTTGATGAGGTTTTTCACCAGCAACTGCTCCACAATGGAAGATTTGGAAGCATTTCCATTGGTCAAGGATTTGTTTATCAAATATAATACTGCTTTGACATCTTCAGCAGCTGTAGAGAGATTTTTTTCTTACATTACGGTGTTGGATTTACCAAAAAACAACAGGTTGGGTAATGAACAATTTGAAATGAGGGTACTTTGCAAAGCTAATGCACAAAAAAGATTTTTATAGGTGTATTACAACTGGTAAATAGGTTTTGTATATTTTTAAATAACTTTAACTGATAAATTTTTTTTTTTCTTCATAATAGGTTTACATTTCTTGCATTATAAATCATTGACGATGGAAGCATTGCTTCTGAAATGTGCATCTGACGAAATGTAAAAAGTGATTTAACTGTTTAAGACTTTACTAATCATTTCATTTATTTCTTGCAATAAAAAAATGAATATTATGAAAACTGCCACTGACTTGTACTACAGCTAATACTACACATTGTGTTCACTTTTATGGCATTTGCTTACTTTTGACTTTGACAGCGCTGCGTACTACAGCTACAACCTCGCCATTCTGTTCAGGCAGAGCTCTTTTTGATAATATTTGAACTGTATGTAAAAATTTTGAAGTCATTTCATGTAAAAAATAAAAGAGCTGTTGACATTTTTTCAGGCTCTGGACCGCTGGACCTATGGTTTACGTGATTTTTCGGAAGTGTGTGGTTATCGGGTTAGCGGAATATTGACCCATTAAGACATAGGTCAAGATTGAGTTGCGTACAGATACAGGCTTTTCTAAATCAGATCTCATGATTAAATGATCATACTTTAACAATACCAATATTAATGATTAATTCATGAATGATGAGTTTTAATCTTATCCGTCAACAGGTATGGTAAATCCTCATACCATGATATTTTACCACTCTCAAAAATTATCTTTTTGGTTTAGGTCGATTAAGCATGCGACATCTTGCTGATAACTTTAAAGTTGGGCCTTGCATTGCAAAACCTTCGGGCGACGATGACAGTGACAATTTGTTTAAATAAAGAAATCGATTATCTCGAAACGTGGACGTGATCTGACACACATGAAACTACATTTTTATTACAATTAGTTAGATTTGTTGTTGAAAACTCGGAAAAGGAAAATGTGACTGGTAATTAAGACCTAAATAGATTTTTTTTAAATAATGTCTTAATCCAATGTGATCTTAGAAGTGTGCCATTTATGTGTCATTTGGCAATAGCCAATGGCCAGTTTCCCCCGGATAACGAGCATAATATGCGGTCAAACTCAAAACATTTATGAGAACATTTATGAATGTCATGAGGACTGTATAAAGTAAAACCACACCTCGGTAATGATGGTATTTGATAGACGGGGACACCCTACCACGCGAGAGCCTGTATGTATAGCAGCATGACATGACAGTCAAGTGGGTTTCAACGAAAGCAATGAAACTGCGAGGTGTGTTGTGTTGTAATATGTACATGTGCATTGTGCAAGTGCATGTGCATGATGGATTGTCAAAACTTGAACTATTGCTTTGACTAGTGTTAGCATCATATGAGAGCGTAGGTTTATGAAAATGTTTCGATTGCAGGGGCATTTTAATTAATTGCTTAAATTTATAGAACTTATTTTCATTATTTTTCCAATGTACTTGAAAAATTAAAAGAAATGAATGAATGCATATGAATAACCTTATATAAGTATATAAATAGAGAAATAAAATGAGCAGACCTCAAAGACTTGGGTTAAGAAACAAAGTTTATGAGAATCGAACAATTGTCCTTCGAAACGAAAATGGGTTTTTATACAGCCTATTTTGTTTTCCTTCCCTACAAATTATTACACTCTATTGTTTGAACACAGCTCAAAGTATGTGTGCACCAACAACAATTTTAGAGAGCTCAAAAAGACACAAGAAGCCAAAGTAAGATGGTTGTGGGTGGAATGATAAAGCTAAAATACTAAAGCTGCAGAAGAGTGTGTAGGGGGAGAAATTTCATGGAACAGGGTAGAACAATTTGAATGTGGAAACAACCTGTTATCAGAAATTTTTTTTTTTCGATACGTTAAAGCATATTGATATACTAAAACTCTAGCAGCCATATTAATAAGAAACGCTTATTCCACTCTTATTCTAAAGACTCACTAAACCATAGAATAAGAGTTAATCCACGGATTAAAATTTCTCATTAATAAAAATAAACTGTTCCTGGAATAGTAAAGTGACGTTTACCAGAAGTTTCCTTTTGGGAAATTTGTTTTTGCTGCTTATTGACAAGCAACTTGAAATCCTTATCCTAATCCTAACTAATATTATAAGTGTGAAAGTCACTCTGTCTGTCCGGCTTTCTATGTTAGCATCTCCCGCTCAAACTACTGATTTGATATTGATACAGAGATAGTTTAAAACTTGAGGATGGACATAGGCTATATATTTTGTCACTAAATTCCCTCAGAAACGGGAACGTATACGGGAATTTAGAAACTACAACACCGATTTCAAAAATGTTTCCACCGATAGAATGCTTGACTATCCCAGAGTAACATAAGCTTTAATTCATCCACATATTCCCACGGGAACGGGAGTCCTTACTAATATAATATGTGTGAAAGAAGCTCTGTCTGTCCGTCGTTCTATGTTATATTTTTTCCTTATATTCCCACGGAACGCATACGGGAACTTTGACACTACAGCACCGATTTTAAAAATTCTTCCACCGTTGGAATGCTTCATAGTTCCGGAGTAGCATTAACTTCAACTCATCCACATATTCCCACGAAAACGGTCACCCTATTCCCACGGGAACGGGAGTCTTTACTAGTATTGAAAATGCGAATGTAGCTATATCGGTATGTTTTTCGTATGTCACCCGTTCAAACTGCTAAACAGATTTTATTAAATTAGCTACAGAGATGGTCTAGAACATGCGGAAGGATAAAGGCTATATATTTATCCTTATATTCCCACGGAAACGGAAATGGGAATCAAAAAACTACGGTTTCAAAAGTACTTTTGACAGGGCTAGAAGGTGTTGAAATAGGGGATGAATGTCTGTTTTTGGAAATACCGCCATTTTTTAGGCTAGAAGTTTCAAAAGAATGTTTAATGCTCTTAATCCTAATCCAAACTAATCCTAACTAATATTATAAATGTGAAAGTCACTCTGTCTGTCCGACATTCTATGTTACCGTCTCCCGCCCAAACTACTAAACTGATTGATATGAAATTTTGTAAAGAGAAAGTCTAGAACCTGAGGAAGCACATAGGCTATACATTTTATCCCTAAGTTTCCACGGGAACGGGAACGTATACGGGAAATTAGAAGCTACATCACCGATTTCGAAAATTCTTCCACCGTTAGAATGCTACACCATCCCCAAGTAACATAAACATTAATTCATCCCCATATTCATACGGGAACGGTCACCATATTCCCACGGGAATGAGAGTCTTTACTAATATTATAAGTCTGAAATGAAATCTGGCTGTCTATTTTTACTTGGTATCAAAAACCGCCCAGATTTTTAAACCTTTTTATATGAATTTTGGTACAGAGATAAAGTCTTGAGCCTGAAGATGGACATAGGCTATTTATGTTATCCCTGTACTCCCACAAGAACGCAAACGTAAACTGGAAGCTAGAAACTACTGAACTGATTTCAAGAACTATTTCCCGGTTAATATGCTACACTATCTTAAAGTAACATAAGCTTTAATTTATCCCCATATTCCCATGGGAACGGAAGTACTTACTTACATTATAGATCCGAAATCAACTCCGTTTGTCTTTTTTTCTTTATTATAATCTACCGCCCAAACTATTGAACCTATTTGTATGAATTTTGGTGCAGAGATAGCCTTGAGCCTGAAGAAGGACATAGGCTGTATTTGTTATCCCAATATTCCTACGGGAACGGCAACGTAAACGGGGACCTTGAAGTTACTGAACCGATTTCAAAAGTTCTGTCACCGTGAGGTGATTTTTGTCAAATTATCGATAACACAGTTGACCTGAAAAGAAATGTCTATTTTGATCTTCAAATAAATATTGGCAGTCGGTAGTGACTGTGTGAAAAGTCGATTTCGGTGCCGACTAATGAGATAGTTAACCATATAAACTAATAAGTTATGTTTGAAGTATTGGGGGATGTTGTCGAATATCTATCAGTAGACTATAATATATTATAGACAGTAAGCAAGTCACATCATACCCTATAGAGTATAGAGTTTCTTAAATTTATTCGAATTATCAGAAGTGGCTGCAAGTTGGTGTTCCAGTGCCAATAATGAGTTCTCTAAAATTGTACACAGCTACAAATTACACATCTGGGATGCGGCATTATAAAAGATTTAATAATGACTGAAACAGCGTAAGGGGCCGTTCATAAATTATGTAAGGCGTTTAGTGGGGAGGGGGGGTTGACTGAATATTATAACTTCTTACTATAGGCAGGTGGGGGGGGGGGGTAGTGAACCTAATATTACGTAAGATATTAAATTTACATTTTACCACTCTCGCACTAAGAATTGACGTTATTGAAAAACTCCATTTGTACTTCATCTCTTTAACTGATGGAAATCATATGCTGTCAGTACTTCTAGACCAGAGAGAAGAAATGAATTAGAGGGCAAACCTTTACTTCTCTTGCTGCACTTTTTCCATTTGTTTTTCACAAAAAGGTTATGAATCAGTAGTTTCAGTCATTCCAGTAATTGAATCAATATCAGACTGGTTAGTCAGCCCGTTGGTGAATAAAAGTTAGAGTTTTGATTTATTTTCTATTCTATTTAACATCTTAGTTTTAACTTAACTAATTCTTCGGTCAAAACTGTGATAGATTAATAAGATTAATGTTATTGCAGTGAGTAAATGATACTTGGTGTAAAAGAAAATGTAATAAAAGATATTTTTAGAATAAACGGAGTTTTAAGGTTCTCCAAAACCAAAGCGTTTTTGCAGTTGCGGCAGCGGCATTTGCAGTTGTCAAAATTGATTTATAAAGCGGTATATGAGAATACTTCGTCGCGTTGGCGTGGGTACTCTCATATGCCGCTGTGTAAATTAATTTTAACAACTGCAAATGCCGCTGCCTCAACTGCAAAAACGCTTTGGTTTGGGAGAACCTTTAATCAATTTTTCTTACGAAAATTCTTACTAAATAGTCTATTGATTATGTCATTTCTTAAGGAACTCGACATTGAATGGACTTTTATTTCATGAATCAATTAATGGGTAAATTTTAGAGAAAAAACCAAAAGTGCTATTAAATTAGAGGGTGGGATTCGGAGATATGGGTTCTTTACCATCTTCATTCGTTTTTTCAATATATCTCGAGAACGAGGCAAAATTTTGATGCAATTCCAAGGACGTTTTTTGTAGAAATCAAATTTTCCCATCGAAATGTATCTTTTAAAAAATTGTAAAAAAATATTTTTTATCCAAAATAATAAAATTCCCGACAGAAAAAAAGCAATTTTTTCCAATTTTTGAGTTTTGTCAGTTTTTTTAATGGCATTTCTTTCTGGTTGCAGATAGGTACAGGCAATGCTTACAAAAAAGAAAGTAAATAAAATTTTCTTTAAAATACTATATCAGACAACTTTCTATGTTTGAAATTCACCGAAATATTGTCACTTGAACATAGTCATTTATCGTTGTTTTTCATCATTTTTATACTGACTGCTTTCTTTATATGTAGAAGTTGAACCAGACCTAAGCAACTGTAGCTACCAATATTTTTGCAGATTATCAAAAAGTACAAATTCTTTGCTGGCACAAATACCACCAACACGTGATGCGTGTAGGTACTTTTTTCCGGGTTAGGGTCAAAATACTGATCTCAAAATACTTCATTTCTCTTTGTTCAAAATACTGTGTGATCAAAGTACTGTATCTCAAATTTCTGTATTTCAAAATGCTGTATGCGCACTTTCTTACATTCTCAAAACAATTTTTACTTTTCAGCCTACCTACAGCATTTTTAAATTTGAGATACAGTATTTTGACTGTACAAGGAATTTTGTGATTTCGTTGTGTGTGTTTTTTGGCATCTTTCGTTAGTTCGTTTTTGTTGATAAATTTTCTTA
Source organism: Melanostoma mellinum (assembly GCA_914767635.1). NCBI lineage: Eukaryota > Metazoa > Arthropoda > Insecta > Diptera > Syrphidae > Melanostoma > Melanostoma mellinum. The sequence goes on along the minus strand of OU612058.1, from coordinate 78,719,046 downwards.
TTACACTTTACTTATCTATGTCTTATTGATGTATTTTGGTTGTACATTTGTTAAGATTTTCAATAAAAGAAAAACACATTAATCGAGTTCTGCTTTATGTTTAATGGAAGTTTAAGAACGGAATTATGCAAAAATACAGTATTTTTACAAACAGATTTTTGAGATACTGAGATTAGCTCATACAACAATTTGAGATGAAAAATTTTGAAATACAGAATTTTGACCTACAGTATTTTGATCATGCAGTATTTTGTACATAGAGTGTTTTGAAATACAGTATTTTGAAATACATAATATTAACCACACAGCTTTATGAGCATGCAGTATCATACAGTATAATACAGTATTTCGACCTTACCGTATTTTAAAATACAGCATTTCGACCCGCTTCTCTTTTTTCCAAATCCAACAGTGGCACGAAAACCACTTTTGTAAATGCTCCTGAACTGAGGTGGTGGATTGATTCCGATTCGCCCTATTACACCTCCTGCACCAGAGATATTGCTTAAAAACTATATGTTGCCGTGGAAGCTTTGGTTGCAGAAAACTACAAATCGCTTACCCAATATTTTGTAAGGAATGTATGGAATGGGAATTCATTGCGATATTGTGCAAGTAGCCGATATTGCATAAGAGGACATTTTTGAAGATGACCTTCAAAATGTTTTTGAAGAAATATAATATGTACTTCCAGAATTATACACTTATATTGTTAAGTAAAAGAAACCAAAAGTAAATATAAAAAACACTTCTGTACAACAAATACCTTTCCATTGAGTAAAAAACGTTTTTCTTTCAACAAAATAAAAATAAATGCAGTCAGTATAAAAATGATGAAAAACAACGATAAATGTCTATGTTCAAGTGACAATATTTCGGTGAATTTCAAACATAGAAAGTTGTCTGATATAGTATTTTAAAGAAAATTTTATTTACTTTCTTTTTTGTAAGCATTGCCTATACCTATCTGCAACCAGAAAGAAATGCCATTAAAAAAACTGACAAAACTCAAAAATTGGAAAAAATTGACTTTTTTTCTGTCGGGAATTTTATTATTTTGGATAAAAAATATTTTTTTACAATTTTTTAAAAGACACATTTCGATGGAAAAATTTGATTTCTACAAAAAACGTCCTTGGAATTGCATCAACATTTTGCCTCGTTCTCGAGATATATTGAAAAAACGAATGAAGATGGTAAAGAACCCATATCCCCGAATCCCACCCTCTAATTTAATAGCACTTTTGGTTTTTTCTCTAAAATTTACCCATTAATTGATTCATGAAATAAAAGTCCATTCAATGTCGAGTTCCTTTATATGCCCTTTTTAACGACATAATCAATAGACTAAAAGGGGAGGGGGGAGTAGTTGCACAATTATGATGTCTTACAGTGGGGGGGGGGGGGGGGGGAGGAGGGGGCCAAATCACTCTTCAAAATCCCTTACGTAATTTATGAACGGCCCCTAAGGAGAAAACTATTGACTCCCCGTATTTCTTTAATTCCCACTGATTTGTCATTGTAGTTTAAAAGAGTGTATCAAACTCGCAAAACCTTTTTATTTGACAAAAAATGGAAAAAGTTAGAACGTCGTGTGAGAAAATGTATTGAAATAAAATAATAAGGCAATAGTTTACCTAAGTGCACGTGTCTTATTTGCAAAATAAGTAGTCTAAAAATTCAAAATGCTGCCGAAAGTCACTATTCCACGCAGACGAAGGTGGGGGCACATCTAGTATTTATTTATGAAGTTGATATTCTTATGTTTCAGGAGAAACAAATTTCAAGTATCTCTTTTGCATATTTCGCTGTTGTTAGATTGTAAATAGCAAGTTTCATTTCCCGGAGAGACGCCAAGTAAATGCAATTTTTTTGCACTAAATTAAGATTACTTGTAAATTGAAATAATTTGATTCCAGGACCAGATAAGGTTACGAAACTCATTTAAGTAGTAAACGAGGAACGTTTCATCAACTTGGTTTTGAATAAACAAACTGGAGTTCTTGTCTAGGACTGGAAAAAGAAAGCCAATCGCACTGAAGAAGGTCCATTTATGTTTTATTGGATAGCTTCTGCGCAATTTCAGCAAAGTGATATGCCTCACCCGGCAAAATCGTCTAGTGGATCGACAAAATTGAAGAAAGTGCTTGGAGCTATTGGAGTCTACATTTGAAAGACCACTTACCAAACAGCAAGCAAAAACAAATCAAGCAACCAATAAATAAAAGAAAATTTGTTTTGTAACTTTCAACCACGACAAAGTTGGTTTTATTACTCTCTCTTCTTATCAGTTTAGTTGTCTTTCAGTATAACATATAAATAACATACATTTGTATTTGTTGAAACCACAGCTACTCCTGCGTCTAAGATTGCGTTCGAATTTGCGTCTCTCTGATCGCACTTATGGATGAGTATGGTACTCCGGATGCCTTGCCGATGTGATTGTTAGGAGTACGAGCAGTACACATACCCTACAATAACAAGGTATTCTTGCTTGTTGGCGATTTGAGGGCAAGTAATCGATCGAAAGTGATAACTTCACCATTAGCCTTCAGGATGCACTCACGGGTCTTTTTGGTTATCTGCAATATACGATTGAAAAATTGGCTGACACGTTGTTGGGGCCGAATGATTTCGCTCCTGAGCTTATGTTTTAAAACAACTCTGTCTGTTAAATTTCTTATTAGTACGAAGCTGAAAAAAGTGGTGCTGCAAACAAAGAAAGAGTTTTTAACTAATTTAATAAAAAAGCTTGTTAGTAAAGCAACTCACCTTTACAACAAGGCTCAGGTAAGAGGCACAAATATTTTTTTATTTCAAAAATGTCTTTCATTTTGTATTTTGACACAATATTTGGATATTCCTTCGCTAAACCACCCTCGTCGGTGGAATACCTTAGTAAACGTTAGCTAAGAAGAAATTTCCTTTATTAATAGCAATTTCCACTTAGTCCATGGAATAAGGCTTAACCCTTCGCTACTCCACGTTTATTTAATACGGCTGTAGGGCTACTGTTCGATCAGCTCATGTCCGAAGCTTTGAGGATTATGGAGCGGGTATTGGGTGGTCGACCGCGAAAAATAAAGAAGGTTGGGCCAAGGCCAAAAATGTCATATAAGAGGAGGAAATTTCGAATATTGATAAAGTTTAAGGTAATATAGTCGAGCGAGTCGGAGCGCATATTCTAAAGTAACGAGCCAGTTAGTCGAAACGGCTTAGATAACAGGGTTTCTTCCATTACAAATGTAAATATTACTTCTGTAGAATAACTGAAAAATTGGCAATTTTTTGGTACTGAAGCTTTAATAGCAGAAAAATAAATTATTCTTGTACTCCGAACGATGGAACTTGATTCCGAAAAGCGTCGCATTCTCTAAAATTAAAAAGTTGTCAAAACTAAAAATAAAGAGTTATTAATTAATTAAAAAAAAAAAAAATTAATTTGAAAAATATATTTTTATATTTATTTCAAATCAATCCAACTCGAAAAACTCCAAAAACATTAAAATAATGGTTGGCAAATATGTTTGAAAAATTACCGATTTTGAGGTGTTCTGTGTATTCCAAGATATGTTCTCAGACACTGTATCTCATAGATCACTTTGGTAAATGCTAAACGCAATCGATGAATTAACAGAAGAATATAAAATAATATAATATACGAGTATAAAAAGGTGTATAAGAAATTACGTCACCACAAAAATTGTTCCCATTCTGGCACTCATAAGGCCATTGATTGTCTATAGGTGCCCTGTGTGGTTCAACGAACGTTATAGAACGAAACGATTCGGTTGATTTGGAGACAGTGTCTGTGTAGCTGTCTTGCACAGAACACCAGAGTCAGAGTACCTACAAAAAATACTATCGTAAAAGGGTCTACAATTTCAACTAGCTTGTGGTCACATTGTGAGAGCGATGACCTCTAATGACCTTGTTTTAAGAGAACCATCAAAAATTGCTCTAGATAGTCCTAGACTGTTATTCATAAGCTATATGTAGGCCTAAGGGCATTAGCATTAAGATATCGAATAATTTAGAGTACCCCCTCAGGGTCAGTAAGTTAATTAAGTTATATATAGTTTTATACAATTTTGCTAGCTCCTTAGTAGATTTAAGAAAGTGTAATAAAAAATCAATGAAAATGAAAAAAAAATCATAGATAGAAAAATAAATTGCCCATGCCAAGTCTAATCAACTTGAGAAAAAGGTTTTGGCTTTGTTTCACTGAAGCTAAGACGCAGCGTGAATCGTGTCATGTCTTGGTTTATAACCTAATTGATTATGCGGAATAATATTTTTTCCCTTGACCAGAAGGACAGAGCTTTATTGACTATTTTTTTGAATATTTTGCTGATGCTCGGGAGAAGATTAATTAACCAGAGATTTGCCGGATTTCAATTATCCTTCCCATTTTTCGGGACAGATTGAACCACCACTTTTTTCCAACGCACTGGATAGTATGCATTATTCAGTACATTGTGGAACAGGATGGTACACATGTTCACCCCTGGTAAAGGAAGGTATCGCAAGGAAATGTTTAGGACACCATCGACCTCCGTTGACATCTTTTTCTTTAAAGTGTCAAAGATATTCAAAAGATTCGTCGCCGAATCGAGTAGGGAGTTATATCCTTTTTAATCAGCAATGGTTTCGTTTGCAAGTCCTTATTCTCTGTTTTTCAGATCATGGTTGTAATGAACGCTCGCGTTCAACTTGTACAACAGTTGCGGTATATTTTACCACAAGTAAGACCTTTATTTTTTCTTCCTCTTCCATTTTCACCCCTCCTTTTGTTGTGGCTTCAAGGTGCTGGCAGAGTACAAAGCAACCCTAGTCCATCAGCTAGTGGTGTACTTCAAAGCATTTTGGAAAAGCAACCCTAATAGGTGCCCCTTCATTGAGCCAGTGGACAGCTGGAGACTCAAGCAGCAGCGATAATAAGAACCAGGAAGGTTCTGGAGAAAGCCCATCGCAACAGCAGCAGCAGCAGGTTACTAACAACCTTATATTTGTACAATAAGGAAGAGATTAGCTACCCACCTTTAACACACTGATATATATCAGTGATCATCAGAATTTGGCATTTGAAGCCCTTTTCAATATAAACGGCCAAGAGCCCAACGTAAAGGCCTAGCGCCCAACCTAAAGTGCTTTACCTTAGCAAGGAAATGACTCTTTATAGAACTATCCCTATTCCCCCAAATCTGCGCGAAGGTTCACCGAAGTAGTTTAGTAGTCTTCGCGAAAAATGACGAATCCTCGTTAACTGAATCCTAGCTTAAATAGTTTTCTTGCACAGTAACTTGGGTCGGTTGGGCTGAGGGAATTTGTTTAAAGAAATAGTTTTTCAATTTTCTATTCTGGAATGGATTGAAATGGAACAGGTCTGGATTCGTTCATTCAGGCAAGTTGTTGCGAATCTCTAACGACCGAGAGATTCACAACGAAATTGTTTAGAAGAGAGCGATGGATGCGTTTCGTCTACGGCGCAGACTCCAGCGAATTTGCTGAGAGTACTGCAGATACCCCGTGACGAACCTGCACGACTCTGATTGGTTGAAGTGAGTGGAATTTGCTGAATGCGCCGATGAACGAAGAGACCGCCAAGAAGATGGCACTTCTTGGTTGACCTCTAAAAAGGACACTGTGCCAAAGAGTTTTGAAGATTGAGAAATTATTCGGACATTTTATAATCGAGTGCTAAAATTTTGCAAGTAGCGCAAATTTGTAATTGTGATAGAGTTTGTGTTTGCACTTTGGCAGGAAGGCCAAGTTCAACACTGTTTTGAATCTGTGCAGGAAAGCTCCAAGCAGGCAGGAAATCGGAGGAGTTAGTGCCAGTACGGGCAAGAAAACTCAGGCAGGATTCGACAGCAGAAAAAGTTAAGTATTTTCCCATAAAAGTGAAAAAGTGTTAGTAGTACGTTTGTTTTGGCTTTGACTATTGAGTCATATTGTTGTTTCGGTAACCCTTCGCCTTTCGTAATTAATCCTGAGATTGCAGGACGCGCGACCTCCATTTAACCTTTTTGTCTGTTCGGGAAAATTCCCAAAGAGTCGTTTGTTTGCGTGTGCATTGTGCACATACTTTATTGTTTGCATTTTAACCTGGGTAAAACCCATCTTCGATCATTAAATATCATACCATTTAAATTGTTAACTGGCTCTTTGCCAGACTTTGCATACTTTGTACACCAATTTGTTTATGAAAAAAATTCAGGTTTTCTACCTATAGGTACCCGTAAAGGTTTCCTGAATAAAACATATTTTATTCCCTTTGGAAATCAATCGCGTTGTTATTATTCCATTTGAAGATCATTTTCAGTGCTAAAGTTGGTTTGGAAATTCCAAACAAAAATTTCTTGGCGCCTTTTATTTTGTGAAACACCCTACTTGTGTTTTGATGGAACATTATTTATCATTTATTCCTGTTCGTATCAATCCTTCTACAATTATAATAACTAATAAAACTACCTGCGGACCACCCCTTGCTGAGCAGCTGGCATTGGTAGCATATTATCTTGCTACCTGTTGCATTCTTTTCCCATCGAAATCCACCCAGCTGTCATTTGACAGTTCATCATAAAGTTAAAATTCGGTCAACATCGCCGCGGCACATCGTTGTGCATGTTTTATATTCTTGCATTTTAAATAATTAATTAATCAATCGTTGCGATTGATTAAAATATTAGTTAACTATCATCCAAGTTGTGGATGTCTTAGATTATGCAGCAGAGTTAAGCAAGTGGTAACACTTGGAGTTGTGTTGTAAATTAATATTTCATGATTTCATAGTAAACACTCTCTAATTTCCATAGATCCTCTTCTCTTTCCTTTTTATGTGCAAACGGGAACGATGAAAACCTCTCCCTTTTCTTAAACGTTCAAGAACACTGAATAGTCCTGTTGACATTTCTCTTCTGATTTTTACAAAAACTGTAGTTCGACGTCCTGAGGCATAGTTTCTTTCGAAGCCACTAGACACACTGTTGCTTACCTCCCACAAAAAAAGAACATAGTGAGATATGCAACTTACAGGTATCATGTCGTGTGCTGCAGATGGGTGCGACAGCAAGGGGAGTGTTTGCTGTTTGCCTGTTGTCTGTAGATTAATAACTAACATAACTTTGTAATAATACTAATTAATATTAATTTCCCATTCTATCGTTATGGCATAATAATAAAGGATTGAATCTTTTTCTTCATTGATTTTACCTTGATTAGCGTTATCTGTTTGTTTTAATAGATTGCATAAGGCCTGTGGCAATGAGTGAAGGATGTCTAATTGGTAAGGGGGTTAGAGCACTTTTTACCGCCAGGTGTCTAAGAAATAAATTCTCTAGTGTCTTGTTATATTAATGAAACAAGGGTGCTTATAATTACATACACAGTTTCAATTTGATTGATTATTCTGTATATTAAATAGGTGTACATAAATTATATTTTAAAGTCATTATACTTAATCATCACATAGACTGATGACGGATGCTAGACTTTTACGAATACGGTCAGAAGACTAAACTCTTTGAGTCCCGTATGCTACATTACGTGTACATATGCTACATTACTGGGAAAACTGCAAAAAAATTGCATAGATAATCGTAGCTTGTTGAAGTTGCCACGGGGTATTTCTCCTTTGCTATAAGCATTTAAACAAGTTAGGCATAAGTAATACTACACTCTGTGAAGCTTGTGGGGAAGATAAAAACACTACAAAGTACTTCCTCCGTAAATGTCTTACATTTTCCCGAATATGGTTACAGATACTCTGCATCTATACAGCGATGATAAGCGCTGGTAACCTAGGCTCCTTATCATAGAGCGTTTGGGTCCACCCGCTCTCATTATGGCCCAACCATCGCAGCCTCGCGATGCGTACTCTTATGGCTATGCCAGTAGCATACACGATCGGTCCAATTTAAGCACATTGTCGATTGTGTGCAGCTGTATTCATATCAAATATGAGCTCTGGGGCTAATGATGCCATCTCCAAAAGCAAGGTGCAAAACATCGAGTGTAGCTTCGGCTGTGTGGCACGTAGCGCCTTCCTGCTGAAACCAAATGTTGCCAATATCCTCCTCTTTAATTTTTGTGAACAAAAATTCGTTCAACATGGCCCGATAACGATCGCCACTGACTGTAACGGCCATTCCTCGCTCATTTTCGATGAAAAATGGCCCAATTATGCCTCTGGACTAATCGGCAAAATCGGCATCATCTCTAAGTCGATCGCAGGTCCACTTAGCGAAGCGAAAATGCATTGGATGGTCAGTTGGCTTCAACTCCTGAACCAATTGGACTTTGTATGGCTTCATACCAAGGTCCTTATGCAAAATAATTGTTGAGAACGACGGTGAATTGATGTTGATGGCGCTTCAAGCACACTTTCTGCCACAGCAGCAATATTCTCGGGTGTACGCACTGTTTTTGGCTTTTCACGCTTTGGTTTATCGATGAGGATGCCAGTTTTTTTCACCTTTTTCACAAGATAACGAACATACGGAGCTGTAGGTGCTTCTGTTCTTGCAACATGCGTACGCAATTTTCGCACACATTCTGCAACATTACTATGATTTTCAAAGTAATGTCGCAATATTCCCCAGCGTTGTCCAAGCGTATACACAACCATATTCGTTCAGCGGAAGGATAAAACTAATTATCTGTCAAATCAGACATTAGCTTAGTGTTACCATTCACGAAATAAAAAAAAGTTAAATAGCGGACCCTTTATATGTATAGTCAAATATCTTTTTCATTTTAAATGTCAAATGTCACTGGATTTTTGCTACAGCACGACTCAACCTATAAAGTTCACGATATCGCTCCTGTGGTAATTCGAACGGGTTTGTTGCCGTCTTATTCGTATTTTGGGTAAAGGTGTGGGGGTGGTAGGGGGTGCCCCCACAACAACCTCCAAGTGGAAACAGGTGGCGGTCACTTCCCTCAAAAAGGGGGTGCCCCCTTTTGAAGTTATCAAAAAAGGGAATTGACTGAACCCTTCAGCCATACATAAGACTTGCTTACCACCGAACGTAAATTACGCTGGACCACTCGAAGGACTTGTTTCAATACTAATTCGCAGACCATGAGATTTAAGCTACGTGCAGACGCCATATAAAAAAACGCACATATGTGCGGTTCTGACGTCACACAAGAAGTTGTGAATTCAACGCAAATGCTATACGTAAATCAGTGAACGCAAACTCGCATATAAGGGTGTTCAGACGATGTGCGGAATCTGTCCCAAAAGCCGCACATTAGTTTGCGTTGATTTGCTCGCACATCAAGTGTACGCAAATGAGTACGCATGAGTTTGCGGTCGATGTGCGACGTGTTCACACGATATGCAGAAAAATACGCACATCAACCATTTGCATTCATATGCAAATTTGCGTTTATTAAAAAGACTGTTTGACTTTGGTGTTCCGCTCATTAAATTCAAAATGTTAAAAAGAAAGTGGGCTGCTATTGCTGTTTTGGCAGCAGATATAATTGAAAAAGATGAGGAAAGTGAAGTTCGCGAAGAATCGGGTGTGGAACAGTTACGGATGTGTGGACGAAGGACTTGCTTCTCCATCGCCAGACGGAAGCTCAACAATGTATCCGCTTGAAAAAATACGATCGCGAGACCATGGATCTGAAACAAGGAACATTCGAAAAGACCTATAATGCACATCTTCACCAAAGAAGGCGATATTGAATGGCAATATGCTAACCTTTAAACATAAAAAAGATTGTTTATTTATGATTTACAATCAATTTCAGTTTGTTAATTATTTTAGAATTTATAAAAAAAACAAAAGTTAATAAATAAATAATAAGTTAAAAAAAAAAAAAAAAAAACAAAATGCTCCACAGAAATACTACTATTTAAGTACATCCTAACTAATATTATAAATGTGAAAGTCATTCTGTCTGTCCGGCTTTTATTGTTACCGTCTCCTGCCACGACTACGGAACTGAATTACATGAAATTTTGTGTACAGAGATAGTCTAGAACCTGAAGAAGGACATAGGCTATACATTTTATGCCTATATTCCCACGGGAACGGGTACGTATACGGGAACTTAGAAACTACGACACCGATTTCAAAAATTTTTCCACCGTTAGAATGCTACACTATTCCTGAGTATAATGAACTTTAATTGATCCACATATTCCTACGGGAACGGGACTTTTTACTAATATAATAAGTGTGAAAGTAGCTCTGTCTGTCCGTCGTTCTATGTTACCATCTCCTGCCCAAACTGATAAACCGATTTAGATGAAATTTTTTTCAAAGATTGTTCAGTACCTGAAGAAAAACATAGGCTATACATTTTATGCCTATATTCTCACGGGAGCAGGAACGTATACGGGAACTTTGACACACTGATTTCAAAAACTCTTCCACCGTTAGAATGCTCCATAATCCCAGAGCAACATAAGCTTTTACTCATCCCCATATTCCTTACGGTCACCATGTTTCCACGGGAACGGGAGTCCTTACTAATATTATAAGTCCGAAGTTAAATCTGTTTGTCTATTTCTCTTTGTTACTATTAACCACCCAAACTATTGAACCTATTTATATGAATTTTGGGACAGAGACAGTCTAGAACCCAAAGATGGACATCCTTACTAATATTACAAATCTAAAATTAACTTTGTCTGTTCGTGTTTTTTTTGTTACCATCTCCCGCTCAGACCACTGATCCGATTTAAATGGAATTTTATTCTAGAGCCTGAGAAAAGACATGGGCTATAAGTAATCCCTATATTTCTCCGGGATCGACACCGTAAACAGGAACCTTAAAACTGCTGGGTGGATAAAAGTTCTTTCACTGCGGGGTGATTTCTGTCAAAGTGTCGAAAATACATTTGACCTGAGAAGAAATGCCTATCTTGATCTTCAAATAAAAATTGGAAATCGGGAATGGCTGTGTCAAAGGTCGCTTTCAGCGCCGACTAATGAGATGGGTTGGGGACATAATCCCGAAAAAACTTTTCCCGAAATGCCAAAATCCCGAAAATCCATAATCCCGAAAACCCACAATCCCGAAAATCCAAAATCCCGAAAACCCACAATCCCGAAAATCCATAATCCCGAAAACCCACAATCCCGAAAATCCCGAAAGGTTTTCCCGAAGAACGATATAAAATGAAAAATTTGCGCAAATTTTTCGCGATTTCTATTTTGCATTAATTTTATATAAAAATATGTTTTTTAAAGTTTGGTCGTCACGTGTAAGAAGAAATCTGTTTATTGGAATGATTACCTGGAGTAAGTATCAGTGTTATGATTGTTCATAATGTTGTTCCGTTATTCTCGTTGCTTATCAGAACATAATCTTTTCATGTGCTCAGTGTCATTATTGTTTTGAAAGGTTCAAGTGAAAGTTATTGTGTGTAATACAAATATTTAGTTGAGTGTTAAAGAACTAATTATGTGATATACATAGGTAAATATAAAGTGCCTTAACTTGAAATTTATTTGCTGTTTTTGTTTTTGTTGAAATAAATACGCCATTTAAAAAATAGTTTTGGTTAGAATTTTTTATTTTTCAAAATTGATTTTTTCGGGATTTTGGCCATTCGGGATTGATGTTTTCGGGATTATGAGTTTTCGGGAAAAGTCTGTTTCGGGATTTTGAATTTTCGGGGAAAGTCTGTTTCTGGATTATGTTTTTTCGGGATTTTGACTTTTCGGGGACAGTTTTTTCGGGATTGTGTCCGTTTCCCTAATGAGATAGTTAACCATAAAAACTAATAAATTATTATGTTTGATGTATTGGGGGATGTTGGCGAATGTCTATCAATAGACAATATTATGGACACTGAGCAAGTCACATCATACTCTATAGAGTTTCTCAGTTTCTTAGGATTATTAGGAATGGCAGCAAGTTGGTGTTCCAGTAATCCAATAATGAGTAATCCAGAATTGTACACAGCTACAAATTATACATCTGGGATGCGGCACTATAAAGATTTTAATAATGACTGGAACGACAAAAGAAGAAAACGTTTTGATTTCCCGTTTTCCTTTTATTCCCACTGATTGGTCATTATAAATAAGGCTCAGACGCTTTAAGTTGCAGGTGTTCGTTTAGAAAAAAAAATCCCATTGCAACTTTATATAGCAGAATCACGTGTATCAATCCCACAAAACCTTTTTATTTAGCAAAAGATGGAAAAATTAAGAACGTCGTGTGCAAACATATTATACTTAAATAAAATAATATAGCAATAAATTATTAAAACGCATGAATGCGTCTTTTTTGCAAAATTATTAGCCTAAAAAATTAAGAAAGCTGCCGAAAGTCACTATTCCACGCGGACGAAGTCGCAGGCACAGATAGTATTCTATACAGAGACAAAAACCATAGAAACACTAAATTTTTGGGCGATGGAAGCCATTGAATTGTATGAAATTAGATTTGAATCAGCTCCTCCAATTCTTCGGTCCAACCACAAGCTTTGCAATCAGTTGAAAGTTCAATCAAGGAACTCGTTCTTTCCTCTTCATCATTATCAACGATGATCGGTTTTAAAACGCCTATATGGACTTCCTCTTCAGTATTCTTGAGAAAACGAACCAATTGAACCGATGACGGGCGTGAATCATCCTTTAAGAAATCTAATAAACAGTGATTCAAGCGTTGTAAAGGCTTTCGTGACACATCTACGTTTGCGTTTGTAAATCAGCTGCAACGGCGTTATTAAAGAGAGCAGCGAATTCCTATAAAATAAAAGATAATTGCTTATATAAAAACAAAAACCAGCATTTTAAAAAAACTTACATGGTTCGTTGACGAAACTGATAAAGTGGATCTTTTTATATCGTTCGCCTCCAAAAACATCATTTGATTAAAGAACTACCAATGCACGGAGGATGATTCTGTGCGTTGACCTGACTTTTTGGTGCGAAGTTTTGCCAAGTTTGCCTTGAACGTTACCCACAAACAGCCCCACTTGTACTTCGTTTTTTTTTTTTTTTTAAGTAACATCCAAGCCAATATCGGCAAGCAATTCACGCCAAAAATCAAGGTTTCCGAGGTTGTACTCTGCCGAACCTGCATCCCAAAGCCTAGGGCGCTTCTCCACCGCAGTAGTTGAGGCTTTGATTTCATCAGGCGTCCAGTTGTGCTGCACAATTCGAATTCTGGTTTTGTTTTGCGGCGTGATTTATTTTGCTGGGGGCCCTCGAAATCTATTTCGCGTTTGCTCATTTAATTTTTTTTTACTTTCTTCACTTGAACAATGATCACAACTACACTTCAAGATCACTACTGATGTGCGTAAAATATGCACGTTTGCGTTGTCCCATTTTTGTGTCAACGCAGGGTGTTCAAACGACTTGCGAAAAAGCAGCACATTTATGTGCGGTCTTGTCGTCGCACATCATCCGCAAACCATTTGCGCGCATGTGCGGACTTTCCCAAAAGGGTGCTCACGTGCTCAGACGATTTGCGTCAATACTCGCAAATTATGACGTAAAAATGACGTCAGAACCGTAAATATGTGCGTCTTTTATATGCCATCTGCACGTAGCCTTACACATTCCAATAGTGTTGAGCTTCTAGTATTGGATGTGAGCAGTGTCCTTGAACTACGTGTAATTTCGAATTTCGAGTGCTAAGTTTTGTGTCCCAATTTTTCCATCCATTATAGTCTTAAGATCATCCTAGTATAACAAGCACATTATACTTTTACTGCTTTGCAGCAAAACCTCCCTCAGTTTTTCAATTCAACCTCCCAATGTTTGCAATTTTAGTAAGTTGGTAAGATATGAATTATATGACCCATAGTTCTAACTTCACATTCAATATTTTTCAGCTATATTTATCCGTACAACAATCTACCGTTGGGTCTTCGTTTCGTGTTACCATTTGGCATTGAGATTAGCCTGATTTGAAGTTGATTAAAATATTTCCCCAAAATAATACATAATTACGCAAGAGATTTGGCTTTAGTTGGCGCCGATGTCAGTGAAATTCTTAATTGTGAATCCTACTTTCTAAGTTATTTTTTACCTTAAGTAAGAAATTATTTCATTTGTCAGCTTCAGTGAAGCATTCAGTGAATCCACGTAAGGCAAGGTTACAGCATGCAAGCTCGTAGTTTATTTAGAAGAATGCTCAATCGAGCTGAAATAATTTCTGCCTACAATTTGCAACCTTGCCTTAGGTTTAGAGTGAATAGATATTGCTCTTCAGACCACTTGGTTTGTCAACACACATTACAGCTCAAATTGAAAAGAAATTCCTCGGCAATCCCAAGTTTTCAAGTTCATAAAGTAGGTAGGGTACCTACAGTTACAACCTTCCTTCTTTTAGCCATATGTTTGACTATGTATATGTATAACATACAAACAATATGTTAATTGTTAACTTTTTAAATCCGATTCGTTTAAGACAGCAGTTGTTATTATATTGTTTGTGGCGCACTAACGGTTTAAGCAGAGAGTAAATCCGCTGTTGAATTGACAATTGACATACAAGATACGAGTGACGGCAAACTCAATTATAATTTTAAAATTTGTTACTACCACTTGATTGCTGTAAATCAAATTGAACGGCATTTATTGGCTAAGAGTGGAAAAGCTGTATGGTGCGGATTGGTGCGGTATACGACCTGTAAGGAAGGTGTAATTTGATAAAAGCGTCAGTAAATCACGCTCCAAACACACCTAGTTGTATAAAATCCCAATAATTCGTAAGTTATCGCTCTCGTTGTCATGTCAGTTACAATAGTTTCTGTCGAGGTTTATTGTGTCAATCAGTGCCAATGCATGTGACAATATTCCATTTACTACAATGTTGTTCAAAAGATAAGTATACATTTGTGCCATTTTCTTATGAATGCTGCTATAGTGGCATTTCTAGCGTTGAATGAAATTATGTCTGTTTAGGTTAGGGTCAAAATACTGTATGGGTCATAATACTGTATTTAAAATACTGTGTTTTAAAATAGGTACTGTATCTCAAAATACTGTATGTACAAAATACTGCATGATCAACGCACTGCAAGTCAACATACTGTGGCTGGGTTCCAAAATGTAGAAAAAAAAGTTTAACTGCGGCAGTACTACAGTCTCACTGCCTTGCATATATTTTACTTTGCATTAGTTTTAGTGGTACCTGTGGCGTAATGGTTAGCATGTCCACCTGCTAACCCAGAGGTTCGAGGTTCGAATCCCAGCAGAGGCAAAATGCAAAAATGTTTTTCCACGGGTATCGCCTTTCGCGAGGAATTGGCAAATCCTCCGTTAATAAATTCATTGCCATGAAAAGCGCATTCTCAATTAGCCGTTCGGAACCGGCGAAAAATTGTAGGTCCCCTCCATTCCCTCACAAAGGTATGGTTGTGAGAAATGTGCTAGGCCCAGGGGCTCCTCGCTCTGTTGCGCCACCCTATTTATTTTTTTATTTATTTAGTTTTAAATAAATAATGAAAAATAAAAATTGTTTTGAGAATGTAAAAGAGTGCGACACAGAATTTTGAAAACAGAATAGGTGATTTTCTTAAGAAAATGTCATAAAAATTTTCCTTTACCATAATAATCTTATAGTTATACTTCCTTAAACAATGACATGTACAATGTACATGTACATTAGACCGGTTCAAAAAAGTGTCTATTTTTTTTCTCGAAACAATTCGATTTTTATCTTCTAGGAGGTGTAAAAAAAGCCTGTTGAAATTTGAGCTCGAAATATTAATATTTATTTATTTTCCATACAAATTGTATGGAAAAAATAACATTTCAATTTTGGAATTTTATATTTTGGTCTAGAAGCAAAGTGCAAGGATAAGCGATAAATATTTTTATAGAAAATGAGTTGTTCTACAAAAAAGGCTTCTATCATTTTTCGACAATTTCACTCCTTCAAAAGTTATTCAAGGTTAAAATTTTAATTAAAATTTTGTCTCTTGAATAAAATTATTCATTTATGATACATATTTTCATAGAAAATTAGTTGTTCTACAAAATTTTTTTTTTATCGTTTTTCGACCAATTCACTCCTTTAAAAGGTATTCAAGATTAAAATTTCGCCAGAAATCAAGAAAAAAACTTAAATTTACTCAATATTAAACTTTAACTGAATTTGTCGAAAAATGATAAGAGACCATTTTGTAGAGCAACTAATTTTATAATTTTAAATGAAAAGTTTTAACATTTTGTCAGAAATCAAGAAAAAAACATAAATTTACTCTAAGTTAGACTTTAACCTTGAATAGCTCTTGAAGGAGTGAAATTGTCGAAAAATGTTAAAAAGATCCCTTTTTGTAGAACAACTCTTTTTCTATAAAAATATGTATCGTTCATCCCTGCACTTTGCTTCTAGACTAAAATAAAAAATTCCGAAATTGAAATGATTTTTTTCCCATACAATTTGTATGGGAAATGGAAATCTGCGATGGGCGACCCCTAAATATTGTAATGTGCGCCCAACATTTCATGCTAATTTCCTAATTGAAAACGTTAAACCAAAAACACAAGTGCTGGCAACGCTATAATTGAGTGCTGTAATGGAAGACGTTGTTTGTGAGTGAGTGTGTGTGTGTGCAGAAAAATACCGGGAGGGGAACTTGTCTAGACATCATGGTTCATAGAAAAACTACTAGAAATCTCTCGATGTTTCACACTTCTATATAAAGAGGGAGCTGACGCAACCAGAGGTCAGTCTTATTTAGAAAGTGATAGTGTGAATATTGAATAAACGTAATTGAGTTGAGTTCGAATAAAGTGTATATCGAAAGTAGATACTGAATAAAGTGGTAGAATTAAATTGAAAGGTAGAGTTTTATTTTTGCGAACTAAGCGCACGTTACATTGGTGTCAGAAGTGGAAATAAAACTAATTTGACTAGTAAAGTATAAAAAAAAAGTGAAAGGAAAAATAATAATTATATACAGTGAAAATGGTTAAGTTGTTAGAAGAGCTCAACTGCATTGAGCTTAAATGTGAGTTAGGTAAGCGAGCGGGATCTAGAGCGGGATCGAAAAATGAGCTCGTCCTGCGCTTGCGTAACTATTTGGAACAGCAAGGGGAAGACATGAACACTTTTGTTTTTGAAACAGAAGTGGAAGAAGAGGAAGTAAGTGAAAGTGTAGATTTTTCTAGTATGATGAAGCTTTTATTAGAACAACAAAAGAAGCTGATTGAAGAGCAACAGCAGAATATTCTCGGACGTCTGGAAGAGCAACGAAACGATCAAAAGAAGGAACAGCTGAATGTTCTCGAACAACTTGAAACACAACGAAACGAGCAAAAGAAGGAACAGCAGAATGTTCTCGAACAACTTGAAGCACAACGAAACGAGCAAAAGAAGCTGGTTGAAGAACAACGAAGCGAACAAAAGAAAGAACAACAAAATATTCTCGAAAGACTTGAGGCGCAACAGAATGTTTTAGAAGGTCAGAAAAACATTCTAGAAGGTAAATTGGGTAACATGGAGAAAAATGTATGTGCCCTAGACGAACGCGTTGAAGGTGTGGAAAAACAGCTTTCTGTTGTAGAGAATCGTTTGGAAAGCCGATGCGATAAACAGTTCTATGTTCTGTCCAAGGAATTAGACCAGATCCGGAAAATCAAAATTCGAGAATCTGCTGGAGAATTTGCAAGGAAAAAGGAGATGAAACCCCCAACATTTGATGGACAGTCTTCTTGGCCAGTCTACAAGAGACAGTTTAAGGCAGCCGCGAAAACAAATGGCTGGGATGACGAAGACAAGTACATTGCACTGACTCTTGCTCTTAGAGGACCAGCAGCTGAACTACTTCAAACAGTTCCAGCTGGTAAGAGCGGCGATTTCAGTTCTCTCGTGGCAGCTATAGATAAACGCTTTGGAGATAGCCACTTGAAAGAAGTCTTCCGAGTCCAACTCAATAACAGAGTCCAGAAAAGGGGGGAAGGTCTACAGCAGCTCCAAGCAGACGTCGAAAGACTCGTTCACCTGGCATACCCGGATGCTGGAGAAGAAATCATCAACCAGCTTGCTGTTGAGTCCTTCGTTCGTGCCATTTCCGATATACATCTTCAGAGGTCTGTGCGAACTGCTAGAACACGTACTCTTTCTGAAACCTTAGCATTCGCATTGACAATTGAAGCAGCAGAACAGGCTTCTCATGGAGTACATCGACTTAGAGAAGCCATAGTCGAAGAATGCTCGTGCCAAAGAGCTGAAATACAAAAGATCCAGCGGAGCGGACTAGCAAGATGTTGGAACTGCAACAAGACCGGGCACTTACAGCGTCAATGCCGACTACCACCAAATAAAGCCGCTTGTCAACATTGTGGAAGCAAGATATCTAACCCAGAGCAAGGTAACAACAACACTAGCGTTGCCTATCAGCCCGTAAGAACCAACTTCGAGGGGCAGAGGCTGGTTTCTTGTATCGATGGCCCCAGAACCACCATCCAGGTTTCTCAGACCAAGCGAGACAACAAAAGTCTGACTGTGGAGACTACTATTAACGGGAACAAACATGTGGCTACCATCGACACCGGTGCCACAGCCTCCATAGTACGTCGAGACCTGGTAAAGACGACGTGGCTTCATTACACCAATAGCTACCGTCTAAGAACCGCAACGGGAGAAGCGACAAGAGTATATGGAGAAGTGTGTCTTAAGATCCGACTGGCCGATCTAGTGTTTACTCATCAATTCCTGGTGGCAGATATATGTGACGAGTGCATCATTGGAATCGACTTTATGAAACAGCACGGAGTTATTTTAGACATCGGTAATCAGGTTTTGAAGTACCAGAATAAGAAACTTCCAATGACCTATTCGAACGAAAGTACGTCGACACTGAGAGCTGTCATCACGGAAGATCTGATTCTGCCTCCTTCTTCTGAAGTGTTCGTTTGGACGAAACTGGAGGGTGAGTTTGGAAGCCTTCGATACCTCATGGTGGAACCAGACCCAGAGTGTTCCTCCCAAAGCGTCATCATTGGGAAAACGCTGGTAGCACCGAAAAACAAAATGGTCCCCGTACGATTACTAAACACCAGACCGTACGATGTAAGGTTGAAGAAAGGAGAAGTCGTTGGACGTTGCGAATTGGTTGCAGCAATTACGAAGATCACAGACGAAGCCCCGAGAAAAACTATAACTCCGGAGGAGCTCAAAACCATCAGAGCTAAAATACTGAATTCATCCAACCTTGATCACCAACAAACAAGTCTCCTACAAGAATACACTGACATCTTCGCATCGCAAAAGGGACAATATGGTAGGACACAGTTGGTGCAGCATCGCATCAATACAGGAGATGCAAGACCGATTCATCAACCTGCAAGACGCCTTCCACTGGCCAAACAAGGTGAGGTTGAGGAAATGATAACAGCAATGAAGAAGGACGGTCTTATCGAAAACTCCAAAAGTCCTTGGGCATCACCAGTGGTGCTAGTGAAAAAGAAAGACGGAAGCACTCGCTTTTGTGTAGACTACCGAAGGCTGAATGATGTGACTAAGAAGGACAGCTATCCCCTGCCCAGAATCAGTGATACCCTGGATGCCATGAAGGGAGCCCAGTGGTTCTCGACGCTGGACTTGAAGAGTGGATATTGGCAAGTTGACATCCACCCTGATGATCGGGAAAAGACGGCGTTTTCTACAGGTAATGGGCTCTGGCAGTTCAAAGTTATGCCGTTTGGGCTATGCAACGCTCCGGCAACATTCGAGCGTTTGATGGAGTGCGTTCTTCAAGGACTGACGTGGAAAGCTTGTCTAGTCTACTTGGACGATGTCATTGTTTACGGGAAAACATTTGACCAACATTGCAAGAACCTAAAAGCCGTGTTTCAGAGACTTCGAGAGGCTAACCTTAAACTGAATCCGGAAAAATGTGCACTTTTCAAAACCGAAGTTAAGTATTTGGGACACATCATCTCTTCCCAAGGAGTGAAGACTGATCCTGAAAAAGTTGACTCCGTCAAAAATTGGCCAACACCACAGGACAAACATCAACTCCGAAGTTTTCAAAAGCTCCTTCAGGACGAGCTGCTCAAATGACTTCGTTTGAGCAAAAAATATTAATGATAGAAGAGGAGAAGTTGGAGTATATAAAAAAAACTATGAACTCCGTGAAAAAGAGTTTGCTTGGAAGCAAAATTACGAACAAAATCTATTAGACTTAGAAAGGAAAAAAATTAATGAAAAAAGGCTTTTGTAAAATTAACAATAAAATACATATAATTACAAATAATTAATTAAAATATGTTTGCATTATGTTTTCTCGTACCCGCTGCCCTTCTCTCAATATGTTGTCCATTTCAAAAAAGGTAGGTCTAATACTACTTTCAGGTAGACTCTCGTTTCCAGATTCCAGCTCCTGGTAGGTTATGTTCGTCTATGTCTATAGGAACATTCGCTCTCGTAAGAATGTTATGTAAAACTAGACATGCGTTAATAATTTTTCCCGACTTGACGGGATCAAAATTGAGTATTAGGCAGAGAAAACGGCAGAGGAAACGGCTTTTCAATATGCCTATACAGCGTTCTACAATGCACCTCATACATTTATGAGCAATATTGTAGTTTTCCATTGCTCTACTGGAAGTTGTCCTACACGGAGTCATAAGCCATGGCTGCTGTGGAAACCCACTGTCTTCAAGCAGCCAAAAGTTTCTTTTTCCCTCAGAATATTTTGTCCTTAAAAATTCTTGTACAGCAGAGTGACGCCAAACGTACATATGTATCATGGGATGCTCCTGGAAACCTGGCATTTGCGTAGCGAATAACGTATTTTGAGTCACAGATTATAACGACATTAATTGAGTGACCTCCTTTCCTACAATAATATGCGTATTCAACGTTGTGACTTGGAGCTTTTATCTTGATGTGTGTTCCATCTATGAGGCCCACAATGCCTGGGGAAGATGCAATGGTGTAGAAGTCAGATTTAATCTGCATTTCTTCTTGATCCGTTGGAAAAGATACGTACTCATGTGCAATTTCATTCAGTATGACTGCCACTTCGTGAATGCAACGATGTACTGATGTTTGAGACATACAGGCCATCCCAAGTAACATTTTTACTCTCATAAGACTCTCCAAGAGCTTTGCTACACTTATTTCTGAGAGTTAAATGTAATCTTGTAGAGCTCTCCGAGATTGTTATAAGACTCTTATAAGCCTTAAATGGCCTAGTTATAGGAGGCTCTTGGCTACTCATAGCAAGAGCTAGACTCTCTTTGCGATACTTGTTGTTTCCTTAACAGAGTTTAGTTCTTCTTATGAAATGACAGATTTTAAATCAAATGCCTCTGGTAAGAATCTTATAAGGCTCTGCTTACTCTTGCTATGAGAGGGCGTCTCTTCCTATAGGAGCAACTAAAACGAGAAAGGAATATTTCTAAACTTCAAAAAGTCATACACCTTTCTCATTTTACATTTTTTTGCAAGAAAGAAACAAACTACTATTTAAATTTTGTTTGTATGCCTTGTTCAAAAAAAGATGAAAGAAAGAAACAAACTTCTATTTAATTTTGGTTTGTATGGCTTGTTCAATAAACTGGTAATAGTGCGTGAAAATACTTACAGCCATATTATTCACTTACTTCGAAACTAGTTTTTCGTAGAACTAGTTTTCTAGTTTCAAGTTTTGAACAAATCGGTATTATTGAAAAAAAATGTGATACATAAAACTCGAAATCGTAAAACTAGTTTTTGATAAAACTAGAAATTCATGAAACTGGAAATATCTAGTTTTGAGGACTTCGAAACTAGTTTTGAAACGTTTTTGTATTATTCATCAAAACTTTTTTACTTCACATCATTTTCTGTATTCATTTTGAAGCTTCGTTTCGGCATCGGTTAATTTGGCAAGTATGTATGTACGTCTTCGTAGGGGATTCAGGTTATTCACATACACCGTATTTGGCTACCCAATACACAGTAAATCACCCCAGATTGGCTATTGACCATATCAAAATTCGGTAAAGGCCGGTTTCCGGTATAACGACATAGGTGAGATATGGCACTGCCATCTGCTCAGAAACTAATAATTGCAGCACGCATTTGGCAGGACCAAGCTAATGTATTGTGTCCAGTGATATTCCACTGCACTTGCTGATTAAAAAGAACTTCTTTGTTGTGTTTCTCCAACTCCAACGATTGGAAGTAATTTGGCGGGTTTCTGCTACGGAAAAACTGCATGTGACCAGGAATCGGAGCCCCTGGTAAGGCAACGTTAATTGGACTTATTGCTTCGATTTCTGTGCAAGGCAACTCGGCTTGTGACAGAGATTTTTTAACAATGTTCACAGACTCTGTGTTGCGGACTTCGAAGTCAGTATTCAAAAGATTTTCTCATTGCTCAGCGATGCAATATTGGAAAGAGTTAGCTACTGCTGCCGTTGAGTATTTATCTGCCACAGTCAAAGCAATTGGCAGGTTGTCTGTGCCAGTCAACAAATTTGGTATATCTGACCCAAAACCATCTAAGCCGAAAGATGAAAAGCATCCGCCAGATCTAACATTGGGCCTGTCACCTGAAACGGCAATTTATCAACCTTAGCCCCCCGTTGTTATCATAAGCCGAGTTTTATTGGGAATTTCTATATTCACTTAGGTAAGTGAGTTATTTTTGTTCACTTACGCTATTCACTTAGGGGTTGTTGTTTTTCCATGAGCGATGTTTTGCGATGTTTTGCTTAAGTGAATATAAGTGAATATAGGTTCCCAATGAAACTCGGCTATATTATGGCGTTCTCGTGCACTATCCGCAAATGCATCAAAATGAATTTGAATTCAAATATAGGACTAAAAGAAGTGCTATTTCTATACCTACTGTATTACGTTAATTTGTTGCGTAGTTACCGAATTAAACACTGATTGGACAGTAATCCATTGAATGATCTTTTTTGTTTGAGTCGCTTTGCTTGTCTACTTGTCTCTTTGAACCAAATATGTACCACTTCTACCATTTGATAAACAAAGCGATACCAGGGTCTCCATTTTTGCTTCGGTCAATTTTTTACTTTCAATGTTCTGTCGCGTCGACCACCCATATGTTCTTATTCTTGAGAAATAGAATGGTAAGTTCAACGCTTAAGAGCCCGACCCATAGAATCCGTTGCGTCCGTTCGCTCTCGGATTCAACTGACAGCCCGATTAAATACACACGATCTTATGAGAGGTGACCCATAAGCATCGGATGCAACGGACGCAACGCAAAAAGTAGCCCAACTTTTAACTTTTTGCGTCCGGCAAAAGAGAGACATGCGCAGTAAGAACCAATTTGAAATTTTCTCTCTGATGACATGCGCAGTAAGAACCAATTTGAAATTTTCTCTTCTGCTAACATGAGTGGTCTTGTTGAGTTGAGACACCGCAACGGATTCTATGGGTCACCTCAATCCGTTGTGTACGGTAAAACTCACAGCTGTCAGGTGAATCCGGCAGCGAACGGACGCAACGGATTCTATGGGTCGGGCTCTTTACCTTTATTTTATTTTCACATATTTATACAAACAATCAAACATTTGCAAATTACAGAATTTGTTTGAATTTTCTATTTTGTTTTCAAAATCAAAGCAGCTCTTGCTATGAAACTAGTTTCAATATTCAAAACGAGAAACCATTTTCATAACTTGAACTAGTTTTTCTCCAGAAATCAATAATACCGATTTTATTTTAGAGCTAGCTTTGATTATTTTTTGCAAAACTTGAAACGAAACTAGTTTTACCTGAAACTAGTTTCATTTCTAGTTTTACGAATTCTCAATAATATGGCTGTAGACTTTGAGATGATTCTGATAAGCGATGAATGAAACATATTTTATTTGTTTGAAACGGGAAGCCACAAAAAATGCATGCGGTTGAAATTTTATCTACTATTTCAAACATTTTGCTTCGAAAAAAAAAACAAAGCCCCTTTCCAATAATGCATATTTTAAGAATATTATTTAAAATTTTAGTTTGAAAAAGGGTTACCATTTCTATTAAAAAATTCTGCCAAAAATACCGACACTTACCAAGTAATTAAAAATGTTCTTTTTTTGATTTTTTTACCTACTGGCAGCGTTTTACATCAAGATCTCTATCAGTATTTTGTCGTCAGTAATTTGGCGGAGCAAAATCGCATCGTCACCTCCAAGTGGTGCCCGCTGGATATCCAACTAACGACGAGCGTTGGATCAATTGATCCACGAGCTGTGTCACCTGAGTTATCTTTTCAGGAACTAGGAGCAAAGAAAGAAAAATATCACTCTGAATGTACCAGCTCAACAATAAATCCAAGAGCGTCTGACACTACTACTGAATTTAAAATGCGAATAGAAGTAACTGACCTATTTGTATCATAAAAAAAAGTTTAAAAAATTTATGGCAATGAACAAAACAAACAGATTTATTACCCCAGGTCCAGCAAAACTGGAAAATCCACTCTCTAAAGAGATCGGTCCTACGGATTCTGGGGAGGACCACTTATTGCTTAAAAATTTTGGAAAACGGAGTACGAAAATACAGAGAACTCCACCAAAAAACTACTCCCAAAGGGTTACACCATCGAAAACCCCAACTAAGACAAATGACGTAAAAGTCACTAGCCAAAAAGAAACCAATGTCTCTGAAATGATCGACACTGCAGGACAACAGAGTTTCAAAGAAATCAAAGAAAAGTGGCAAACCGAATCAAAAGATTACTTTGATAAATGGCAAAAGGAAATAGCAGCAAGAAACTTGAAACTTGAAACCTAAGTTCAAAGTCGTCAGGAGCAAGTAAAAAGACTCGAAGAAAAGGTGTCCCTATTTGACAAGAAACACAAGTCTACCTTTTAGACAAGTCAACAAGATACTGTTACTGTGTATCAAACTGACGAAGAAGAACTTTTATTTGAAACTGAAACAAAAAGAAATAAGCGTACTGCTAAAAAACGAAAAGCGGAAGCAAACCTCGAAAACTGAAAATAAAAAAGACTTTGGTACTATAAAGAATAATGCAAATAATGTGCAATGCTAAACCGAAGTCCTTGTCTAAAGGCAACAGAAAAACTGTACCACATCCAATTATGATCACAGAATTCCCAAATTTTGGTGATCTTAAGAAAATTAAAAAAGCTTGCAAATATACATCGAATAACAAAGACAATTGGAAAGTTAATGTCGAGGAAGATGATGACTATAGACTGGTCACTGAGGAACTAAGCAAACATAAAATCCAGTGGCACTCCTATGAAAACAAATCCACAAGACCAATAAAAGTAGTAGCCAGAGGCCTACATTCCTCATGTTCTCCAAAAGAATTAGTAGAAGACCTTGTTCAAGCAGGCTTCCAAGCCCTTGATGCAGTCAATCTTATTAAGAATGAGACTACTAAGAACTCTGCTGGGGAACCAATAATAATAAAGAGATCACTGCCTTTATTCACGCTATCTTTCGACAGCAAACAAAGTCTTGAAAATGTCTATAATATTCGATCAATCTTGGGCATAAAAGTCAAAATTGAACCACTGCGAAAATCAAAAATTGTTCCGCAATGTAAACGATGCCAAGCATTTGGCCACACCCCAAAAATATTGCAACCGCGAGTTTGCTTGTGTTAAGTGTGAAGGAAAACATGCAACTAAAGACTGTCCATCAAGCAAAGAACAGAAAGCAAAATGTGTAAACTGTCAAGGTAATCACCCTGCAAGCTATAGAGGCTGTCCAGTTGCTAAAAGATGTCAAAAATCCAAAAGCAAAATTACATCCGGTGAAATAAAGCCCAGCAATCCAGCAAACACAAAAAGAACTCCTGAAGCTGAAGATAAAAGTAAGAAAGAACTTCCGAAGGAAGCTGTTAAAAGCAAAAGCGACGAAAAAAAATCCTATTCACAGATTGTTAAAAACGTGCGGAAGAATGAAGAAACTTCCATTAAAGAAATCCTTGAACTTATTCTTAAAAAAATTGACAATCAGGATTTGAACATCAAACGGCTAAGTGAAGAAGTCGTTCTTAAAAAACAATGATGGACAGAACACTAAAAATTGGAACATGGAATGCAAACGGTCTTTTACACCATTTATTAGAATTAAAAATCTTCTTAGACATCGAACACATAGATATTTGTCTGGTGTCCGAAACTCATTTCTCAAGTGGACTGGTTCTTGATGATTTAATATCAAACTATATTTGCTACCACGCTCCTCATCCAGCTGATAAGGCTAGAGGTGGATCGGCAATCCTCATAAAAAAGAGCTTAAAACACCATGAAGAAGTAATGTTTACAAACGAGAATATGCAAGTAACAATAATTAGTATTGGTATGAAAAAGAAAGACTTCAAGTTGGCATCAATATACTGCCCGCCGAGGCGTTCCCCGACTGAAGATGATTATACAGAACTGCTAAATGTACTAGGACATAACTTCCTTGTTGGTGGTGACTTTAATGCTAAGCACACCCATTGGGGATCCAGACTTATAACAACAAAAGGCAGAAGGCTTTACAAAGCATGCCTCAAATACAATTGTGAGTTTTATTCATCCAGATCACCAACATACTGGCCATCGGATTCAAGTAAAATACCAGACCTTGTTGACTTTTTCATAGTTAAAGGTATCAAACGAAACCATATAAGAGTCGAAGGAAAATATGACTTATCATCAGATCATACACCGGTGATTTTATCACTTAATGAATCGGAGATAATGGAAAAAAGTAATCCTAAGCTAGCTAAGAAAAGCTTGAAAGCTATATAAATCTCAGATCCCCTATGGAAACAAAAGAGCAAATCGACCTTGAAGTAGAACAATTCATTGCCGATGTTCAACAAGCTGCAGAAGAAAGTACGCCAACTTGCTCGAGTAGGAAGCAAACTGAAACAAAATACCCTGCCGAGATAAGAGAGTTGATATTGGAGAAGAGAAGAGCTCGAAGAAAATGGCAAAATACTAGATTTCCAGACGACAAAACAGCGTTTAACCGGCTAAGCAACGAACTGAAAAAACAAATCTACGAATTCAAAAATGATTCATTAAGTAGATTCCTGAAAAATTTAACGACTGATGCTTCAACTGATTATTCGCTCTGGAAAGCAGCTAAGCGCCTGAAAAGACCGCAGTTACAAAACCCGCCAATTAAATCTCTAAACGGGAATTGGATCGGAAATCCGAAAGAAAAAGCTAACCTGTTTGCAGAACATCTTGCGAATGTTTTTAAGCCATTCCCAGCAAGTACATCTGAAATCAGCTTACAGTTTATTGATAAAGTCGATGAAGTTGACATACCAATTGTCACACTCAAAGAAATAAAAAGTGTGTGTCGAAATCAACTATCGAACAAAAAATCACCTGGGTACGATCTAATAACTGCTCAGGTTATGAAAGAAATGCCATCAAAAGCCTTCATAAAACTCCAATTCATAATAAATGCATGCCTAAAGACCCAATATGTCCCACATCATTGGAAAATTGCTGAAGTAATTGTTATACCAAAGCAAGGTAAGCCACCAACAGAAGTGACGTCTTACAGACCAATATCGCTTATACCAATAATGGCAAAAGTCTTTGAAAAATTGCTACTGAAAAGACTGAGCAAAGTCATAGAAGAAAGAAATCTAATCCCAAATCATCAGTTTGGATTTAGAAATAAACATTCCACGATAGACCAAGTTCATAGAATAACGGATGCAGTTGAAAAAGCATTAGAAGAAAAACAAGTATGTTCGGCTATATTTTTAGATGTTGCTCAAGCATTCGACAAGGTATGGCATGAGGGGCTAGCGTACAAACTGCAAAGGGACCTACCCAGGCAGTACTACGAAATACTAAAATCTTATATCTCAAACCGGCTCTTCAGAGTACGGTATGATCAAGAATATTCAAAACTATGTAATATACAAGCCGGTGTTCCACAAGGAAGCGTCCTAGGACCTACCCTGTATTTGCTATATACAAGGGATATTCCAGTGGATAACAACACCATTATGGCTACTTTTGCGGATGATACCGCAATTTTGGCATCCAGTAAGTGCGTCGTCAAGGCTGCTGAGAAGTTGCAAAATGCCGTCGACACCGTTAGTGATTGGACCAAAAAATGGCGTATCAAGCTCAATGAAGCTAAATCTGCACATATAAACTTGACAAATAAAAATTTAAGCTACGTTCAAATATTCATCAACAATCAAGCTGTACCTTACGCCAATACGGCCAAATACCTTGGGATGAATTTGGATGCAAAGCTAAAATGGAAAGAGCATATCAAAAAGAAAAGGGAAGAGCTCAACTTGAAATATAGACAAATGTACTGGTTACTCGGCAGAAATTCGGACTTATCTGTCGAAAATAAAATGATGCTTTATAAACAAGTACTTAGACCTGTTTGGACCTATGGAATCCAATTATGGGGCTGTACAAAGAAAACAAATACTGAAATCATCCAAAAGTTCCAAAACAAAGTCCTTCGTGGAATAGTAAATGCACCATGGTATATAAGAAATAGCGATTTACATCGTGACCTACAAATAGAAACGGTTACAGAAGTTGTAAGAAAACATGCTGTATCACACAATCAGCGACTGCATAGTCATATCAACTCTGAAATGGAGTCCGTATTAAATACGAGAGGCAATGTTCGGAGATTAAGAAGAACCAAGCCACACGAGCTAATGGCCTAAAAGTCATGGGAAGCATTAAAAGTTTAAGTTTCCCTTAAAGCGATAATATTATTGAGAAAGAAAAAATCTGTTGTCGATCGTTATAGATTGGTTCTGATTATGAGGAGTTTTTAGTGGGTAAGAATCCCACACTACTTGGTATCGAATACTACTAAGTGTCTTTTGAAGATTTACTCCTGACAAAAAAAAAAAAAAAAAGTAATTTTTGACAAAGCAAAATGATTATATGACAAATACTTTTATTGACAAAAATTACAGAAGTTTTGACAAAATGTAAATCGTGTAGATCCAGTATGAGCCATGCATTATGTTAATGTTTGTAATAATAATGCATTAAATAAATATTGGCAAATGTGCCCAGCCTTCTTAAATAATTTGATTTTCTTTTGGCGGCGGCACGTGTGCGTCAAATACTTGTCCCAAATTTTCCAACACACGGGCTTTAATACGCCTGGCATTTTTTTAGCAGGTGTTCTGTCAATATTTTTTTATCCAAGAAAGTTGCAAATGCTGTCAAAAACATACAGAAATCTTGGCAAATAATCTTCCATACAAGTCCGTCATAAAGCAGACTTGGACAGTATCTTGCTGACGGGAAAAAATGGGCAATCGCGTTTAGAAAATTTTAGTATATATACTATGTATGCATTTTACAATATTTTACTACATTATTATATTTTTCGTCAGTGATTTCTTGGCATAAATTTACGAAATTTAATGCCAGATTTACACGACTGACAAGTTTGTCAGTTTTTCCCGGTCATAATTTTTACAAGATTATGGATAATTCCGGCATACCATTCACACTCTATCAGTTTCTGTCAGAAAATACTGACTGCCTGCCAGAAAAAATTAAAATTTCATTCCTTCTGGCAGCATGTCAGTTTTTGTCATACTGTGAACTGATAGCATTTTACATCAGGTTCTCTGTCAGTATTTTTCTGTCATTAAATGAGTGGCAAGTATTTACACCATTTTGATAAATAGTGACGAGAACAGACAGGCAAAATTGACAAAATGAGTCAGTCGTTACACGACCAGAAGTGGTGTGCCAAAAAAATTCATAATTTTGTAAAATATTGTCTTCAAATAAAGACAAATTTCTCACACCTGTAAAAAGACCAACGCATGGCATATAAATGGTAAACCAACAGAAACATGTTCATCTTTTCATTACAGAAAACTAACATTAATTAAACTTAATATTATGTTGTTACTATACAAAATATATATTTATTATAGTTGCAACACAAAATGAAAACATAAATAAGCCAAACAAAAAAATTTAACTCAGTGAAATTTGAAAAGTCTGCTAAGTAATTTCATCGCATATGCATTTTCTTCGGTTGGTAACTCTAAAAACACATCTAAATATTCTGTTTGCATTTTGTAATATGGCTACCGCTGACAAGAGCTTAAATCTTCCATTTACACCTTTATGGGATCTTAGTTATCTTTACTCTTCTTAACAGACTATTATGAGAGCAGAGTTTGTAAAAGTCAAGAGTCAGAGTTTCGTTATGAGAGCAAAACAAGACTTAAAGCAATTATGCTCTCATAAGCATCCTATAACAAGACTTTTGTTACTAAAACTCTTCACAGCTTCTTGTTATGAGAGGTTTAAAACGGAACTCCTTTAAGGGTTTCCATATAAGCGTAAAAAGACTTAAGCTCTCAAATATGGGCTATGGGAGTGTAGATACTTCGAAACAATATTAAGAGCTTAACTCTCACAACAAGATTGTTATAGGAGTGTAAGTATAGATACTCCTGTTACAAGCACAAAAATTGCTCTTGCTATAAGATTTAAGTACTTATAAGCTGCAAAAATTATCAACTCTTATAATAAAACTGTTATGAGAGTCATTTAAGTTTCATAACAAGATCTTTATTCTTATGTCTTGCTATGGGATCTAAAAGAATCTTATGGGAGCATTTTTCAGATTTCAAGAGTTTAGCTCTCAAGAGCTTGTTAGTTGGGATAAAATCCTGTCCGACCGCCCTTTAATAACTTCCTGTGGGAAAATACCGAAGAGTACACAAAAACCTTGTTGGTATTGTAACGTGCGCTTAGTTCGCAAAATAAAACTCCACCTTTCAATTTATTTCTACCTCTTTTATTCAGAATCTATACTTTATTCGATCTCAACTCGACTTTTGGACTATCACTTGTAAACAATTTACTTTTCACTTTATCACTCTATAATCAAAACTGACTCTGGTTGCGTCAGCGGCATCTTTATATAGCAGTGTGAAACATCGAGAGCTTTCTAGTAGTTTTGCTATGAACCATGATGTCTAGATTCATTCTCCTCCCGGTATTTCTGCACACACACACACACTCACTCACAAACGACGTCTTGCATTATACCATTCCATTAGATATAGTGTTGCCTGTTGTGTTTTCGGTTGAATGTTTTCGATTAGGAAATTGGTATAAATGTTGGGTGTACATTACAGTATGCTTATCGCAGATTGTCGCTCGTTTATAAAGAAACGGTGTTTGATTTTGTTAAGGAACTCTAAACAAAGTTGCTTTGGAAAACGATACAAATCCAAGAACTGCTCCTCTGTCGTTTCTTTAAAAGGGTCCTTAGTATCTCTTAGTTGCTTCCTGACAATGATCAAATTTCTCCTGTAAAAGTAACATGAAACAAAAATACAAATGCGAATAATACTACAAACCGATTTTGCCGTCTTACATGTCTTCTTATAATGTCTCGGTACACAAAACTCATTTTTCTTTAATTAATTTTCAGTTCTTAAAGTGTGTGCTTTTTTTATCTTCAAGTTAAATGTCAAAATTCAATTCAGCTCAGTGGGCTTACAAAAAAAAAATTCACTCTGCACATTCAAACTCACAGTACGTTGCGGACGAGTATAAATTAATGACTGTGTACACTGACACTGCCCGTGAATATGAGTTTTAAAAATTGTGTACACGGCAAAAAGGTCAGGTTAGGTGGATGGGTTGTTTTCACAAAAAATCGCAGAAAAATCAGTAAACTTCTGATAATCGTTTTAACGTAAGAAATGAATCAAAAGTTGAATTTTGTTGACAAAAAAAAAAAAGAACAAAAAAGTTATGAGTGTCCAAACATGTTCTGGGGTCCAAATGAACCTCAGGTTGTATAGGAGGGTTAAAAATATGCATACAAAATCAAAAATAAATTTTATTATTACATATAGGATGGTTATACCTACATTTTTAATTAAAAATGATTTCACTTTGGTTATGCTAAGTAAACATACTCCAATTAAAAATTGGTAATAAATAATTCTGTTACTTGTGGGGTGTGAAGAGTTTAATTTTTTCCAAACCTACCCCGAAATTCTGAAAGAATAGGTACCTACATGTTTTACATTCACCATAAACCATAAAGTAGTTTTCTGGATACAAAAGTCTCGCCTCATTTTATATACTCATATGTAAGCGCCGCCGCCGTCCACTGGCACACCCGGCGGCGGCGGCGCAGCGGTAGTTGCGGTCATAAGCAGTATTTCCCAACAAACAGGAATGTTATTTAAATACCAATTTGCATTCCATTTCTTGGCGATGGTCAATTGTTCAAAACTCTTACTCTGCGGAAAGAATCCGATCAGTTCAAACCTCTTATGAAATGGTCACCTGCGCTCGTTTAAGCATTCACTACAAGGGCGTTCATTGAACGATGTAGTCTCAAAAAGTAACATTACACAAGTATTTTATACACAATCTAATGCGGACTTTTAAGTCGCATTGACCTGCTTACTGATGGTTATGAAAATATTTGATGTTGGTACGGTACACAATGGCAATTGTAGAAACCTCATATCTACTTATGCTGTGTTGTTAACTTCAACAAGTTCTTGCAATTGAGAAGATTTATTTTCATTTACAACGCTGTATGAGTATAAATAAATATAGTTTTTTAGTTTTTTAATTAAAATGAATTGAGGATAGAAAACCAAAACTGCTCTAAAAGTAAACAGAGTGCTAAGAATAATACTTTCTAAGGCTTTTTTTGCGTAAAATATTCGATACATAAGCTAGCTTATGAGTTTATTATGAATTGAAAAATATCCAACTCATAAGCTAGTTTGTGAGTTACGAATAAATTAAAATGAATGTTTTCCAATTCATAATAAATTCATAAGCCAGCTTTGAATTGAATATTTTCCAATACATACTCGTAGTTCAGAAAACTTATAAACTTATATCACAAGCTAGGTGAATTGAATGTTTTCCAATTTATAATTCAGATAATTCATAAGCTAACTTGTGAACTGAATATTTTTTAATTCATATTCCTGATTTGTTCCTGCTCTCGTTCCATTCCCGTATGGCGATTAAATATAGTTTTTGTAAATTGGGAACAACACGTAACACGTGTTACGTATTGTAATAGTCAAAACCTTTTTGAAATTTGTGGGAATTGGGGGATGGTCTATGGTACTCAGACGCAATGAAGCACTACAACGGTGAAAGAATTTTAGGAATCAGTCTAGTATTTTTCGAGTTCCCGGTTATGGAAAGGAAATCTAGCCTATGCTATTTCTCAGGATGTAAATCGTTTTTGTTTTCAAAATTGCACTCAAATCGGATCAATAGTTTTGGTGCCTCTTCAATACAAACACTTAGCTCTCGTTTAACGTTCCCGTTCCCGTTCCCAAGTATTCTTGAGATTATGAAAATCACTTGTAAAATAATATATACTTATTGATCAATCTTCGAGCAGGATGAAAATACTAAAATAGCTACATAACTATTCAAAATAGGGATTGGTTACAGAAAGGTGATAATTTGGGGTTATTTTTTTTAATGCCAAATAATAAGAAAATAAACAAAAATTTAAGGGGTCGATAAGCCTTATCACTTAGGGGTGTTCATTATAATGAATTTATACCTGAGTTTATGATTTTTGTTCCGGACATATAAAGCTTTAGTTTTCGATCGCATGCACAATGGAACATACTTCGCGGAGATATGCAAGGATTTGGATCTCTGCTTATTAATAACCTACTTAGGTTGGCATTACAGTTAGAGGTGAACATACCCCACGACCAAGTAAGCTCTCCAGTTTTGCACTCTAAGTCAGTTAAGGTCGTCTTCTATTTGATTGCGCGACCTAAAACGAGATCTTCCATTCCCATACGATTTCCCTGCAATTCGCTTTCGAAAACCGGTCGAGCGGGAGCGTTGATGCGAATTAACTCTACATGGCCCAACCATCTACTCAAGCTTAACTTACGTTTCTTCTATAGCAAAACCAATATCTATTCTGCTTGGCACGGAAAATCTAAAGTAGTCCACACATTGCTTTAGGTAGACTATATTTTGTTTTCCTGTTTACCATCTAGTTCGGATAAGAGTTCGGGCCAAAGAGCTTAAAACCTCACAGCAGAGACTAATAAAATACACACCTTCTTGGCATTCTCCTTTAGGCCATTTAATCAAAATCGATAAACGTAGTATGCTGCAAAGCCAACCAACATGCGAATGCAGGTAATTGGAGTATGACTTTGCTTTTATTGCATCGTCTGTATCTTTGCTTAGTATGCCACAGAGTGTTGGTTGTTTACAGTTGAAGCCAGGTGTATAATGCAGGAGACTTGTATTTCATATATATATGTTATATGGCCTACAACCTCCTTCACTGCTCGATTGCGAAAGCAAATTTTTATGAAGTAATAGGTGAATGTACTTGTCTTCGAGTCCATGCAATGCCTATGGAATGAATGGTCATTATTGGCGTGAGGTTCGTGTTTTTTTTTTTTTTTATTAACAGGTGGTGTTTGGTGTAACTCTTTTATAATGCGTATGAGTGGCCTAGGCATTGAAGTACGTTGCACATGACATTGGTGACTGCATTAGATAGCTTGCTTTTGGAAGCGCATTGGATGTCAGCCACAGAAATGGTTCTTGAAGCTCTTATCTTTGCGTCAAGGCTAACGACATTGTGGACTAGTTAATACATTATGATGAGTATCAGATCTCTGGGATGATGATTGGAATAAGGGGAGCTAATGTATTTGCACCACCACAGTTCTTGAAGTCGGTGTTATGGTTAGCTGAAATGTAACACTATGTAACAATGATGCGTGAGAGTTATGGAGTGAAGATAAAATGATTAACAGCTGAAGGCCCATCGCTGATTATTGTGATATAAATTGGAAATAATTTGAGCCTATGAGGGGTTTTAGAGTTTTCAGATCATATGCCAATTGCTGTACCTCAGACCCAGAAAACAATTCACAGTAAAACCCGGATAGGATAAGTAGGTACCCTATCTTAAATACTTCGTTTTGATAGGCACTTTGTAGAACCCGAACTTGTATATATAAAAACAAGAAAAACGTCATCATCATACATTAAAGGAGGAGATTTCAGAACATCAACATGGTTTTATGTCTGGTAGATCTGGTAGATCTACTGACCAATCTCTCCTTGATGACTAATTACATAGTAAAAAATTTTGAAAATAATTCCCAGACTGACATAATATTTACGGATTTTGCTAAAGCCTTTGACCGTGTTAATCATCAGGTTCTAGTTAATAAACTGAAGCAATTTGGGTTTCATTCAAGATTTCTTGATTGGCTGCAATCCTATTTAAGCTCCAGAGTTCAGAGAGTTAAAATCAATAACCATTTCTCACACCAAGTTTTAGTTCACTCCGGTGCGGTGTCCCTCAAGAAAGCCACCTGGGTCCATTACTTTTTCTAGTTTTCATAAATGATATCCCCAACATATTCAGCAATTCACTTTGTCTCCTTTTTGCTGACGACTTTAAGCTGTACCGCACTATTAGGAGTGTTGAAGATTGTGTTTTGCTTAACGATGACTTAGGAAAACTGGCTGATTGGTGCTGTAAAAATGATCTCCATTTGAATGTTTCAAAATGTCAAGCTATGTCCTGTTTTCGTAAAACTCTACCTGTTCAGTTTAAATACCAAATTAATAATTCTGATCTGGAATGTGTTCCTCATTTTTACCTCATATTAATTATATAATAAGCAATCCAACCAAATGCTAGGTTTTATTATTAGAAATATTAAGGAATTCACCGATTCATACACACTCAAATCACTCTTTAACTCTTTGGTTCGATCTGGACTGGAGTATTGCTGTACGGTTTGGAACCATTGCTACAAAAACTCCAGTGTGAGAATAAAAAAAAAACCAAAGAAAATTTACTAGATATACATACCTTCTATAAGCTAAATTGGAGAATCGATACTCCTTCATACAAAACCAGGGACCGAATTACGGCACACGATATCGAGTGAGTGAGTAGCATTAGAGATCGAGTGAGTGATTAACCGTTTTGGAATCATAGCATACGTGAGCTATCGAATCGTTTGTGTTTCTAAAACTGTAGTAGTTATATTCAATTACATCGAGTCTCTATCGATTTTCAGCGAGACTTTGTTTTTTGACATTTCTATTTGTGTAATTCGAAAAGTGATTTGATTTGGTTAAAAGTGAGTTAAAATACTTAATTATGGATTATTTCTTTTTGTTAGGTAGTGATTCAGAGGGTAAGAAATTCCAAATTGTCTTTATATTTGTGTTAACTTAATAGTTTTTTAGAAGACGAGATGCACGTTGCTATGGAGCGGAAGTTATTAAGAGACCGAAGCAATCCGCTCTCGTTGCCAAACTCTGCGTAAGTATCAAAAAAATAAACATGTAAACAATAAATACAAAATGTTTGTCTTTAAAGTTTTATCAAAAAGTTTAGGCTCAATAAAGAAGCCTTTACATATGTAATGTCGAGCTTAGAGTGGAAAGGACACATGTCAACAGCAGTTCCACCTCCATTGCAATTGGCTGCTGTGCTGTCTCTTTTGGCAAGCGCTGGTTATCAACACTATGTAGGCAAGTACCTTTCATTATGAAATTTAATCTCTTTTATTTCATTGCATATGGATGTACTTATTAGTATTATTTTGTTTTTATTTGATCAGGCAACGATTATCTGATAGGATTGAGTCAATCCACGGTGTCTGGGATAGTGTCTGGTGTGGCCAACGAAATGGAAGTAAAGCTGTGCCCGAGACACATAAACTTTTCAGAAAGTAGTTGGGATGGCTGCAAACAGTGGTTTTTTTTTAAGTATAAAATTCCTGGAGGTAAGTTTACATTCATGTGTTTTAAAAGAGCTAGTTGCAGAAATTCTTTTTGTGTATAGTTATAGGTTGTGTTGGTGGCACTCATTTCGGGATGCGCTAAGTTTACATTCATGTGTTTTAAAAGAGCTAGTTGCAGAAATTCCTTTTGTGTATAGTTATAGGTTGTGTTGATGGCACTCATTTCGGGATGCAAAAACCAAGTCAAAATGAGAACATGTTCTTCAACAGGAAACGATATCATAGCCTTAATTCAATGATTGTAAGTTCAATTGCTTGTAGAACAGATAAAGTATCCTAAAACGTTATAATCTTTTCAGATTTGTGATCATGAGTATCGAATTCTAGCAGTGGACTCTCGCTATGGTGGGGCTGCCCATGATTCCTTTGTGTGGAAGCACTCAGATGAAAGAAGATATCTTCAGAACAAATTTGACAATACCCAACATGAACACTTTTGACTTCTTGGTCAAATACTTGTTTTTTTCATTTTCTTTTTTTTAAATCTTTACCATTTATTTGTATTTCTTTTTTATAAATTTTGCAGGTGATTCTGGATACCCTCTGGAGCCGTGGTGTATGACTCCATACAGATCACCGCAGGAAGGCTCGCCCGAGGGGATTTTCAATGATGTGCACTCCAAAGCCCGAAGCACAGTAGAAAGGGCTATATGAGTTTGAAAGGAAGGTGGCGAATCTTAAACTACAATCAAAGAGGAAGGTATAGTCCAGAGAAGCATGCACGCTTTGGGAACATAAGTCGTGCACTGCATAATATATGCATAGATTTCAAGGATCCGTTTAGAGAAAATTTTTCTGAACAGGAAAATGTTCCTGACGAAGCGATTGAGGTTGGCAATGGTAATGCTAACAGAGTAGCAGAAAGAATTCGAGACTATATTAAAAGTTCTCTTATGTGAAGTGGGTAAGTTAAAGTTAATTACTTTTGTGTTTCTTGAACCAATGCGCTTTCAAAATTTTCAGGCTTTGTATCCAGTGATATCCCGTGGTGTAGTGGATAGCATGTCTGTCTGTCAGCCCTGTGGTTCTAAGTTTGAATCCCGAAGTTTTAAATGAACTAATAAAGTAAATATAAGTGTATTAAAAAATAGAATAAGTTATTTGTTTAATATAAGATAAGGTATACCATAAGATTTGTATTGCGATTCAGAGAAAATAAAAAAAAATTGAGTAAAAGTTTAAAGATTAGTCTCGGATAATTCACAATACCATCTTTGTTGTACTGCCATCGAATTCAAATCTATTGGTCTTATAAATTACTAGGCTCAATATAGATTCAGAAAATATATACATAGGTCGTTCTTTTGACATTCAACGTTGCTATTTTTAAACGGGTTAACGTACAAAGACAAAATAGCATCGTTGAATGTCTTATGTCTATGACTTTTTTTATTTTTCTAAAGAAAATTTTGTTTGTTAGAATTTTGTTTAAAGAAAAACAAAGAGCACTACGTTTGAAAATAAAATTTATTAAATCAAAACTTTAAAAAAGACCAATTCATTTCATAAGCAATAACAAAATATAAAAGAGCTATGTATCAAAAAAAGAAGAAAATTTAATAAAGCAAATAAATAATTCAAAGCAACAAAACGAATGGTGAAACTATGAAATAAAGAAAAAAAAAAAATAATTCAAAATAACAAAAGGAATGGTGAAACTATGAAATATATGAATAAAGCAAATAAATAATTCACAATATCGAAAGGAATAATGAAACGATGAGATATCACAAAAAAAGCAGCCGAACAATTTATTGGCAATTGTATTGCACCCTCTTCAATTATTGCAAAGTCTTTATTTGTAGTTCGATTGCATGTACATAGCTCCATAAACGCCGCATGTTTTTGTTCTTTTATTTCTAATATTCTGTCCTGGGTCCTTGAATTTCTTTCTCCCTGCTCCAATAACCTGTCCAGTTTATTAGAAACTGCTTCATTGAAAGAAGTTTCTTGTTCCATTTTGTCTTTTAGTAAAGACAACTTCACATCACCTTTTTTTGTGTACTTCTTTCTTAGGAAGTCATTTTGTAAAAGTGGAGAAGGAAATGCTTCAAGCTCAACAAAGACGGTGCTAGTTGAAGCTGATGGCTCATTTACATTTTCAACCTCAGGCGATGTTATTCCTGGGCACGTTAGACTGGAGTTTAGGTTTGAAGGCTGAGCTGACAACGGATTGTAAGCCTCCGGAGTGAACACTCCAAAACTTTTAGCCGCATTTCCTTCGACAGCAACATCAAGCACACTCGCTGATAAAATGAGCTCATCAGCCGCTGTTAGCATTTTTGATTCGTAAGGACCACCACCAGTCTTATTTTTTGATTGTTTGTTAAATGATGATTTTCCCTTTACCTGGTACTTCTGATCTGTAAACGACTATACCAAGATGAAATATAGAATGTATAACGCATATTTGTATATTTAAATAAATATACTAACCTTTCTCCAACCTTTGACGTCCGTAATCGGTGGTCCAATCGAATTTAAATTAGCGGTTAGCTGCTGCCAAAGCCTTATGGCTGTTGCCTTGCCCTGTTGATAGTTTGGCAGCATATTTTTTGCCATATCTGGATGCCTTGACATATATTCTGCCATCATTAGCTTTTGATTTTGGTTAATTTTATTTAAATTTGCCCTGAAGAAGATAAATTTGGTTAAATCTTAACAAAAAATAGTAATACAAATATTCTTACATATTTTTTTCAAAATTCGCGCTCGTTTACATATATTCAGTAAGCTATTCATCTATCGAATGAAATTCCGATAGATAACTGTTGAGAAAATCTCAAATTATTGTACTAGATCACTCGATATCGTGAGCGGTAATACCAAATTCACTGAATTTAGAGACGAGTTATTCGATATCGTGTGCCGTAATTCGGCCCCAGGTGTTTGTTATTTGGCATGCAAAGTCTAGAAAATCGACGTACATACTTTGGGATAATGCTTCTCAGAGATTTACTAGCAAACCACATAAAATGCTCTCCCTTACTTTTATTAATTAACTTACGCGTTCCGAGTAGAACTTCTCGTAATAACTGTGTGTTTCATGAGCAAATTCATCGCACGAATTATGCCCGCAATGAAACCATTACTCGTTGCATCAGAGTAGCCAACTCAGTTTGCAGTAGATTAGATTTCTTCGACAACTGCAGTAGAGATTCTTTTAAACAGCATGTTTTTAATGTATTAAAGATGCCACCATTTAATTAGTTTAAAGTTCAATTAAAATTCAAGTTCCTATCTTATCAATACCATTGTTAGTCTAATTCTTAAGTAGTCTTTAAGTGAATATGTTCTCTGATTAACGAAATAAATAAATAAAGAAATATTTTTTCAAGACGATCGAGTTCACTATCACCAATGTTGTCATCAATAAGTCTTTGGGTCTAAAAATCGTCAACGCTTTGGAATTTTCTGTAAAGCTGTGGGGTTCCAACCTCTTCTTCATAATTTTCAACATTTTCCTCTTCTTCCTGGTTTTCATTATTTATCTCAGTTGCTATTTCCTCTCTTGAAAGCAGTACATACATAACAATGGACATCATTATCGTATAGCTTTCAAATACTGTTGGTTTTATTCGTATGTGCTATATTTGTTCTACTTCAGGTTCACTGTTTTCTTAAGAAAGGAACCAGCCTACGAAAAGACAAAACTATGAAAAGGTTAAAAAAAAAAAGATTAAAGACATTCAAAAAATTAATGTAATAGCCAAAATTAATGGATATACTGGAATATATAAATATAATGGACGAAAACAGGAATTGAGATGATTGATAAATTTTATCGGATGTTAATGATTGTAGATATTTGTGGTGTTCAAATTTTTTTTCCCAAGCAAAGTTTTTACTTTGAAGATTTTTTTCAGAAAAAGCCTGTTAACAATAGAGTTTCTTTTTTTTTATTGAAGAAAAGAATATAAAAAAAAACTCAGTAATAAGTGCACTCAAAAACCCATACATTTTATGATACTTGGAAAGAACTAGACCAGGTAAAAAA
This sequence comes from Melanostoma mellinum, assembly GCA_914767635.1. NCBI lineage: Eukaryota > Metazoa > Arthropoda > Insecta > Diptera > Syrphidae > Melanostoma > Melanostoma mellinum. Next base: position 78,678,328 of record OU612058.1, on the reverse strand, counting down.
TCTAGTTTTGAGTTTCTTACAGATTTTTATAGCCCTGTTCACACTGTACAATTAGTTGGACAGACTTCGTTTGATGAAAGTTGGATGGTCTGATGTAGTTTTCGTTCACACTTATAAAGCTTGTCGTCCAACTTTATGTCACATACCCTTCCACTCCGTCCAAGTTCTAGATTTTCAAAAATTTTTGAAAACCATCCAGCAAGTTGGACAAGCGGTCGTATGAAGGGTTCACAGTATCAAGCATTGGTCGTTCAAACCTAAGTCTGTCCAACTAATTGTACAGTGTGAACGGGAAAGGGACAAAATCCCGACTTTTAAAATCCCGACCGACGAAATCCCGCAATAACTTAGAAGAATTTTCGCCGAAAATTGAGGTGGACAAAATCCCGACTTTTTATTTCTGATACAGTCGGGATTTTTGTGTTTGCTCCTTTTCAGTTGCCGGATAGTACTTTTAAGCTTGTTAAGAGTAGTATTGAGTACTTTTCAGATTATGAGCGTTTTCTTTGAGGATTTTGATATGAATTGATGGAAGGCGGTAAAGGACTAGCTTACTAACATAACAGGCAGCGTTTTTGAGAAATAGCCTACCAACAGGCAGGGAGCGTTTGGAAAAAATAATTTTTTTAAAGAAATAATTGAGAAATATATATTTCTTAGCTTATTGATAGGCAGGGAGCGTTTTTTTTGGAGAGCATGTAAAATTAACAAAAATCATATATTTCTTTAAAAAAAATTTAATAGCTCTGAAAAGAGCAGAGAGCGAGTGAATGCCACCCACAACGAAATTCAAAAAAGGGCTCTGACATGCATTCAACGAAGAAGGGCACTTTGAGCACTTGTTATAATTGTATTTGTATAAAATACTGTGTTTGTACAAAATACATAAAAAACTACTAACAGTGCTCATATTACTGTTTTATTCAAACAAATCTCAGAGCTAGTTTTTTTTTTTAACTGTACCTATTTTGTATTTTTTCAAGTATGTATCATAAAATGTATGGGTTTTTGAGTGCACTTTTTAAAAATATTTTTTTTTACTATTGTTTTGTTCTGTAACGAAGTTACAAAAATATCTACACCATAGACCCTACTACCAGCGCACACACATTGTGTTAAGTATATGTGTGCACACGACGTTCTTATTTTTTCCATCTCTTGCGAAATAAAAAAGTTTTTTGGGATTGATACACGTGATTCTGTTACATAAAGTTGCCATGGGATTTTTTTTCTAAACGAACACTTGCAACTTAAAGCGTCTGAGCCTTATTTATAATGACCAATCAGTGGTAATTAAAGGAAAACGGGGAATCAAAACGTTTTGGATTTGTAATATTAGTAAGGATGTCCATCTTCGGGTTCTAGACAATGTCTGTACCGAAATTCATATAAATCGGTTCGGGCGGGAAATATAAACAAAGAAAAACAGACAGACGGAGTTAATTTCGGATTTATATTGCTACTAAAGTCTTCCATTCGCGTGGGAATATGAGGGCCGTTTCCGGAGGATGACTTAAAATTTATATTACTCGGGAATAGTGTAATATTCTAACGGTGGACATTTTTTGAAATGGATGCTGTATTTTCCAAGTTCCCTTTCCCATGGGAATACAGGGATAAAACATATTGCATAACATATATGTCCACCCTTAGGCTCTAGACTGTCTCTGTACCAAAATTCATATAAATAGGTTCAATAGTTTGAGCGGTTAATGGTAACAAAGACTAATAGACAGACAAAATTAACTTCGGACTTATAATTTTAGTAAGGACTCCCGTTCCCGTGGAAACATGGTGACCGTTCCCATAAGGAATATGGGGATGAGTAAAAGTTAATGCTGTGTCAATCGTTCATTTCCAGTGAACGAATCAATCATCAATCGTTCAATGGAAAGATTCGGTCATTTCAATCAATCATTCAATCACTTGAACTGGCCGAGGCGATCGACCGAAACTGAAACCAATAGACGCTTGAGAACGAGGAACGACCGAAATTGAAACCCATCATTTGCAGTGTAGCGTATAGCGTTGTATTTTTTAATTTTTGTTACTCTCTGTTTACGTTTCGTGTCTACCTACATACATATGTACATAGGTGCAGTCGAGTCAACATCGAAACAGAAACGTAGGCAAGAACCAATAGTATGGTACTGAGTTGTAGATGGGGGATGGTTTTCTTTTTTAGATGTGCATATACATACACACATTACATTCATTTTACGTTTTCAGTGAGAATGGTTTTAAAAAATTCGAAGTCGAAATCTTTCAATATCGCTTCAAAACAAGGACTAGAAAAGTTCTAAATCATTCAAATTCTAAAAGCTGAAAATATAAAATAAACATAAGTATGTATACCTATATGTGCTTCATCTGAAATGAAAAGCATCGCCCACCTACTCAGCAATAGCACCATTCTACGAGCATCAAAGTAGTACTGTAGTACTTGTTTGATTGGTTTCAGTTTCGGTCAATCGTTTCGGGTCTGGTTCAAACGATTGGTTTCAGTCTAGGTCGTTCGTTTGGTTCAAGTGATTGGTGATTGGTTTCAGTCTCGTTCGTTCGTTTCGTTCAAACGATTGGTTTCAATCTCGGTCGGTCTTTTGGTTCAAGTGATTGGTGATTGGTTTCAGTCTCGGTCGTTCATTTCGTTCAAACGATTGGTTTCATTTTCAGACGTTCGGCTCGTACAAATGATTGGTTTCGGTCTCGTCGTTCGTTTCTATCAAATCATTGGTTTCAGTTTCGGTCGTCTTCACCCATCCCATACAAATACAGCATATAATAGTAAAATACCGAGTTTCTTTCAGTGGCGTTCTATGGAAATGATTGAAATGGTGATTGATTGTTTTAGTTTTGTATGATTGCAATCATCAATCATTTCCAGTGAACGGGTCGAAAAGACCGAATCAATCGCGATTGACACAGCACTAGTAAAAGTTTATGTTGCTCGGGGATCATGGAGCATTCCAACGGTGGAAGAATTTTTGAAATCGGTACTGTAGTGTCAAAGTTCCCGTAGACGTTCCTGCTCCCGTGGGAATATAGGGAAAAATATATAGCCTATGTCCTTCCCCAGGTTCTGAACATACTTTGTACAAAAATTAATTTTAATCTGTTCATTAGTTTGAGCGGGAGATGGTAACATAGAAAGGTGAACAGAAAAAGACAGAGGTACTTTTGCATTTATAATAATAGTGAGAACCGGTTACCGTGGGAAAATTCGAATGAAATACAGCCTATATCCGTCTTTAAGTTCAGAACAGTCTTTGTACAAAATTTCATTTAAATCGGTTTATTAGTTTGGGCGGGAGATGGTAACATAGAACGACGGACAGGCAGAGCTTCTTTCACACTTTTTATATTAGTAAGAACTCCCTTTCCCGTAGGAATATGTGGATGAATTAAAGTTTATGTAACTCTGGGATAAAATGTATAGCCTATGTCCTTCTTCAGGTTCTAGACTATCTCTGTACAAAATTTCATTTAAATCAGTTCTGTAGTTTGGACAGGAGACGGTAACATAGAAAACCGGACAGGCAGAGTGACTTTCACATTTATAATATTAGTAAAGATTGTAAGTTTGAGTTTATGATCAAAACTGTATTAAGCTTGAATTAAGCGAAACTAATAAATTTTAAATTTTAGTGATAAGAATTCTTAAATAACTGAGCTAAGGCGAATTATTACACCTCACGTATAAATTTGGTTATTTATGCAAAGTTTTCTTTTTCTTCAACATTTGTCGTTTGCTTGCATTCTTCATCGGACAATTAGTTTCCTTTTGAGAGCCGAACATAGAACATCAGGGGCTGCGGTTGTGATAGCTGTTGGTATGCTGGCGGCACAAGGATAATATGAAGGATACTTGATTGGAAAAGGCATTGGCTATATTTGCAATTGCAGTTTTCCGAAGTCATATTGTTTCACATTCACAGTAGTAGTTTTATTATTTTTTTATTTTCGAGTTGCAAGGAGCTTGGTATATTCTCGTATATTATGTTTCCAGGTGGTATATACAATACCTACCACTTTAAATTTTTGCCTTAAAGTAGAACAAGTGATTGGTTATTCGTGGTATCGTTATACATACATAAGACAAGAGTGAGGTTGAACTGGTGTTGGATATATTTGTTTGATTTTTTTTTATTTAAAAATGAATAACTATTTTTCTCCAGCGAATAAAAACAATCCAAAACTATTCACTTGAACTCGGTTTAAAGCAATGCACTAATAAAAAACATAATAAAGTTTATTTTAACATGAAATAATTAACCTTTATTAAAGAAATTTGCTTTTCTAATCTTTAAATTTATTGCAGCGTTACAGCTCTCGTCAAATTATCCATTACTTAAGTCAAAATCACATAAAATACACAACTTATTTCAGCTACATACCTTTAATTTGTCATGTCTGTCATTCGCTTGTACACACGTTAATACACACAAACATCTTAAAATCAATGAATAAATTAAGAACCAACCACGCGCCTCAGATACTAAAACCCCATAAAATCACCATCGCCACAGGTAACAACAAGTAGAATAATTGTACTCACACACACATTGTTCAGCCATTAAGAAATTCCTTTGCTATGTGATTTTCCGCACTTTTCGACCTTAAAAACAGATTTTGCTTCAATTTAATTAATACCTTGACTAGTTATTGTCACTCTGTCGGTCTCTTGTTGACAGTTTGTATAATTTGTATAGCAATGCATAACATGTTTCAATTAGGATTAGCATCTAAGCCGAGCCAAGATCGACGGCATAGTAGCTGATGTCGGTTTGGACAGAACTTTGCTAGGTGTTTTCAATACAAACACATGTTTTTGCATATTCGGAGTCGCCTTATAACGAGCTAGTATCTTCTGCCCTGTATCTTCATTGAACAGCTGTAGATTGATTTTCATGTACGAAATCATAGCAAGATCGTTAGTAATCAATAAACCTAGTTTTCAGTTTATGTATGTTGGTTTCAGTTAAACAAATTTTTGATATTCAAAGTTATGGCTAGCATAATTTGTGTAAGACTGCTAGTGGTCTTAATGCACATTTAGTGGAAAGGTATATACGCTTGTAATATTTTTTTCATTTGAATGAGTTCTTTACGGATAGATATGTAGATGTAGATAGAATGTTCGATTTATTGTATCATTTTTTTCAATGAATGAAACGATTAGTAAAAATTTTTTTTAACAATTAAAACACTTTTTATACTTCCTCAGATGTACATTTCAGAAGCAACCAGCCCTATCGTGGTAACCGTCGCGTCAGAGCGGAATTCTCTCCGATTCGGAGACATCTTGCTTCGTGGTTCGTGGTAGTTCTCCGGTCGGCCGATCGGACATTCTCTCCGACAAAATACAACGTTTGCCGTTTATATCCGATGCTTTGCGATTAAGTACTTTTGTTGGCTTTATTTTTGACAGATAAAAACAAACATTTCTCCGACGTCCTCCGACAAGTTTGTGCTGCGGAAAGTGTTTCGTTTAAGAAAAAAATATTTATTCAAAATGTAAGTAATACAGAAATAGACTTTATTTGTAGTTATTGTGTTCTTTAATGTATTTTCTGTTTCTAGGCAAAACGAAAAAACCAGTCCCCAGCAATACGAGCGGATGGTGAACCTGCTAAGCGACTATCCCGATATAGCGCAAAACTATACGCAAAGGACTCCAGACACTGTTGCTGTGTTCTGGGAAGATTTGTCAAATTAACTTGATTCATTGGGAGCAAGGCAAAGGGATGTTGGAGGATGGAAAAAGGTATGTTTGCGATCTTTTGTTTTGTGCCTTCATTCATGGTGATTAAATTGTGTTCTATATTTGTTAAAGGTTTGGAGTGACTATAAGTGTAAAAAAAAAAGTCGCAGCAAACAAAAAAGAAATCGCTGGAACTGATGGAGGGCCGTGCAGGCAAAAGTCTTTCACTCCTCTAGAAGAAACTGTGATTGGCCTTACCAATATAGCCAGCTCTGTAAGTGGGTGGCATTGGTGCAACATCCTTTGGAGGGGACAACACATCACACCAAGTGCCACTCAATGAGTCGTCTACTGCAAATACCGCCGACGAAAAAGAAAATCGAAGTGCAACCGGTAAAACTAGGCGATCTGCATCGTCGATTCAATTACTCACAAGGCAGGTGAAAAATCAAGAGAGCTTTCAAAGGAAGTGAAACACTTCTTTCGGGATACGAATAGAACGTTGAGAAAACTCCAACACTCAATCGACGAACTCGGAAAAATAGAAAAGAACTAGCTGAAAGAGACTCAAACCCAAAACACTGAGATGAGGCAAATAGCTTTGCAGAAATCTTGAGCTAAAAAAAAGGAAAACGGAATTTAAAATCGCCGAAACAAACATGTTGGTCGAGTGATTTTTTTTTAGTTTATTTTGTTTAAAAAAATAGTTATAAGTTAATACTTTTTTTTGTTCAGTAATTCTTTCTTTTTCTTGTTCATGTTTGTTGTTTTGCTTAGTTTATTTCAAAAAAACTAAAACTGTGCCAAGGAGGCTAGTGATTTTGTTTCAAAAAATAGTTTAAGAACCAAGGGCCTTATTGCGAGTGTCGTCTAACGTTCGATGCGACAAGGGTCGAAAGCTTCGATAAATTTTCCTTTTGGTATTACGTATCTCTATCGACAAGAAATTCTGTTAACTGTCAATAATAAAAGTAGTCATTGTGAATAAATTCTATAATTTGATATTTGAGTTAGTTTCAGTGATAGTCGAACGCAAAAATACAGACGATAACGATCGAATTCAAAATTGAAAGTATCGAACACTAAGAATTCGCAATACCAAATTTCATTTTCGATGTTCGACTGTCGACAACCGTCGTGTATCGACAGTCAAACGACACTCGCAATAGGGGCCCAAGTTAGCAAATCTTGTGATATTTTTTTTAATAAAAGAAATAAATTTATTTCAAATTAAAGTTATGTATTTAAATTGAGTTGAACTATGTATTTCATTTCGAGTTGTAGCGGCTTCGCTTCGGAGCAAATTCGCCTGAATGTCATGGATTTCCAGTTCCTCTTCCATATTGTTGACGTCATGTTCGAATATTTCATAACTTGAATCGAAATGTAAGCATATGTTATGTAAAGCGCAACAAATGTTCACGATTTGTGCGGTTTTTAGAGATGCATGGTGCAACTGTCTTGCTCCTAACAAGCAACGAAATCTACCTTTCAACAATCCAATGAAACGTTCAACAATGTTACGAGCTTTTCTGTGACATACATACATTGAAACGGCTCCTTGCGCTTTGTGGTGTGGGAGTCCTGTATGGTGTCATAATCCAGGGCTCCAATGGATATCCAGAATCACCTAAAAAAAATACTGATAGTTAATCTGTACTGATTCGAAAGAATATTTTTACCTAGCAAAAAGCTACTTCTTGAACCGCTCAAATACCTTCCTTCAAAAAATCGTCGCTCAGGACTTAAGGCCCAAATATGAGAGTCGTGATTTGCTCCCTGGTAGTTAGCATTAACAGTTCTTATTTTCATTTTGTAGTCGCATATGTATCTACAATAAAAAACAGTTTTAAACCGAATAAATATCGTATAACAGCAAAAAAAACTTACAATCATAACGTTAAGACTGAAATGTCATTCGCGATTCAGAAACAGATGTTTGTTTTCTGCTGGTGCAATAATTTGGACGTGAATACCATCCACTGCCAATAACTCCCGGGAAACCAGTTTTTTCGAAAAAATTTGTTTTCGACAATTCACATTCTTCTTTAGACATACATATGTAAAGATATCCAGTTGCTGCACATGGTCTCTTCCATTATATCTAAATTTTCCTTCAAAATAATAGAGAAAGTCGACTGACCAACTGGGCACTCAAAATCTTTTCCAACACCATGTTGGTAGTTTCCTTCGGCAAAAAATCTTAGGCAAGCTGCTATTTTATGCTCTGGAGTAACACAATCAGACCTTTGATTTGTTTTATTTTTTTCCTTTATCTGCTTCAAAACATAAGCAAACGCACTTTTATTTTGGCGAAAGTTTTTCTTGAAACTGAAAGAAAAATGTAGAATTAAATATACATAGTAGATTAAGATACTTTTTTTACTCACGCCGCGTCAGATAGTTCACGTATATTGCTTTCGTTTCGCAGTCTTGTCCTATTTTCCTTTTTTTGTAACCTTTGCTCGTTTAATTCAGCGTCCTAAAATAATGCAACACTTTCCATTTTTATGACAATAGTAAACAATTTTTTTCAATTTATTCTTTCTTTGACACTTGGATAAACCAAAAACATGTTTGGAAATAGGGAAGGAACTCTATTCGATAGTTTTGACTTAAAAATCGGTGTATCAAATTACAATTCTAAAAAACGCTATCGCAATAAATCTGAAAAAATTACTTCTTATTTTTAAAAAAATACACTTTCTAGCCGATTTTTTTTTTTTTTTTTTGCTGAAAACGATAATGGTGTTAATTTTATAAGAAACTATCGAAAAGATATCGCATTTTCGATAAATCGGTTAATTAGCACTCCTCTGTCTGAACTTTAAATCCATCTCAATGCGTTGCCGCATTGGTGAAAAATTTCTTACGATGACAATTTCCTCGAAGCAAAATTGAGTCTCCGAAAATGGATGCGTTGCGGAGAAAACTCCGCTCCGACAGTTACTACGATAAGGCCAAATGCTTCCATCGTCAGTGAGATTTATAAATTAATTAGCTGTGCGTGCCCAGGACTTCGTCCGCGTGGAATAGTGCTTTCGGCAGCATTTTTAATTTTTTAGGCTACTTATTTTGCAAATAAGACACATTCATGCGTTTTAGTAAACTTTTGTTATATAATTTTGTTTCAGTTTATTTTTGCACACGACTGGACGGTCACGTTCTTACTCTTTCCATCTTTTGTCAAATAAAAAGTTTTTGCGAGTTTGATACACTCTTTTCTGTGGCGATCCAGGATTTGGGTAAGGGGGGGCTATTACTCAAAATTTTATTTAAGTATATACATCATTGCATTGCATCTTTTGACAGCGATTTCGAAATCGCCTGTCACATTATGAAATGAGTTAATTCGATTGTTTTGGCCTTGAGTAGGGAACTGCAATCTAAAAACCAAGATCTAGGTGATGCTACTATTAGCTGGTAGATGACTCTTTGAATGAATTTACGTACAAACGCGAAAACGCAGATTCTACTTTCCACGTTATTTATGAACATATTGCTGGAATTTGTTCTGAATACGAAATCACAATGAAATTACCACGCCGCCGCGCCGCCGCGCGCCGCCCACCGTTGAAATCAACAATAAAAATCGTTGCAGCGTTCAAGCACAAAGTATTAAAGACTACTACAGAATTTCTTCCTACATTCCGTTTCTTGGTACGTTCATTTCTCAACTCAAAAGTTGGTTCTCGGAACACAAATCCTTTTTCCAAAGTTCCGGGCAACTGTTTCTTAAACAAGAATTTAACGAAAAGAAATGCGGTGACTTCTACACATTTTACAAGATATATCGGATTGTTCGAAAGAAAATTTTCTGTCAGAAGTCAAGATGTGGAGACAACGAATCCAGGGCCAGAAAATCCAAAATGCGCTTGATGCTTTACTGGTTAGTATCTTTTGATCAAAAATTTACATACAAAAAAGTTTATATGTGACGCGATCCGAGAAAAGGCACCTTCTAGGCAAAAGTGAAAGCTTACACGGCACGCTCTGTAAGACGCTGATGTACCATTCAAACCCATCCATGTAAGAAATCGTTTCTCTGAATTTATATTTTGTGAAATAATAGCGATGTTACAATTTCTGATTGCGCTTCATGAATATTCAGTAAAAAAGCTTGTGTAATCAATCATGATCCAACAAACGATTTTTTGCCTAGTAAGTCCCTTTTATCGCAAGTCGTTCAAGATCAGTTTAGTAGTTGGGGCGGGAGATGGTAACATAGAAAGGCGAACAGACAGAGCTAGTTTTACATTTATAATATTAGTGAAGACTGGTTCCCGTCGGAATATTCAAATAAAATGTAACCAATGTCCTTCTTCACGTTCTAGATCATCTTTGAATAAAATTTCATTTAAATCGTTTCTGTAGCTTGGGCGAGAGATGGTAACATAGAAAGACGAACAAACAGAGTTACTTTCGCAAAATTTCATATCAATCAGTTTAGTAGTTTGGGCGGGAGACGGTAACATAGAAAGTCGGACAGACAGAATTACTTTCACATTTATAATATTAGTTAGGATTTATCTTGAACTGTTAAAAATTTTACTAATCTTTTCATTTATTAGATAACAAAAACATGTGGATTATCTCAACTACAAAACTCATAATTTTTTTTATCACAAATTATTTATTGCAGACAAACAAACACATATAGCATTTGTCTTTGCGACACCACCGATTGACATCATATATATGTATATGTAAATAAGTACATAAAACAGAATAGAGCAAGAAGAATATAGGAATTTGTTGTTTTTATTTTGAAAATATCATTATTATTATGAGAAATCGATTGTATAAAAAGTGTGACGGGTAGGACATCAAATTACCTTGCTTTTGAGAGTTCACTTACACCTTTCGTAATAGGCAAGAAATTATGAAACTTTTGTTAAATAACCTAATTTTATATGGTTCCTGATACTGTACAGATTAACTATTAGTATAATTTACACAAATACCTCGTAAAACAGAAATAACATGCTTCTCAATGCTTGTGACGGGTGTGACAGTACTTTTGTGACGGGATGGACGAGTAATAGTTGGCCATACAAGTGTATATGTATACAGGGTGATTCGCATAAGGTGTGACAAAAAGATAGGGTGTGTAGGTTGGACCTAGACAAGCAAAAAATCGTATGGGAGGGGGGGTCCATTTTCCCCCGTTTAGGCGGGAGGGGCAATTTAAGAAAAAAATCACTAAAAATGGGAAAAAAATTATTTTAAAAGAACGGTAATACCTGCAGAGTCGTGCTATAGCATTTTGAAAAGCCAAAAACCTATACATTTATTTAAATTTTAAAATAAGTTGTTCAAATGAATAGTTTTTGAAATATTAATTTTCAAATTCAAAATTTTGAAAAAAAAAACATAATTTTTTTTTTCAAACCATTTTTTTTCAAAATTTTACATAATTAAGTAGTATTTTTCTGGCTTATTTTCAATGCTCTTATTTATTTTTGATCAAACACAATAAACCGGATGTCAAAATAAACTGTAGTTTTTGAGAAAACCAAAAATTACAAAAACGACTTTTTTAAATTTTTTGTTTTCATTAAGTTTTTTTTTCGTTATTGGATTTTTAAGTGAATTCTCAATAAAAAAAGTAAAGAGAAAATTCATCCTTTATTTCGTAAGTTCACTTAAGAATCCAATAACGAAAAAAAAACTTAAAAAAATTAAAAAATTTTAAAAAGTCGTTTTTGTAATTTTTGGTTTTCTCAAAAACTACAGGTTATTTTGACATCCGGTTTTTTGTGTTTGATCAAAAATAAATAAGAGCATTGAAAATAAGCCAGAAAAATACTACTTTATTATGTAAAATTTTGAAAAAAAATGGTTTGAAAAAAAAAATTATGTTTTTTTTTCAAAATTTTGAATTTGAAAATTAATATTTCAAAACTATTCATTTGAACAACTTATTTTAAAATTTAAATAAATTTATAGGTTTTTGGCTTTTCAAAATGCTATAGCACGACTCTGTAGGTATTACCGTTCTTTAAAAATATTTTTTTCCCATTTTTAGTGAATTTTTTCTTAAATTGCCCCTCCCGCCTAAACGGGGGAAAATGGACCCCCCCCTCCCATACGATTTTTTGCTTGTCTAGGTCCAACCTACACACCCTATCTTTTTGTCACACCTTATGCGAATCACCCTGTATACATATATTTTTTTTTTTTTTAATTACTTTAAATCAGCTCTGTAATGAATTATTTAAGTGTTAAAGTAATCTTTTCATTTCATAAGAATTTATAATGTTCTATTCTCCAAATATGGATTTAAATATAAATTATTTTTCATGCGTACGGTGTCAGTTTTGCTGGAATGACCCCATTAAATTTTTTTTATGAACCTGCAACTTTAAGCGTCTGAGCTTTATTTATATACTTATATAAATACTGGTTTCAGAGGAAACTGCACTCTTTTAAACTAAAATGACAAATCAGTGGAATCAAAGGAATACGGGAAATCAAAACGTGTTCTCCTTTTTCCGTTCCAGTTATTATTAAATTTTTTATAGTGCCGAACCCAGATGTGTAATCTGTAGATGTGTATAGAACTCCCCCACCATGTCAAACATAACTTATTTGTTTATATGGTTAATAATCTCATCAGTCGGCGCCAATATACATAATTCTTTCACCCAGCCATTTCCAATTGCCAATATTTATTTGTGGTACCCGTGGTGTGATGGATAGCATGTCCGTCTGTTAATCCAGAGGTTCGAGTTCGAGTCCCAACAGAGGCAAAAATGTTTTTTCCACGGGTATCGCCTTTCGCGAGTAATTGGCAAGTCCTCCGTTAGTATTCATTGCCATGAAAAACGCTTTCTCGATTAGCCGTTCGAAACCGGCAGAAAATTGTAGGTCCCCTTCCATTCCCTCACAAGGCATGGTTGTGAGAAATGCGCTAGGCCCAGGAGCTTCTCGCTCTGTTGCGCCACCCTATTTATTTTTATTTTTTTATTTTTAATATTTATTTGAAGATCAAGATAGACATTTCTTCTCAGGTGGACTGTGGTTGACACAAATCATCTCACGGTGAAAGAACATAGATCGACCCAGAAGTTTCAAGGTTCCCGTTTACGGTGTCGTTCCCGTAGAAATATAAAATTACTTATATAGTCTATGTCCTTCCTCAGGCTCTAGGCTATCTCTGAACAAAATTCCATTAAAATCGGATGAAAGATGAAAAAACACGTACAGACAGAGTTGATTTGGGACTAATAATGTTAGCAAAGACTTCTTTTCCCGTGGGAATATGAGTGTCATTTCTGTCATTTGCTTATTACACGGGAATAGTGTAACATTCTAACGGTGGAAGAATTTTTGAAATCGGTGCTGTAGTTTCCAAGTTCCCGTTCCCGTGGGAATATAAGGATAAAACATATGGCCTATGTCTAAACTCTAGACTGTAGACTCTAGAGTCTAGACTGTCTTCGTACCAAAAATCATTTGGTAGCTTGGGCGGGATATGGTAACATAAGTAAGGTAACAATAAGATTATCTTGATTTATTTTTCTATATCAAATCTTATTATCGATATTTTTGGATCTTATAAAAATGGCATATTAACTTTATAATTTATTGTCTCCTAATTTTTTTTTTACTTCACTTCCCATTATTTTTGATGATTTCTCATTTTCAATTTTTGCTTTTAGACATTCCACTGACCTTAATCGATTAGTTCTTTCTTTTAAGACTTCTTTTGTTTTTTCGCTATTTTGATTGTGATTTTGCATCACTACACTCGGGGGAATGTTTTGGACAGCACTAATTTCAGCATAATGTTTTTAGTTTGTTTACTTTTCTTATTTCACTAGCTGATTCTTTCTCACTCATGAACTTTAAGTTTCAACTCACAACCTTGGTGACCATATATTTTTTAAGACAATACGGGACACAATTTTTTTAAATTAATGAAAATATTTTATTTCTTTTTAAATACTACAATAAGTAGATAACAAAAATTACATCAATATGTACATTGTACAACATATTTCATAGGTTAACAATTTCTTCTTTATAAAAGAAAATAAAGGCATAAATATAAATTTACTTCATACTTTGTAAAAAAAATATTTTTTGCCCAGGTCGTTAGTTAAATTTTTCACTGATGTGAATTTTTTTTCTAAGACTTCACCATTATCCTTAATGAATCATAAAAAAAATTACAGTCTTTTTCGTAAAATAACTTAAGCAAAACAATAGACTTAATTGTTTCTACTTCATTCGGGTTTTTTCTTGCGTCCACAAATGATTTATTATCGAAAATATTCGTTCAGGAAGACTCAAAATATAATCGGTAACCATTCTTTCGTTCCATTGTTAAATTTTTGCGAGCTAACATATTTTTTAAATAAGAAACTTCGTCAAGCAATGAAATCGTTTGCATTTTCTAGTATGAACGACAGTCCTTTTTGAACTTCCGGCCACTCAATTGATTTTTGGAGACATACCCATTGAAAATATCTGGCGTACCTAGACCTACCTAAATTGACAAGTCTACTTCTCAAGTTTTTAATATGAGAAGTGAACCACGTTCTGTTAATGGCACCACATTCTTCCAAATTAATTAAATTCTGTTTAATGGTGAATGAAGTGAACATTCTCCATTCTTTCTTTCAATTCGAAAGAATGGAGAAGCAAGAGATGTCAAAACATTAAATACAAGCGAATACAACAACAACGCAAGACGGAGCTGGACAAGTTAACTTGATTTTAACTCTTGCGGCTCCGGCTCCGTATGCGTATGCGTATGCATTATGTTCAGCCAGTTGACTTGCAATTTGGTTGTGGATTTCCATGATAGTTTTGTTATCCCCTTCTACCTGCAAAATTGCACTATGGAACAAAGAGGAGACTGTAGTCTGTTCTTTTATTCTTGGATGTTACGCGATGTAACATCGGGTAACATTATGTCGTTCCTAAATGCAAAAAAGTTACGAAATTTTACATCGATGTCGTTCCTAAATGCAATGTTGAACTGTCAGAATGTTACGCTTCGTAACTTTTTCCAACTCATCTCTGGGACTTGAGTTTCGATGTTGATCTGTCAAATTCCTCTAGAATTGTTGTTGCTCAGATTTGTTTTGGTTTTTTTTTTTTTTCAATTAATCTTTCAAAATTCTGTAAGCAGTTATTAATCAATCTTGTTCATTTCAGAATTCTTTTTTCTTCATCAAAAACGAATTTCTTTTCGCTGGTTTTATATTTTAAGAAATACTTTATTCTTATTTTTGACAGACCAACAAAGTGTAACATCGAGTCGTTCCTAAATGCAATCATGATTTTTTAACAAAGTCAAACATACACAACAACAACGATGATTTTGACACTACAGCATCGCGTAACATCGAAGCCACAAAAGAACGCCCTACTGGTTATGCAAAAACATCAACCACAACTCTGATTTCGGGTCTTCAAAAAACATGTGCATGGTTACAAAAGTATCTACATATTTGTAACAAAGAGTTAAGATGTGCAGATGTGCTGTTGTGCATATGAAAATTTTTTTCATTAGATATTCTTGAATATTTTGGTTTTGTGGGACTTTGCGGGACAAATTAATCAACGCAGGACATTTTCCGGAACAATTTATGGTGCGGGAAAACTATGTGAAATGCAGGACAGTCCCGCACAATCCGGGACGTATTGTCACTATACTCATAACTCTTTTTTTATCTCATCTTCTTTTGCAGCTCTGTTTTCATTTACCACTAATTTTATTAGTTTAATTATAAATAGGTGCTGTATGCACCAATACCACTTCATTTATTTTATATACAGGGTGTCCCGTAATTCGTGTATTATCCTTTGGGGTGTGATTCTTGGTCATATTCTAAGAAAAAAAATGTTATACAGTAAAGCCCGTTTATCAGCTTTGACATCACTTTTTGACAATTTAAAAAAAGACTAACTTTGGTGTACCATGATCTGTGTTAAATTAGATATCTCTGTCAATACTGATGATAGAGACCTAATCTTAGACGTAATTTTTTGTAGAAATAATAGTCTTTAAAACTGTTTTTAAGTTGAGCTCCTATAGGCTTAGAGTTCCCAGATTTTCAAGTGGTGTTCAAATTTTCTTCCCGAAACAAGGTTTTGACTTTGAGGTCATTTTTTTGAAGAAAATGCCTGGTAAACATGGAATTTGTTTATATTTTTATTTTTGACAGATGAAAAAAACAATAATAAAAAAAAAATCTGTAATAAGTAAACTCAAAAACCCATACATTTTATGATACTTGAAAAAATACAAAACGGGTAAAATTAAAAAAAAAAAAAAAAATTAAAGCTTTGAGGTTTGTTTGAATAAATCAATAATATGGGCACTTTTAGTAGTTTTTTATGTATCTTATACAAATACAACTATAACAAGTGCTCAAAGTGCCCTCGTTCGTTTTGAATTCCTCAAAGTCAAAACTTTGTTTCGGGAAGAAAATTTGAACACCACTTTAATCGCACAACGATATCGCGCTGGTTTGCCCAATGCTTTAGTGCTTCTTGAGTGGATTCTCACTTCAAATCGAGAAGTAGCTGTCTCTTCTCAGAATCATTAGATATTTTTGCACTAATGGAATGGTTTGAGAATGCTCCTGAAAGCTCCTGGACGGTTCTTTTCGTCCAAGCGACATAAATATATCTGTTTTTAAGTGTCATTTAACCAAATACACAATTCGAGCGTCCCTTTTTCAATATATTTTTTAACCTTCTTCTTAGCAACTCTAATACACACGTGCGTCTGTTCAATACGGATTTCATTATACCTATAAGTACGTTCCCGAAGTCTTGTGAAAAGTGTATGATGAGAGCACCTCCTATTGGGATATCATACAGCACACAACCTCATTCTTTCACGCCTTGTACCATATCCGAAACCATAACAGAAGTTCATATCTGTGAATTCTTCCTGGGAAAAACTTGCCATTGATTTGCATTTAAGGGTAGACGCGCAAAATTCATATAAGTTTTCAAAATATTGTTTCGAGTATTAATTCTAGCTAGGTAAAAATTTTTGGTGGTATGGTATGGCAAACCTTTTTTAATTGGGGTCAAGAGGTGCAAAGGGCAGGTATTCCAATTTAATATTTAGCTAGTCCAGCTTCGTTTTTTTATTAGGTGCTAAGAAATCTGATGTTAAGTTATGCAAAAAAAAATTTGAAATGGAAAAATCTGCTCAGAGAATGAATGGAATCCGGCCAGGATAAAACCAAAAAAAAATTAAATTCTCTGAAAAAACTGAGAAAGTTTTCCAATTTGGGTCTCTTTGTTTGGCTCAGAACTTTATGATAAGAGCATTGACTATTGAAAGAAAAAGTGATCCTCAATAAGACAGAATTTTGTAAAACTTAGTTTAAAGAAATTTTTTTTTTATTTTAATTTTGAAACTGTACCACTCGTTAACAATTCACCAAATCAACTTGAACTTAAATTTGAATCTTAGATCAAAGTAGGTACCTACTAGCTTTTGAAAACATTAAAGTATGTGGCCACTAAGCTTAGTTCATTTTTAATAGTTTTTTTTTTGCTAGTCACTTTCTAATAAAATTGCCCCTTCCGCCGAAAAGGACGGAGATGGACCTACCCCTCCCACACGATATTTTTCTTGTCTTGACCCAACCTATCCATCCGGAGAGTTATCACATCTTTGCAAAACACCCTGTATGTTAATGATTCAAAGCAACAAAGACGAAAACATAAGGATCCAGTTCTGGCAGGACCAATAGCGTGTGAATTGTTTCGTTTCATATTTTATAGCGATAGGTGATTCGTAGATTTTTCTGTTATGCACCTGTATATAGTAAATCATTTGAATTGATTACCTTCTTTCAGATTCTTCCTTTCTTGTTTCTGTCTTTCGAAATAATTTTTATGAACTCAATTAGGACCATTAGTGCATAATTATAATCATACACATTGGAGTGTGTAGTATGTTGACCTTTTTTTCAGTCTCAGCCGATACTCCCAGTTGACATTTATATTTATGGTGGAACATGGTTGGCACTTTTTTGTTATACACAAATCCACTATCTATAGAGGGTTCTTTTGTACGAAGGATGTCCGCTAATATACTGCGAGAATAGAATTTAAACGTGACTGATAACCTGTATCTTCTATGCTATGACAGACTATCTTCTATATGCTCTTCGCTCTTGCCTTACGTTATTTAAATTTCACATTTAGCTAAATTTGTCATGAGAAGTAAGAAAACATTTTATTTTGAAAAGCTCGCTGTACGTTCTTCATTTGCACAAATCTTTTGCAAAATTTAGAAAAACTCGCTGTTTGTGGTTCATTTGCAATTTATTTGCGATGTGTACCCTTTTTTGGTTAAAGTTGACCCCAAAAGGTTAATTCTCAATTTCAATCACTTTTGAAAGGTGGAATATTCTTGAATAAATTTAAAATGCGTCTGAGTACCTTATATTTAAAGAAGTGTTAGGTATAGCCTTTTTACAACTTTGGACAATTTTTTTCCTAATCAAGAGGGAAATGTTTACGTTTCCGGCAGGCGAACTTTTTGTGCCTTATCTGTTTTTTTCTGATGTAATGTTCACTTTAATTTCTTCATCGATAACATTTCGTATGCTCACTACGGAGTAAGAGAATACAAAGGGTGTTTTGTTTTTAGATATTGACTTGGTAATCCATTTAAAAAAAGGCGTTTTAAGTTTTGTAAACATTTCCCCGCTTTGCTACAACGAAAATCTCCCAAAACACACAATGCGTGTTTTAAAAGACACATCAGTCTTTTTTTTCTCAGGCCAATACAGAGCGAAACAGAAGCAGTGTAAGAACAGGACTTTCGGCGGTTGTTGTCAAAAAAGCAAAAAAAAAAAAAAAAATCGATTTTTGTTTTTTCAATACAAAATTGATTAGATTTTATTTAAACAAGTTGACCTCAGGTAAGAAATTACGATCCTTTTTTTTGAAGAAATGCTTTTTTATATCGTTTTTCATTGATGAAAAGAGTTACTACTTTTGTGAAAAGATCTTCTCTTTTTCCATTTTTCCAATGTTTCATTGAAAAAAGAGTAGTTCTGGAGTTACTCTAAACGCCAAAGATCTACTCCCAATCGGTTGGGAGATCTACCATTGTATATAAAAACTAAATAAACTTAAAACTAATATAATTGAAAGATAACTCTAAAATTTTAATAATTATTTATAATGTGTATTAAAATTAAAATCACACACATTTCATATTTCACTTCCAGGAAAAAAGTTCAATTAGCGGGAAATTAACATTTTGTTTTCTGGAAAAAAGTACCTTTCGTTTTTTTTTTAATTTCTCTTAAACCAAGAAAATTTTTTTGTTAGGTTTTTTGCTCTGAGTAAATATTAATAAAAGCATTGAACATGGAAAGAAAAAATGGCCCTTTGTGGGGCAAAATTATGAAAAAAAAAAAATTAATTAATAATTAAAATAATTAAGAAAAACATATTTTCTTTTTTTCAAAATTTTGACTTTGAGGCTTGATCTCTCCAAAATTTTTCACTTAGTGAACTCAAATTAAAATTTTTCTTTAAGAACAGAGCAATAGCTTTCAAAAACACTAAAGTATGAGAAATTAAGTGACTTAGTTGATTTTTAATAGTTTTTTTTTTTAAATGGTGTAAATTTCATATAACATTGCCCCTCTCGCCTACACGACAACTTTTTTTTGTCTTGAACAAACCTATCCATTCTTATCCTTTGGAAAACCGTATCTAAAACACCCTAAATAAATAAAATAAAATTCTAAAAGTTAATAATTAATTTTAAAAATAGTTAAAAAATTGAGAGCGGTGAAATTTTTTTTTTTAACTTTTTTCTATACGCTATTCAAAACAGATTTCCGAAAATTTCATGAAAATCCATGGACTGGCCTTGGATTCCTAGGTAAAAAGCTTACGGCCCTCCACTATATCTTTGTGCCTCTGTTTTAACATGAAAAATTTGTTAGCCCAAAAACAAACCATTGCTTTTCCGATAATTTGGTATCTGCTGAATTCATATCTGGTCTGAAAATGGCTCTATTACATAAAATTTTTGAGATATTTGGCTTCAAAAAATGAGATACATAGTCATGCATTATTTTGAGGACTCTTGCAGAAATTAGAGTAAGAAAACATATTTTGGAAGGTTTGGGACTTAAGACAATGAGCTTTCTAATTCCAATTTCCTTTCGAGACTGCACTTAGGCCACAAAATAATGTATGACCCTGTATTGCAACTTTTGAAGCCAAATATCTCAAAAATTTGATACTAAATCATCGGAAAAGAAATGGTTTGCTTTTGGGCTAACATATTTTTCATGTTAAAACAGAGGCTCAAAGATAGCAAAAACTGGATTTTTTCGATTTTGAACGCCTAATATCTCAGAAACGCGAGCTGTTAGGTAAATTCTGAGCTCATATTTAGATTCAGGCGAAGCAAAAACCTATAAAATAATATAGTTTGCTTTTGGAAACAACCAAAAAGTTCAATTTTGTAGACCAGTGTATAATGAATGGAAGCCCCACCATGTATAACATTTTACAAAGATCAGGAGGAATGGCAAAAGTATTGCAGCAGGTGTTATTTGCTGGTGACTTCCGGCAAAAACCTTCGGGTAATTCCTCGATCTACTGATGCTGACGAATTGAAATCTTCATAACGTTGTGGAAATATGTGAAAACGCTTTCTCTCAAATGTAAGAGTCTTATTGCAGAATGATTCAACAGCTGCAGAATTTTTCAAGCAATTATTGAAAATTCGAAATGGAGAATTACCTCTTGATATTGATGGTCAAATAAGATTGCCACATAATTTTTGATCGTTATCAGAATCGAATGCTACGTTACTGCAAGGTATGTTTCCTAATATTGTAACTAATTAGCAAAATTAAGATTGGTTAAGCCAAAGATGAATGTTGGCATGTACGAATAGAGATGTTATAAGTATTAATATGGAAGTTATGAACAAAATACCAGGTAAAAATCTATTGATACTGCCATGAATCCGGATGAAGCTGTGAACTATCCAATCGAGTTTTTAAGTTCATTGGATCTACCAAGTATTCCGCCTTACTATTTACAATTAATTTGTGGTACCCGTGGTGCGATGGTTAGCATGTCCACCTGCTAATCCAGAGGTTCGAGGTTTGAATCCCAGCAGAGGAAAAATGTTTTTCCACGGGTATCGCCTTTCGCGAGGAATTGGCAGGTCCTCCGTTAGTAAATTCACTGCCATGAAAGGCGCTTTCTCAATTAGCCGTTCGGAACCGGCCCAAAATTGTAGGTCCCCTCCATTCCCTCACAAGGTTTGGTTGTGAGAAATGCGCTAGGCCCAGGGGCTCCTCGCTCTGTTGTGCCTCCCTTTTTATTTATTTATTTATTTATTTTATTTATTTACAATTAAAAGTAGGCATTCCAATTATAATGTTAAGAAATCTAAATCATCCAAGATTATGTAATGGCACCCGATTAGTAGTTAAACGATGATGAATAGGTATGTTATTGAAGCGATAATTTTAACTGGTAAACTTAAAGTCGAAGATGTCTTAATACCAAGTATACCATTGATTCCACCTGATCTACCATTTGAATTTAAGCGTTTGCAGTTGCCTTTTCGTATTGCTTTTGTCATGGCAATTAATAAGTCTCTATGTCAAACGCTTGAAATCTGTGGTATACATTTGGAGCATCCAGTTTCTCATGGCCAACTTTATGTTGGTTATTCCCGAGTTGGAAAACCATCCGCTTTATTCATTTATACCAACTATGGAAAAACCAAAAATATTTCTTATCGAAAAGTATTGAAAGCAAGAATATTCAATAAAACACCTTTCAAACAAAAAAAAAGGAATATTTTGCTTTTTATTTTCGCCCTGCGAAGCGGGCGGGGTTTGCTAGTCTTTTATAAGCAATAGAACCTTCAAAGTAAATGTGGACGGATACGACTCCTCACTTATGAAATTAGACAATGGTACACCACAAGGTTCCCCGCTTTCTGTAATCCTATACAACGCATAAATGTACATAGACTCCCTGATAGTTGAACATTCCCATCCTACTAACAACCTTGACTTAATCAGAATATAACAACACTTACGTTGTCTCTTCAGGTCGCCCTATTAACCTGGTTCGGGTGACCTGAAGAGACAACGTAAATACTCTTGATCAAGTGGACTTTACTATGTTTAATTGGGCTGAAAAAATAGGTGCAATTATCTCTACTTCTAAAATTGAGACGCTTCATCTCCGTTGGAAAAGAAAATGTATCTGTGACAACATTACTTTACGTAACACTTCTATTCCATTGAAGAAAGAAACCAAAATTCTTTCAGTTATTTTACAAAGAACCTGAAATGGGACAGACAAGTTAAAAAAGTGGTAAATGTTCTGAAAAGCCGAAACAACGCGCTAAAAATGATTTGTTCAAAACGAAGAGTACCACATATGGAAACATAACATCGCTTCAGATAGCAAAAGCCCTGATGGAAAATACACTTCAGCACAGTTTGACAATGTTTATGTGGAGTGCAAAAAAGAACACACATATCAAATCAACTTCCAGAATATGCGGATTGCTACCTTGCTGAGCTAGCTGCAATTTACAAACTCATATCTGTCGCCCAACAAACCTCTGAACGTTACTTAATTCTAACAGACAACCCCGGTATACTCAGTGCCTTAAGAAATGCCACAATTAAATGTCCATCTCTTGAAATTCTAAGAAACTGCTTGTTCCACCACAGAAACATCATAATTGCTTGGATACCAGGACACTGTGGAATTAAAGGTAATGAAGCCGCCGACTTGGTAGCAAAAATGGTATTCAATATCCACTTATCATAGACTATCCGAAATTACACCAACTTTTGAAAAGAGCTTTTAATCATATCCAAAAGAAAGAACTCATGGAAAAATGGAAAATATTAGAAACATTTCTGCGAAAACATCAACCCGTGAATACCCGTATCCGGTACAACCAATCCTTAAGTAGAGAAGAATGCATAGGGAAAACTCTGTTTACAAGCAAACACTATTTCACTAGCGAGGCCCAAGAGCAATGCTCAAATTGTGGGATAGCTCTTACAATTTGGCATATTTTCGTGGAGTGTCCTGTTTCTCGCCAAATAAATACATTCACAGACAATGTACCCGATACTCTAGCCAACATCCTGAATCCATCAGATGTTAACTCCATCCGTTGCATCAAAGCTGCCATATCCGCACATCAGAAGTTTGAAGAGATTTAAATTAGTTTCATAATCATAATTTTTATTTTACTTTTTACCTTCTTTCAAAATGTACAAAATTAACATAATTCTTAAATTCTAATTAAGCTAAAGAAGGGTAACATATATACTAACTACCTACCTTGATGCCTTAAAAATAAAATGAATTTACAAATTTATTTTATAATTTATTTCAATAAATAAAATAAAATAAACTATAGTTCAAGATATTCCATATTTGCCCACTTTGCATACCGACTTTGTTTAATGATGTTATAAACTTTGTTATATTTATTCCAAATCTTAAATTCGTATTTCGTAGAAGGTACGCTGTCAAACAGAGAAAGCATCCAAATTCAAATAGACAGACATGGGTACCTATTAGCCAAGATTCTTATCCAACCGCACACGAATGCTCCATTTATGATAATAAAATCTTATTTTAGTGCGACAAAATGTCTGAACCTTACCAACCCGCTTCGTTGTTGTTATTGTAGGCAGAGAATTATATGAATGGTGGTATGGCCTCAGGCACATTTGATTTCAACAAATAATTTTGCTTCAAATTAGAGGAGTCTTCGTACGAATTGTATACTTCCCTACATTTTTGCCATATCCCCATACCCCGTATCTGCTTGACTCTTTTTTTTGTTCAGAAGGAAAAAGCTACAGTCATCGTCTGATATTTGAAATGACTCATGCATAATACCGGATGATAGTTCCGCTTTTGTTTTGGTCTTTTACTGTCTGTCAGGGTTCACCCAGGACAGATTTGGATGGAGGAACTATGAATCTGCTCGAGGTCGGGCATATAAATCTATACGTAGAAACTTGTTCACCTCCCACAGTGCGCTGTGTGCATGGTGGCATTGTTAGTTAATGTTCTTTGAAACAGTAGCATGTACTGATGATTAGCTTTTATGCTGAATATTGTTAAAATATTTTTACCACGTTTCGGTGGCAACATGTATATTGTATATATAAATGCATATATATATATACATATATGCATTTATAGAAATATACATATAAAATTTGAACTCCTGCTCTTGATATACACTGCAGATAGGTTAACAATACTGGAGTCGATTTTTATAAAATTCTAGGCAGCCAGGTCTTCGTTTTGCTTGACGCTCTTGATGGCGATACCAATACCATTAATAGGTTATCTTATAAAGCAGATATGTAAATGTGCCAATACTTAATGTGATCCCATCATCGTAAAAATGATAACGAGATATCTTCCCTTGACATGCTACTCGCTCAGAGCTTGGATATGAACTTTGTGGCCAAGACTTGAATATTAAATAGAAAACCGTGAAAAGAATTTCGTAAAAGCAAATATTGGTTTTGTTTTTTATAAAATTCTTAGCTTCTCTTCCACTTAGTTTTATCAAAGTGAAGAATTCTTATGGTTCATAAACTTTTTTTTAGGTGCAATGCAATAAGCCCCGCGGCAATAAGACCCGTGGGCCTTATTGCTAAAAAAAATGGAAATAACACCCACGGGCTTTGTTTCCACTTTGAAGGGGCAATAAGACCCACCAAAGAAAAGAATTTAGGCCCATGTCTTTTGTTGCCATTTTGAAGCAGCATTTATATGAGTCTAATGCATATGGGATCTAAAAATTAGTTTTCCTTCTTAGAAAGGATTAAGAACATAGTGGTCGCGCCAAATGTATATATTCTAGTTTCCTTTTATTTGAAGGAAAAACATTTTGAGGTACCGAAAGACATTGCTCAAAAATTTGGGCACTTATTTCAGCTGTCAATGGATATGAATTCATAGCTCACGCTGTCTCCCACTTTGTGACAAAGCATGATAGCCATTAATAGCTAAATCTACTTTCTTAATGTTTGTTTTGCTCTTAGATACAAATAGACAAATTTCGTTCGCTTCGATTCGCTTTTTACTCACGTATAAAATAATGAAGCTAAAAGCGAAGCGGAAAAAATTTTCTCAAGGGAGTATGGATGTGTGGTGTAAAAATAAAAATTCGCGCGAATTTAAACATACATACTCCCTTGAGGAAATTTTTTCCGCTTCGCTTTTAGCTTCATTATTTTATACGTGAGTAAAAAGCGAAGCGAACAAAATTTGCCTCCGGGTAATACGGGCTTGTGGTTGAACTTAAGAAATTCGCGCGAACTGATCGCACTAGACATATACTATATGATGCATAGTTCCATAGATATTTCTTATGGACGTGTGTTCCTCTTTGGTATGCCATAATCCACAATCAAAGCTTGAACTTATGTCAGTGGAGTTGCGTCCCTGTGCCAGTTTATTCACATTGAAAATAAATAAAAGTGCAAACGGTGTGACTTCGTTCCAATACGAAATGATATTAGAGTTCGAAGAAAAGGAACTAACGCCCGCGGCTCTTACTGCCATTTCATCATGGAAATAACCCCCGTGGGCCCTATTTCCAAAACAAAGAGGAATTAAGACCCACGGGTCTTATTGCCACGGGCCTTAATGCACTGCACCTTTTTTTTACCATGCCACATTCTTCCATTCAACTTACAGTACGTATACGTATGTGTCAGTAGAAATGTTATGTCCAGGTTGCACAACCAGCCATACCTATGGCCAAAATTGTAAATTAAAAAAAAAAAAAAAAAAATAGTTTTAAAAATTTGTCTGTTTTAATTCTCTTAGTTGAACTATAACAAAAAAAAAGAAAGACAAAAATACGTTTTTCTCCTTGGATCATAGAAGTGTGTGCCTTAAAGGGTTAATTCTCATTGCACTAACGACCCTTCTTTTCGAGGTCATGAAAACGTTGATAAATCGTCAACTGGTGATTTGATGGGTTATCTCACCGAAAAGTTGAACCAATCCTTACATTGTTTTGGAGAAAGTAACATCATTGCGCTTGATATTTCTAAAGCATTTGATAGAGTTTAGCATCAGGCTCTTTTATCGAAAATGCGTACTTTTGGCGTCGATAAGTCTCTTCTTCGTTGGATTAAAAACTACCTTCCCGAACGTTCAATACAAAATGTATTGGATGGCTTCAAGTCTGATACCCACTTCATAAATGCTGGTGTACCCTAGGGCTCCGTTTTGTCTCCAACTCTCTTCCTAATTTTCATAAATGTTCTTTTGTCTGAATCTTCTAATTCGCTGAACTGTTTTGCTGACGACTCGACCCTCAACTTTTCATATTCGTTTCCAAATTCACGTCCCTACTCTTCGGATGTGGAACTGGAGCGGTTGCGTATGGTAAGCTCATTGAATTCTGACCTTGACAGCATTGCTACTTGGGGTCATAAGAACCGAGTAGAATTCAATGCTGTCTCTTGTCGTTGAAGCTTAACATTCCCCCATTGCCATTATCCATGAATGGTACCTGCATCCAAGAAACTGAAAAGCTGTCAGTACTTGGTGTGTGTGTAAACGGTAATCTTCGTTAGAATGACCACATATTTGAAGTCTCCAAAAACGCTACTAAACGCTTAGGCTTCTTGAGACGATGCAGGAAGTTCTTCACCCCTTCTGATCTGGCTACAATTTATAAGGTCTTCATCCGCCCAAAACTGGAGTATAACTAACGTGACCATTTTTTTTTTTTTGCAAAGCGGAACATCTTCGGAAATATGTAATAAAAAAAATTACTAGTGTTTTACAAGGTTTTTTATTGTTATTGTTTTTAAATAAAATCAAAGCAAATAAGTAGTGGCGTGAATTCTAAGTTGTATTTTTATATTTATCGGCTGAACAAATTTGTTTTAAAATATCGGGTCATGTTTTTAGAAAAGTGTGAAGCTTAGTACATGATTTATTTATATTTATCTTCGTTATCAAAGTTGCTTTCATTACTGAGACACTCTACTGTGTTTTATCACTTGTCCAAACCCTGTTCATTTGAGAAAAAACTCTTTCCACAGGTGTGTTACTTCCAGGCAGACACATAACGTACTCAATAATCGTAAAAAATTTGTTGAACTTAGATTATTGGCACGAAAGTGCTGGAATAAATCTGCTGCTCTTTCTTGTAATTTTACTTTCATCAGCCTACGGACCATGTGAGGATGGAAAATCGTATGCGCTTTTAGTGTTAGCTGTTAGGTTATCTCAGAGACGATTAATTTCCTTGGCGGACTCTATAGCCGATACATTTTGCTCTTCGATTTTCAAAACAACTTCATGAAAAGTAGCTTGACAAAATTATAACCACAATTCTGAGCTGGGATTATCGAAATACGTCTTTATAATTTATTTGGCATTTTTCGATACTCAGAAAATAGTTTTTCAAATGCTGAAACATTCTTATAACTCTCTCAAGCGCGGGAATTAACGCAAGCCACTTTGTTTTACTATAGCCCAGCAGCTTGTGATACTCTGTCTCGGTAGAACGCAGAACTACAAAACTCTTTCAAAGCTTCTACTCGAACGCTTTAGAAATAAATAAATTTTTACTATAATGCATTCGAATACAGGAAGACAATCAGCGGCAGTTTTGATCGCGTTGTGGACTTTTGGGCTCCAAATTTAATCTGTCTGCCGAGTGATTGGTTCAACTTTAAGTGAATATGTGCTATTATTTCCTCTCCAATTCTTTCCCCCGAAGTTGCAGTTCGTTTTATCTCCACAAAACGCAACAATGTTTTTACTTGAGTCATTAAAACACAATACTTCCTTCAATACAATAATTATACAATAAGTAAAATAATATCCGATGTTTCGCCTGGCTGCTCCCGAAACTCTAAAACCTTAACTTTCACGCCTTCCTATGGTAAAAAATTGTGAATTAAAACTGGGAATAATGATTGAGCCATGATTTGAAGCACCCGTTATTAAAGTTTTGCAATTGGGTTTACGTAAATACTCTTTTAAATCTTCGGTTGCCATGGTTGACAGCACATTTACCACAATAGCTTGAAACTTTGTACGTCACATCTAAATTTTTGCTCAAAACATGCTAGAATTAAAGAAGAAGAACAGTCATTTGAGCGAAAACTGTGATGATGTAAATGTTGCACGGTGTAATACACCCACGTACCCCCAGCTGCAGCTAAATCTAAATCCTTAGAAGTCGGCGCCTCGGTTTTCTAACAAATACTAAGCATTGACGAGCTTGAAGCAACGACTTGATCGGCAAGTCTATGTTTCTCTGATTTTAAATGTTTTTCTATATCACTCTAAAATCCAACACTAAAATCTGTACGACAATTTCTCATATGTAACGTCTGCGGTGCCATCTTTTTTTTTGTTTTATAAATGGATCCTTCTGTTGCAGACTAATATTAAAGGAACACTTGCGTTTCGGCAGTATTGTTTTGTTACAAAACACTACTAGAACTAAAACAAAACCATCGATAACTAATTAACAAGATGGCAATCTCTGGCCATAGCGGCATTTGTCCAGAAGCTGCTCACACACAACTTCACGAAAATTACTTACACAGCTTTAATTTCGCTTTTTCCTACACTAGTTGAGTTAGTGAAAAAACCGGATTTGTCAGCTTTGACCACAGATTCAGATGCCACCAACCCTTCAGATTTCACCCCGCAAAAAAATGGATTTTTGACATATGTATATGTATTTTTGTTTTCCACTTAAAAATTGTTTTTAATTTTAACCTCAAGTATTTTGCTAGCACGCATTCCGAGTTAATAGCAATATACAAAAGAATGAAAATGTTTTTGCTTATATTTTATCGAATCAAAAGAAACACAACCCTCACAAAAATTGCAAAAGCGGGACAATTTCAGCCTCGCGGGGGACAGCGGGACAGACTGCCTGAAAGCGGGACTGTCCCGCCCAAAGCAGGACGTATGGTCACATTAAGTATAACTCCCATATCTGGTCAGGTGCTCCTCAGACATCTTTGCGCCTACTTGATAAGGTAAAAAATAGAGCGTTGAGATCTATAGGTGATCGTTCAATCGTAGAATCGAATGATTCTCTTGAACATCGTCGAAACGTTATCTGTCTGTCTCTCTTTTATCGCTTTTTCACAAACAGTGCTCTAGTGAAATAGCCAGTTGCATTCCTCCCCTGAAACAATTTGACCGCAAAGCAAAAAATTTAATTGTTTCAGGAGACATCAAAATTGATATTCTCCACAAAATTGACAAAAGACAAAGATTTCGAAAGCTATCTATTCACAATGGATATTGTCTTAAAAGCTAAGAAAACGAACAGTCTATGATTTAAAAATTACTGGTCATAAAATAACTGCATTAAATTTCCTTTCTGATAACAGTTTTTCAAATAATAAAATCATTGATCCAGCTAATAAATATTGTATCAACTACATATAAATTATTAAGAGAGTTCTTGACTTTCGAATGCTGGGACCAAGTTTATTCTGAAAACAACTTTTTTTGCATTTGATTTATTTTTTAACCACTTTTAAAAAGCACATCGCTTCAAGTACTTTCCAAAAAAAGCAGTCGGGTAAAATGAAACATCTTAAACCTTGGATGAACAATTAACAAAATAAGAAAAAAGAAGAAAATTAGTTTAAAATGTAAAAATCATCCAAATAATAATAACTTCAAAAAGTACTATGAAAGTCTATGCGATTAATAAAGAAGTTAATGACACACGTAATAATTATTATGCTGACAGCCTCTCTAAAGTTAAAGGGAATATTCGTGAAGAGTGGAAAATGGTTGATAACATACTAGGTAAAAATAAAGATTCAGGCAAAATTGATTCAATTGAAATTGTGGGAGTATCTGAATCTGATCCACAAAGAATTTCCGCTCATTTTAATGAATATTTTATTGAAATTTCAGACAATTTGAAACCTACTACTATACCATGTTTAAGTTGCGATTGTTCCGTTTCTGCAGAAATTGTACTGAATGATATACTACCAAATAGTTTTGTTTTTGATGTAATACCACCAAGAGATGTCTTCAAGAGTATTATATCCTTAAAAAATAAGCACTCATGTACTAGTGATGGTGTGTCTGGCCACTTATTAAAAGATGTTGCTTGGTATATTGCCGATGTACTATCGTTCATTTTCAACAAATGTGTTGAATCAGGTTGCTTTCCAGATCATCTCAAATGTGCTAAAGTAATACCGCTTTTTAAGAAATTTAATAGAAAACTTATGTCTAATTTTAGGCCCATATCACTGCTTTCAACTTTTTCCAAAATTTTTGTGAAACTAAGTAAGTAAGTAAGTAATTCATTTTATTTTGCTTTTTCCATAGTTGGTTTATAATATAACTAGCGGCCCGTCCCGGCTTCGCACGGGCACTAAACATGACATTTACACACATATTCACAATTTTTCGCTTCGAATTAAAAAAAAAAAATAGGAAATTTAATTCTTAGATATTACTTAAAAACTTTTATTGTAAAGAGGTCATAACCCCAAAAGAAAAGTGAAACACCCTTGAAATGATGTCGTGACGATCGAAAGATCGCTGACCACGTAGAAGTTCCGCTTTAATTTCAGGCCATTCAGGATTGCACTTAAAAGTGATAAATATGTCTGTTCTCCTTAGTTTCGGACATACGTCATCGCGTCTTGAGTTTTTCCATGCATATAACGATATTTGATGGATCAACATTTCCGTCTTGATTTAAAGCGCCTCTGCTCTGAGATGAATGTATTCTTCAGCCCTAAGTCTCTGTTGGTGACGACATATGAGATTCAATCGTTCCGATATCATTTCTGCCATCATATCGACAATAAATTGACTAAATAACTCCCTGTAGTGATGTAATGTATTTAAACTGTTAGCTCTAACCATCAACCTGAATGCATAAAATTGCATTCATGTCACAGATTTGTTACGCGCCGTCTGTACCTTCCTGTGGAATGGTTAAATAATAACCATCTTCTCCTTTAACGAACATTAGGGGATACTGTAGTGGATCATACGATCGGTGTTACATGCAAAAAAATGGGGTGCAAGGTTAGCAATTGCGTTCGACACCGGATTTATCATTCGATGCACTGTTGAAATGCATACGCCAATAAAATGAGCAATGGCCAATTGTATTGACCTGAGTGCAAAATACCTCAGAACTATCAATAATTGGGTAATTGGTCGTAATTCGTGCAATCTACACATAATTTAATACTTTTTAAACTGAAAAATATTCAAAATATTTCATTTCGACGATGGATGACTCTCAAAATAATAATTTTTTATTTTAAAAATATTTTTATTTACATATGCAAATCTAAAATAACAGACTGACTGGAGCAACAAAATGTAGTACAAAATTAAATTTCACAAACAACTCTTAAGTTTAATCATTCAAATTCTACTTTTTTCAGAAGTTGAGAAAATCGGAAGTTAATCAACTCGAGAGTTGAAAATCGGCAGTTGAAGCTGTCAAATTTGAGTGAAGAAAAACAAAATCAAAAGTTATGAATAATATCCTCCAGTTGACTTCAACTTTTAGTGAAGAAAACGGACCTAAGTTTATTTTCAGCGTTGGGGCTATGTTTGCCCTCAACGATAGCTGATCTGCGTCTGAGATAAAATATATCTGTAAGCATTGTGGATTCTGGCCTGATGGTGGTAAAAGGCTACAAAAATGATATTTCTGGCCCTCTATTTTAAAAGTTGGCATAAAATTATCTTCTCTTATTTCTTTGGCGCCAAACGAAGTCATTTGAAAACGGCTATTGTACTTACGGATGTTGTTTAGGAAATGTCCAGATAGCGAATAATTACTTGTCAAAAGATTTTTTATTTGTTGTGTAGGTTCTTGAAAATATTGGGGACACTAACTTTTCCATGTTAGTATGACATTTATATGATTGATTAATTTTGGTTTTGTTGAAAACATTGCATAGAAATTTTATTTTTATTTTTGCCTATACCCGTCACATTAATGTTTCGAATAATTAAAAAGAAAAACCAAAAAGCATTCATCGTTTCAATCAACTAATGACAAATCTTTGTGAAAAGATCTGTCTTTCAAAAACAATCTGTGTTTATTAATTAAAAGTTCTTCGTTGACGGCCATTGCAAATAAAATTTCATGATCATTTGCTTCGTCATGAATTGCTTGATAAACGTCTGAAACAACAGAAAAATTAAAAATATTTTCTTAAAAGTCAATATAAAAACGAAATGTGTTTTTAATTCTCGATGTTTTTTCAGCTCGTTTAATAGCTTCGGCTTTTGCGTTGGATTCTCGTTGCGAAACACGGCGTGGTGCATTTGACAATCCACTTTTCAGTGTACTCGGCGATTCGTTGAGCAATGGGATCTTTGATTTGATTTGAGATGCGTTTTGCGACAAAATTTTGGATGAACTTTGCGATAGTTTTTCCGCTTCATCGAATAAATCTAAAACATAGTTTATCAGTAAATTAAAAAAAATCAATATATATAATAGAAACAATATTACCAAATGATTCATCATTAAAATCGATGTTTTCTTTGTCCCAATCTATTATAAAAGAATTGAATATATTGAGATTTATATATACACACATTTTACACAAATTAACAAACCAAAATCTGTTTCTGTTTTTTTTTTCTTCGGCGAGGAGCATTTCAACGCATCATCACCGTCAAATTCAATGTTGACTTCTTTGTAAAGTTCTTTGATTGGCACCTCCCCATTATTTTCATTTTGATCAGCTCGTGATTCTACAATATAATTGAAAAAAAGTCAGTGTGCTGATTTTTGAAAATGTTAGAGCAATTCACTGACCGTTTTTTGTTTTGATAGTCTCGTTTTGGACTGTCGTTAAAGAATTATCCAAAATATCCTTCGCTTCGTCACTGTTTTCACGATCCATTTTAATTGATTCACAGTACTATTGAATATTGAAATAAATATTCCAAAATTCAAATTCTTTACACACATTAAAATGCTTTAAAACACTACAAAATTTGTATTCGTTCAATTTTCCATAAAAGTTGAATAAGAAGTTTCCATAAATCTCTCTCCCTCTTTCTCTCTCACTCTCACTCACTCTCTCTCTTTCTCTCTCACTCACTCTCTCTCTCTCTCTCACTCTCACCCTGTCTCTCACTCTCACTTTCTTTCTCACTCTCACTTTCTTTCTCACTCTCACTTTCTTTCTCACTCTCACTCTCTCTCTCTCCCACTCTCACTCTCTCTCTCTCCCACTCTCACTCTCTCTCTCTCTCTCACTCTCTCACTATCTCTTTCTCTCTTACTCTTACTCTCACTCTCTCACTATCTCCCTTTCTCTCTCACTCTCACTATCTTTCTTTCTCTCTCACTCTTACTCATTCTCACTCTCTCTCTCTC
Organism: Melanostoma mellinum; assembly: GCA_914767635.1. Taxonomy (NCBI): domain Eukaryota; kingdom Metazoa; phylum Arthropoda; class Insecta; order Diptera; family Syrphidae; genus Melanostoma; species Melanostoma mellinum. Next base: position 78,645,197 of record OU612058.1, on the reverse strand, counting down.
TTTCTCTCTCACTCTAACTCTCACTCTCTCACTCTTTCTCTTGCTCTCTCACCTTCTCTTTCTCTCTCACTCTCTTTCTATATCTCTCTCTCTCTGACACTCTCTCTCACTATCTCTTCCTCTCTTACTCTTACTCTCACTCTCTCACTATCTCCCTTTCTCTCACTCTCTCACTCTCTTTCTCTCTCACTCACTCTCTCTTTCTCTCTCACTCTCTCGTCCTCTCTCACTCTCACTCACTCACTCTCTCGTCCTCTCTCACTCTCACTCACTCACTCTCTCTGTTTCTCTCTCACTCTCTCTCTCTCTCTCTCACACTCTCTCTCTTTCTCTCTCACTCCCACTCTCACTCACTCACTCACTCTCTCACACTCTCTCTTTCTAAAAACACTCACATTTCAATATCGAATTGAACACTACACTGCACTTGTCAGCAAAACTCGAGCAAAAAAAAATGAATGATGCTGGAAAAAATTAGTATGGAAAATGAAAATAAAATTTCTGGACACAGGAAGGGCGCGAAACGCATACAAAACATTCATACAACACAGGCGGTTATTGAAGGAAGTGTGTGCAGAGAGAAAAAAAAAGCGCTCGCTCACTCTCACATATAACGAAAAGGCGAAAATATGTTGACCGTACGCATACATGCAAAGCACGCGAAGCCAATACAAAATATTCCCGTAAGCTATATATACACAGAGCCGCTGCATGGTGCAAATAAGACGTCCAATATATACGAAGAATTTGAAAACGAACCAAAAGTGTGTGTGTTTGTATTGATTCTTTTCTCTTCACGCATTCGCCCGTTTGTAATACATAAGAGTTTAACAAAACAAAAAAAAAATATTCTTACCGACTGACTGTTCAGAGAAGTGTTGAATTCTGTTTTCTTTTTTCTTAAGCTTGTTGGCAAATGATATTTTTTCAGCTCGTTTAATATCTTCAGCTTTTGCGTTCGATTTGTTGGATTCCGTTTTCTTTCAAATTTTTAAATAGCGTCTTTTCCGTTTCCGCTGAAATTTTTCGAAATGGTAGTATTAGCGTAGATTTTTTAGATAAACTTAATTTAATTTTCAATAGACTTACCTAAGTCGGGCTTATGGCTCAAATATTTTATGTTTAAACGACGATATTTTCAAACGACTTTTAATTGGAAATTATTTGATGAAATTTGAAAGCTAAGCAAATGAATAATAATAATAATAATTGTGAAGTTCATTAATCGGCCGAAATGGGTTGTTTTTCCTATTTTTATCTATGAAAATTGTAAGATAAATTTTAAAAAAGTTGCCTATGTCCGTCACACTAACATTTCGAATAATTTAAAAAAAAAACCAATTGAATCGGTGACTTAATTCTCGAGATTTTTGCGGACAAACAAAATATCAGCTTTGCTTTATATATATAGATGAATGAATTTAAAGCTATGGCATTGCCGTCAGCTCGGTTAGCAATTTTATTCAATAAACATTTAAATATACTAGGGTCGCCCAGTGGTCGAAATTCGACCACACACATATTACACACACACACACACACACACACACACACACACACACACACACACACACACACACACACACACACACACACACACACACACCCACCCACCCACCCACTCACACACACCCACACACACACACACACACACACACACACCCACACACACACACACACACACACACACACACACACACACACACACACACACACACACACACACACACACACACACACACACACACACACACACTGTACATAAGAAAACAACAAAAAAAAGCTCTGAAATATGTCTTTCCCATATAAAATACATGTAAAACACACCTGTTGATTTTAAGCAATTAGGACAGGTACATACAGGTAAAAATGATTGATGACACTCCTACTCATCAATACCAAACCACCAAAAACAAATTAAGAGAATCGGTTGGAAAACAACAGAGAAAGGGACCCAAAGATTTTCCAAGGGTCGCCCAGTGGTCGAAATTCAACCAAGCATTAATTAAAAGAAAAAAAATTTGTAATTAAGATTTTTATTTAACAATTTATTCAACAAAAAAATCTGAAAAGCACGCTTATTTTTTTTTTTTTTTTAATTAACATAAAATAAAAAAATTATTCCTCTTCAAGCGTCGTGGTGAGAAACATTAAGGGATTGGCGACGGTAAATAGTCAATCGTCTTTAACTAAGATCCTTTTCTCACCAATAAGCCGGATAATTATGTCTGGAAATGGTGGAAAACCATGAATTGCTTCAAATGCACGTGAAATATTTTTTTTAATAAATTTTGCATTAGTCAATTTTTAAAAGACAATTAATGATCGAAGAACTATACCTTTAAGGCCGTCATAACTCATAAGTTGCACCTCTAGCTTTGAATGAAGCCAAACACGTTAAAATGGAATTTATTTTGGTCAAAATAGTCCAACTTAATTAAACTTAACCTAATGTATTATTTTTAATTAATTTCTTCGAAGAATTTCGGTAAATACAATATTTTTCGTGAAAAATCTATTGTCATTAAGAAATGGTAACCTTCCGTTTTCCGTCCGTTTTCATTGGAAATATAAAAACGTAAACCATTAAATGACCGTACTCTGCTTGCCGCAACATATAATTGCCGTGTGAAAAAACTGGTGTTCTCAAGAGAATTCCAACTTTATCAAACGTTTGGCCTTGTGATTTATTTATTGTAATCGCAAAAGCAGGCAAGAGAGGAAATTGCGTCCGCTGGAATTGCCGAAAATGATTTGCATTTATAAAGGAAGGAGAAGGCAATAGTTTTGGTTTAAATTCCATTTCTTTTACACTGACACGTTATGAGTTTTTCGATACATGTGCATTTGCAATACTATTGTAAAGAGACATATTATTTCCATATCATTTTCATTTGATTTTTTTTTAACACGTTCACGCCGGCACTGTAATTCATGTTTCTCTCCCACAGACGGCTGAGCTGATGAGACAGTTCTATGCGAGCCACCGGTGGTACACGCCGGCGTGAACGTGTTGCAATCAAATTAATTACCAGCTGGTTATTTTGAAGAACTTAAAGCACAAAGCTATAAAGAAAAATACAATTTGAATATTGAAATGTGCCGTGTTCTTCGCAACGCGAAGAAATGAGAGAAGAAATTTATAATAAAATTGAAAAAGACATCTATCTCTCTCTCTCTATCTCTCTCTAATACACACACACACATATTGTGTGTGAGAGAGAGAGAGAGAAAGACTAAATTAAAACTTATCATTTCTCATGCTGAAAGAACACACACACTGCACACACATACTGAAAATGCAATTAGAGGGAAATAATGCTTAAAAATGCATCTATCTATCTCTCTCTCTCTCTCTCTCTCTCTCTCTCTCTCTCTCTCTCTATCTCTCTCTCTCTCTCTCTCACACACACACACACACACACACTGCGCACACACACACACTACACACACACACTTCACATACCCTCCTCATATAAAAACACACCTGTTGATTTTAAGCAATTAGGACAGGTAGACACAGGTCATCTGTCATCTGCCGTCTGTCATCTGTCATCTGTCATCTGTCATCTATCATCTGTCATCTGTCATCTGTCATCTGTCATCTGTCATCTTTCATCTGTCATCTGTCATCTGCCATCTGTCATCTGTCATCTGTCATCTGTCATCAGTCATATGTCATCTGTCATCTGTCATCTGTCATTTGTCATATGTTATCTGTCCTCTGTCATCTGTCATCTGTCATCTGCCATCTGTCATTTGTCATCTGTCATTTGTCATCTGTCATCTGTCATCTGTCATCTGTCATCTGTCATCTGTCATCTATCGTCTGTCATCTGTCATCTGTCAAATGTCATCTGTCATCTGTCATCTGTCATCTGTCATCTGTCATCTGTCATCTGTCATCTGTCATCTGTCATCTGTCATCTGTCATCTGTCATCTGTCATCTGTCATCTGTCATCTGTCATCTGTCATCTGTCATCTGTTATCTGTTATCTGTCATCTGTCATCTGTCAATCATCTGTCATTCAATATAAACAAAGTAAAGGCATTATTCACTCCAACCTATTAATATTGCACACACACACTGCACACACACACACACACACACACACACACACACACACACACACACACACACACACACACACACACACACACACACACACACACACACACACACACACACACACACACACACACACACACACACACACACACACACACACACACACACTACACATACACTCCTCACACACACTACACATACACTCGTCACACACACTGCACAAACACACTGTACATAAGAAACAACAAAAAAGCTCTGAAATATGTCTTTCCCATATAAAATACATGTAAAACACACCTGTTGATTTTAAGCAATTAGGACAGGTAGACACAGGTAAAAATAATTGATGACACTTCTACTTATCAATACCAAACCACCCAAAAAAAAATTAAGAGAATCGTTTGGAAAACAACAGAGAAAAAGGGACCCAAAGATTTTCCTTAGCCTATTTATATATTAGATTAGATATATATATATATAGTTTTTTTTATTTTTTTATTTTTTATTTTTTAATTGTTATTATTAAGCTTTTTTTATTTATTAGTTAAAAAAATTTGCAAAGTTAATCATATTCTGTTATCAGTAGAGTTCTATACTTGTAGAGTTGATATACAAATCTGTAAAGGTTTTTCCAGTTGAACTCGTTCAAGATTATAATTGTTTCTTGCATAGTTAAGGTTTTCTTTCCGAAATGTGCAAGGCACTGAGAAGAGAATATCGGACAGATACTTAAAAAATGGAAACAATCTTCTTTTGCTTTCAGGTTGCACAGTGTGCAGAATTGGTTGAAACTTCCGTTGTATGGACTTCCATTTAGATGAAGGAGTTCACATCTTGTTTTGAAAATAAGAGATATTTATCTGTAGCTGTACATATCGTTGAAATAATTCATGTTTAACAAAGTAGTGTTTAGTTGCGAGTATATGATCCTACTCTCAGATTCTCGAGCAATAGATGAAAACTCATGACGAACAGAATTTTCATACTTTTCAATGACTCTATAAAACTGTTCTTTGATACAATTTAAGTTATTCGTGTCTATCGAAACGATTTCTCCACAAGCGATTCCTAAGCATTTCCACTTGGATAGCCACCAATCGTGATTTCTTAGTTCGTAAAACATCATTTTTTTAGTCAGACGAGTATCTGCGTGCGAGACAACTTTGGTAATGTAGTCGGCGTGCAGTTTAAGAGTATATGTGAAAAGCTTTGGTAGTCCTGTTTCAAGATAAATTGCGTAATTGGGTGTATTCAATGGTAAGTTAAACAATTTTTTCAGGAAGTTCCTTTGAAATTTTTCGATGGACTCGTATTCATCAATTCCCCAAACTTGTCCAGCATAACATAAGGTGGACTTAACAACAGCATCAAAAATTTTATACTTTGCTGAGAGACTTATTCGATCATTAAAAAAGATTTTTCTCCATGACATATTGAGAAGGCTTTGCGATGAATTTGATTTTTCTTGGAGATGTAGGTTAAAATCTAGGGACCGGTTCAGTTTTACACCTAAATATTTGTATTCGTTAACGGTCTCCAGTTTAGTACTATTATAGAACCAGTTGTAAGATATTTGGCTTCTGTTTGACGGGCTGAATATCATTACTTTCGATTTGCTTGTGTTGATTACAAGACTCCATTCATGGCAGTAATCCGACAGGCGGTTGATCATAAGTTGAAGGTTTTCGGGTGACTCAGACAGAATCACTAGATCATCAGCATACATTAATACATTTATGTTTGAATCGACCATTCGAATTCCACCAGGAAGGCATGCAACCACGTCTTTAATAAATAGTGAAAACAGCATGGCACTGAGAAGACAACCTTGTTTTACCCCGTTATCAGTTTCGAACCATTCCGAGTAACTGGATCCATCCCACACCGCCGCTTTTGAGTCCGTGTATAGTTCTTTTATTAGCCTAATGAACTTCGTGGAAACTCCTAGTTTTGAAAGCTTGTAAAACAGAGCATTTCGATTTATAAGGTCGAAGGCCGCTCTAAAATCAACGAAGAAAGCGTATACTTTCTTATTCCTTGCTTGAAAGGCTTTCACAATTGATGTTAGTGTGAAGATATGGTCAACCGACGAGTAATTCTTCCGAAAACCGGCCTGAAAATCTGACAAGACACAGTTTATCTCCACCCAAGTCTCTAATCTGCTTACTAGTATCCCACAGAATAATTTTGCAAGAACATTCGTAAAAGAGATGCCACGATAATTTTCTACGTTGTTCAGGTCACCTTTTTTGTGTATCGGAAAAATTACTGACCTTTTGAATGAAGATGGTATTTCTTCCGTCGAGAATATTTTATTGAACAACGAATGAAGTTGTGAATAAAACGTTTCAGTAGCATTCTTGTAAAATTCGTACGGGACTCCGTCTTCTCCAGGGGCTTTTCCATTTTTTCCTTTGAGAACAGCCGATTTTAGCTCTTCAAGAGAGATTTTAGAATCCAAAATTTCGTCGGATAACCATGGTTCAGCATACAAAAATTTTACATTAGATTGACCATAAAGTAAAGAACTAAAATAATTAGACAGGTCATCAGCTGAAACTCCTATTCCAATTGTAAAGTTTTCACAATTAATCTCTCTCGCTACCTTCCAAAATTCTTTCGAGTTTTTAGTTTGGCCAAGTGTATGGCTTGATTATTTTCAAAATTAATTTTCTTGTTGTAACACAATATTTTGTACGCTGCATTAGCTTCGTTGTACCATTTCTTAAGGGTTTGAGAATACGAGTTTCTTAGTGTATTTAGCAAGTCGAACGACACTTTTCGGGCCAGCATACATTCCTTGTCAAACCATTTTGCTTTGTACTTTGAAGCTTTATTTTGAGTAGTGTTGTTTGAGGAGCATTTCAACGCTTGGACGAGTTTTTCTGCAGATATTTCAGCTGACTCAGCCAATGTATCGATTGTGGCTATATTTTCGTCCAATTTTTGATGGAAAAAATCGACATTATTCTGGTTCCACTTTAACCGCGGAAGCAGTTTAAGGTTTTTTTCCGTCGCTGCATATTCGCTACTCAGTTCCACAATTATTGGCATGTGATCAGAAAATATTTTACTTTGAACTTCAAACTTCTTCACTACATCTTTCCAGTTATTATTCACCATACAAAAGTCTATGACCGATTTTCCTTGGCCTCCAAGGAAAGTAAACCTGCCTTCATAATCCCCATTAGTACATCCATTTAAGATTTCAAAGTCGTACATCTGCATGAATTCCATAAATTTTTTTCCATTTTGATTGCATACTTCATCCATTGATACTCTATGGTTGATGTTTAAATCCATATTGTTTGTATTGCATCCTACTGCTACTTGTAGATTAGCTATTCTAGCGTTAAAGTCACCAATCAATAAAATATTTTTCTTTGCAACATTCATCATCATACTGTTAAGACGATCGAAGTCTTCGTTCCATTTATTGCAGTTGATATAAAAGGGAATGATGATAAAATTAGGCTTCCGGATTAGTTTAACAACAGTGATTCCTTCGTTTTCGTCAAAGTTGTAGTATTTTAAAAGCGTTGTCTTGATTCCATAGAGAGTTCCACCACTAGCACGACCTTTGGCATATGTTTTCACTGCAGCTTTCCATATTAATTTGAAACCGTTAAAGTATTTGGTAAATTTGTTAAAATTTTCTAGTGTTACATGAGTTTCATACAGAAAAAACAGATCAAAGCTTTTTATATAATTAAAAAAATCGATAAATAAGAGTTTATTATTGAAACCTGACACATTATACGATAAAATATTACAATTACATAAAGGTAATGAGCTGACGGCATCACAATTTCAATTTTGTACTATCGTACTAGAGTTCGTACTATTTTGGCACAAAGGTATCACTGGTATATTTCCATTGATTGGTTTATACCATTCATTTTGACGTTTCCTTGACAGTGTCAGCATCTTGACAGGTTCAAAATCTAGATCGCCATACATTTCGTGAAGTTGTTTTTCACCATCTTCATTTTTATATTTTAAAATATTATATTTGCTTAAATAAAATACTTTATCTGCAACCGTAAGCGTACTGTTTTTGATTTGAATGGATTCACTCGGTCTTTTTGTTTTGATGACTTTTCTATAGGCAAGAAGAACACGACGTTTCAACTGCATTTGTTTTGATAGGTCTCGTTGAATAAATACACCTGTTCCTTTAAGTTTTGCTGAGTTTCTTAGCATTTTTGTAGGATTATCGTTGGAGCCGGTGTTGATTTTCAATTTAACCACAGTGTTATTTTGACTAATTTTCGTCATCTCAGTGATTTGGTTTGAGTCACCAAGTAAAATGTGTCCTATGTCTTGCACTTTTTCTCTAGCATCGACGTTACTTGGAAGAGTGAGGATGATGTTTTTTCCTCGCAGGATGCGACTTTGCATTTCTAGCTCATCTTCCAACATCTCACACCTCTGTTCGAAGTGTTGTACCTTCCTTGTCAGTTCTTCATTTTGCAGGCTCAGAACATTGATTTTTTCGTTCAACTTGAAGACGTCATCTTTTGTGGCAAGTTTTGCAGTCGCTACGGTGAGCTCTTTCTGCAGAGATGAATCGATGATTTGTTTAATTTTTTCGAAGTCAGCATCAGTAATGGACATGTTTTTGACAGCGGGGCATATATTTGTTACACGATTGGAGGATTTTGGTTTTGGGGTGGGAAAATTTTCGGGGGAGGTTTGGTTAATTTTCCTTTTGTGATCGGACATATGAAACCGGTGACAGCCAAGCAAATTTATTTTATTGATATTTTCTTGTTTACCTATTGAATCAGCAAAATATTGTTTGTGGTCGTATTCAAAGTGACTTGAAAAACTCGAATATATTAATTTTGAGATTAATTACACGTACTTTTCCAATTTAAAATAAAAAATTATCAGAGCGAAACTAAAATTGATACAATCACTTTTACAGCAGAGTTGCCAACAACTAGTTGTGAAACTACTTAAGGTTCGTATTTTGTCCTTCTTGGTGAAGTATAACTTTTTCTGTAACAACCAATTTGGTTTTAGAGCAGGTTTGTCTACAGAAAAATTTAAAGGTGTGTAGTCAACTTTATGGAAGTTTAAATGGCAACAAAACAACTATGGGTTTGTTTTTAGATATGACCAAAGCCTTCGATCTAGTAAACCACGATCTTCTGCTTACAAAACTTTTTTATAATGCAGGTTTTCGTGGTAGTTTCTTCGTTTTGCTCACTTCTTATTTGAAAAATAGAAAACAAAGAGTCAACAACAATGTAATATTTAGTGAATCAAGGCTGCTAAAAAACGGTGTTCCTCAGGGATCTGTGCTTGGCCCTTTTGCTTTTCTTGGTTTACATAAACTCCATTTTCAAAATTTAGTTAAATGGTATTTTGACTGCTATTGCTGACGTCACAGTGCTGACATATTCATCAGGTCCTGTTTTGGAAAGTATTTTAAGTATTGAAAAAGATATTGAAATCTTAAGGAGTTGGTTTGTTTATCACAAATTAATTATAGGTGAAAAAACAAAACTGATGTGTTTTGAATTATCAGGAAATAGTGTCAATGATTTTAATTTGCGGTTCCATGCCCATGACTGTAAACAGTTTCCTTTACCTATTCACAAGTGTGGCATAACCATAAGTAATTTTGAACCAAATTTTCAATGTTCAGATAACTGATTTAAAATTGAAACAGTTCAACAGTTAAAGTACTTGGGAGTAGTAATTGACTACAACCTGAATTGGAAAGATCACATTCAAATGATCAAAACCTTTATGTTATCGGTCACACGAAAAATGTATTTACTGAAACCTTTTTGCTCCCAAGAACTTCTAAAAATGATTTATTATGGTCTTGCAAATTCGAAGCTGCAATACGGTATAACTAGTTGGGGTGGTTCGTATGCTCATAGTTTTCTGCCTTTATTAATAGCACAGAAGCATTTGATAAGAATTATTTTAATTATTTAAAACTAAAACATTTCATTCATTTTAACACATATACAGCTCCTAAAAAAAAGAGAGACTCCTTAATTTTCCACTTAAAACAAAATGGTTAAAGATTGGTTATTTACTTTGAGTTATAATGAAATTGAATCATTTATATAGTATAAATAAAATAAACAACAAACAATGAAATCTATGTTAATATATTGTTATAAAAAGTATACGACAGAATTGTTTAGTTTCCTACAATTGATGTTGCATGCTTTTCTTTTTCTATTTTTATTAATCATTATTATTCGATTCTTGCTTCATTGTCACCCCACATCAGTTATCAATGAATTTTCAATTAGATGTGTCATTCACCACTAACTTCCTAGTTAAAGAATGTAGACTATTATTCATATCTTATTCTCAAATTGTATCTTTCTATATTTTTTATGTTGATGGATGAATAAAATAAAATACAATACAATGCAATTCAATACACCCGCCTCGCTAGGAATGCTCATCAGTTTTGCCTTGAGCCCAACTACGGGCGTACAGTTAAGTATAGAGATTCTTATTTTAAACGCACCACCCGAATTTGGAATGCTCTACCTGACCCTGTTTTTCCTCTGTATTACGATTCACAGAAATTCAAATGGAACGTGCATCGGTGTCTCCTTTCAAATCCTCTCATTTTTTCCTAAATGCTCGCACATTATAAGGGTAGTCATGACCCCTATTGGCTTATACCTATAATCTGTAAAAATTCAACGTGCCCACCATCCTTAGTTTTTTTCTTCTTAGGCTATTTATCTTCTTTGCGAAAAAGATAGGTCAGAGCTCGTATGGTTATGGTACCAATACAAAATTCTTGGCTTTACCTACCTATAACGAATTAACTAGAACGTATCGGTTTTTTTTTATTAATAATACATGCAATCATATTGAGCCTTTTGCAAAATTTCATACTTTGAGCAGTCGTCTTGTCTATGTACTCTTAAATTGAACTGATTCCTTACAAAAAAAAAAAAAAAAAACAGCTTCAACGATTTCCAGTTATACTTCCTACCCATCTGAATTTGAAATTATTTTCTGTTCATTTCTTTATCCAACATTAACACAAAACAAAAAAGAAAACAAAGAAAAAGAAAACAAAATCATTTCAAGGTATGCCGTATTTCCACACTTCGCCAAAAGAACACTCGAAATTGCTGGTATTAATTTAATTTCATACGTTTTCTGTTAACATTTACCAAAAAGCCAATATGAAGCAATTGCACGGATACTTGCATTTGCAACGAGTGCAATGTTAGCTGACTGCGCTCGCGCGCGCGATCACCCCCATGATGGTACTGTACTACAACGCCAACAGTGCTTCAATTACGCGCAGTTAATAAAAACAAAACCAAGACACTAGGCTTGTAGCACATAAGAATATCGTAGATCGTCTAACGTCTGTTGCCTTCATCGTCGCATTCGTTGTTGTCGATTGCTCCACAATGTACGATTCAGTCGATTGATTAGGCGCTGCAACGCCCAACAAATTGCCCACATCGGAGCCAGCCGATTAAAGCAAGACAACATAGCTGAAGCTTGAACTGGCAAAAACTTGCCCAGCAGATTCAAAGGCGGAACAATAACCAAACGTAAGAATGACAAAAACTATTTGGTAAGTGAGAGTACAGTGAGTCAGTGAATCAAACGTGCTTAAAAAAATTTACATATAAATCACGTGTCACTACACTTGCGAAACGATCATTTGAGGGATGTTACGTTAACAATATTTAACTAACCTTTTAATTCATTTAAGTGTGTTTCAACTTGAAAGATGGGTCCATTCAAATTTTTTTTTAATACCATACTGTTAATGGCGCAGCGTTAAATAAGCAGGGGATTCCAATTTTTCACTTATCACGGTTATTTCACACTATTTCTCGCGGGGTATTTTGTTGCATTTCACACTCACAGTCGATAAGAGTAACAACAACTTATATTATTTGAAAAGAACTGAACATGTCTAAAGCTAACATATTGAAGGCAGTTCAGTGAACCAAAGCAGCGGCAAATCGTTCTGATGTGATCGTTATTAAAATTTCTGCTAAAAATAAGAAAAAAGAAGACGGTAATATGCCGCATTTCATATGAATAAGTTATTGATTTGTATTAAAGTTTGAAAGACAGAGAAAGGGGAGAAATTTAAATTCATAAAAGCTATTCATTAAAAATGTATGTGTATTTTTTGAAAAGGTTGGCTATTTCGGACTTGAACAATAATGCCAACCTTAGTGGCATTATTGTTCAGGGCGAACCTTTACCTCAACAAATATCTGTCGATAACTAATTCAATTTCGGGCGAGCTCCCTCCAGTTTTGCACATCTTCCGCTTGAATGCGCTGCCTTACACGAGGTCTTTCACTCCCGTGATTTCCCATCAATTTGCTTTCAAAAACCCGCCGAGCTGGAGTGTTCTGTCTGTCTTCGTGAAGTTTAGTCCAATTCGTCGATGTTCGGTGTCCTTGTTTGATGACAACATATAATCCGTTTTACCCCCATTTACCATCGAACCAGTCCTTTGCCGTTTGTGTTTCAACGCTCGCAAAAGCACCTATAACACCAAGCTTCCTTCTTCCCATTAAGTAATTACTGTCATACGCGGCTATTTAATCGATAAAAAGATACTCTAGACCGATATAGTATTCCCATGTTCTATCCTAGATCTATCTATACTATCGTTATATAAAAATTTGGTCGTTTTCTGCTCATTTGAAACTTTCCCATAGACCGATGTAATATTCCCACTGGGCACTGAGATGTTTTGTCCGGAGCTGACCTGCTAAACTAGTAAATGCGAGTGTTCACATAGGAATAAGGGAAGAAAAGAAGAGTGATCAACACTATAATGCCCTGCGAGCAATGATTGACTGCCCGAATTTCAGTGGTCTACCAGAGCTTTTCGCAAATGTCTCAGCGGATGAATTCGAATGACAGAATCAACAGTGGACTTCAGCAGTCAAAAAAGCAAAAACCCCTGAGGGAGCAACCCCAACATATTTGGCTTAAAGGTCTTTCAGGGTTTTTCAATACTAAGACAGGGTATTGAAGTAGAGATGGAGACTGATGAGCTCGTGGTGACCCAACGGCAGCTCTCACACCCTTGCAGCAATGAACTGACACTGTATATTCCAGCCCTTTATGTCCGAAGGGATCCCAAAAGGACCTGGCTCTCTAGGTTGGGGGTTGTGCGGGGGGTTAACTACACAACCACTTAAAAAACATGTTTTTTTTATAATTAGCGCACGCATCAAGGGGTTATGAGCTTATGACTACATACCCTTATAATGCTATAGAACACAGTGCGAGCATTTAGGAAAATAGGTGAGGATTTGAAAGGAGACACCGATGCACGTTGCTTTTGAATCTTTGTAAATCGTAATGTAGGGGAAAATAGGGTCAGGTAGAGCATTACACATTCGGGTGGTTGCGGCTAAATTGTTAAGCAGTCTGCAGAAGTGGTCTTTCCAGATCTTCAGCAGTATGATATGACTGTATATTTTTGCTTCCCTGGTGGACCTTACAAGCCTGACTTCGGGCTATTCCACCGGGGTAAGATCTTTTAACATTTCGGCAAAATTTTCAAATCTAATTGCTGTCATGCCATCTCTATATTTTCTCAAACGAGCACTATGCACTACTCATTTTCCTTCTTTTTCTTTTTGAGAATTAGGTATTTTTTCATCCTTTTCTCCTTGTAAGACTCCTTATGCTGGTCGAAAGCAGCCCTTATTCTCTTTTGCATCAACATTTGCCTAGCTTTTTGTAAGGCTGCACTTGCCTGCTTGCATTCTTCATCGAGGCAGCTGTTCTGATGGCTTGTTGGTATTCCTGCGACTGATCTTTTATTTGGAGTTGAGGTCAATTGATCTCTGATCTTCTAAGTCTTTATGACTTTTTTCTTGATAAACTCAATTCAACAAAGTTTTGCCAGATTAAGGGGAATTCCCCTTTTTGTTGGGAATTGTGGTCGAAAATTTGATAAAAGGGGAAAAGGGGGATCCACTCAAAGTATGGGGAAAAGCAGAATCCTACTTACTATACCAAACAAAGCCAGCAGATTTACAAATTGGAACAAACAACAAACATCTCATATACTTACACAAAGAGTGATCATGCAAAGAGTGGAAATATCATTTCTGTTTGTTTTGTACGCTGGAATTTGGAAATGTGTTTTTACATACGGGCCATAGTTGAAATTTTGAAGAAGTTTTCCTTTCAAAATAATTAAATTAAAGCTTTGGAGTTTTTCTCTCCACAAATTACTTTAACTTCGAAGAAAATAAATTGTAAGCAAACTTCATTATTTGCCTTAAAAGTTCCTAATTGCAAAGAAAAAAACCTAGCATCTGAATGGAGAGAAATTGCTGTTTCCATGGCTGTTTACGAAAAAGAAAGGCTTCAGCAGCTGCCAGTCGAAGAATTTGGCAAGAAGTAACGGCAATGAATTTAAGTCTAGTAGTACAGAACGATTATTTTTAATATTGACCGACGCGACGCCGACGTTAAAATTAAAAAGAATTAAAGGTTAAAACGAACACATACATTGTTTTTAATACCAAGGGGAATTTGTGGGGAATGTCACTGGCACAAATGGGGAAAAAAGGGAATGTACAACCCTCGAATGGGGAATCCTTCCTGAAAAATCTGGCAACACTTCAACTACGGGTAAGAACCATAACAAAAAGAAAAATGTTTGATGCTGACGGCATAAGATTCAAGGATAGTTGGAGGGACACTTGATTGGTGTAAGCACTGTCAATCTCTTGCGATTACTCTCCGATGTCGTATCTCTTCATAGCGTTGGTTCAAGTCGTGAACAGAATATCCTCATTCATACCTTGTTTTCTAAAAGGTAGTGGTCCCAGTCAAATTTGGCCCTCGGAAAGTTTGGACATCTATCACACTGGAAGAGTGCCTTGCAACGATCGCAACATGTTCAATATGGTTGACGGTTGATTGATGTGGGGATCCCAATGTACCTTTATGAATTTTTAGATGCGGGAAGCGTGTATTACTAACAACCAAATTTAGCCCTGCAACAACATCGATTAGACTGAGTTCGGTTTTCGGAGTGTTTGTCAATTTCGGACTACGAATCTGAAAGAGAAATGACTAATAACATCTTCGTAATGAAAGTTTGGCAAGATATTCTTAACTTGCTTTATTCTATTAATAGTAACAAAATTTTTTGGGAAAATGTACACTACGAGGGGGCTTTCGATGCCTCTATTTTGGCATCCGTAGTTGAAATTGCTACGACAGGACTTGTGATAGGGGCCACTATCTTAAAATTTTTTCAGAAGTTTTTTGTCGCATCGTATTAAAAGTCATAACAATTTGTAGTGTTGGATTTTATTGCCATTGACGGCAGTGAGATTGGATGTACTAAAGAAATAAGAATGTAAATTCGAGAACTATCTGTGGGCAAACTTCCTCATTCAAAACCCTACCCAGCAAATGACGTACACAATTATTCAAATGCGAGTCCTGTCCTGTTAGTAAAGAAGAAAACAGGAGAGCCCTGCCTTGTAGTAAACTATCATTGACTGATGACCATATTGGGATGCTTGGTAACTCAAAGCTCAAACGAGTTCATTGTTCTTGGATCTTGCTCAAGTAATTTTACAGTTGCTTATAGAACCAAAGGACCGACATAAAATCGCATTTATTTTAAAAGAGAGAGGTGAGCTATGAGCTTAAACACATTGTGTTAGGTCTAACAATTGGATTATATTATTTTGCTAGACTAATGCAAACATTTTGAGAAACATTAAGCCATAGAGTAGTATTTTCTATCTGTGGACAACATTTTTATACCCGCCAAGATTAGCAAGAACTGAAAGAACTTCTTATCCCCGTTTTTAATGCGCTTTGTAAGAGAGGCCCAACTTTTGGACTATCGAAGGTATCGAACCAAGCCGAAGTAAAGTGCAAGCAACAGAATAGTCTCCTTAGCAATATAATGTTCACAAAGTGCGAAGGTTTTTTGATTAGTCAGGGTTCTTAGAAGATTTGTTGAAAGGTTGGCTATTCCAGCGATTATGATCTTTTGAAGACAGCAAATTAGTTTGACGTTTAACGATCTTTAAGGACTCTAGCTATTAGTCCAATATCAGAACTTTTCGATCCGAACAGGTATACATACTGAATTGCTAACGGAAGCCAGCAGTAAAGGTATGGCAGCAATGTAATCCGGTATACACAATCAATCAATAGGCCAATTACAGACGTTGAGAATTCATATCCTTCGAGTAAGCTAGAACTCTTGGCCGTTATTTAGGCCAAAAAACACTTAATGTTTCTTCTAGTTCAGGGTTTCCCAAACTATTTTGAGCCACAGACCCTTTTTCCAAAATGAACTGACATCGTAGACCCTCAAAGCCAAGCCAAGCCAAATTACATTAAAAATCCTGTCTCAAGTTTTTTACTTCCTTTTATAGGTACCTAGTACCTAAGAAAGTTTTGCAGTAGTGCCGAAAGAAATTTTTTTGAGATAACAATAAAACATGACATTACGATAATAGCAGGTATGAAATTCAATAAACCTGAAGTGTAATTCATATTTTATTAATGCAAGTTTTCAAAAACCGTGCTCTTAATTGAGAACCAATTATAAATTCTTGATTTGAAAAATTAATGCGATGGATGAATTTGGTGAACCAATCTAGCTAGATCTCGTTTAATATTGGTAAGTTGCAGCCTTAAGTCTCCGCGTTTGTTGACTTTCAAACGGTTTATTTTTTTTTCGTCAAAATGTTTGCAACCACACTGAAGCCTTTTTCAACTAAATATAATAATGGAAAAGCGATTAAATATTTTTTAAGCAATGTTCCACCATGTAGTATATTGAGTTTCAGTACTGCGCTGCAACCAGAACTTCTGATAATAGCCTTCGTTGAACATTGGCTTAAGCTCTTCGTCAGTTTGGATGGTGATCAACTCTTCTTGCATTATCACATTGGCTTTTTCCATGGCTGAACGGATTTGTTATCCACTCAGGAATTTGTAAGTTCAAAAGATCCTTAACCCTTTTGGTAAAATCTTTGTGAAGCGCGTCCAAGTGAGTGACATTATGATACTATAATATCGTCTTGAAGGATTTCAAATGACTTCGACAAATGCGGAAACTGTGAGTATTCTTTTCTGCTTGAATTTTGTTTATAAAGAATAAGTTTTTCCACAAACGCCGCTCTAATTGATTTCATTTTGATCAAGTTAAGATCGTTGCCCTGCATAGCTGCAAGTTGACTTTGTTGAACATGCCGAAGATATCAGTCATGTAATAAATATCCATCATAGAATTTTTAAGATTTTCTTCCAAATACTGATCTTTTTCATTTCGAAAGTCCAACCCAAAAATAGATGAAAATCTTGCTAAGCAAGCACCTCTTGAAAGCCAGCGAACTTCAGTGTGCAAAAGTAACTTAGTAAAGACTTAATCTTTATTAAACTACCTACCAACGAGTGGAGGGCCATAAGCTTTTTACCTAGGAATCCAGGGCCAGTCCATGGATTTTCATGAAATTTTCTGAAATGTGTTTTGAATGGCGTATAGAAAAAAGTTAAAAAAAAAAATTCACCGCTCTCTTTTTTTTAATTATTTTTAAAATTAAATAATATAACTTAAAAATTTTAATAATTATTTATAACTTATATTAAAACTAAGATCATAGAAAATTTTTTTTAACTTTTTTTTATATGCTATTAAAGACACATTTCATATTTCACTTCCAGGAGAAAAGTTCAAGTAGCAGGAAATTAACGACATTTTGTTTTCTAGAAAAAATGACCTTTTGTTTTTTTTTTATTTCTCTTAAGCCAAAAAAATTTTTTTTGTTCGGTTTCTTGCTTTTGAGTAAAAATTAATAATAGTTAATAATAGTTAATAGTTAATAGTTAATAATAATTAATAGTAGCATTGAATATGAGAAGAAAAAATGGCCCGTAATGGGGCAAAAATATGTAAAAAAAAAAATTAATTAAGAAAAAAAAAAATTTTCTTTTTTCAAAATTTTGACTTTGAGGCTTGATTTCTCAAAAACTGTTCATTAAGTAAACTCAAATAAAATTTTTTATTAAAGAACAAAGTAATAGCTTTCAAAAACACTGAAGAATGAGAAAGTCAATGGCTCAGTTGATTTTTAATAATTTTTTAAGAAATGGAGTAAATTCCATATGAAATTGCCCCTCGCGCCTACACAGAGGGATATAGACCCCCCTCCCATACAACTTTTTTTTTGTCTTGACCATACCTATCCATTCTTACCCTTTGGAAAACCGTATCTAAAACACTCTAAATAAATAAAATAAAATTCTAAAAGTTAACAATTAATTTTAAAAATAATTAAAAAATAGAGAGCGGTGAAATTTTTTCTTTTAACTTTTTTCTATACGCTATTCAAAACACATTTCTGAAAATTTCATGAAAATCCATGGACTGGCCCTGGATTCCTAGGTTTTGCCTTTTTTATGTCTAACGGACTTCCACTAAACTGTTGTTTCCGGAAAAAAGTTTGGACTGGAAAACCGAATGTACATCAATAAAAGTGTAATTACACAACTACCGATTCGTCGAAACAGTACTCAGGTACGAAAAGGAATTTGTTGAGTTTTTTAAAGGTGCAGCAATACTACTTTTTATTTTTAGAATGGCATAAGTAACGCAACACTATCTTTCAAGTTTAAAATAAGAGAATGTGTTAGGGGATCGATTGCAGAACTTGTCGACCCCCAAATTCAGATTTCGTTTTTATCGACCCCCGAAAAGCTGATATCGACCACTTTGGGAATCACTGTTCTAGTTAATATAATTTTCACTATTGTCACGGATTGTCATACTTATTAGTGAATTCAACTTCAATATTGAACATCGATCTGCAGTAAAACTTAAAGATGTCGACGCCTTTAAACGTGCACTCACCGAGGAAACGCCAATTTCACAAGACTTGGAAGAAAAAAGTAGGTCCGTTTTGTAACAACGGCAGATGAAGATGGAATAATCGTGTACTTATCTCAAGATGAGAAACTTCAGAAAAAAAACATCCTGAACACTAAAGACCCAAGTACCCAAGAGAATATTCTCAAAGTGATAAGATCGATTGTAAATGCATTAACTCTCGAAAATGGAATTCTATGTAGAGCCGAAAGCAGCCTGCACAAAATTTGTCATACTGAGATGAAAAAACTATCAGATCCCAAGGACATTTTAGTTTAGACAGAACGTTGACAAAAATGAGAAACAACACTTGGTTGCTTTGCCATTGCTTGTTTGCTAAAACACAAACATTGAAAACAGCCTGTGAGCTACACCCTATTCCACCTGAAAATTTTCCTTTTTTTATTATTTGGTACCTGAAAAATTCGTTACAGGTCGAGGTACTTGGCATGAAACACCACCTAAATTTGCCAAGTCATAGGTAGGTACTCAAGCCAATGAAGAAGTCGATGTGGTAAATCGAGCTCTTCTTGAATTTTGAACTGTCATATACATGGCATGAAGCACCACCTAAATTTGCCTAGTCATAGGTAGGTACTCAAGCCAATGAAGAAGTCGATGTGGTAAATCGAGCTCTGATACCTACAATTGTAACAACTTCAGACGAACCAAAAGAAGGCAAGCATTGTGATCTGGAGCTGAATGATGTTGTTTTATTATTGAGGTTTCAATAACAGCAATAATAAAACCACGGGAAAATCACCGTTTCAGCAAGCTTCGAAGAAGGATTTTTGAGGCAACTTACAATCAAAGATTACCGACCGGAGATTTGAAGAAAGGAAGCTTTTGCTAGAATTATTGAGAAGCAATACAAATTTAAGGACACGATCGCAGCAGTCGAATAAATGTCCAATTAGACGTTGGGGGCATAGATTTTTTTTTTGAAAATTTCTCTTCTATCAACAGACTTTAACAAGTTACATAATAAAAATAGAAGGCCTCTTGTTGTTACCACAATTTAAGTAAACGATACCTAGGCGGATGCAGCCTTACGTTGCAATAATTCTGGCCAAAAGTAATCCCAAGGAACATGTAAGTCAATGATAACGAAACAGACAACATTGAAAAGAATGGTGATCCTTACTTGACTAGACCAGATAAAAAGAAACAATAATCATGAGTACTCAGAGATAAATTCGCAATCGAAAGCGAGTACTAGTTCTTGATTTTTAGTACTACCTATTAATTAAAATAAATTAGCTACATGCACTTTTTCGTACTTTTTGGTAAACAGAACAAATTTAGAATTCAAATCATTTTCTTACTCAGTTAAGTGTAAGCATATCTGATAGTTTGAAAATTAGCTTTGAAGTAAACAAAGCATTAATCTCAGTTGAAAACTGGATATACAGTAGACTGGGCCAAAAAAAAATTTTTTTTTTTTGTTTCAAAAACCATACTGAAAATATTGTTTTGGATAGGAAAAATTGTTTGGGATAGCTAAAAAAAACGTTCCAAAAAAGTTTGAGCTCAAAAAAAAATTATTTAGAAGTCTATCAATCGTATTTTATATTTCTTAGACCTAACCAAACTGTTCAATTATTTTGAGCCCAACAAATTCAACGTCAAATTTTGTAGAAAATTTAATTTCCTTTAAAAAAGGTCTTTCTGATAATTTATGTCAGACAAACCGTTTTCGAGTAATCAAGCTTTGAAAAATGGTATGTTTCTTTGATTTTGATTTTTTACTATGCAGTTTATCTTATCTCACGTACAAATGGATATGTGAAAAACTGCAAACATTATTTTTAAAGAAAATTTAATTTTTTAAAAGAAGGTATTTTTACATTTTTCGCGATTAAAGTTGAAAAAATAAAACGTTCTCGATTTTGTTCGTTGTTGATTCTTTTTTTTACTCAATGTAGCAAACTGATAGTCGAGATCATAGAAAATCATTATTTTATTTATTATTACTATTAAAGAAAAAATTTGTTCATAGATTCTTAAATCATAGTATTAATGAAACAAGATAAACAACGTTTAAATGATTAAAAGCTTAAGAACTCAATTTCATTCAGAAATCAATAATACGTATGTTGTTGCATTAGAGTTTTTTTTTGTTACAACTAGGAATTTTTTTTCTAATCACTAATAGCCAATAATAAGAACTGAAGTTGCTCTTGGTTTTTTGTCAGACATTTATTATTTATCGTTATGTCACTAAAATAATTGAACAGTGGTCTAAGAAATAAAAAAACAAAATGATAGACCTCTAAATAATTTATTTTTGAGCTCAAACTTTTTTGGAACTTTTTTTTAGCTATCCCAAACAATTTTTTCTATATGGTTTTGATATATTTTGAATATTATACAAGTTTTATACAAGGCGGTTTTTATACCGGGCGGTTCTATATAGTTCGGTTCTGCAATAGGTGTCTAAATATGAGAAGCAGTTCGAAGACTGTATCAATTTATATGATAACTTTCTCTATGATTTCCTATATCGTCCATTTTTAACGCGGCCATCTTTATCAAACAAAAAACCATACAAAACCATGAGAATTTTTCCAACATTCACTGCAAAGCTCTTTGAATTGTTAAAAAGTCATGTCCGATTTTATGTGGTCATTGCAAACATGCTTCAAATTTAGATCATCTTGTTTAAAAAGAATAACATAGTTCGCATGTGTTCTTAACCATTAAGGTTCTCATTGTCTACATACCTTACTACATGCATTAACAAGATAAAATTTGAATATGAACTTGTGCATGGGCAGTCTAAATTAGAGCAGCTATAAAGGGCTGCTTATTTTCACATGATTTCATTTATTAATAACACTTGGGATACACATTCAAGATAAAATATCTTTAATAGTACTTAGAAAAAGACTTACACTTACATTGAATGTTCTTAAAATACTAACTAGAATTATAAAAGAATTATACAAAAAATAAGTAATAAGCCGGTGTTTCAAAGCGGGGAAGAGGAGAAAGACTGTACTTTTGAAAAGCTTCAAATTTGCTATGCATACATCTAACATTAGACGGAAGAGAATTCCATAAGCTAGCTGCATGTTAAACACAGAGCGGTTTTCAGATAAGTGTAATAATATGAGAAGCTGTTTGACTCATCATTAATGGATTAAAAAAAAAAACGTGAATTA
This sequence comes from Melanostoma mellinum, assembly GCA_914767635.1. Taxonomy (NCBI): domain Eukaryota; kingdom Metazoa; phylum Arthropoda; class Insecta; order Diptera; family Syrphidae; genus Melanostoma; species Melanostoma mellinum. The sequence goes on along the minus strand of OU612058.1, from coordinate 78,623,058 downwards.
AATAAGTTATGACATCATCACAAACTCAATGAACCTGTAGAAACAGTACTCGACATAAATAAAAACCCACAAACGGGAAAAGATTTGGAAAACATAAAATGGGTAAGTTATGATCGTTGTTCCATCATGCTACGATCATAACTTACCCATTTACCCATCATAGCATATGGATATGGACATGAGATTATAGTATATGAAGTGTTCAAGGATGTCCATTGTTTTGTATAAGCAAACCAAACATTTAAGGATCAAACCCATGCTAATGCGACCCTTTTTTTAGTCCTTCCATGTTTGGTAATGTATTCTGGGACAATTTTTACATCATTTCTTTTATCAAAATTTTCCATAGTCTTAGATACTGTTGTTCCCAGATTTGAAATTTTCTTAGTGAATTCACTGGTGTGGTGGCTGCATTTCGATAATGGTTATTTCAGTTAATAACTGAAGCCACCGTGGTGTGATGGATAGCATGTCCGCAGTCGTTCATCAACTGTGAAAGCGCACAGACGTGTTGGCGACCTTGGCAGTGTTGTAAATTAATTTGGAGTGTTTAAGTAAATATTAGAAGCAGTGTTTTGTGTTGAAGGCAGTAGCCTAGTGGGTAAAGCAGTCGACTACAGCGTGGAAGGACCCGGGATCGACCCCCACGCGAACCTAAAAGATAAACTTTTTTGGTTAAACAAAATTGCGGAACAGAAGGAACGTGAACGTTTACTCAAAGAGATTAGAAGGACCAATGAGGTCCATCAACATCTGGCGAGGCGAGGTTGGCAACAACAACAACAACAGCAGCGGCAACAACCGCAACAATAACAGCGGCAACAACTGCAACTAAGAGAAGGCGACGCATTCAAGTGAAGCCAAATCTAGTCCGTCGCAAGCAAAAGGCGGTGGAAGAGAAGGAGGTTGAACATATGTCAACAAGCAGTTCTAGTAGCGAGGAATGCCTAGACTCAACGTATGATTACGAATTAAACGGTGGAGAAGGCCGCTATACAGGGAGTGGTAATTCTTTCGCTGCCCTACTAAAATGACGAAGAAGAAAAAAATAATAGAAATGAAGATAAGCGATTACAATCACTTACGTTAATAATACAGCAACTTAGTAAGGAGATAAGTGAAATAAAGGCAAGGCAAGAAGCCCGCAGAAAAAAAGAAAGCGAGGCAAGACAAAAACAGTCCGTGCCGAAAGAACATGCTCCAAAGCAAAATAAAGCATTTACTTCAGCTAAAAAAGCTGAAACAAGTAAAAAAACTGCTACTGATGAGCAGCCACGAGGGACCGCGGCTATAAAAGCCGCGACAACGATCTCCAGACATCAGCAGGAGCAGCAACCAGAGCAGCAGAAGCAGCCAGCAGAGCAGCAGATACAGCCACAACAACAACAACTAAAGAAGACCATAACAGGCAGAGTGCCCACCATAAATACCCTCAACATGGAGATGAAAGCCACCAAAAACTTATGTAGGTCCGCCATTGGCCACAAATTTAAAATTAAATGATTAGGTCAAGTTCGACATGCGACCCAATGTGAAAACATTGGTGACCATAAGATCGTTCGTGAGTTGTTGAAAGAGACATCCACTGAACATTTTAGTTTTACTCCTAAAGAGGAGAAACCGAAAAAAATTCTATTGAAAAGGGTAGAGCCTACCTCTGACCAGAGGAGCTCTTAATTGAACTCCGCAGGTTGGCGGGCTACGATCTCGAGTTCATCGGGGTCAAGTCGTTCACCACGGCCAAGGCAAGACGGGAGAAGCGGCTATTGCCGATGTTCCTCGTCACCTTATCACCCAATAGCTGTCTGGAGAGTCTAAGGAAAATCTCCGTACTGGACTACCAGATGGTAAGATGTGAAAAATTGAACAGGATCGGGGACATTTTACAATGTCTTCGTTGCCAAAGGTTCGGTCACGCCGCGTTCAACTGCCAAATGCAGTCAAGGTGCGTCAAGTGTGGAGAGAACCACAACGACAAAGAGTGTAAGCTCGGTTAGACAAGGGTCGAAGACAAGACCCTACTGAAGTGCGTTCTCTGTGGTGGAGAAGGGGACCCTGCTAATTATCGGGGTTGTCCTCGATACCAAATTATTAAAAAATCAAAAAAAAAAACAAACTGCTCCAACAGCAACTAAGGATGAGGGAAGGCAAACAGCCAGACCAATTCCAAGGGCCATCGTTCCCGCAGTCTCTTACGCCCAAATGGCGTGGGGGCTGGGAAAACGGTACAGCCTCCTCAAAAAGCAGCCGCACAGCCATCTGTGTCAAAGGCTGCTACTGGGGAGTCAGATGTGATGGTCGCTCTGCGTGTCATTCAGGCACAAATGAGTGAACTATCACAGCAAATAAGTGAGCAGGCGCGCAGGGTGGATGTAATCTACAGTGCAGTGCCTTCACTTGCGCAATTTTTGGGTTAACGGGCGCGCTGTCGGAGAGGCCTTTCAAGATCCTAGTCGTGAATGTGAATTCGCTAGTTAGGGTAGAACGACGAGCCAACTTCTCTGAGTTGTTAAAAGGCCAACATCCCGATGTATGTATGGTTAGCGAACCTAGGATAAGCCAGCATCACAATTTGACGAATAAGGACGGACCGACCCAACTCGATTTTCGCGGGTGGGGTTGCGTTCTTCATACGTAAGGGCATTGCTCATAAGGTAATATATAGTGGTGAAGAACGTCGATTCCAGTTGCTAGAAGCGTGTATTGTATGCATCCCTCTCCAACAGGGGAGGCGCTTGTATGTGGCCGCGATCTATGCGCCGGGGGCTTCCCAAAATTCATGTTTTATAACAGAGCTTGAAACACTTTTTCGATGTCTGAAACTAAACTCAGAAGAAAACTATTTCCTTTTGGCCGGTGATTACAATGCTAAACACCAAGATTTTGGAAATCAATTAGTCAATCCAAAAGGGAACCAGCTATTCAATTGGCTGGGGCTCCACAGCATTGAGTTTAAAATCGATCTGCTGGCTACTGACAGGCCTTCATATCCTCGAAGTGGCTCTTATTTGGATCTATTGCTTTTAGACTTAAGACTTAAACTGACCGACGACATTCTTCGACGGACGAAAAATTGTTTGACGACGGTTGAATACGACAGTGACCACTTACTGCCGTCATACTGCTTCCGAACAACCTTGTGGAACTGGAGGAGTACGTGCCGAGGCACTCTTACAACTACGGAAAGACACATTGAGCGCGCTTTTCCGGTGCCGTCTCAAGGGAACTTCGTTCAAAAGGTATTGCGCCGCCATGCAACAGGAATCTATCGAACGTTGAGATCGATGGGTACCTGCAACGTATGGAGTATGCAATCCATAGTACAATGGACAGGACAATTCCTAAATATAGGCAACACGACTCTACGAACATGTACAGAAACGCGACAATAGACGCACTTTATAAACAAAAAAGTAGACTCCTATCAAGACTCAAATTCTTGCACAGGAGGTTTACTGACCGACACGATTTGGAGATTAGTACTCTGAAGTCACAAATCAAAAATCTCTACATAATAAAAAAAACTACAGAATATCTATATATATCTCTTTTCTGGAACAACAAAATTCGGGCTGTACAGTCCAACATCCCGAGTGTGTTTCCGGAAATAAATAAAATTTATAGGAGAAAATATCAAAATGACCTTCAGGGTATTAAACTCCAAAGGAAGACGGAGAACCAAAACTTACTTTTGACAATAGGGACAGATCCGGATGAGGCCATCTTGGATGATGACCACTTTATAGTGGAAGATGCTCAGGAGAAGGTAGAGACGGTGGGTGCTGTTTTCGGGCGAGTATATAGGGTGAATGAGTGCATTCGCCTGAATTACGATCTTGAGAACAGAGCCTTCGTTGGACACTTCTGTCTTAGAAACGAGATCTCGCATTGGCAATCCGAGAATCCTGGTTTAACTAGGTTCAATGACGACCGACCTGCAAATGCAGTCATCGCCCAGCGAAACGGGGATAACACCCTGTTCGTTTCTAAGATGGACCTCGAGAAAATCTTTCTTAAAATAAAGAAAAAGACGTCAGCAGGAGTCGACGCCATACCCAATGTTGTGCTGCAAAACCTCCCTTCGGAAGCGGTGGACATATACACCACGTTGTTCAACAATGCGCTGAGTAATGCATAAAATTCAGTGCGTTGGAAGACGGCAGTGGTCCATCCTCTCATTAAAAAAGGGAAGGATGATTCCAATTCAGCAAATCTTCGGTCAATCAGTCTTTTCCCGAGTATCAGCAAGGTATTCGAGAAAGTTCTCGAAAGGGCTCTGTCCAAATGTTGAGAACATGTTATATAATGTACACATATTATTCCAGAAAATCAGTTCGGTTTTAAGGCAGGCCATGATACCTCACATGATACCATACATACATACGTCTAAGCTAGTAACAGATATTCAATGGAACAAAGCCAAAAATCAGTGTACATGTGCATGTCTGGTTGATTTGGAGAAAGCTTTCGATACCGTTTGGTTAGACGGTCCTTTCTATAAGTTGATCAGATATGGCATGGGTAAACCACTGCTCTATTTTCTGAATGACATGCTTCAAGGTAGAACGTTTGTTGTAAAAAGTTGCAATAAAACTTCTACCAGAACTTTTAAAATACAGAACGATCTACAACAGGGGTGGCGGTGAATTCGCCTATTTTATTTAGCATTTTCACCGGCGATCTGATTGGTTCTCTTCACCATGCTTACGCCGACGTACAGAACAGGTCCAAAGATCGAAGTCATAGGATTACTCTTGCAGCGTGACTTCGATAAGATTCAGCAATATTGCGATAACTGGAAGTTGAAAATCAACTTCCAGAAATCGGAAACAATTGTGTTTAGGACCTTGGGCCTCATGGGATACGAGAAAGAACTGGCGAAAGCTGGTGATCGTTGATCTACATGGCCACCCACTGCCAAGCAAAGTAGTAGTCAAGTACCTCAGCATCTGGCTAGATCAGTATTTATATTTTAACAAACATATGGATGCGGCTCTGGCCAGGGCTAGAGGAGCTTTTGCTTTGACAAGGCGAATGTTTAACAGCAGTCAACTTGATAGTAGAGTGAAGGTGATTTGCTACATGGCCCTTATAAGGCCAATGATTGTCTATGGGTGCGTCTCAAATGGAAAAGATTCGGGTGTTTGAGAGACAGTGTCTGCGTACCTTTCTTGGATTGCACAGATCACCAGAGTCGGAGTACAGAAAATATTATCCTAATGGGGTCCTTTACAGGATCGAAAACTTCATTATAAAACTGACTCGTGGTCACACTGCTAGAGCGATGACCTCGATCAATGGCCTGATTTTTGGGGCTTATTACCCCAACACTGAATATATGGAGAAAACGCGCTTCAGTGGATCTGTCCCACCGGAGGCTTTCCTCTATTTTGATATGGTAGGGCTGATCCAGGATAGGTTGGCGGTTCCGCTAATCTACCACGTCTGCCGGAAGTCCGTGGAACGACGGCACCTTTACAACCGAGACGTCACCGCAGTAGGAGGAGAAGCTGAAGAGCTCCTCCGGTTCAGTAGGGCGGTCTCAGATCGCGATCGTCGTGACGTTGTTAAAACCTCGAAAATGTTCTGGTGGTTGTCGCAACAACAACAAGAATTTGATAATGATAGCGAGTCGCCAATGGCTGGCTTACAAAGGTTTTAGCGTGTAAGACTTAGGGTATAGGGAATGGGCACAGCGGCAAACAAAAAAATCAAAAAATCCGAAAAAAAATTACAAAATACGAAAAAAAAAATACAAAATTTAAAACCAAAAAAAATAAGAAAAATCAAAAGCTACTGTGGCTGCTCTAGTTTTAAATAGAGTTAAGTAGTTTTAATTAGTTTAAATTAGTTTTTAGAAAACAAAAAAAAAATGATCTTTCAACTAAGTTTTTTTAAATAATCTTCTTAGTTTAAACTAGTTCTAGTTTTTTATTCATAAGGTATCTTAAGGCAGCAAGGCATTAGTAGTAAGATATTGTATAATTTAGAGTACCCGCTTAGGGTCAGTAAGTTAATTAAGTTATTATATAAGCTAGTTTTACATATTCTTGTTAGCATGTAAGTAGATATAAGAAAAATTAAATAAAAATGAATTAAAAATGAAAAAAGCATGTCCGCCTGTTAATACAAAGGTTAGAGTTTGAATCCCAACAGAGGCAAAAATGAATGTTTTTTTCACGGGTATCGCCTTTTGCGAGGAATTGGTAAGTCCTCCGTTAGTATTCATTGCCATAAAAAGCGCTTTCTCGATTAGCCGTTTGGAACCGGCAGAAAATTGTAGGTCCCTTCCAAGGAGCTCTATACACCTACTGGTGACTAGGCCTGGGTAAATCGATCATTTTTGATGATCGAATCGATCAAGTATCGGTTTGCTGAATGATTCGATCATTTGAATCGATCGATCATTCAATCATTTTCATTTGCTTCATTCCATTTCTGTTCATTCCGAAATCAATCATTTCGATATCAATTGATTCGATTCCGATTATATGTGTAAATCAAATGAGATTGATTGATATGTATAAGTATAAGCATGTTATGTACCATTGAATGAATAATAAAACAAAAAAACAAATCCAAATGTGCAGCAACAGCGAGAAGAAGCAAAAATTCTGAAGCGTTTAATTGAATGAATTAGCAGTCATTTTTTTCAGCTAAAAAAATCCATTTTTGGCAAAAATTTATTTAATTCAATAAAAAGATAACCACAGGTAATGAAATATGTGATTTATAGTTGTGTTTTACAAAAACCGAATTCAATTTCAAGATTTTAAATGTTTGTGTGTAATGTATACGTATAGTCTTGTTAAGCAAGAGGCGAACAGTGGAGGCCAGAAATAATGGTACAAAGTTTGTACAACTAAAAGTAGCAAAAAAATATCTTTCTTAGTTTTTCTCGTTTGGTTTTCTGTGTTTTACTTAGAACTATCAACAACATTGATTATTAAAGAAAAAGTGACCACTAAAAGTAAAATTTTGTAGAAAAAAGTTTGAGACCGATTACTAAAAAAAAAATTCACTAAATTAAATTGAACCTAAAAGTTTATTAAAGAACAAAGTACTACTTTCTTAATGAACTTTTTAGTGAATTGTTTTCGACTAATCAAGTCTCAAAGTAATAACTTAAAACAAACATTTTTTTCTTTATATGTAGTTTTACAAAATGTTATTATTTAGGCTCACTTTTATAAATATTCAATGCTCTTATTAGTTATGGTTTGGGATGGAGTCGAGTCCTCAGAATGGTTTCTGAGCCCACTCCTTTTTTCACTGTTCTTAGATGACCTTACGGCAGCTCTACCAGGTGGTATTCTTTTTGCTGGTGTAACAATTAAAGCATTAAGGTATGCAGATGACATCGTCATATTCGCCGAGACTCCAAACATGATGCAGATTATGATAAACAAATTGCAACAATACTGCCGTCTCTGGAGTCTTACGGTCAACACAAGTAAATCTAAAGTAATGGTGTTCCGAAACGGCACAGGACGATATGCAAGAGAAGAGAAATGGACATGAGGAAATGCAGACCTCGAGTTGGTGAGAGAATACAGATATCTTGGAGTCATCATAACACCTCAGCTCTCTTTCAAAAAACATCTCCAGGAGATACTAGTGGAAGCAAAAAAAGCCATCAACTGTAACTGGGCAGGAGTCCTTGGAAAAAAACATATAGCTCCAAGCGCTAAATATAAGCTCTTTGAAGCTGTGATGAGGTCTGTGATGTGCTATGCTGGTCAGGTATGGGGTTATCTGCAGTATGATGAAGTGGAAAAACTGCTGAGATATTTTATCAAAAGGATGTTCTGGTTACCAGAAAATACTCCCACATATATGCTACACTTGGAGACCAGTATATCACCACTCTACATTTTTACACTTAAATTACACTTAAGCTATGTAAAGAAAACGATGGCTCTACCAAACCACAGGCTACCCAAAATCATTGCAAACTACCTGCTGCAACGAAAATCCCAGTTCTTCGCGGAGTGGTCACTACTGGAACGACAACATGGCATCGAGTTGATGGAAAGAAACAACGAAGTATGGAATGCTGCTATACCTGCACTTTTGGGGAGAGTTGAAGACAGTATATTCGCCAATTTCACGGAAGCAGCGCAGCGGAGCGAGACGCGTAATATGTATAGGGTCCTTCAACACAACCTTGGTGCAAGTAACTATTTCAACGACCGATACTCTCTTAATACGATATCTCTAATTTTCAAAACCAGAGGAGAGTTACTACGTTTAAATTACCAGCCATATGGACCTGACGGAAACACGGAATGCACTTTATGTAATCATCGTGCCACAGAAAATGTTTTTCACTTTTTAACAACATGCCCCATCCTGCAGACAATACGACGCGACATGCGCATTGGGGAAAAAATTACTTAACTATCGATGAAGCGAAAGAAGTTCTAAATGGTCAAGATTGGATGATTTTAGCCAGTTATGTTAAATCTGCATTTGATTATCGAAATCAAATTTTAAACGAAGCTTTTTAAAACAAAAAACAAAAAAAAACAAAAAAACTATGAATTATGTAAAATAACTTTTTGATTTATACAATTAATCTTATAAATACTCTTTTTTTCTGGCTGACGGCAAAAGCCAATGCTATATTAGTGAAATTGTAAACATGTTTATAAATCAATTCCATTTTTTGATTAAATAAAAATCACAATACTACTACTACTACTACTACTATTAGTTATGAGTCAAACACAGAATGAATGAATGCAATTTTTGTTTGCCTTAAGGGGTTAGGGGTAGTTAGAATTTTCAAAAAATCGATTTTTATTTTTTTTGCATTTTCTTAGAGTACAGTATCTTAAAAATATTCTCGGAAAGTTTGAAGTGAATCCGACAAATATCTTTCGAGTTATTCACCTTTATTTTCAGCTTTTACTACTGTACATAAAGCGACTGTAAAACTTTAAATGCGTTTTTCTCAAAACTATGTTTTTTGAACTGGTGCCAACAGTAACTCAAAAACCGCTCGATATATTTTAATGAAATTTATACAGTTTTTAAAAAACATAAAAAACTAGTGCTTAATCGAAGCTTTTTCATTTTGTTTCAAAATTGGATTTTTTATAAACAACTAATTTTGTTAATTTTGAAACAAAATAAAAAAGCTTCGATTAAGCACTAGCTTTTTATGTTTTCTAAAAACTGTATAAATTTCATTCAAATCTATCGAGCGATTTTTGAGTTACAGTTGGCACCGCAAAGACCCATTTTTAAAACTTGTTCAAAATAAACCGCCATAACTCGTAAAATGGTTAATATTTTTTTTGAAATTTTTAACATTCTGGGCGATTTTAGGTTCCTCAAAAAACCCTTTGTGGCGACCCCAGGGCGACCCTAGGGCTTCAACGAACAAACTTTTTGTCTTTTACCAATTCAATAATTAAATTATAACTTCACAATAATAGCTGATATAATGCCTGCGCGAGCAGCCTGTTTGTATAAAACCATACCACAAATATGGAAACCTCTAAAGAAAACAAGAACCGTCGAGCAATTTCAAAGAGCACTCGCTTTTGCTCTATATCTGGTCTCCAGCTGTGGATTCTCTCCATTATATTTGATTAAAGGTATCTTGACTAAAGGTATCTTTTGTCAAATGAAAGTACAAAAATATTGTAACTATCCACGTAAACGAGGCGACCATTATGCCCCAGCAAAAATATTTACACAAAAGTTCTTTGGCGAACATTGTAAACTTGTTTTTCATTTCATTTTCTTTTATGGAATGTTAAAAATGCAATTGGTAGTTCTTTTTTTTGTCAACAACTTGAACTTACACTAGATAAAAAATAAACAAAAATAAATTAAAAATACATTGGCCACTTTATCGCCAAAAATCTCCTCGTTCTGTTTGCTGTTTTGCGAGAAAATCACATTGAAAGATGAACTGTCAGATTCTTTCAAAAGCGAAACTAGAAGAAATTGAAACGTGATGTGTTCCATGTTTGATTCTATTCTAATATTAATTAGGGTGACTCTACACCAAGAGATATGATTTCGGAAAAATGATGAGGCTTCAGAAAAATAATCAAATCTGCCTCTCCAACAAATGGAAACTGCAGATCAATCCAAAGTTGAAAAATAATAAAAAAAAATTTCCAAATGGATGGCATAATAATCATTTTAACAGAGCTAAATCAAAAAGATTGAAAAAGGTAAAAACTAATTGAAAACATTAAGTAAACGACTTTGAATATTAGAATATAAATACAATGTTAAATTAATATCTGAAACATCAAGCTCATCTTAAATGAAAGTTTATTGGGTAACCAAGATATTTTAGCAGTAATTGAAACTACTTTCACCGACAGAAAGAAATACCAACACTATTACAAAAAAAACAATTCCTTGTAAGTCGATTTTGTAAACGCTTCCCACAGCAATTCGGTCTAGGCGTGTTTTTTTTTCACAAGGATGTTATGTACATAACATGATATCCAAAAAAAAACGCTCCTTTTTTTTGTGGGTTGCTGTTATTGACCAGTTGTCAAACCAATAAATGTCAACAAATGAATTTTTTTTTGCCAAATTCGCACAAAAACCCAGAAAATGTTTGTTAAAAACTCAAAGCAATTGTATAGAGTGGAGTGGAGTCCTTTTCCTTGGCTAAGACAAACTCTTGTTTTGACGTTTAGCAAATATAAAATTCAAGTGCTTAAAAATTGCAGCTTTATAGACTCGGAATTACCTGACATAAAATTTTTATAAGAAATAAGATCTGGATTGCTAGTTACTTTCTTATAAAATGTGTTGGTAGGTTGGTACCCTTATTTCCCAAACGAAACACACAAAATAAATGGAACAATGATATCGACAATCGAGATTGACTGCTTGGATCGAAATCGAAACATAATGAAAATGAAGTAGATATAGATAGTATTGAATCAACGTATTGTGATTGTGATCGAAAATCGAGATTGATTGATTCAAAATCGATCGAAATCGACACGAAATGAAAATGAAAAAGATAGTGTTGAATTAAAGTATTATGATTGAGATCGATTGATTCGGACTTGAATGATTTCGATCATCAATACTTTTGAATGATCGAATCAAAAAGATCGAATCAATCATAATTTACACAGGCCTACTGGTGACGGATTTAAAAGAACGATGGATGGTGATTTTGATATCGAGGAAAAATGCTTAAGCAATATTGGGAATCCTATCATGCCACATCAAGCTCTAAGCAAGGCATATATAGACGATAGACTGAACGACAAAAAGAAAACCTTAAAAGAATACAGAATTTCAATACAATGCGTTTATTGGATGATTTTCGAAAGTATTTTCTTCTCACAATGGAAAAAATCAAAGAACATTAGGAACGTAGGCCCCATCTTTCTCGAATTCAGTTCTTATTTGCAAATCAAAAATGCACTACAATGATGTCTTATTTCAATATACTTATATATGTCTTATTTTAAGTAGAATGTCAAGTTTTTTAAGTCGATATCAACATGATATGCTTGAGGAGCACTATGAAGAGTTTCTTGGAAATATTTCTTTCTTAGTAATATTAAGGACGTTGACATTGTTAGTTCGATTTACGGATGTCGTTTTACAAACTGTTTTTTTTCTTCAAATGCATGTTAAATGGGGCCAGATACTTGTGCGTGTAAAATGATTGAGGATCATGTAAGCAGTGTTCAAAAGATTATGAACTTATATAAAAGATTAAAATAAGTCCTAACTTCCTAACTAATATTATAAATGTGAAAGTAACTCTGTCTGTCTGGATTTCTATGTTACCGTGTCCTACCCAAACTACAGAACTGATTTAAATTAAATTTTGTACAGAGATAGTCTAGTTTGAGCAGATTTTCATTTAAAAATAAATTTCTTTTGTTGTTAAATAATTTTTAATGGTGGTAATGATTAGTACGAGTGCATGTTTAATTTTTGTGTAACTATTTTATATTTTATTTAATTATCCAATTATTGTTATTTTTTTCTAGTAATCACTAAAGTATTGTATCTTTGCTTTGTTTGATGAAATATACACACTAAAAAAAAGCCCATATTCCTACGGGAACTAGAGTTCTTACCAATATAATTAGTGTGAAAGTAGCTCTGTCTGTCCGTCGTTCTATGTTACCAGCTCCCGCCCAAACTAACAAACCGATTTAAATGAAATTTTTTTACAAAGATTGTTCAGAACCTGAGGAAGGACATAGGCTATATATTTTCCCCTATATTCCCACGGGAGCAGACACGTATACGGAAACTTTGACACTACAGCACCGATTTCAAAAACTCTTCCACCGTTGGAATGCTCCATAATCCTCGAGCAACATAAACTTCTACTCATCCCCATACTCCTTATGGGAACGGTCACCATGTTTCTACGGGAACGGGAGTCTTTACTAATATTATAAGTACGAAGTTAAATCTGTCTGTCTATTAGTCTTTGTTACCATTAACCGCCCAAACTATAGAACCTATTTATATGAATTTTGGTACAGAGATAGTCTAGAACCTGAAGATGGACATCCTTCCAAAACGTTTTGATTCCCCGTTATCCTTTAATTCCCTCTGATCGATCATTATAAATAAGTCTCAGACGCTTTAAGTTGCAGGTGTTCGCTTAGAAAAAATCCCATGGCAACTTTATGCGGCAGAATCACGTGTATCAATCCCACAAAACCTTTTTATTTCGCAAAAGATGGATAAAATAATATAACAATGGTGTACTAAAACGCATGAATTCAGCCACGTTTTTATTTGCTTAACAGTTTTAATGTAAAATTTCTACAATAAATGCCTGAATTGAAGTTTGACCTATTAAATGTATAGGTCAAACTACAATTCAGGCACTAATCATAGAAATTTTACATTAAAACTGCTGAGCAAATAAAAACGTGGCTGAATTCTCACGAACATACTTGATCAACAATGTTCATATTTTACCAACAATTCAGAATTGTTGACGAAACACAAACGTTGTTAAAGTATCATGAACATGTATGTTTCTAGTATCACAGCCGTTGTTGGTTAACAGTGAAATTAAAAATGACGTTGTTGATTTGAGCAATGAAAATTGTAGCATTTAAATAAATAAAATGAAAATGCCAGCTTGTTCAATTTAAGTATGTTCGTGCTTGACGCAAAAACAAACAAGTTTCATGTTTGATTTTACCAAGGTTTTTCTTTCGGTGTATATAACTCCAACAAACAAACAGCAGAAGAACATCCATGATTCTTTGAAATCGGATCGTAATAAAGTCTATGGTCACCCTTTGAAGTCGTTTTTTAGATAATGTTTTAAACGAAATTGCAGAACATTGCGAAGCGAGCCTTCGAAAACAATCAATCAAAACAAAACTAATCAGAATCTACGTATGCTTTTTTTAGTCATATCTCTTTCCATCCATGCATTGTAAGCTCAATGAACTTTAATATCAGCAAGATGATATACTATCATTTTAAACAGATTCTTACTTCAAATCTCTTTTTAAACTATTTATGTCATCTTTTCTTTTCTCCCTGCGTACTCGATACTCGTATACACTCAGATTTCAGATATCATGCCAACCACCAAAAAACAACTTCAAATTTACGTTTACCTCTTTTTCTCCCATAAAATAGACCTTCCTTAAGTCATATCTCTCTATCCATCCATACATGGCAAACTCATTTTAAAAATACATAAACTTATAACAAACAACTGATCTTTTTTTTCTGCATGACTACTAGGGTGTGTCACTTGTGAGCAACTTTTTTTTTCAACAATAAAACAGGCTAAATACTTTCAGAAAGGTATAAAACGAAGCCTCTAAAAAAGCTCTTAATATTAACATTTAGAGGTGCCCGTTTTCAAATTTGTATTTTCCATACACATTACATGGTAAAAAATTTAATTTTTTTTATTTATAGCTTGACATTTGAGCACTGTAGAAATAAACTATTTATTTAGGAAATTCTTTCAACACAAAAATAGTTGTTTGTTTTTGAAAATAATTTTTTAATCATAACAAAGTCATCAGTATGAGTTTAATAAAATAAAAGTCATAATTTCATACATTTCCAACTTTGAAATAGTTTGAATATCTTTATAACGGCTAACTCTATGAAACAAATTATTTCTAGCTTTTTTGTAGAGCATTCAATTTCCTTCATAATTAATTTTGATATTAACGCCTTTTTGCGCCCAACTCAGCCACTCAATTCGTTTCTCCTAACAAACCGGCGAACTCTTTCTGCCCTTAAGTCAATATTTTTAGTCTCCTTTAACATTTTTTAAAGGCCAATGACGGACAGCAATAGATTACTTCTTATTTTTCTTCATAGAAACCGCCCATCCCTATTGCAAATTTTTTTTGTGTTTTAACACTTTTTGGTTTATTTTCTATTCGACCTTCCCGAAACCGTTTTATTACCACTAAACACCGTATAGGTATTTACTTTTTTAACAACTTCACTTATTTTGCGAACGGATTTTCCTTTATAGTATTTGAAAACCACAATTTGCCTTTCTTTAATGAAAGCTCTACAAATACTGCAACTAATTAATGATAACGTGGCAATTACAGTTAGTTTTCTAAGAAAACAGCAGGTGTCCCACTTTGAGTGTGACCTGCATTAAAAAAAATACTAGACAGATCATTTTCCTCTATTTTTTTTAACAAATCGGGGTTGTTTTTTGAAATTTTGTTTTTATTTTATAATAATTTGAAGTCAATATTACGCAATAAAAATAACAATTGTTTAAAAAAGTGAGCAACTCTGCATTTTTTTCGTAAAGAAGTTTAATGAAGATTTTATTTCTTAGGTGTCCCACTTTGAGTGTGAGTGACTGTAGATATATCAAACAATTTTCATCCACCACTTTTTTATGCGACAATTGTCCTCCTACCACAGATTTCTTAAAATAGAACTCACAATTCTCATCCACCACTTTTTCATCCACACAAAACCTCAATAGTCAACTCATTCCAACCTCACACATGAACTCCATAATGAGGAAAATTTGAAGGATGGAAATCCTTTCCATATGGAATTACACCGATGCGATGAGCAAAAAAATGTTCTTCAACTCTGGCATTTATACCTACTCCTTTGAGGGCCGGTCAATTAGTTGGACAGACTTTGTCTTGAACGACCAATGAACCCTCAATTAAGTTTAACTTAAAGTTGACACGACATTCAATTCGTCTCAAGTATATTTAATGTAATACGAAGTTCGCTTATGTTCCTTAAATGCAGCTGTGTACTACAATTTTGTACCTCTTAATATTTATTATAATTGTCTGCCATCTCCAACTGTACGTATAATGATCTTGTATATCTGTATTATTTTCTTATGAATTTAATAGAAGCGCATATGGGTGATTCTTATACAACTGTCTGTTTTTTTTTTTTTGTCTAGTACTGTATTTACTTTTTTTTTTTTTTTTTATTTTATTTATTTACAAAGGATACAATACAAATAAATTTGAATTGCCCGGAGGACAAAGCCGAGGCATATTGCCTATAATGGCTACTGTATTTACTGTTTGGCATGATTTGTTTTATTAAAAAATGATAATTATGATGAGTTTGATAGTATTTTACTGTCGACAATGTATGTTGAAGCGTAAGTATTGATGGATCACGAATAATTTGCAAAATTATATCCAAAATGTCAGTACCGTGGCATGTCCGCATTTCGTTTTTCGAATTAAATACATAAATTTCTATAAATAGTCGTATTACAATCTAAAGTTTTGCTTTTATAACTAAAACCTATTGTACAATTCATCAAATTATGCTACAATTGTATCCCAATATTGACTAGTAGAAAAAAATAATGGTCATTGCTTCATGTCCTGGATTTTCTTCAATTTTCAAATTCAAAATATTTCCCGCTTAAACGCCATCTTTTATTCAGTTTCTGCTCTAGTGGCATTCTGAAGAATGACTATTTGTGTACAGTTCATAGCTGTGTGGTTGTTTTTAGAATCGATGTTAAAATAGAAATAATTTGTTGTGTTTTTTAAAAGCTATGTCATAAAGTTACCGGTCAGTACCATGGTATGGAAATTCAGGCGTGTTAATAGAATGATTAGGTCAATTATACTGAATAATTATATAAATTCACGTGTGAATTCAAAATTATATGGCCAATCATTTAAATTACGTGTGAGAATTTTAGTTAGGTTAATTATACGTCCAAGATTTGATATTTGTCAGTACCGTGGATGTCAGTACCATGGTAAACAAAGCAAATAACATTTAAATGAATATTTCCTTGATGTTTTAATTTATCATCATGCTTAATTGATGTAGTGTTATAAAATTTAAATTTTAATTTGTTAAAAGCTTCAATGAATTTCAATATTTAACTAATGTTAAACTTTGTTTTAGTCTAAGAATTTTAGAAAAAATTTTATTTTAATTCTACAGTTAATAAATTTTAAAAATTGTCAAAATCAAGAAAAAAAAATACCGTAAATGTCTCTGTATAGTTATCAAAAACCTATAATTTATCATTTGCTTTATTATTTTAAGAGATTTAGCCAAATATTCTTAATATTTCATTTTGATATCAGTACCGTGTTACTGAAATTTCAAATTTTTGGTCTAGCTTCTTTTCTATTGCAGTTGTAGTAGAGCTACGTTACGGGATTAATTTTGAGCATAATAAAAGACCAATAACATCCAGATCACATGATTTAAAACATTTTTGATTTTAAAAAAAATTGAGTTGTAAAAATCACAGCTATATAAGAATCACCCATATACCTATGTCTAAATTGATTAAACTTGTCTCTTCTTCGAAAAACAATATGATTATTAAGCTCATTGATAACAAAAATCAATTGTCTCTTTATAGTCTTTGAATCCTGAAGAGTGATGCTTATCGCTCAGTGTTGGTTGTGGCGCCTAACATTTATGTTATGTTTTGCACCATTAGCTTCAGTTCCTTTATTAATATCTGAAGAGCCTTAGGGCTCGGACAGTGCTCCTTGAAATGAAGGAAATTGATGAGCCAAGAAATCGTTATTTTTTTAAAACTTCGCAGTTCCTTCTTCCGCACAGTCCGCTGTGTCCTTTGGATTTTCACAATATCCATGTACTTGTACATATTTCGATAACTTACAGATGTGGTTAAATCAGGGTGATTGCGGGCAAGTATGCTCAAATTAAGATCCTTTCTTACTCGCCTATTATGTCTATTTCACCGAAAGATTGACTACATAAAGATAGGTACATACAGAGTGCCAAGACATTCTTTTTCGAAACAAAACAGCAGCGCCTAGGGCTTAATTCAATCTCCCCAAATTCGTTATTCGCAACATTAAACCGATGAACAAAACAAACTAAAATCTAAGCAAGTTATCCACAACGATCCGAAGCCCTGCAGCAATAAATTCACCAAGGGACGGGCCGCGCCATAGTTTCAATTCAATTGCACTGTCAGAGCAATAACGTTGTCTCCTAACTATAAGTTCACAACAGTCACAACCGGTCTACCAGCCAAATTTAGGTTTCACGGTGGCGTATAACTCAACATGAAACAACTCAAACTATGTATGTATACTCTGCAATCGTTTTGAAGTAATGACCGTCTCGGGAATGCGATAAAGCTATTAAGAGACTAATTAAAAACAACTCAGTTTTCTTCTTTCTTGGCTTAAATTAATCCGGTGTTTTTTTTTTTTATTTCATTCGACTTCAATTACATTCCAGATCTATTTTGAATTTTTCATTTTTTATTACTTTTGTCAAGTGCAAGAATAACTGGAAATATGTACGTCCGGAAACTAAGTTACTCACTGTACATTTCTATCTATACAAATAAATGTATCGATAAACTCCACCATTGGTTGAGTCCATGCTCAAGTTTAGTTCCTTAATATCATAAAGTACTATTGCGACAGGAAAAATGTGTACTTGCACCTTGCTGCCTTTTAAATTAGACAAAACACTCAAAAAATAGGTTGGGCGCCAGTTTATGAGAACAGTGTGGTTCTCGCGCGAAAGCAAGGTCATGGGTTGATCGCTTTGCAATTGTGTGCGAGGAATTTAGATTTTTTTAGGTACGCTTAAGTTGAGGCCTCCCTTCCAAACTATAATTTTAATACCACGCACCAAATGCAATAGAGTTCCGAAATGGTGCAAGTAGTTGGCGCACACAACAAACAAATGGACTGATTGGCATACGAACGATAGTTACATATATCGGCGGCGGCACCACAACTACAAACACAACCGGCACCACCTTTATCTGGGGGAAAACAATTCGTAGTCTTCGCGGTGGTTTCTTGCCCGTATATATTGAGGCCCCTCTCAGGTGATCAGCACAGTTCGTTAACAGTCCTAGTCGATTCTAGGAGGTTCAACTTATTCCGACCGTCCGAGCTCTTATCCCGAGTGTTTAATTGTTTTAAATAAACTGTTGCCTTATCCTTGTCTTGTTTCTATAAAATCAAAAAAAAGCTTTCTGCATCACAATGAGACCATTTGTAAGTACATATATCACAATGAACCATCTACGTCGTCTTCGGTGACATCTTTCGGACTTATTTTAGCACAAGGTTTGTGTGATTTGTGTTGGGTGATCTGCGTGTGAACGAAAAATATCTGATTGATGTGGTTACCGCATCCAAGTTGAACCCAGTGGTCTATAATTGCACTTATATGTAACAATTGTTTTTCCGCGTGCTTGTGTTTCTTGCGAAATCGTTACCCGATGCGGTTGAATGAGTTTGCTATCAAATAATATCGTAAAGACAAAAAAAAAAAAACATGAATGTAATCTGCATCAATTGCCACTGGATATGTGAGCAACCTGTTGATGAAGTTTGTTCAATCAGTAGCACCACGTGTGTCTGCAAAACAAAATTTCCGAACAATTTTAATGGCTTTTTTTGATTCTGGGTGACCACTGACCACATTTGGTCTGATCGAAATATTTACTGAGGCTGTGCTGCATAGACATGGCATTTGACATTTATTGTTTGTCGTTTAATTGATGGTGGTAATGGTTCCTTAAAGCTGTTAACTGCTGTTGTAATTACTCAGGCAATTAAACCAGAAACGATTTCAATTAAAATACTTTGCACCATTATGGCTTAAGAGGCGTGGTGTTTTAACATCATTTTTTTTTTTTATACATTATGACCATTAGTTGAATCGAAACGATGTTAAATCAAAGTGACTAGTTGATTTTTTGTATATGAAATTATTTTTATATTTTTATTTGTATGACAGCAAAAAAGGAAAAAAAAAAAAGACAGTGACATGCAATTAAAATAGAGAATGTAAAAGTTCACAACAGACCCTGATTGATGGTAGTTTGGGTTTGGATAACCACAAGTTGGTATTCACTTGACAAGGTTAATGATAGGCTTTTGTTTCTATTCGGTATGCTTCAAGTCTTAGCATTTCGAAATAAACACCATTAAATATCATGAAGAGACAAGTTTTAAAAAGCTTTAAGACCCATGTTCTTATCTTCACCATACACTTCTTAGGGTTGTATGGCTCGTTTTTCAATTTTCATTCAGCAAGTTTTTAGTTGCAAATATCATCAAGCAGAAACTGAGGCTATGGTCTACGGAGAAAATACCGATTCTTTTGGAAACCAAATGACCATATCCGTGTAGGCTAAGGCGTGAACTCCATGTGAATGTGTCCAGAAATGCCTTAACGGCAACAAAAATGAACATATTACTTTCGAAAATGCTGAACTCGATTCCGAACTCAAAAATCCACCACCTTCGGTTTTGGAGACTTTGGAGTTTTGCAAGAGATGCGAAAAAAGTTCATAACGTATGGATTGGGTGGAGACAAAAACCGCATGAGAAGGGGGTGTGCAATTTGAAAAATAGCTAAGCTTAAAATAAAATGTAAAAGATTGAAAATTAATTAACTTTTAATTCAAGTTGTTTTAGTGCTTGTTTTTCGAATAATCGAATCTCAAAATCAAAATTTTGAAAAAATCAAGCTTCATCTTTTTGAAATAAGTTTTAACAACATTTTTCATTACTAAACATCACTACTTTTTAAATAATCAATGCTCTTATGAGTTATCAGTCAAAAACTAGAAACTAAAATTTTTTAAGTCTTTGAAAAATGAAAGTAATATAATTATTTTCCAAAAAAGCATTCCTTTTATGTCTCTGTCTTGCATGCTACCAGGTTTCTTAGCACACAATAAGAATGCTAATGCTAAGTCGGGATAGCAATAACATGTTTCCTTCCTTACTAGTTTGAAAAAAGCTTGCAATATCACCGAAAGCTATTTAGCTTAGTTTTAGAGCAGTTCTTTCGCTGCTCATTTGGATGAGAAGAAGAAGAAGATTATCATATTTCGGTGGATGAAGCTATTCGCTTTATTCATGTGTGTATAGAATAGAGAGGTCACGATAGATTAAGAAATTTTCCATGTGAATTTCTGACACAAAATTCCTTTACACAGAAATTATTGTCAACTGTCAAACACACGTTTTAAAAGTATCTTTCGGCCGTGGCGTCCGATGTTAAGATTAAAACATTTCTAATATCAATGCACTTATCGACTTTGATCTTTGCTTTGCAGCGAGGTTTTGTAATTCGTAATTAAATTAATGAAAAGATGGAGGTATAAAAAAAATTTGCGTAAATGAGCAAGATTCGGAGTAGATTTGAAAAGGAAAGAAAAGCTGTAGTTTCCAAAATCTGTATTCTGAACAAAAACTGGTCTCTTATAAGTTGAATACATAATTTCCATTCGTTTTGCTGCTATAAAAAGGCATTGAATTCACACAGAAACGTCTTAAGGCTGAACCAGTATAGTCATCATTAGAGTCCATTGTTATTATTGCTAACCTGTGAACCAATAACTATAACTGCAGTATTGAACCACTGAATTTAGCAATTGATTTGTAACCCCGAATGCTTTGTAAGTCCTACCCGAACAAGATCAAACTCTTTCTTCATTTGAATTGAAACTGGAAATAAAAACAAACAAACGCTTGAACTTAACATTATCTTTTGTTTGCAGATAATTTTGACCGCACTTTTCATATCGACATGCTCGGCTTCTCTCTATGGTGCTCTGTCGACTCAATATCATAACCAGGATCAATTAGGACAGTACTCTTATGGCTATGCCGATCCAAACTCACAGAAGAATGAAGTTCGTTTGCATGATGGAGTGACCCGTGGCTCATATTCATATGTTGACGCTAATGGACATGTTCAATCGGTATCGTATGTAGCTGACCCTCATAATGGTTTCAATGCTGTGGGAACAAACTTCCCACAAGGACCAGCACCTGGTCATGCTGTTGCAGCGCCATTGTCACATGCTATCGTAGCTCATGCTCCAGTAGCGCTACACAACGGAGTCCCAGTCGATACACCCGAAGTACAATTGGCTAAGGCAGCTCATTTTGCTGCCCATGCTGCAGCTCGGGCTGGTCATCACCTCTACAAAAGATCTCTTTACCCTGGCCCATGGGCTTATGGGCCACAACACATACCAGTCATAGTTAATGGTGTTCCTGTAGAAACTCCTGAAGTTCAACATGCTAAGGCCGCCCACTTCGCAGCTCATGCTGAGACTCGAGGACACTCCTCACATAATGGTGCACCAATCGATACTCCTGAAGTTCAACATGCAAAAGCAGCACACTTTGCTGCCCACTCAGCTGCCCGTGCTGGCAGCCCAGTCGTGCCTCAATCTTACCATGTGCCAATTATACATAATGGGGTCCCTGTAGACACTCCCGAAGTACAACACGCCAGGTCTGCTCATTATGCCGCTCTTGCAGAAGCATCTGCTCGTGCTGGAAGTGGTGCAGCACCTCACTACGCCCCAAGCTATAACCACGGACCAATTCATATTCCTGTGATCCACAATGGAGTGCCCGTTGACACACCCGAAGTGCAACACGCAAGAGCTGCTCACCTTAACGCTCTAGCTGCCGCTAGCCACGGCACTGCTGGTGGGTATGGAGAAGATGACGGACAATATCGCAATCATTACAACCAATGGTAACATGCACCAAACACCTTAACTGCACCAACTAACACTGCCAGAACAGAAGAGGATCTAAATAAGGGCTTTATTTGGAAGGAAATGTTTTTATTCCTCCTGGCTCTGTTCTTCAACCATTAAGATACACTCACTCGCCCAAAAAAAAAGTCTTAACCATCCACACCCGCACATTTGATTTCCAAGAATGTTACGGTATCGAATTTAATATATTTTCTTGAGTCAACCGGCTACAAACATTAGTTGTTACAAATAATTATACAAATGTAAAAATACTACTACACAAAGCAAATGAAATGAAAAGAATCATAAAAAATAAAAAAAAAATAAAAACAATGAAAATAAATGTGGCATATAAGTCATAAGTTGCATTCGTTCAACTGAATACCTATAAATGCGTTGCTCGTATGAGAATTATTTTATTGTTCCACACACATTACTATACTTGTTTTTTGAATTATGGACTGGTCAAAAGATATTTATAAGACTCCGATAAAAACTTTTCATTGCTACGACAAGACTTTTTGGGAACCGCTTTTATTCTAAGCGACGAAAAAGTATCGCCGCATAAATTGTGCTAGCTTCCCTGAAACAATTTAGCCGCAACACCCGCCTCGCTAGGAATGCTCATCAGTTTTACCTTCAGCCCAACTTCGGGCGTACAGTCAAGTATAAAGATTCTTATTTTAGTCGCACCACCCGACCCGTATGTGAAATGCTTTACCTGGCTCTGTGTTTCCCCTGCATTACGATTCACAAAAATTCAAAAGCAACGCACCGAAAGAAAAACCTTGGTAAAATTAAACATGAACCTTGTTTGTTTTTGCGTCAAGCACGAACATACTTAAATTGAACAAGCTGGCATTTTCATTTTATTTATTTAAATGCTACAATTTTCATTGCTCAAATCAACAAAGTCATTTTCGATTTCATTGTTAACCAACAACGGTTGTGATACTAGAAACATACATGTCCATAATACTTTAACAACGTTTGTGTTTCGTCAACAATTCTGAATTGTTGGTAAAATTTGAACATTGTTGATCAAATATGTTCAGAATTCAGCCACGTTTTTATTTGCTCAACAGTTTTAATGTAAAATTTCTATGATAAATGCCTGAATTGAAGTTTGACCTATACATTTGATAGGTCAAACTTCAATTCAGGCATTTTGAAATTTTACATTAAACTGTTGAGCAAATAAAAACGTGGCTGAATTCTCACGAACATACTTGAGCAACAATAAAGAATAATTAGTTATCTCTTAAGATAAAATGGTCACGAAACTTATCATATTGAATTGAAGTTCCGTTATGCGACTTCACGTTTTCTGTGGGCTTAAGTATGAAAAATATTGGAATTCAAAATGTTACTGATACTTTAACTATTCTTTATTGATTAGAGAAGTATGAACATTGTTGATCAAACATATTGGTGATAGTTCAACAGTGTATTTGGTATTTCAATCACAAACGTGATAGTTTTTGTAATTTCAGCCTTAATTGTTAGTTGAATATGTTTGTTGTTGATCAAGTATGGAATCAACAATCACGTTGTTGTTTAAAAATTAGAACATATTCAAATCAACTACGAATATACTTAATTTAAACATTTTTATGATACTTACTTGAATAAAAATTGATCACGGCAGCATACTTGATTTGAAAATGCGTTCTTATTTGAATTCATCACGAAACTTGGTTAGTTTCACAACTTTAGATGAATTGTTGATTAACAATGAAACATGTTTAAATCAACCAAGGTTTTTTCTTTCGGTGCGTGCATCGGTGTCTCCTATTAAACCCTCTCCTACTTTCCTAAATGCTCGCACTGTGGTTTATAACATTATAAGGGTAATCATAACCTCTTTATTTATATAATTACGAAAAAGCGATTGAGCTATTCCAGTGCTTAAGTTAAATGCACTGGGAATTCGAAAAATACGTCAGTTTTCGTGTTTCTGATTGGTCAAAAGTACAAGATTTTCAGATGACATTTAGATGATAAGTCAGATTTTCAGAAAGTTAGATTATCAGACTGCGAAAAAAGTTTGAAAATCTAACTTTCTGATTTTATTTGTCAAAATAAGTAAAAAACATACATGACAATCAGACTTTACTCGGTATTCTTGGGTTAGTTTTTTGTTCTACAGTTTGAAACGATTATGAGAAACTCAAAAATTGCACAATAATTGTTTCTTATAAGCGAACTTTTCTTATATCCATAGAACGGATATAAGAAAGAAGTTTCTTAAACGGATTTAATATTTTTTTAAATAATCACTTTAGTTTTAAGTGAAATATTATTTCGCGACATTTTCAGGGCCCTGATTCCGTAACTTTTCAAACGATTATCGTTCAATCGTCTATCGATATCGTAGATTGCGTCATCAAAAGATTTTTTTATGTTTGCAATCATGCTTTCAGTGGTTGGTGGAAAATTTTACTATCGTCTTACATATTTTGGCAAGTTTTTCAGGGCCTTGAACACAACAAATAACAAATTTAATGTTAAAATTAACACTGAATCTAAGTGGAATGTGGAGTATTCCTAAGCACTGAGTTCAATTCAATTAATTCCTCTATACACTGAATTCAACTTCAAATGTCATCATAAATGACATTTGCTTTTGCCGTTAGACATAAAAATGGCAAAACCTAGGAATCCACGGCCCATGGATTTTCATGAGATTTTCGGAAATGTGTTTTAAATAGCATATAGAAAAAGTTAAAAATTAAATTTACCTAACCGCTCTTAATTTTTAAATTATTTTTATAATTAAATATTCATGCCTATATTATGGAATTCGCAGGATTTTACTCTCGGAGAGTTGACAGGATTCGCGGTAAACTCGTATTCTCCTTATTTGTTATCATAAGTGAATTCAACGAATAAGCTGTATTATCAATACCAGAACTACCTTATTGCTTTTCAATGCTGCTGTCATTTATGTCGACAAAACGAAAAAATTAATTTAACTTGATACGCAAACAAATTTGAAATTAAAATAAAGCAAGTTTCAGTTTTAAGTGAAAAGCGATATTTATAGGAGATTCAGTAGCATAGCTATTATTTTGATGTAAGAGAAAACTCATCGAGATATACTCGAATAGAATTACGCTACCAAAATAAGAGTATTTTGGATGTTTCGGATGGGAACATTCAAATAAAAAACTCATCATATCAAATCACAATTTTTTTATAAAATTTTTTCCATTTGGAAATCTCCATAAATGGTGGACCCATGCTATTAAGTGATGTTTGCAGCCTTTCCCGAAATTGTTGCTGCTCCGAATACTTTTTTGTTAAGTTTTTTGCAACATCGGGCTCAGTTGTCATCAGCTCAACTATTTTACGAAATTTTTCCCTATTTGTGGTCCGCTGTCTTAAAAAAGAGTGCGTGGAGTCCCTCCGCGCGGTAGAAGTGAAACTTCCCAAAGTGGAAATGAAAATAGGAAGAGGTAGAAATTGATTTTTAGTGAACTCATATTGTTTCTTTAAAAGAAAAAGAAAAGAAATGGATCGGAGTTAACTTTCACGGGATATGTACTTAACACCATTTAATAGAACAATTTTTTTATTTTTTGGTGGAGATTAGAAGGACTTTGAAGATGTATGTATGTATCATGTATGGTAGGATGTATGCTATTCTATCCATAATTATGATACAATACCAGGAACCTTTCTGAAACCGTTGATTGGCTAGTGTAAGTGGAAGCTGACTGACAGACTAATGAAGACCGCAGTCTTAACACCTAAGTCGAAGACGGAGAACACTTACATACATGTTTAGACATGATCAAACATGTTTAGATATGATCAAACACGTTTAGACATGATCAAACACGTTTAGACATGACCAAACATGTTTAGACATGGCCAAACATGTTTAGACATGAACAAACATGTTTGGACATGATCAAACATGTTTAGACATGATAAACATTTTTGAGCCGGGCTTAAATGGAAATTGCTTATATATACATGATTATGCCTCCACTAACTACTATGTACATATATACTCACTAATATCTTAAAATTCGAATAACATCTTACATCTTATCACCAAAAGCTCTGATTTGTGTATTGTCTTCCAAATAAAATTACGCAGTCAACATACATCATACATACATACATATATCAAACAAATTAAAAGAAACTGCAGTAAATATTTTCTATCATTTCATTGGAGAAGAAAAGAAAACACAACACTGATCGATTATTCACTGAGCAATTGAAATAATTTTCGCACGCACAGACATGATTTTCTTCAAAATATTCCCACCGAAAAACACAATTTACTACAGTGAAATCGTTGGGATGAATGGCGCGGAATGATGACAGCAACTTATTAGCAGTGCCAAAAACGCTTAAGTGTAACGCGGAAGTGTAACGCTTAAGTGTAACGCGGACGTGTAACGCTTTCATGTTTGCAAGTCTCATAAGAAGTTTCACTTTAAAAAGTATGCAATAGAACACGGAAGTGTAACGCTTAAGTGTAACGCGGAAGTGTAACGCTTAAGTGTAACGCGGAAGTGTAACGCTTTCATGTTTGCAAGTCGCATAAGAAGTTTCACTTCAAAAAAAAAAAAAAAATACCTGAACAATCCTCATCATGAATTTTATGATTAACTAACTAACATATTTGCACTTTCCATGTTTTGTCTGTTGTTTTCTAGTAAGTTTTTGTCTTCCGAATGTCGATTCGCTACAAAAACGGCGTGATTGTGAAATGGAAAAAATTATATGGAATGTGAATGGTTTGCGAATTAACTAATACCAAATAAGTTGAACAGAAACGTCGCGTCGGTAGTGCAGGTTATAATACCGACATTCATTCAACTTCCTTTCGTCGAATTCCCTAATAGTCAAATTTTCGTAAATGGTTCGCCGGATTCTATAGATAGATAGATATAATTTTATTTCTATAAAAAAAGTATAACAAAAACATTGTATATGGTGGTATAAAATTAATTAAGACAATAACATAAAGTTGCCTGTCAGGTTAAAAAGTAACAATAAAGAATTAAGCTTAGGGAGTAATATAAATTAAAAAAATTCATTTAGAATCAGATTTCGATATTTTAGTGAAGATTTCAAAA
Source organism: Melanostoma mellinum (assembly GCA_914767635.1). Lineage (NCBI taxonomy): Eukaryota > Metazoa > Arthropoda > Insecta > Diptera > Syrphidae > Melanostoma > Melanostoma mellinum. The sequence continues at coordinate 78,595,953 of OU612058.1, read as the reverse complement.
ACTTATAGAGATTAGAGTAGGTAGCAGCTGCCATTCAAAACCTTGAAAAATTGTGTTCGGGAGAATACGTCATTACCAAGAAATGTTCTTCTATAATCTATAGCTTTAAAAGATCAGGTATACAGTATACCGTATACTCCAACGAAGTGAAAAGTATTTTCAGAAGCATCCAAAATGCAAAGTGTGCGTAAGCCATTGGTGTTTCTTTGGAAAGCTCTTCCATTCATATTGAGGAGTTTACAGCAGGTTTTTGATATAAGGCAAATCATATCACGTTGGTTTGCGTCATTAAAGTAGTTTGGAACTTCGGTGTAGAGAAAATTACAGTAGTCATTGTGAAATTAGGATTGCTTCGCTTTGCTGACAAATCCATTCCCATGTTTTTCCTTAAGTTTCGGCAAAAGTATGTTATATGCAATCCTTTCCACCCATTTACATTTATGATGAACGCAAAGTCAATTGACGTTTCGCGGAAAAGATCTTATCATTTCTTATCCCAGAAGATTTTCTTTCTAATAATTGCTTCCGACAGTATTCTGGATAGCCTACCGTTTGAATGATGCAGTGTTTTCCGTATATAAGAAAAATGTAACTCCAGGGCTGTTATGAACGATTAATTCAGTCTAGTCTTGATATGTAAGGCATAGTTAGGCGTTGTATCTGGTAGGAGAAAACATCTTTTGATAAAAAAATCTTTGTAACTTTTCGACTTGTATATGTTAGCTATATCCCTAAACTTGAGCTCAGTACAACATAATCGCGTAGCAGCATCGTGAATTGTAAATTTTGCTGAGTGTTGAACTGATTTATTTCTGAGCAGCTTGGACCAAGTAGCGTTTATGGAGTTTTTGGATGATGCGAGCCTGTTATTTAAATGTTCGTTCCAAGACATGTTGTAGTTGAACACAGCACCAAGATATTTATATTGGTTCGGTACCGTAACTTCTGTGTCATTATAAAACCATTTCTCGCTAGCAGCCCTGCTTCCTCGGTTTCGAAAAAAAAACTATATTTCGGACTTGCCAAGATTGACTGAAAGGTTCTATTTGTTACAATATACTGTAAGGCTGTCAATGAGCTCTTGTAACTTCAAAGAACTGTCTGATAGGAGTACAATGCCGTCGGCATAATAGGAGGGCTTTGATACCAGTATTATCTTCAGATAAACCCAGTGGAAGATTATTATGCAGGTCATTCAAATAAAAAACAAAGAGCAGAGCACTCAGAACGCATCCTTGTTTGACTCCTTTTTAAGTAGCAAAGAAATCGGACAAAACTTTCCCATCCCAAACAGCAGCCGAAGTATCAAAGTAAAGATAATAAATGCCATTTTTGTTGAGATTCCTAGAGCAGAAAGCTTGTAAAATAACGCTTCTCTGTTGATATTATCAAAGGCAGCTTTGAGATCGATGAAAAACGCATAGAGCTTCTTTTGACTAAGTTGAAGTTGTATTAGACATGATAGATTATAAACTTGATCGACGGTAGAATAGTTTGATCTGTATGCAGCTTGAAAATCGTTAATTATGTTGTATTCTTCTAACCATGTCGTTAGTCTACTAAGAAGAACAGTGGCAAATAGTTTATAGAGCATGTCGAGGAAAGACAGTCCTCTAAAATTAGAAACCATATTTGTATCTCGTTTCTTAAACAGTGGATATATGATCGATCTATAAAAGGAGTGATTTAACTTTTAGAATTTTCTTTTATTTATGTAGTGTGTTTTAGATACGGTTTGTCAAAGGCTCAGGATGGATAGGTTGGGCCAAGCCAAACAAAAAAAATGTATGGGAAGGGGTCTACATATATCACTCCGTGTAGGCGCAAGGGGCAATTTTATAAAAAAATTGATTCAATTTTAAAAAAAAAACTATTAAAAATCAACTAAGCCACTGATAAAAATTTTAGTTTGAGTTCACATAATCAATAGTCAAAATTTTTAAATAGGAAAATATTTTTTTTTATTAATTTTCCTTACAAGATTTTGCCTTATTAAGGGCAATTTTTCCTTTCAATAATCAATGCTTTTATTTATTTTTACTCAAAACCAACAAAACGAAGAAAAATATCTTTCTTGGTTTTTGAGAAATTAAAAGAAAAACAATTTTAGGAAACACAATGTTGTTAATTTTCCACTGATTGAACTTTATTCTTGGAAGTGAAGCCTGTGACGTGCTTTGCTTTTCCAGCCGGGTTAAAAGCACGCCAGGGCTCTTTCAGAAGAAAGACCGGTTTAAAATTTTAATAACAATATAAAACGACAAAATGGTTAGAACAAGTTCTGTAGATTTGGTACGGATAAGGTCGTGGCGGCCCTAGGAGTGTCAGGGATGGCGGTGTATCGGCTGCTCCCGATGTAGATTCGGCGGCGGTAGCAATACGTCTCACGGGTAGAGTGTTCCTCTGAATTACAAGAGGTGGCAACAGCGGCGGCAGCGGTAGTAGTATATAGGCGGTCGGTTGTCAACAGACAATGATAAATGGAAGGTCCGTGTCGTCCTCCTCTAGAAAGAAACTATAAGGCCCCCAAATGGTTCTGATTAGGAGGCTCACAAGTATTAATCGGTGCCCTTGGCGGCAATCGGCTCACAGGTATAAAAATCCCTGGCGGTAATTCAAAAGGTTGACGGGTTTCTCTGAGGGCCTTTGTCAGGGGCTGGTTAGGCTCAAGAGTACTGTCATACATGTTTGATACTCTTTCTCTTATGTATGGGTGTTTCTCTGCTATTTGGAAATACGTCCATACAGAGGTGTCCTTAGCAAATTTTATGAAATATTGAGAATATTTGTTAGTTAAATGAAGGGCAATAGCATACTAAATATATATCTTTAAAAAGCCCACACATTTTCCTCTTTGTTTTTTAGTTGTGGACGATTTTATGCAAAACCCTGACAGGGGAATGTTGGAACCATTCAGGGGAATGTTTTAAGGACAAAAACGAGTATTTTGGTTTATTAAAGTAATCAAAGCCTTTATTTTTCTTTATCGTTTTTAAAATATGTAATTATTTTGAATAAATCAACAGTATTAAAACAAGTTTTACGTATTATAGTGAATTTTCTTAGAGCTCATAACATTTGTGTTAAACTTAACAAAATCAACTTCTTATTCCACCGGTTTTTTAAAACTAATTGTATGACACTAAAGTCAGTCTTTATAATACATAATAAAAAAACTAAAATATAAACAAAGAAAAATTACTACAGGGACTGTTGGCCAGGGGACTGTCATTTTTTCATAAATATTTAATAAAACAAAATCATTTAAACATATCAGATTATCGAAACGGATGTGGCTCCATACTAGATAATTTTAATAGATAATTAATTATTTTAAATTTTGTCGTTATTAAAACTGTCAAAAAAGTATAAAAAAGGCTTACCAGGGGACAGTTTCCCTAACGGCCGAGACGCGTGGATCACTAGCAGATGCAGTCGTCACACTAAAAAAAAAATTGCAGCTGCTCGCTTAGTTCCACAACCGAACGAACTTCACACCAAAACAAAATTTGACTTCAGCGCGGTTTTCAAATTTTAACAGGGGACTGTTTCAAAAATTTGAGGACAGCATTCGCACATAGATATTTTGAATAAATTATATTGTAAAAAATATAATTGTGTAGTACAAAGATATTTAATGTTATTTTATGCATTTGGATATTCTTCTTAATGACCGTCAGTACGGCTTTCGTAGCAAACGGTCCACTGGTGATTTGATGGCATATCTCACCGAAAAGTGGAACCAATCTTTACATTGTTTTGGAGAAAGTAAGATTATTGCGCTTGATATATCTAAAGCATTTGATAGAGTTTGGCATCAGGCTCTTTTATCGAAAATGCGTGCTTTTGGTATCGATGAGTCTCTTTTTCGTTGGATTAGAAATTACCTTTCCGACCGTTCAATACAAGTTGTATTGGATGGCTTCAAGTCTGATACCCACTTTATAAATGCTGGTGGCTCCGTTTTGTCTCCGACTCTCTTCCTCATTTTCATTAATGATCTCTTGTCTGAAACTTCTAATCCGCTTAACTGTTTTGTTGACGACTCGACCCTCAGCTTTTCATATTTGTTTCCTAATTCACGTCCCTGCTCTTCGGATGTGGAACTGGAACGGTTGCGTATGATAAGCTCATTGAATTCTGATCTTGACAGCATTGTTTCATGAGTTCTTATGAACCGAGTAGAATTCAATGCTTCGAAAACTCAATGCTGTCTCTTGTCGTTGAAGCTTAACATTCCCCCATTGCCATTATCCATGAATGGTACCTGCATCGAGGAAACCGAAAAGCTGTCAGTACTTGGTATGTGTGTAAACGATGATCTTCGTTGGAACGACCACATATTTGAAGTTGCCAAAAACGCTGCTAAATGCTTAGGTTTCCTAAGACGATGCAGGAAGTTCTTCACCCCTTCTGATCTGGCTACAATTTGTAAGGCATTCATACGCCCAAAACTGGAGTATAACTCCTATATCTGGTCAGGTGCTTCTCAAACATCCTTGCACCTCCTTGATAGGGTACAAAATAGAGCGTTAAAATTGATAGGTATGATAGTTCAATCGTAGAATCGATTGATTCTCTTGAACATCGTCGAAACGTTGCCTGTCTCACTCTCTTTTATCGCTTTTTCCACAAGCAGTGCTCTAGTGAAGTAGCCAGTTGCATTCCTCCCCTGAAACAATTTAGACGCAATACCCGCCTCGCTAGGAATGTTCATCAGTTTTTCCTTGAGCCCAACTTCGGGCGTACAGTCAAGTATAGGGATTCGTATTTCAGTCGCACCACCCGAATGTGGAATGCTTTACCTGGCTCTGTATTTCCCCTTCATTACGATTTACAAAGATTCAAAAGCAACGTGCATCGGTGTCTCCTTTCAAATCCTCTCCTATTTTCCTAAATGCTCGCACTGTGTTCTATAACATTATAAGGGTATTCATAACCCCTTGATGTGCGCGCTTATTATAAAAAAAAACTCTATTCATATATGTATATTAAAAAAACGCCAGTGTGCTTTCTGTCTCTTGTTGAACTGTTTTTTCCGTTTGAAACAGAAATCGGTAAAATGACCTGTTCTTTTGCAGTTTTGACACTTGTGTTTGTGTGCAGGGCAATCACTTTTTTGATGCTCTGTGCCGCAGCGTTTACAGTTGTAGGTATATGTAGATTTTGGCTTCACTGATTTTTTGTGATAGTGTGGTAAATATTTATTGATAGCATTTACTGCTGTTGTTTCGTTCCTATGTAATTCACGTAGGTGTTGCGTTGCTATCTCGCTTGCTATGCATATCTTTATAGCTTGATCTAGTTTGATGTCATCTTCTGCTAGTAATTTTTAACGTACATTGTCATTTCTTATACCTGTTACAATTTTGTCCCGCAATAATGAGCCTTCAAGTGATTCAAATGCACATTTTTTTGATAAATTTTTTATTTAAGGTTTTATACAAGGTTACCTTGGTTTTTCTGGAGAGGGTTTTGTTTCTCAATTGCCTTCTTAACCCAAAGAAGCAACGGTTGGCAAGAGTTATTCTCCGTTTGATCTCCGCACTGATGTTGTTTTCCGTGTCTATAGCGGATCCTAGGTAGACGAAGTCCTGTACTACCTCAAAGTTATGTCTGTCTATTGTGACGTTTTGTCCAATTGGTCGATGTTCTGTGTCCTTGTTTGATGACAACATATACATCGTTTTGTCCTCATTAACCATCAAACCCATTTTTGCCGCTTCTGTTTCAATACTCGCAAAACTTATGACATCACACTTTTTTCATCTCAATACGTCAATATCGTCTGCATAGGCGAGTAATTGTACAGACTTTTGAAAGATTGTTCCTCTGGTGTTGACTTTTGAGTTTCTTACAATCTGTTCAAGTATGATGCTGAAGAAATCGTATCACAGTTTGTCGCCTTGCCTAAAACCTTTTTCGACATCAAAGGTCTCGGTGAGTTCTTTACGGGATGCCGAAACTAGACATGGTTCTGTACAGCTCCTCTCTGCAGATACTGTCATACGCGGCCTTGAAATCGATGAAGAGATGGTGAATGTCGATATTATATTCTCGGGTTTTTTCCAAGATCTGCCGTAATGTGAAAATTTGGTCTATTGGTATCCCTCTATAGTTGGCGCAATTGTGAGGGTCTCCTTTCTTTAGCATCAGGCATACGATACTGAGGTTCCATACATCGGGCATGCTTTCTTCCGACCATATCATGCAGATCATCTGGTGCATGCTCCTTTCCAACTGATCTCCAGCTGCCTTGAAAAGTTCGGCATGCTTACTGCTGACGGCATGGGATTCAAGGATAATTGAAGGGACACTCGATTAAAAAAAGGCATTGGCAATCTCTTGCGATAGAAGCTTTCCGACGTCATATCTCTTCACAGCTTTAGTTCGTGCTGGTCGTGAACACGATATCCTCATTCGTACCTTGGCTTCAACAAAGTAGTAGTCCGAGTCAAAGTTGGCCCCTCGGAAAGTTCGGACATCTCACACACTGGAAGAGTGCCTTGCGTCGATCGCAACATGGTCAACTTGGTTGACGGTTAATTGATCTGGGGATCGCCATGTACCTTTATGAATTTTGTGATGCGGGAAGCGTGTACTACTTTCAACAAGATTTAGCTCCGTAGCAAAATCGATTAGCCTCAGTCCGTTTTCGGAAGTTTTGTAGTGGAGGCTATGCTTATCGATTGCGTTTCCAAAGATGTCCTCCTTCCCTAGCTTTCCATTAAAATCGCCAAGAACGATTTTCACTCGGTCGTGTCTAGGGCATTGCTCATACGTTTCTTCGAGGAGCTCGTAGAAACAGTCTTTGGAATTGTCGTCTTTCTGTTCTGTGGGGGCGTGGGCGCATATAAGACTAATGTTGGTGAATTTAGCCCTGGTGCGGATGGTCATTATACGCTCATTGACTGGATTTTCGCTAATCACCTTATCGCTGAGTCTTCCTGTAACGACGAATTAGCACCCAAATAAGCGCTGTTTCCGTGGTCTGTAGCAGTCGCCATTGTAGATGTCACAGTTTTTCATCTTCTTTATGCCCGGTCCACTCTATCGCACTTCTTGGATGGCGGTTATGTCTGCTTTGCAGCAGTCCAGGGCGTCCGCTAAATTGTTAAAGAAAGACTGCATATCAATATTTAAAAAAATTTAGTTTTGGAAATTTTTATAGATTTTTTAAAAAAATTTTGATTTTTAGAAATAACTTTAAAAGTGTAACTTTGATTTTTTTTAAATCTTTTGTCAAAATAACTTCTATCAAGATCTAAATCTTTGCATACTCGACTTTTAAAAAACAGTTTTTTTAAAAATGTGAAAAATAAAAAACCGTTTTTTGGAAAACTGGTCCAACGATTTTGATTATATTTTCATCATTCATTTGTATTAGCGATTGAAATTTGGAATATTTAATTTAATTTTTTTATCATTTTGCGTGATTTAATTCAATTTTCATAATTAATGTGTAGTTGGCAACCATGTACCACAAAATATATTATGAAGATCTAGATAATACCAAAACCTTTAACTCGGCCTTTACATTTTGATATCGCATTTAGAACACAATCGCAAGTTCGTGCGACCCAGTCGTGCCCATTTTTTCGTTTGCTTGGGTCGTCAACTTTGAAATCATTATCGTTATCCGAGGCTGTTTGTTGTTTCGAAACTGTAGATACGAATGGCTGTACTGGCGGCCATATGTTTGCTGAAGATATCTAGTGGTGTGAGGTTAAGGAGTGTATTTAGGGCAGCTGGGGGTGTTGATCTCAGTACTCCGCTTATACACAAACAGGCTGTTCATTGGACCTTGCTTAGATTATCGCAGTAGGACCTTTTATCAAGAGCGGACCACCATACAACTACTCCGTATGTGAGTATTTGTCTGACGACCGCAGTATAGAGCCAGTGTGTGATTTGGGGGGAGAAACCCTCTTTATTACCAATGGCTTTTTTACAAGGAAATAGGGCTACGGTGGATTTCCTGACTCTTTCCTGTATATTGGCTTTCCAGTTTAGATTTTTGTCTAGGATAATACCTAGATATTTAGCTTCGTTGGAAAGCTGAAGTGGGATTCCATTTATTGAGAGAGTTGTTAGTTGTTTAGAGCTCAGCTTCTAGGTCAACTAGAAGTTCATTGGCGATTAGATTCCATAGAAGAAGGGATAGGACTTCGGCTTGCGGTGTTCCCCTACTGACAGATCTCTTTACAGAGAATTGATTCTCCTGCTTTTTAGCATAAGATTTATCAACTAGGGAGTTATCTACTTTGCGCTTCTTCAGTGCCTTTGTAATTTCAGAGTTGCTGACGTTATTGAAGGCACCTTCTATGTTGAGGAAAGCTGCCAGAGTGAATTCTTTGTGATGGAGGGAATATTCTAAGGCACGTTCCAGGGTGTGTAGGGTCGTTTCTACAGATTTTCCCTTACAGTAGGCGTGTTGTGCTGTACACGGTTAAAAATGCTGGGGTGTTTTTTAATACGGCCCTCGTATTACAGCCGTATGCAATACAGGAATAATTTGTTTTTAATATTCCAACTTTATTAAACATTTTTTTAAATTATTTGGTATTAAAATTCAATACATCTCCCACTAAAATGCCCTTTTTAATACTTTTCCACTGAAATTGAACCTTCAAATATTAAAATCCAATAATTTGTTATTTGATTTTAGTAGAAGGTTTGGATAAAAGTGACCATAATAATATTATGTTCAAAGTTAATGTATTGAAATTTAATATTTGATTGTATTAAAATTGATGAAATTTTGTGTTTAGCGCGAAACTGTACTGTATTTCACTCATGAAACAGTACATTCTAATACACAACAATACTTATCTTTAATATTTCAGTATTACTATCAAGCAGTAAATGCATAGTCTAATAAAGTATTGCAATTTAATATTTGATTGTATTAAAATTCAATAAATTTATTTAGTGCGAAGCTCTCGAGGTATTTATTTTGAACACATTAATATTAGATTTTAATACCCACCAGACATTAATTTTTAACCCTCTAGTATTAAATTTAAAGACCCAGGTATTGACTTTTAACCCTTAAGTATTAGATTTTTATATCTTGGTATTATTTCTTAGCCCTTCAATATTACATTTCAATATCGAGTATTGTTTTGTCGAAAGAAAACTCCGTTAGTTTGTTCCAACTCTTCGCGTCGGCCGTTCAACATGGAGTTCCAAAAGGACAATTTAGTTACATTAAAGTGGAAAACGTGGAAAAAAAATACTTTCACTTTTTAAAATAAATAAAAATCAGACGGATGAATCATCTCTATCTTTTGACGTTTCAAATGAAAGTATCCTTCTTACAAGTAAGTAATAAACAGCAAGTTTAAGTGCTTTATATATTTATTTCCTGGTGAGTGCAAACCATGCTTATTTAAAATTTGTTTTTGTTTTAGTTTTAGGAAACAAATAACTGGTGAACGGATTCACTTTGAAGGATCGATATAGTCAGTGCCCGCGTCCTTCTGGTTCTTGACACTGTTGAAGAAGAGTCTCCTAATCAAATATCTGAAAATTTGAAGTAAGTAGCTTTTTCAGTATTGAATTTACTGTAATTATATAAATAAAATTTTCCTAATGTTACAGGTATTAAAAGCATTTATAAAAACAAGCCCAGCAGCGTACATTTTGGATTAGTACAGCCGAACAAATACGCTCAAGGACTCTTCTCGAAGGGCGTTAGAGACGGCGCGAGCTGAGTACCTACGGTCAGTAAGCTTAAAAAGACATTCAAGCATTATGTTTTAAGAATCAAAGTGTTTATATTGCAGACCCTTTTTATAATATAATACTATACTATTTGTGTTCAAAAGTTTAAGTCATTACATAGTTATAAGATTTCTTTGTTCTTCTATTCAATAAAATAACTTTTTTATAAAAGAATTGTTTCTTTGTTTACTTTGAACGTAAATTATTTAATATTAACAGTTTGATATTCACAGGATCTAAGGTTTTGTTTTGAAATTTAATAAATAAATATTACTTTTTAATACTATGTGGATACAAAAGTAATCCAATTAAATCTTCAAAAGTATTGAAATTTAATAAATAAGTATTAGTTTTCAATACTAAGTGGGCTAAAAAGTAATCCAATCAAACCATAAATTGTATTAAGATTTAATAAACTTGTATTACAATTAAACCCGCTTTGGGTTTAAAACAAGTAAAAAAATATTGAATTTGAATAAAAAAATACATGTTTTTAATACCCAGCGTAATTAGTTCTAATATAAATGACCTTAAAACCAATACAAGAACTAATGAATTTTAATATTTTGGTTCAAATACTAATACTTACCCGTGTTACTATTTAATAATACGAACTTGTTTTTTAATATAAAACAGTATTGGATTCCAATACGTCTTCTATTGAATTTGAAAATTAAATATATTGAAAGTATTACGTTTAAATACGATTTTGGACTGGTCATATATGCAACCTCAAAAATATTAAATTTAACGCCAGGATTTTTAACCGTGTAGATAACAGTTTAGGATCTATAGCTATACGCAGGATGATATCAATCAGTCGTTCTAAAGTTTTAAGAATGACTTAAGCGACTTATTGGTCGGAGACCTTTTGGGTTTGAGTGGGATGATTTCCCAGCCTTGGGTATAAACACAACCTTGAGATCTCTTCACTGACTAAGGATATAGTTCAAAGTGGTACAGCCGATGAGAATTACTTTAAGGACAGGGATAATAATATCCGCAGCCTCTTGAAGTGCTGGAATTATACCATCTGGTCCAGGGGATTTGTATAAGTCAAAGCTGTTAATGGCCCAAATTATTTTTTCTCTTGTAATCAGATCGGGGTTGTTTGTTATTATGCTACCTAATTCTGTGGAATCATAGTTGCATAATTTCTTAGTGCTGGCTGGCTGGAAAGTGAGTGTCCAGAAGTTAATTGAGCGTTTCTCCGCAGGATTCTGTCCAGCCGTCAGCTGTTTTCAAACTGCTAGGCATGGTTGGACTTTTTGAGAGGATTTTTCTTAGTCTAGAAGCTTCTGAAGTATCTTCTATTTTTCCACAGAAGTTTCTCCAGGAAGAGAAACGGCTCAAAGAGAACGTATAGAAAGTATATACAGGCTGTTCCGTAATTCGTGATATATACAGGGTGCGACAAAAGTATGGAAACCCCTGGCAGAATAAGCGTTAAAAAAAAATCGAAGACCCTATATCCGACGTATTTTCGACGAGGAATCCGATGGTGACCTTGAATTTGACCTTGGACGTAACCTTGAAGCCCATTCATTTCACATCATTTTGCACGTATTTTTTATTTCAAGCGCTGCACCTCTAATAATATGATTAAAAAAAATAAAACAAAATACATGTTTTTTCGTAAAATTTTGCCCTCTTTCCAAATCTGCAATAAAAAATGAAGGTTTCCATTAGAGAAATCGATTTTTGGGTTGCTGGGGCTTCTAGGATACGTCCAAGGTCAAATTCAAGGTCACCATCGGATTCCTCGTCGAAAAATACGTCGGATATAGGGTCTTTGATTTTTTTTTAACGCATATTCTGCCATATTTCCAGGGGTTTCCATACTTTTGTCGCACCCGGTATACTTTCGGATATGGGATGTGATTCTTGGTCATATTCTAAGAAAAAAATTAATCCACGGTAAAGTACGTTTCTCAACTTTGACGTCATTTTTTGACAATTTGAAAAGAGGCTAACTTTGGTGTACCCTATACTGGTGGTTAGATATAATAACATAGGCTGCCAGATTTTCAATTTTAAATCGTGCTCAAATTTTCTTCCCGAAGCAAAGTTTTGACTTTGAGATCATTTTTTTCAGAATTGCCTGTTTTTTTTATTTTTTACAGATGAACAAAACAATAATAAAAAAACTCTTTATTAAGTGCACTCAAAAACCCATACATTTTATGATACTTGAAAAAATAAAAAAAAATAGGTAAGATTAAAAAAGAAAGAATTTTAGCTTTGAGGTTTGTTTGAATAAAACAATAATATGGGCTCGTTTAGTTGTTTTTTAATGTACAGAAAACCCTGTATATAAGAAAACAAAATACAGATAGTACACCTAACATGAAATAAAATAATAACTAGTAGTAGTCCTTGTTACTTTAGGTGTCACAGGACAGAGGACACTGTTTTACTGGAACCCATTTCAAAGGTTTGAAATAGCCCAGAACGACTTTTAAAGAAGCTGCTTTAATACTGATAAAGATGGAAAACTAAGAAAAACATATATGAGTAGGTCTAGGTACACATGGGACAAACTAAACTAACAAACACCTCGTCGCCGTCGGCAATAGGCACCGCTACGGGGAAAGGGAACCCAACTTAATCAATATAACGCACGATGAATATCATTACTTAGGTAGTATGTAAAAGGGTTCAACTTCAAAAGAAAATACCAATATATATTTGTGGCTTGGGTTCAAAGTCATTGATTGCATTTAAAGATCACACATGGTAAAAAAAAAAAACCCGAGCTCTTAACAACCTGTTGAAAGACAACTTCTAATGGATACACATTGAAAAGCTCCCCTCAATCCAAAAATCTTTATATAACTAACCCGGTGGAAAACAAATATTTACCTTCTTGTAACAGATACATCATTCCATGGCTTCATAAAATATGAAAATCATTGCGTTAGGGCAAATGCCGACATATTGCGTAAACAGAGCCATAATTTATACTCTCGAAACGCAATTCTCGTGCCAGAAGGTGAGGCATCATAAAACCCATAATATCGATTATTCAGCAACTGGTTGTTCCGTTGAGACGAAAGCATCAAGGAAGAGTTCCAATCCAACAAACTCATCTGGGTAAGTGACTGTACCAAAGACGGGGTGGTGTGTCGTTGCTTTTCTCCCTAATCTTATCAGTCAGATTTTAAGTTTAATGGATTTGTTAAAGTATACTCCTTCAGTATGCAAAACATATTCAAGTACCATTTCCTCCTTTTGGATATAAAATCTGCCTACACTCAGAGATAAAATAGATAGTAGAACACTAATCGGAAAATATATGGTGATTTTTTAAGACGTATAGTTTCAAACAGCCAATACTATTTTCAGAGTTGGCCTTGATTTATGCTCAGTTTGGTTTGCTATTTCATCGTAAAAGCACGACCACTGGGCACTGTGTCAGTTTGGTAAATTGCCTATAAACAAATCGCTGTTGACCCTGATGATGTTAACATACTTTCGAGTTTTAAGCCTGTAGTTATCTTCAAGATTGTTGGCCAATTTTAAATGGCACAGGAAAAGGGTCAATCTTTAAAGCAAGGGCTCAATTGGCCCCATCGGGGACTTTTTAGCAACGCTGGCCGGTAGGCTTGGCCACTATTTCTGAGAGAAGTGGGAATCGCAATGCTCGTAACACCGAAGAGGAAGAAGAAGAAGAAGAAGGCGTAATAAAAAATACGTATTTAAATATCATCATGGTAATAAATCTCATTAATCATACAGTTGTTGCTAAGAAAAGAAGGTGAATTTTTGCACACAGTTATTTAACTACATTCCGCATACAATATGTAACACAAGCGCGTTGGGTTGAATACATCTACCGCCTTGGGCTGCAACGCAGATGTTCTTTAGCCATCAATTATATTATGATGCTTGAGAACAACCCAACCTTGAAAGTGATACACTATTTAAAATTCTTATTGGATATATTATATTATTCTCTAACTCCTATGCAAATTATCTGTAATTAAAAATCTAAGTACGAAGATCAATGTTGCAGTTTTCAAAGGTAGTAGGAAAACGTGGGCGTAGTAGATTTATAGGTTTTGTATGTAGAGTAGCAGTGGCGGATATACGGGGGGTTTAAGGGGGTTCAAACCACCTCACCAGAAAACCGAACGTTGATCGACCAATTGCACCCAAAACTGAACTTAACAGGAAATCAAACCCAGCCAATTCCATGCAGATCAGATGACACACGAAAACTTGTTCTTATGTACCTCTAGAAAGTACTTACAAAATTTGAGCTCTTAATTTTAACGGGAAGATTATGCTCATCGCAGTTTTCCATTTTCAGTTCATATAAAAATAGTCATATCTTTTAAAAAATAGATCGTTCAAATGTCAAAGTTTTAAACGGAAGGAACACGGGAAAAGTTCTGTTGATTTAATGAATTTTTTTTCATGATGAAATATTGCTATCCTAAGCTAGTAAATAATAAAACAAACTGGAGGGAATTCAGAGAAAAGCTTAGCTTTCAAGCTAAGTAAATCTCAGATCCCCTATGGAAACAAAAGAGCAAATCGATCTTGAAGTAGAATAATTCATTGCCGATGTTCAACAAGCTGCAGAAGAAAGTACACCTACTTACTCGAGTAGGAAGCAAACTGAAACAAAATACCCTGCCGAGATAAGAGAGTTGATATTGGAGGAGAGAAGAGCTCGAAGAAAATGCCAAAATACTAGATTTCCAGACGACAAAACAGCGTTTAACCGGCTAAGCAACGAACTGAAAAAACAAATCTGCGAATGATTCATTAAGCAGATTCCTGAAAAATTTAACGACTGATGCTTCAACCGATTATTCGCTCTGGAAAGCAGCTAAGCGCCTGAAAAGACCGCAGTTACAAAACCCGCCAATAAAATCTCTAAACGCGGATTGGATCGGAAATCCGAAAGAAAAGGCTAACCTGTTTGCAGAACATCTTGCGAATGTTTTTAAACCATTCCCAACAAAAACATCTGAAAACAGCTTATACATTTTATTGATAAGGTCGATAAAGTTGACATACCAATTGTCACACTTAAAGAAATTAAAAGTATGTGTCGCAATCAACTATCGAACAAAAAATCACCTGTGCTCAGGTTATGAAAGAAATGCCATCAAAAGCCTTCATAAAACTCCAATTCATAATAAATGCATGCCTAAAGACCCAATATGTCCCACATCATTGGAAAGTTGCTGAAGTAATTGTTATACCAAAGCAAGGTAAGCCACCAACAGAAGTGACGTCTTACAGACCAATTTCGCTTATACAAATAATGGCAAAAGTCTTTGAAAAATTGCTACTGAAAAGACTAAGCAAAGTCATTGAAGAAAGAAATCTAATCCCAAATCATCAATTTGGATTTAGAAATAAACATTCCACGATAGACCAAGTTCATAGAATAACGGATGCAGTTGAAAAAGCATTAGAAGAAAAACAAGTATGTTCGGCTATATTTTTAGATGTTGCTCAAGCATTCGACAAGGTATGGCAAACTGCAAAAGGACCTACCCAGGCAGTACTACGAAATACTAAAATCTTATATCTCAAACCGGCTCTGAACCGGTATTATCAAGAATATTCAAAGCTATGTAATATACAAGCCGGTGTTCCACAAGGAAGCATCCTAGGACCTACCCTGTATTTGCTATATACAAGGGATACCATTATGGCTACTTTTACAGATGATACTGCAATTTTGGCATCCAGTAAGTGCGTCGTCAAGGCTGCTGAGAAATTGCAAAATGCCGTCGACACCGTTAGTGATTGGACCAAAAAATGGCGTATCAAGCTCAATGAAGCTAAATCTGCACATATAAACTTTACAAATAAAAAGTTAAGCTACGTTCAAATATTCATCAACAATCAAGCTGTACCTTACGCCAATACGGCCAAATACCTTGGGATGAATTTGGATGCAAAGCTAAAATGGAAAGAGCATATCAAAAAGAAAAGGGAAGAGCTCAACTTGAAATATAGAAAAATGTTACTCGGTAGAAATTCGGACTTATCTGTCGAAAATAAAATAATGCTTTATAAACAAGTACTTACACCTGTTTGGACCTATGGAATCCAATTATGGGGCTGTAAAAAGAAAACAAATACTGAAATCATCCAAAAGTTCCAAAACAAAGTCCTTCGTGGAATAGTAAATGCACCATGGTATATAAGAAATAGAGATTTACATCGTGGCCTACAAATAGAAACACACAATCAGCGACTGCAGAGTCATATCAACTCTGAAATGGAGTCCGTATTAAATACGAGAGGCAATGTTCGGAGATTAAGAAGACCCAAGCCACACGAGCTAATGGTCTAAAAGTCATGGGAAGCATTAAAAGTTTAAGCTTCCCTTAAAGCGATTATATTATTGAGAAAGAAAAATCTGTTGTCGATCGTTCATAGATTGGTTCTGATTACGAGGAGTTTTTAGTGAGGTAAAAATCCCACACTACTTGGTGTCGAATACTACCAAGTGTCTTTTGAAGATTTCCTCCTGAAAAAAAAAGAATTTATATGCCATGCGTTGGCCTTTTTACACGTATGAGAAATTTGTCTCTATTTGAAGAAAGACAATAGTTTTAAAAAATTATGAACATTTTTGGCACACCACTTCTGTCGGTCTTTTTTTTCTGTCTGTTCTCGTCACTATTTGTCAGAATCGTGTAAATGCTTGCCACTCGTTTATGACAGCAAAATACTTACATTTCATAGTATGTCAAAAACTGATATGCTGCCAGAAATAATGAAATTTTCATTTTTTCTGACAGGCTGTCAATACATTCTGACAGAAACTGATGGAGTGTGAATGGTATGCCAGAATTATTCATAATCTTGTAAAAATTATGACAGAAAAAAACTGACAAATTTGTTAGTCGTGTAAATCTGGTATTACATTTCGTAAATTTATGCCAATAAATCCCTGACGAAAACTTTATTGGTGTAGTAAGACAATGTAAAATGCTTACATATTATATATTGTAAAATTGTGCAAATGATTGCCTATTTTTTTAGAATTATTATTACAAACATATGCCTGGCTCATACTGGATTAACACGGTTTATATTTTGTCAGAACTACTGTAATTTTTGTCAGTAAAAGTGTTTGTCAAATTATATGCTTTGCCAAAAATTACTGACGGCAAAATACCAGTAGGTATGGAAGCACAAAAAAAGAAAATTATTAAATACTTGGTAGGAATATTTTGATAGAAATGGTAACAGTTTTTCTAATTAAAATTATAAGTAATATTCTTAAAATATGCATTATTGCTAAGGCACTTTGTTTTTTTTTCGAATCAATAAAATTTTAACCGCATGCATTGTTTGTGGCTTGCTGTGTCAAACAATAAATATGTTTTATGCATCGCCCTTGACTTATCAGAATCATTTCAAAATATAAGTGTTTTCGCACACTATTATCAGTTTATTGAACAAGACATACAAACAAAAATCAAATAGTAGTTTGTTTCTTTCTGTTGCTCTACAACATACTTTTGTTTATTTTGATTTTTTGATAATCAACCACTATCTTTAACTTATTTAATGTTTAATTATTTTATTTATTAACTTATTGCCACCTCAATTTCTTTTATACATTTATCTTTTCCTTCATTTATCACACACTTTTGCACATTTGACAGAAATGGCGGTAAACATGCAATTGACTTTGATGTTGAAATGTATATGATTTTTTAGCCATTGAAATAGCTTAACAATTTCAACAACCAGTCAAGCGAATCCTTTCCACCTTAACACTTTCAACTTCTGTAAAAAACTATATTTAATTAAATATTTAAAGTTATAAAACTATTGTTTAAACGGGTAAAACAAGAGCTGATACGCGGCCACGAAAAACACATGAACTGTCAAATGTGCAGGAAAAAATGTGCAGAAACTATGTGCAGAAATATATACTGTCTGATACCTGTCTTTCTCATTCTATCCTTAGTAAACTACCATAAACATTTCTACTTTAAATGATCGCTGTCATATTCAATTTATTAGAAGAGTCAAACTCTATAGTTTTATTTCACTTTGCAGAACATAGAACAATTGCATGTAAACATTATTTAAAAGTATAAAGGGCCAACTATAATACACTTAGCTCAGCTTAGGCTAGTGTCAAAAACCAGACGAAAAGTTTCCGAAAGTGTTCGTTAAACAATAAGCAACTATAATGGATTCTGGCTACTTAACATGTAAACATGCGTTGAGCTGAGTTGAGTTGATTTTATACCACAGAAGAGATACACAGGAGGGCAAACCACACCGCACAATGTATACAATTGGAAGTTGCGGCGCAAGAGAAGTGTTGGTTTTCTCTCTTCTTTTCTTTTTCTATGGTTGATATGTTTTAAATTTGGCATTTACGTAAGTTCGAGCCAATTCAATGGCTCTTGCTTAATTGCGCGAAAGTGAGCGAAATTTAACGAAACTGAGTAGAACGTCTATTATAGTTAGTGTCATATAAAATAGTGTATTGGCTCGTTCGCGTAAGTAGGCGTAAGCGCGGCAAAGTGCATTATAGTTGGCCCTTAAGTAGTCAAATTATTATGTATCCAAGCTGCAAATTCTTAGATGGTCAATAACCTGTCATGTATATAAGTTTCTTCCAGCTGACTTTGATTTAACTTTAAAATATGAGGTGTAAAGTATTCGAACACTTAAAACTTTTTCACTTTCATTTTTCAATTTTAATAAAGTGGTTGATTGAAGTTATAACGTGGTAAAAGAAGAGTTTTATTTAAATATTGAAGAGTTAAGTGCTACATCTCAAAGTACCAATTCTTGCCTAGAGTACTACAACTTAAAGTACAAAGGAACATTGTTTTTTGGTGATTAAAAAAAAATAATTTTTATCTACATTATTAAATTCTGTGGCTATTCCTTGGCCCAGAACACTTTCTTTAAAAAATATGTTAAGTGAGAAAGGTTAATGACTTTTTGAAGTTCAGAAATATTCCCTTCTCGTTTTAGTTCCTCAAATAGCTTCCTATACGCACTCTCATAGCAAGAGTAAGCAGAGCCTTATAAGATTCTAAGATTCTTTCCAGAGGTATTTGATTCAAAATCTGAAGAACTAAGCTCTGATAAGGAAACAACAAGTATCGCAAAGAGCGTCTAGCACTTGCTATGAGTAGCCAAGAACCTCCTATAATTAGGCCATTTAAGGCTTATACAACCTTGGAGAAGTAAAGCTCTTGGAAAATCTTATGAGAGTAAAAATGTTACATGGGTTGTCTGACATTACTTTAAAAAGATAAAAAAAAAAAAAATGTGAAAACACTTTGCCTTTACATAAAAGCATTCATTTAATGAAATTTGTTTTGGTCTCTTTTAATTGGTGCGGTTATTTCAGCAGCAGAAGTCGAGTTAATGATGCTTCCAGTACCATCTCCATTCACATTAACATTAACATTAACGTTCACATTTGCTACAGATTTTGGTTTCGAGCCTCTGGGAATGCCGAGTGCTGGTAGTTCTGAAGCAACAACTGGAATAGTTTCCACAATAGGTTGACGTTGATGTCCAACGGAGACCTTTACCTCTTTCCCACCAGAAACTATAGTCCCTTGCATTTGCAGTTTGCTTTTGTCAATATTTATGTGAACCTCATCGTTTTCTGTGATTGCTTCAAGGATCGTTCCATCTGCATTTGTTGTCCCTGAACTTGAATCTTTTGGAAGAGCCAAAGGTGGTAACAATTCGCTCTGACTCAATTGCTTAAGCCAAGGATATGGAATTTCAGGTGTTGTTGGTGAAGGTAGAGTCTTGACTGTAAGTGATTTAACAGATTCTTTTTCCAGGTCTACAGTTGAATTCGCAGCATTTACAATGTCAATACCACTTTCTGGTGTTGGTCCGCTCTTAAAAATGTGTTGGATAAGCTCATGTTTAGTGATGACGTCGTTCTTGCCCACATCGTCCACAGAAACTTCAACCACCGGTGCTGGAGAATGATCTTGACTCTTACCGTCTGCCGCATGGTGCTCTTCAACTCTCCATTCATGAAGTTCTGGGTAAACAATTGGAATATGATCATATGACAATGCTACGTGATATGGTAAAAGCTGCGTAAACCCTGAGCCACCTATCACTCCATGCGAAACACTGCACACAACACCGTACACGTGAAGAATAGTTACTGCCAGAAATACTAGCTGGGAAAGATGGTTATTAAAAATAGTTTACCTGATTATTATTTATTCAATTTTAGCGGATTTCATACCCAAAGCCGTCCCATGGTTTTTTTGCTAAATGAGCACGTTAGATTAAGAAAAATAACTGATGGAGTTAATGTTAAATGCATGTCTTTTATACCGTCGTAACTTTTCCTGGAAAGTAGATTATTTATAACTAATTATTCAAAGCAAATGGGTTTCTTGGGCCTTTGATGGTTAAGTAAATGACAGGACTGACCGGTTTCTGCTGCACCAGAAGTCAATTCAAATCTTTTACTTTGCTTGAGAACAAAGTGTTTCTGTAGGTGTGCAGTTTATTTGATTAATTCGATATTGTGTGCGGGCATATAATAATAAATTAATCAATACCTAGTCCAGATATAGACGCTCTTTATAATATAAAGTAATGTAGCTCTAACAGCAATCTTGTGTACTGACTTTGATTGCGTTGTAAGACATTCTTAGCATAAATTGAAGATCTTATCCGCGGTAAGATAAATCAATCAAAGACCGATTATATCTTAAACAAAGCCAAGCCAAGAGCTTTGCATCCTTTAATATTAAGTATACTTTAGTCTTAGATCATATAAACTTAAATTTATGACTTAAATTTACTTTATATGCAACAAATACCATATCTACAGATGAGACATATTTCAAGCCGTCTTCGATTTCAGATATAAGCGAACTTTCGCTGTGGGATAAAGGTGTTGAATACCTACAGATTTGCGGTAGTCCCACCGCCCACCGCGCACTAACACCGTTTTCTGCGTAGAGATTTGTGTTTATGCAGACGGTAAAGGAAGTAAACAAACGAGAAAAAAATTAATGATTAATAAAAATTTTTTAACAGTTTAACACTTTTTCTATATGTTATTCCGCCAGATGTACATTTCGGAACACTGTTTCCATCTTCAGTGAGATTAATATAAACAAAATTAAATTATTTGTCAGATAAATCAAGAAAAAAAAAACAAATAATTTCTAAATAGAATAACAACTAAGTTGACTTAAGTCTACTGAAAAGTTTTTTTTTAAATATTCATCATCACTAAATACTTGTAAACATTTACATAGTGTAGAACAATTTTTTTCTTGGAATATCACCAAGAATCACACCCCAAAGGATAATACACGAATTACCGGACACCCTGTATTTGCTACCACGCTCCTTATCCAGCTGATAAGGCTAGAGGTGGATCGGCAATCCTGATAAAAAAGATCTTAAAACACCATGAAGAAGCTATGTTTACAAAGGAGAATATGCAGGTAACAATAATAAGTATTGGTATGAAAAAGAAAGACTTCAAGTTGGCATCAATATACTGCCCGCCAAAGCGTTCCCCGACTGAAGATGATTATACAGAACTGCTAAATCTACTAGGACATAACTTCCTTGTTGGCGGTGACTTTAATGCTAAGCACACTCATTGGGGATCCAGACTTATAACAACAAAAGGCAGAAGGCTTTACAAAGCATGCCTCAAAAACAATTGTGTCTTATTCGTCCAGATCACCAACATACTTGACATCGGATTCTAGTAAAATACCAGACCTTGTTGTATTTTTCATAGTTAGAGGTATCAAACGAAACCATGTAAGAGTCGAAGGTAATTATGACTTATCATCAGATCATACACCGGTGATTTTATCACTTAATGAATCGGAGATAATGGAAAAAAGTAATCCTAAGCTAGTAAATAATAAAACAAACTGAAGTGAATTCAGAGAAAAGCTTGAAAGCTATATAATTCTCAGATCACCTATGGAAACAAAAAAGCAAATCGACCTTGAAGTAGAACAATTCATTGCCGATGTTCAACAAGCTGCAGAAGAAAGTACGCCAACTTGCTCGAGTAGGAAGCAAACTGAAACAAAATACCCTGCCGAGATAAGAGAGTTGATATTGGAGAAGAGAAGAGCTCGAAGAAAATGGCAAAATACTAGATTTCCAGACGACAAAACAGCGTTTAACCGGCTAAGCAACGAACTGAAAAAACAAATCTACGAATTCAAAAATGATTCATTAAGTAGATTCCTGAAAAATTTAACGACTGATGCTTCAACCGATTATTCGCTCTGGAAAGCAGCTAAGCGCCTGAAAAAACCGCAGTGACAATGCCCGCCAATAAAATCTCTAAACGGGAATTGGATCGGAAATCCGAAAGAAAAAGCTAACCTGTTTGCAGAACATCTTGTGAATGTTTTTAAGCCATTCCCAGCAAACACATGTGAAAACAGCTTACAGTTTATTGATAAAGTCGATGAAGTTGACATACCAATTGTCACACTTAAAAAAATTAAAAGTATGTGTCGAAATCAACTATCGAACAAAAAATCACCTGGGTACGATCTAATAACTGCTCAGGTTATGAAAGAAATGCCATCAAAAGCCTTCATAAAACTCCATTTCATAAAAGACCCAATATGTCCCACATCATTTGAAAATTGCTGAAGTAATTGTTATACCAAAGCAAGGTAAGCCACCAACAGAAGTGACGTCTTACAGACCAATATCGCTTATACCAATAATGGCAAAAGTCTTTGAAAAATTGCTACTGAAAAGACTAAGCAAAGTCATTGAAGAAAGAAATCTAATCCCAAATCATCAGTTTGGATTTAGAAATAAACATTCCACGATAGACCAAGTTCATAGAATAACGGATGCAGTTGAAAAAGGATTAGAAGAAAAACAAGTATGTTCGGCTATATTTTTAGATGTTGCTCAAGCATTCGACAAGGTATGGCAAACTGCAAAAGGACCTACCCAGGCAGTACTACGAAATACTAAAATCTTATATCTCAAACCGGCTCTGAACCGGTATTATCAAGAATATTCAAAGCTATGTAATATACAAGCCGGTGTTCCACAAGGAAGCATCCTAGGACCTACCCTGTATTTGCTATATACAAGGGATACCATTATGGCTACTTTTACAGATGATACTGCAATTTTGGCATCCAGTAAGTGCGTCGTCAAGGCTGCTGAGAAATTGCAAAATGCCGTCGACACCGTTAGTGATTGGACCAAAAAATGGCGTATCAAGCTCAATGAAGCTAAATCTGCACATATAAACTTTACAAATAAAAAGTTAAGCTACGTTCAAATATTCATCAACAATCAAGCTGTACCTTACGCCAATACGGCCAAATACCTTGGGATGAATTTGGATGCAAAGCTAAAATGGAAAGAGCATATCAAAAAGAAAAGGGAAGAGCTCAACTTGAAATATAGAAAAATGTACTGGTTACTCGGTAGAAATTCGGACTTATCTGTCGAAAATAAAATAATGCTTTATAAACAAGTACTTACACCTGTTTGGACCTATGGAATCCAATTATGGGGCTGTAAAAAGAAAACAAATACTGAAATCATCCAAAAGTTCCAAAACAAAGTCCTTCGTGGAATAGTAAATGCACCATGGTATATAAGAAATAGAGATTTACATCGTGGCCTACAAATAGAAATGGTTACAGAAGTTGTAAGAAAACATGCTGTATCACACAATCAGCGACTGCATAGTCATATCAACTCTGAAATGGATTCCGTATTAAATACGAGAGGCAATGTTCGGAGATTAAGAAGAACCAAACCACACGAGCTAATGGTCTAAAAGCCATGGGAAGCATTAAGAGTTTAAGCTTCCCTTAAAGCGATTATATTATTGAGAAAGAAAAATCTGTTGTCGATCGTGCATAGATTGGTTCTGATTACGAGCAGTCTTAAGTAAGGTAAGAATCCCACACTACTTGGTTTCGATTACTGCCAAGTGTCTTTTGAAGATTTCTTCCTGACAAAAAAAAATCTTCTACTCTTCACGCTGGAAAAGACAACGGTTTTTTTCCACCTCCGATATAATTTTTCTAATCCAAAGGTCGGTTGTTGGCCCAGAAACAACTGGCACACTCCTAGAGAGCATGTCCGGCACTACATGATCCTTCCCTTTACGATGGATGATATCGAAGTCAAACTGCTGCATACGTACAGCCCACCTCGCCAGCCTACCCGCTGGATCCTTAAATTTGCTAAGCCAAATCAAGGAGTAGTGATCGGTAATTACCGAAAACTTAACTCCCTCCAGATATGGCAGCAACTTTTCTATCGCCCACAAAAGTGCCAGGCACTCTTTCTCTGTGGTCGAATAATTTCGCTCACACCTATTAAGAGATCTGCTCAAATAGCAAATTACCTTCCTCGAAGGTCTGACTCAAAACAGCCCCAATCCCGAAATCAGAAGCATACGTTTGAACTACAAACGGCTTCGAAAAATCAGGACATGTCAAAATGGGCGCTGCTACTAAACACTCTTTGGCTTTCCTAAAGCTCTCCTCACAAACACTATTCCACTCAAACTTCTTGTTTTCCTAAGTAGGTCGGACAACGGCTTCACCAAACTCGCAAAGTTTGGTATCTATAAATCGCCTATACCAGGACACCGTGCCGATAAAATTCCTTACCTCTTTTACCTTCTTTGGCGATGGGATTCTTAACATACTCTCTATCTTCTCTGGATCCATGTGTAAGCCATTGCGATCTACATAGCCTAAAAAATGACATTTTTTCCTACTAACTTTTAAGCCTGTCTAATAAGTCTTCTGAAGACTTCTTCTAAAATCTCCATATGCTTCTCAAATGTATTTGTGACAATAATGATGTCATCCAGATACACGAAGACATATGGTTCTAATTTGGGTCCTAAAACGTTATCAATAAACCTTTGCAGAGTTGCGGGAGCATTGTGCAACCTAAAAATCTTAAAAATTGAAACAGACCGTGGCCTGGTACCGTAAAGGCAGTATACTTTCTTGACTTGATGTCCAAAGAAGACAAGAATTTCGCCTTATTCAGCTTATCCAGGATAGTTGTTATTTAGGTAAGGGGTAAGCATCCCTATCTGCAGCCGCATTCAACTTTCTAAAATCTACACAAAACCAATACGTACCATCCTTATTCTTAATTATGACAATGGGTGAAGCCCATAAATTGTCAGATTTTTTCTATCACTCCTTCTGCTAACATTTCTTCTAATTCCTTATCTGTGAAAGACTGAATGGCAGGAGATACCGGAGAATATCTCTGCTTAATGGGTTCAGCTTTCGTCCCAATGTTGTGCTCCACCATTGTGCACCCTAATCCTTCAGGCATTTCTCTAAATGTCCTGTCTAAAAATCTTTCTAACTGTTGCTTTTCTACCTCTCCTACCTCAGTCAAATGCTCAAAATGGGAAATCGAATTCAACGAATTCTGATTCGAAAATTCCCATTCCCCTGATTGTAGATCCGGGACTGTTCCCGCTAAAGCCCAAAAATTGGCTCCTACAATCAGACTATGAGGAAGATGAGGTATAACTAAACACCCAACTAAAACTACCTTGCCCTTAATTACAATTGGAAGTGAAACTTCACCTCCCACCTGCACTCCTGCACCATCAGCTAAGCTAACACTACCTACTTTGCTAGTGCCTGACTTAACACCTAGGCCCTGCAAAATTTTCCATCCATCCCTAAATATGATCGTGCGAGAAGCACCCGAATCCAAAAGCCCTACTAACCTTATCCTATAAACACTAACACCTTATGGTTTCTTATCCCTACCTACATGCTCAAGCGCGAAACTCAAATTAACTTCCACCGACTGGTTACCAGTAGGCAACCCCGACGCATTTAACGGCGCTCTCGTCCTACTGACCCAAGAGTGGGTCTGCCGTTTCCAGAACACTGAGGGCAGTTACTCTTTATAACTCCCTGCTTCCCACACCCAAAACAACTCCTAGGAGCAGAACAGTTGTTTGCGAAATGGCCTTCTTCATTGCAAACGTAACATCTCCTAACCACCGACCTCGATGAGCTTAGATTAGAGTTCGAGTTCGAATTCGAAGCTCTTTGGGGATGACGAGTTTCACTGTTAACCTCAACAGTAGAAACTCTCCTACCGACAGACTGTTCGGGACAGAAACTCGAGTTGAGACTCGAATTCCACCCAGCTCGACGAGTTTGGTTGTTATCTTCAACAACCGAGACTCTTTCGGGTTCGACCCTTACATATGCTAGATCAGGTTCTATTAAAGCCCTACTTCGACTGCTTAGATGTGGAACATACGATTCCACATTCGCTCTAACCGACTCTAAGCTACGAGCTAATCTGACCAACTCAGAAACGCTAGTCGAATTAGCCAATCCAAGCTGCGTCTGGTAAAACGGTGTGAGATTCTTTCGAATAATCGACAACTTTCTACCCTCCAAGATGGGTTCGGAAAGCCTTCCAAACATATTTTGCATCGTCGCCACATAGACTCCGATGGATTCTCTCGGCCTTGTGTGCGACGCCTAATCTCATCTAATAGTAAATCGTCGTAATTTGGTGGTAGGAACTCTAGTTTCAACTCACTGATAAGCTCTTGCCAAGAACCTATCGATACCCTAACTGCCCTAAACCATATTAATGCCCTACCTACAAACAAATCTACTGCCGACCGCAATAGCTTTGCTTCCGTCACTCCACGAGCCTGACGGATCTCCTCAACTCTCTCTAGAAATGCGAGCCGAAGCTCCACAACGCTCTCCGGTGAATTTAACATCCCACTTCGCTAGGTTCTCAAACCTCTCACTAACATAAACCCTTTCTCTATTAAATTCCCTATTCTCATCTATCCTATTAATATTAATTTCCCTACTAACAAAATCTTTTCTATTTCCAGTCCCTAATACGACTGGTGTTAAAGTTGGTACTGTTGTTGATGTTGATCAGGGTTGCGAATTTATGAATTTAAAAATCCCTAAGTCATAAGCTAATTGTTGACTTCTGATTTAAAAAAAATGTAATTCGAAAGCTAGTTGCTCATTTAGAATTGAAAATTTTTAAAGTTAGCTGGAGACTTATGAATTAAAATTTGTTAAATTCATAAGCCAGTTGGTGACTTGTGAGTTAAATTTTTTCAATTCATAAGCTAGTTGGTGACTTATGAATTAAATCTTTTTCAATTCATTAGCTAGTTGGTGATTTGTGAATTAATTTTTTTCAATTCATAAGCTAGTTGGTGATTTGTGAATTAATTGTTTTAATTCAAAAGGTAGCTGGTGACTTATGAATTAAATCTTTTTCAATTCATAAGCCAATTGGTGACTTGTGAATTAATTTTTTTCAATTCATAAGCTAGTTGGTGATTTATGAATTAAATCTTCTTCAATTCATAAGCCAGTTGGTGACTTGTGAATTAAATTTTCCCAAGTCATGAGCTGATAAGTGAGTTTGAATAAAAGAAAAATTTATCTGGTAAGGTAGTTGGTGACTTGTGAATTGAATCTTTTCAAATCCTCGCACAGGCAAATCTACTAGACTGTTTTTGGAGTATGGTAGTGCTTAGGAAACCTATCTGCAACCAGAAAGAAATACCATTAAAAAAACTGCCAAAACTCAAAAATTGGAAAAAATTGATTTTTTTGTCGGGAATTTTATTATTTTGGATAAAAAATATTTTTGTATAATTTTTTAAAAGATACATTTCGATGGGAAAATCTGATTTCTACAAAAAACGTCCGTGGAATTGCATCAACATTTTGCTTCGTTCTCGAGATATATTGAAAACACGAATGAAGATGGTTAAGAACCCATATCTCCGAAGCGCACCCTCTAATTTAATAGCACTTTCGGTTTTTTCTCTAAAATTAACCCATTAATCGATTCATTCAATAAGAGTCCATTAAATTTCGAGTTCCTTAAGAAATGACATAATTAATAGACTATAGTTATCTCGCCCTCATACTTCTGGCTGAATAATTTTTGTCGTACGGGATGTTTGGTCACTCTGATTTGTCTGACTGATTGAATATAACTTTTAAACAAATACGTCAATAACATATTCAAAATCAGTCATGTGAAAATAAGTAAAGTTCAACCATTTTTTGGGTGGGTTTAAAGCGTCTGACAAAAGTTCTGGGCCATCAAAAGTGTCTGACACTTATAATGTTACTTTAAAATAATATTCTACATGATTTATATAAAAATCAGCCATGTGAAAATAAGTAAAATAACTCTCATTTTTAGTTACCTTTCTCACCTGGTACCTGCCCGGTGCCCAGGTATCAGTTGTTCAAGTTCCACAAGCGCGTAGGTATTCAAGGTACACGATACGCTACTGAAAACTTAAGGTTTTATTCGTGTCAAAATAAGTTATGTCATATCGCTCTGGGATCTTACTCTATAAACACAAATTAAAAATCACAGGTACCAAGTGCCAACAGGCTATGCACAAAATGCACGATCGATGTACAAATGTATTGTAACGTGAACCCAACATTTAATACCAATTTCCTAATCGAAAACGTTCAATCGAAAAACACATCTGGGAGCACTAGTGTAAGTGTAGAATTATTGTAGGAGAGAAAGTGTTTGACAGCCAAAATAGTGTAGAGTGGAGACAATGTAGAAGTTACTGGAGAGTTCTAGATGAAATGTCATTCGATATAAATAGCCCGCCCGAGGCAACCAGAGGGCAGTTCAGTTTTGATTATAGAGTGATAAAGTGAAGAGTAAATTGTCTACAAGTCCAAAAGTCGAGTTGAGATCGAATACAGTATAGATACAAAATAAAAGTGGTTAAAATAAATTGAAAAGTGAAGTTTTATTTTTCGAACTAAGCGCACGTTACAGTATGTACAATTGCACTGAATATACAATGTAATGTATGTATATACAATTTTCTTTGAAATGCCCCACGTTGTGGACGCCAATTTGTTACATTTTATCAACGCAAAAATTAACTTTACGATTAGACGAAACTATTAAACGCGATTGGATTATCCGAATCCAATTAATAAGTAAACAATTAATAAAGTAAACGAAATTTATGAACGATCGAAAGAAATGCACAACCGGTGTGCCGCGAGGTAGACAGACGAAGTGTCAAACGCGCTGATAAACTAAGAGTGTAACACTCTGCAGGTAGGCTGCTGACAACAAGGCTAAGCTCAGCTGGGCTGGGTTCGTATACAAAAAAAAAAGGTAGCGTAGCGCGATAAAAGATGATCGCAAATAAAATGACCGATTAAATAATTATTAAATGTAGAATTAAAAATATTTTCTAAGTACAGGGTGTACAAGGAAAAGTGGGTGCCAGGAAGTTTTATGGTTAAATTTCCAAACCACTAACTCGATGCTGAAATGTTAGAAACCGAATGAAAATACGAAAGTTAAATTCCCAAAAGGATTTAATGCTATTTATTTTACTATTAGTGTTGGGAAAACCGTACAAAAAGTTGGATTAAAACCCAAATCTTTTCAACTATAAAACAACAATTGGTAGACGGTAAGAGAAACCGTTTTGAAAGTTAGGCGATGTTCATACTGGTCGATTTGTTGAAGCAATAAATCGACCAAAATGTTCACATTGTTCAACGAATCGACCGCAAGTCAATACCTACAAATTGGTGTAACAGAGAAGGAGAACGTGAAAACAATCGCATTTATTCGCACGAAGCTTCAACAAATCGAACTTCGTCTTACTGAATGTTGAAAATAATACTTCTGGGCATTTTCACAGTTACTCTACTATCTATTCTACTGAGTCAGGGGGAGGCTAAAATTCTCTATGACACAACTTTTTGAAAATTGAAGAAGGGATGAAAAGCTACTGAAACCAAAATTAACTACTTTACCCTATTCGGTGCATCTTTGCGCAGATTTGGGGAAAAGGGAAAATTATTAACGTTTCATTCTTATGATTCGGTTTTACAAAAATAAAAGTTAAATTTAGGATGTTTACACTTGCAGTACTAAGTTTCACAGCGTGTTTCATAACGAAGTATGTCTGTGATATGTGTTTATTAGGGTGGCCCTTAGGAGAAAAAAAAAATTGGGGACACCCCAAAGGCTGGTTCTAAATCAGGAAAAAAAATCTCTATTTTTTCAAATTTTTATTCCTATCCCTTCCTGACCTATTTCATTAAGAAGTTCTAGCTTTTAAAGGAAAAAATAACAGTTTATAGCCTCTAAAAAAACAGTGGCGCCCTCTTTGCTTTTATACTTTCATACGGTATCATACTCATAATACTATTGTACCAATTATACGTATGAATGATCAAATATCCGCAATTTACCCAACACTGGACACAGAATATCGCCCCTGCTCTAGTAACAACCAGTATCAAAATAGGGCCAGGAAGGGTTAGAGATAAAAATATGAAAAATTGGTGATTTTTTTTAGAATCGATTTAGGGGGCGTCGCACTCAATTTTCGCAAAAAAGTAAAATAAGGACCACTCTAGTGTTTATATGTGTATAGTGTTGTGTGTGTGATATCCTGCTTGTGTAGTGTGTGTAATGAGTTGTGTGCATGATAATGAGTGTAAAGATGATAGTTGTAATGATGATAAAGGGTGAATGATGGTATAAGTACACGAATGTAAGCATGTGTAAATGATGATAATGATGTGAATGTCGATAAATGAGAATGATGATGTTTGTGAGTGACATTCAATTAAAGTAAATGGTGTGCGAGTCTCCAGATGCTTCTGGCTCGACACACCAAACGCCGACATCAGTTCAGCTCATCCGCTGATTACGACATACACCTACATATTTTGTCATTTGCTCAAAGCTATGTTTCGATCACATTGCTAAGAGCAAACAACGGAGAAATGATGGGACGAAGAAATGATAGGGAAGGGTTTGAGGAAAAGAGAGGGATATCGAAATCAAAATAACTAAATGTAAGAAAGGTTTTTCTTGCGGGAAAATTTACCGTAACAAACCCTTGTGAATTTCCTCCAGTTTTCCTTAATTGTGAAATAATCTCCTATGTGAAAGGTGTCACTTTCCTAGGTATCAAAATCAATACCAACCTTAATTGTTGTAAAGCAGTTTCTTACACCATCAGGAAAATTTACTATGGGTTGCACTGAAATGAGGTCGAAGGCAATGAGGCCGAAAACAACAACAAAAATATTTTTCTGCCTTATTTAACATTGAAAAATTAATAATTCGAAAAAAAAAAATTTGTCAAAAATAAGAATGCTAAAAGTTGAGAAATAAAGTCGAAATCCGTTGAGTAATAAAATCGAATTTAATTTCTGTTGGATTAAAAAGAAAGAAATTATTGGCAATGAAATGCGTTCGTATTTATACATTTCTATGTGCTTTAATTTATCCTCGCCGCTGCAATTGATTTATTACTATTTTTAACTATCGAATAGGAATATACTGCCATATAACAATGAACCGAACAACAAGCTCTTTGGAAGGATTCAATAGCATTTTGTCCTCGAAGCTGACAAAAGGGAGCGTATCGAAAACACACTTTTCAAAGTCCCGTTTTTCAAGAATCCCGAAAAAAAAGTTTTAAAATCCCGTCTACTAAAATACTGCTTTTTTAGAATCCCGACTTCTAAAATCCCGCTCGATCAAAATCCTTATTTATTCAAATCCTGCTTTTTAAAATCCCGGCAAATCCGTTTTTATACATCTCAACATTTTACAAACTACGAAAAAAATAGATAAAAAATTAGTAAAACAGGTTTTTTACGTCGCATTGCTCACAGCATACAATTACACTGATATAAAATTATAAGAAATATTGTTGATGATTACACTGGTCAACAAAATTTGCGGGTTTTCGGTAACAGAAAGGAGACCATGTTTTTATTAAGGTTTTTACCTTGCTGCATCCAAATCTAGCCTCAGAATTGATTGGCTACGTGTCATTTTCGAGATATTGAGCCTTCAAAATCGGAAAAAATAAAAATGTTTTAACATGAAAAAAATTCAACCCGAAAACAGACTTTTCCTATGGTTTTTCGTGTGCTGAATCCAAATCTGTTCTCAAAATGGGTGTATTACATCAAATTACTGTGATATTTAACTTTAAAAGTTGTAATGCATGGTCAATCTCTGTTTTGAATCCTTGGTAGAGTCTTGAAAGTATATTTGAGTCAGATAGAACATTTTTGAAGGTTCTTGGTGTGCTTAATTCAAATCCAGTGGTTGGAGCACGAAAACTAAACCTAATGGAAACAAAAACGGTAATTTTTTGACTTGAAGCCACTGGCTGTAACTCGAAAACTAGATCTGATGAAATCAAAATTAATATGGCAATAAAATGAGGGTATATAGGTTACTCAAAATTAGCAAGTAGATACCTTTCTTGTTAAAAAATTTTGTGGATCAGTGTAATAAGTTCCTTTCCTATGTTCTTTTTTTTAGTGTACCATTTGATATGCTAATAATCTATTTTGATAATTTGAATTGTTGTTATTTGCTTAGCGCTACAATAACTGTATTCCAAACAAATCACTTGTTGCTTCCTTTATTTTGATTTCTCTATCCCGCTTTTGCAATTAAAACTAGTTGTTGATTGCAAAAGCAGGATTTTAACAAACGGGATTTAAAAAAACGGGATTATAAGAGGCGGGATCTTAAAAGGCGGTATTTTAAAAAAGCGGGATTTTTAAAAACGGTATTTCAGAAAATGGGATTTCAAAATCGAGATTTTAATAAGCGGGAATATAAAAACTGGGATTTCGAACCCAACCCCAGACAAAAAGGTGGAATTTTTCAAGTTTCTGGAAGTGCTCCTTGAGCAAGATCAAATTTTTACGGTTTGGAGATTAAGATAGATAGGCCGTTTGACTTAAAATGATAATTTCGCAATTGAAACAAAATTGAATCAACTATTTTGGGTTCGCATTGTTTTTTTTTTAAGTATACTGGAGATTTGAATTGTGAAAAATTTTATGATGCTATGAAAGTTTGTCAACTGACTTAAAGAATTCATAAAAATAATACCCACAATTACCTGAAAATTTTTGTTTTTCATTAGACATATGCAAATGAATGCAGATAATATGTAGAAAATTTCATGTTGAAATACATCGGGACGTTGGTCTTTTAGCAACTAAAACCCAATGTCCTAATTGTCACCCATCGCGCGACCGAACAACGAGCGACGGACGCTGCATCGGACGATCGAAATATCAAACAACAATAACCCTATTGTGTGTCCTTATTAACACAGGAAAGCGGTCGGGCGATGGGGTAGCACGGTCGCACATGTTTGCTTCATGATTCGTTCAAGCTTTATCGTTAAAGCTTTTCATAATCAAACTGCATACTCGTAGGAGAGTCTCCCTTTCAAGAAAAAAACTTTGTGCGACTGACGCTTCGAAAAGTAGTCTGGTTGCTTCAAGTCAACCAATTTGATTCTTGTCGCGTTGCTCTAGCAAATAGCAAATGGAATTCGAACACAATTTAACTAGTGAAATTTATGTGAAACCCATTTTATATATGATATATGTACATATATTGATCAAAAAATATCTTGTTGACTTCGCAGCTCTGTGTACAAGTGGTGGAACTTGCCAAATCTCAACCGCCTTTTATATATTTTATTTGACTCTTTTTTTTTTATAATTTAGAAGATAGTGTCGATGCAAATTATGCAGCCTGGTCGCACGATCCTATGAGCATCTTGCAACTTGTGGTAGCACTACCAACAAGCAACGCGACCGACCGAAGTTCATCTTTCAATCGCGCGGTGCACCTCCAATTAGGACATAGCCAAAGAAGTTTCCGTCGTTCTAGCCTTACTACCGAATTCACATTCATGACTTAGATCTTCAAAGGCCTGTTCAGAAGCGCTGTTCAGCAGCGCCCTCGTTAACCCAAATGCTGCGCAAACGACGCGACGGCTCTGTAAGGTGGATCACATCCTCCCTGCATGCCTGCTCACTTATTTGACGCGATCGTTCGCTAATTTGCGCCTGAATGACTTGCAAAGCGGCCATCGCCTCTTACTCCCAACAGCAGACTTTGGAATAAATGTGTGTGGCCGCCTTTTGGGGAAGATGTACCGATTTCCCGGTCATCCGCGTCAATTGGACATAAGAGACTTCGGGAGTGACGGCCCTTGCAGCGGCTCAGGCTGATTGCCTTCTCTTTTTCGTAGTTGCTGTTTGAGCTACTTTTTTTGATTTTTAATAGTCTTTTCAGCATGGTCTTGTCTTCTAACCTTACCTACCAGAGCTTACACTCTTTATCATTGAGGTTCTTTCCATATTTAACTTCTCTTTACTGCATTTGTCACTTGAATTGCGGCGTGAACGAAAGCTTTGGCTTCAAAGGCATTGTAGTAAGTTCCCGTGCCTGGTTAATCCTTCCCATTATACCATATGGTGGTCTAGGACGGAGATTTTCCTAAGACTATCCAGGCGGCTATTGAGCGAAAAGGTGCCGAAGAACATTGGAAGTAGACGCTTCTCCCGTCTTGCCCTTGCTGTGGTGGACCACTTAAGCAATTTCAACTTATCGCTTATTAAATTTTTAAGTTCTGAGAAAAACACAAAAATCTATTTCTCCAAAATTAATTGCTGAGCTTATTCACTTCAAAAATCAAGTAAAACTATTTTGAATTCATTATGTCTCGATTAACAACAGATGTGCAGACCAAGATGGAAAGCGGAGCATATTTTATTGATCAAGCAGGAGATTACTACTACCAAGTACCAAGCAACGAAAGATTCCGAACTTATACCAACAGATTTACCTGAAATCGTTAAAAACAGAAAAACTACTCTAAAAATAAAAAATCAAGAGGCGAAGATGATAGTATAAATTACGTTTATGCTCTTGATGATGATAATGATAATGAAGGAGTAGTCGATGAGGAGGGAAATGAAATTGAAGAAGGACATGATAATGATCAAGAAAACGAAGAAGACAATGAGATGGAGGACTCTGATGATGATAAAGTCTTTGAATTCGATGAAAATGAAGAAACATCGTCTAAAAAAACTGATTTCGTCATGGAACCAAAAGTTGTGATGCTTAAACAAAAAAAATGGGACAGGAATAACGCATCAGTGCCCTCACTGTGAGTACGATTCTTCTAAAAGATAATTGCTAGCTCGTCATTTGAAATGCCATTCAGATGAGCGTTCTTACAAATGTCCTGTTTGCGAACGAGGTTTCAAGACAAATGCGTCGCTGCAAAATCACGTACACACACACCGGCAACAAGCCACATCGTTGTAAATTTTGCGTAAGTACTTTTACAACCCTTGAACAGCTAGTGCGACAAGTTCGAGTGGAATTAAGCGAATTGAAGCGTAATATACGTTGCCACACAGGAGAACACCCATATCAATGTCCACACTGTACCTATGCATCATCAGACACCTCCAACCTCAAGCATCAGTTGCCGAGAGAAAAACCATACGAGTGCGATATCTGCCATTCAAAATTTACCCAGTCGAATTCATTGAAACAACACAAATTGATCCATAGTGTTGGCGATAAGCCTGTATTCCAGTGCCATCTCTGTCCAGTGTCCAACTATTTGTTTTCGAAAGACTGATTTGAGAATACATATTCAGAGGCTGCACACTTCTGAGCAGCAACAAGAAAAATCGCACTCTTGTCCGGGCTGCAAATGAGCGTTTATTAGAAAAGGCAATCTAATGAGAAACATGGCTTCCATGAGAGGAGAGCACCAGGTAGTTAGTATTGGCTCTCAGAGGGAATTGCCCACCCACATATCACAAAGATACGACCTTGGCTGTAATGTCCTCTAATTTTTTATAACAGCCCCTAACATGGCAGAGGGTGTTGCTAAAACCTTACTTTGATTTTAGAACGCCGCTCATTTTTCCATTGTCATGGTTCCACCTCCACGTAGTTCCATCCCCTTATTTTCACTTAGCACAAGCTCCTATTCATATTCATATCATAAAAAAAAACCGAAATTTCCGGAAAAGAAATGACTTCGCACAAAATTAAAACCGATCTTGATTCTCAGCCAATGAATAGATTAAGAAAAAAAAAATTCAAATTTTCCTTGGGTGTCGTACAGAATCTCCAAAAAAAAAATCCCCATCGATCAAAATCCCCAAAATTTTTTATCCACCTAGCTAATATCCCCATTGAGATAATGCACATCGATGAAATCCACACCTAAACAATCTTTTTTGTCAAAATCCCCACGAAATCTCCAAATCCCCAGAGTCTGTGTACATATAAATTATGTGCATTTAGTTTTCAGAAAAATATCTCTCTTTCGTTGTTTTTGTAATTAATAAATGATAACGATTTACAGTTTCTTAACAACAAATTACTATAAATGCATGATTGCATCCTCTTTTACTCTTGTTTACGTATTCATGGTACGCACACGCAGTGATCTATCTTAGTTTCGTAGTGCAGCGTTTTTTTTTTTTTTTTTGAGAATAAAAGTTGAAATGGATAATAACATTACTGTTTGCAAATCCAATAAAGGTGGAAGAAAGTTATTCATAAATGGATATGGTTATCATTACATTTGCTGTAATACATAAACCTAATATCCCCAAAACAAATATATTCAAGTAGTGATTTGATCGCATGATTCACTACTTGAATATATTTGTTTTGGGGATATTGGGCTTGTAGATTCTCTCTTTGTGGATTTTGGGAGTTGGGGATTTTCGTTTGGGGATTTTGCGTTTGGGGATTTTCGTTTGGGGCTTTTGTTTTGGGGCAAACGTTACCAACCCATTTTCCTTGTGTCAACATCGGAGACATAATTTTTATTGCGGAACTATGTCTAACAAAAATTCAAATTCCCTTCGTCAATTTCGACGTATTATCATGAATCGTGTGGTTTTCGAGTTTTTTTTTTTTTTTTTGCACGATCCGTTTTGAAGGGTTTTGGTTATTTTTTTAATTTATTTAACTTTTTTGCTAGTTTTTTCTACATTTATCTTTTCGTTCAGTCTTCACGGAACTTAATTTTTAGGGCCCCACGTGAGTTCAAAAGCGTGCACGTATCGTTTTGTATGGTTTTTTTTTGTGTCTTTTTAGGGACCGCGATGACGCGTTTATTTTAGTTTAGTTCCTTTCACTTTACTATTCCCTATTCGTACAAATTCTTTTATTATTTTTTTTTTTACTCAGAATCGCACGTGATTTGGGAGGTCTTTAATTGTTCCTCGATTTGAGAGTTTGCGTTTTTTGTTTCTTTTTTTGGTTTGTCGCTTTTCGTTTCGTTTTATTTGGTTTTTTTTTATTAGGCAAAAAAAAGGGGGGAAACCCGAACTAACAAATTTGCACAATTTGCAAAGTCTACCAAGTCCAACTCGCGTATTTACACGTCCGAACACGGCTAGGGCAGAAAAGAAAAAGGGCGAGTTTTCGCATACCACGGACTTTTATACCTGACTGGCAACGCTGAACATCTTCGAAAATTCGCAAGAGACCATTTCCTCGATATGGCGTGTTATATGATTCCGGAAGCATTATTTCTGGCCGTTTCTTAACCAGAAAACTTAAAAGTTTATTTTAAAAATCATTTTTATTTTTTTCAAGAATAGATGTGACAAAAGTTTCATCTTATGGTTAAAAACACCCAGAAAAACCTCCCGGAAACACTTTCATATTTGTGTGAGTGCGGCTTGGATTTGCTCTTTGTTCGAAAAAATACATAAGATCGTATCAAATTTTTTGCTTTTACTCTCTTACATTCTCTCTTCCATTTTCCGGTTAGGCAAATGGATGTTGTCAGCCATATAAAGATCTTAAAAAAAAAAAACAGAGTTAACCACAGAAGAGACATTCCTCGCCATCATCATCCGTACCTGCACAAATGTTGATAAATCATTTGACTTACAGAAATGGTATAAAAAGGTTTTTGTTCCTACTAAGTCTCTACCAGGTACCCTCATCGACTGTTGGATATAAATTTTTTATTTAAAATAATACAACTGCAAAAAAAAATATTGATGTCGTTTCCTACAACATGGATAAGGAATGAAACGCAGCAACCAGTTCACCATCGAACCACGCCCGAGAATGTCTCAAAACGTTCAGGCTGTCCTAGCCGGGTGCAAAAAAAACTTACTTTTTTATGTCCTTGGAATGAAACACCATTAACTTCTTCCCGTTGACATCTTCCAATTCGTACAGGGTATTTCCTATGATGTTTGTTATTTTGGTCTTAATAAATTTTGGACACAATTTGGCTTTAACCTTTTCGTTGCGTCACTCAAGAAAAAATTTCTTTTATAAACAAAATCTCCAACGTTGTACTTAACATTTTTGCTTCTGGTGTTGTACGTATGCTGATACGTTCGGTGAGTTTTTGGAGAGATTTCTTAATTGCAGAATGGATGATGTTCATTTTTGAAGACCTATGTAAAATGTTAAGTTCAGAGTTATTGACGCTGTTTAGTTTTCGCAGAAGTTCGAAATCGGAGCCATGCTCCACCATTCTTTGACCGAACAAGGCTTCATATGGGGATATCCCAAAGGCTGAATGGGTAGATGTTCTGAGAGCGCTGGCTATGAATGGATGGTGTGCATCCCAATTTCTCTGGTCAGTTCCTACGTACGACATAATAGCAACAAGGATAAAACGGTTTACACGTTCGCTGGCATTGGCTTGCGGAGCATAAGAAGCAGTTTTAATATGTCGAATACCATAAGAAGATAGCAGTTTAGAAAAGTTTGAGCTGATAAACTGCTTCCTGTTATCTGTAAGAATCGATTCAGGGACACCAAACATGCATAGAACGTCTTCGTTTAAAAATTTGACTGCTGTTTCTACCGTAGCGGATCTAAGTGCTTTAATGATAACGAATTTCGTTAGCTGATCAAGAGCTATAAATATATACAAATTTCCTTTCTTTGAACGAGGGTAGGGACCCAGAAAGCCTAAGTAGAGGTGTTGGAACGGATGTTCCACTTCAAAGGATTTTCCAATTGGCTGTCGTAGAGTTTGGTTGGAAGCTTTTGACTTTTTGCAAACCTCACAATTGCTCACATGCGACTTCACCTGTGAAGCCATGTTTTGCCAAAGAATTGTTGGCGCAGTCTATAAAGTGTTTTCCCTAAGCCACCATGCGAAGCTCTAGGTGGTCGAAGATCCAAAGAAATCAGACGGTCGGTCAACTGCGATGGAATTCATAACTTCCAGGTAAGGTCATCCTCTAGAGGATTTCCTGTGCTGTGTTTGACCTTCTTATACACGAAATTCTCCGAGACTTGAAAGTCAGGCAGCTGATCTTTTTGTTTTGTGATGTTGTCGATGATCATTAACATATTCCTTAGATTTGAAACAGGGATCTGTTAGATCTATGTGCAGCACATCAGTAGGATATTCCTCCGATACGGCATTTAAAGTCAACTCATCGGTGGCAAAAACTCTTGACAGAGCGTCTGGCACGACATGTTGAGAACCCTTTCGATGCTCGATATCGAAGTCATACCCCTGAAGTTTAAGACTCAACCGAGCTAATCTACCACTGAGGTCCTTTTGACCCATTAGCCACTTCAAACTTGCGTGGTCTGTCACGATCTTAAAATGGTATCCCTCTGCGTAAGGACGAAATTGCTCAATGCTCATCACCGCCGCTAAGCACTTCCGTTCAGTGATACTATTGTTACACTCAGGGCCGGTCTGTTCAAGTGTGGTTAAATCTGTGGTTTGGTGTTTGGTTACCAGAGATTTTGCTTAACCCGTGGTTATGGATCTATGGTTAAGGAATTGCGTCTTTTCACTATTTTTTCGGCCTTGGTTAACAAACCGTAGGTTATCGAGAAATTCCAATATTTTTCCAGTCTATCTGTCAAATTAATCACTAACCCCAATCAATGGTTATCTTTTTTGGTGACATGTGTTTATTGTCGGCAGTTCATAGTGAGTTATTTTATAATTATTCATGTTTTTTTTTTCAAGTTATTCATAATTTTTGTTATTTTTGAAGAAAATGTCACAATCAAAGCAACGATCTGCGAATTTTTCCAAAAGTGAAGAAGAAAAACTTGTAGCTTTGGTGTTAGAAAAAAAGAACATTTTCGAAAACAAGAAAACTGACCAATAATTCCTCGTCATCACTAACGCCACTACCATCAGAACTCCACAAATCCCAAACACAATTTCCACATGAACTAAATTTGTGAATGAAACAGTATTTTATAAAAAAGAACTATAACAAGAATAATATTGGAGATAAATATAATGAAAAATTAAAAACAAACGCACTCCATCACACTGAATTGTTGTATAGCCGAATGATGAGTCAAAAATAATGCGGAAGACAGATTAACCAAACGTGAAAAGACGAAATTCCAGTAAATCGATGGTTAAATAGCGTTAACCGACCAAAATCGACTGGTTAACAATTTCTTTGGTTAGTTAACCAAACCATTCATTTGTTAACCAAACCAAGGTTGAAAAGACGCATTCTATGGTAACCACTGGAAATAACCACGGGTTAAAATTAACCAAACTTGAACAGACCGGCCCTGAGCCTTGTTAAATTAATGTGAATAAAAGAAAATGGGTCGCTCATTATCTTCTTCATCTTTCTGACATAACACTCCACCAACACCGGTGGGTGAGGCATCACATAAAATGATGAAGGGCTTGGTGTAATCAGGGTTCACTAAAACTGGTGCTGAGGTTAAAATATCCTTAATCTTTTGAAACGACTCCAATGCTTCATTTCCAAATTCAAATTTGGTGTTCTATTTTAATGTATTCGTGATGAGGGGCCGCAAGAGTGCAATAATCCCGTACAAATCTGCGATACCAACCAGACATACCAAGGAACCTACATACGTACCTGTCGCTGATTTTGGGGGACCGGAAAATCTCGTATGCCAGAAACTTTTGCCCGGTCGGTCTTAAGACATCCATTGCCAACAATATAACCTAAATATTTTAATTCCTTAAAACAAAATTTGGATTTTTCAAGGTTAATTGTCAAACCGGCCGATTTTAATCTTCCTGCAACGATGCTTAAGAATCGAATGTGTTCTTCAAAGGTACGCGTAACGATCAGAAGACCGTCCAAGTAAACAAAAACATTTTCTTTTAATTCGTGGGGTACCACTTTGTCCATCAACTTGCAAAGACATTGAGGTGCATTGCAAAGGCCAAAGGGCATGACCTTGAATTGATATAAGGGTCTGCCAGGCACCGTAAACGCTGTCTTTTCCCGTGAAGATTTCTCCAACGGTGCTTGCAGGAAGGCGTCTTTCAAATCCACACTTGAAATGTAGTGTGTATCTGAAAAACGACTCAGTACACCCTGTATGAGGCAAAGGATAGGCACTTTTCTTAGTTTTTTCGTTAACCTTCCTGTAGTCCAGACACATCCGGTTTTTACCGGGTTTTCGTATCAGGACTACCGGAGAGCTCCATTGGCTATTACTCTCTTCGATTATACCCATGTCAAGTAACCCATCCAATTCCTCATACAACAGCTGTTGTACCACAGAAGAGACAGGATAGTGTCGTTGTTTTATCAGTTCGGCATTCCCTGTGTCGATTTTGTGTTCCTCCAGCATGATTTTGCCTAAGCCAAGAGTGGCGAAAGACGGGAACATGCTGATGGCTGTTTGTAGTTTACTGAACTCTCCTACCGATAGTTCACGCATCTCAGAACATCTCTGGTTTAAGAAGGCGTTGGAGGATGCAATCACGGAAATAAAGTGCGGAGCGATATCGAAAGCCTTCCAGAAATGTATTCCTAGATAAAGTTTCTGTTTGCGCGAAGGGACGATATACATTACTAGTTTCTTCGGTAAGTGATGTCAACTACGAATTTTCAGGTGATGGGTTGATTGAAACCATCCGCTGTTCTGAGATTCGATAACAACCGTGTTTTTGTAATGTTATGTTTTTTAGAAAATTATCTCTAACGGAACCCAAACAACTAATGCTGGCATCGCTGTCTAACAATTCAAGCAGGCTTTTTCCAAAAATCTGAACATTTGCGTACGGACGAGGATCGTCTGAACAGCAACTATTTAAGGCAGTTTTTTTATTTTTTTTTTTTGCGTGCTCTAATCCTTTCAATTCGGAGAGACAACTTTGATTTGGGCTACCGAAAATTCTTTCCCGGGCAGCGTTGTACTCTACCTGACGTTCACGAAGACTTTTTATCGGATGTGTTTTGGCTTGTGGGAGGTGGGTATCTAGCTTTTCTGGGTTAAATTGTTTTTTCAAAATTTGGACTGATGAGTTTGTAGGTTGACTAGAAACAGTGGAAATGAACATTTTAGTACTTCACAAGAGTCCGGCTTGTTGATTCGAGAGCAAGCCATGCCGTTGAAGAGTTGCTCTTCCGCGAGTCTTCCGCGCATTTCGGGCTAGTACACTGAGGTGAGGTAGTGTCTGCCTTACCGCAACGGTAGCAAAACAGTGATCTTTGAGGCACTGGGCACTCCATATAGCCATGACCCGTTTTTCTGCAGTTCCAGCAAGTATAACCACTACTGTCTCTTTGAAACTGTAGGGCTTCCACAGAGTCAGCGCCTGCTGTGGTTAACAGATTGGTACTCTCAAGTTCACTTAAATTTCTTCGGAAGGGAGGGACTGTCGGGTTTTGAACTTTAAATTTATTTTTCTCATTAAGAAACTTTTCCATATTACGGCAAACATAGACCATTTCGCTATGACTGTGAGCCCTGAAGGTCACAAGTAATTCACCCATACGACTGTTAACATTTTGCTTTATAAGACTTATAAGCTCGTGGTTTGGTTTGAGGCTAAACAAACGCATGTTAAGGTTTTGAAGCGCCATATAAAATTCTTCGAAGCTTTCGTTACGTTTTTATCGCCGATCATACAATTGCTTAGACCTTAGACAGTTCTGCGTCAGTTTCCAGAGAACGAAACTGTTCTACCAACGCAAAATGAAGTCCAGGCCAAATTACTCTTGGCTTGGATTTGAGGAAGACCCAAAACCAATTTTCCACCTCTCCGCTAACAAACTGGTGAAAGTTTAGAACGATTTCTGACCATGAATACTTGTAGGAATCCTTTAATCTTTCTAAACGAAAGAGGAATTCCTCGACCGACATATTGAGATTGTCGCACTTCAGACCACATTTGTGAAAACTATGAGATCTGAAATTTTGAACACGAAAATAGTTTGGTGTTTGAAAGTTCGAACGTCTTTCATGTGACGGTCTAGATGTGGAATCACTTATCACTGAAATTCATATTCCTTATCTGTGATAGGAATTCATCTGCATTGGCGTTCAAACTCGAGAAATGTACTATAGAAATAGAATCGAATGGTTCAGGCTGATTTGAAAAGGTAGGATGAAGCACAGTATGAGGATTCGGTCGTCTACGGACATCATATTCCCTCGACACCGATGGTGTAGCTTCTCTTAAAGTTTCTCGTATAATGTCTGCCACCTGACTTTTTAACTCAGCCCTATTCGCGTCCAATTCTCTACGGATTACTTGCAAGTCCTCTGCCCTATGCTTGCGATGGTTCCGCTCCTAGCACACTATTGTCGGACTTAGGTTGACTAGCCAATGCCTCGTGTTGACGACTTTTGTTGAGTTTTAAACCCCGACTGCGGATCTTTTGGTTAAGTCCAAGACCTTGAGGTTCTTGACTCAATAGTCAATAGGTTTGAAAAAAAGGAAAGTAGAAAATTTGCAATACTTTGCACTTTTATATGTCGGATACTATATCTTTTCAAAATAAAAATTCATTCATAGTTTTGGGTGGATATGACGAATGGAAACTACACCACATGAAAACAAACTAAAATTTACTCTCTTAAAAATCTCATGGGAGTTAACAAATGTGTTCAATAAACACAAAACTACACCATTTTCTCTTCACTTCAGTTGAATGTAAAAAAAATTATTTTTTTTGGGGAGAAAAATTGGCAACTCGCATCTGACATAGAACGTAAATTTTTTAAGCTTATACATTCGGTCGACATTGCTTTTCCCCTGACAACAGATTTCAAAAGAAAGGTTTGAACAACTATAATTCCGTCTAAAGTACGAAAATACCGATTCAAAAGCATCGGTTGAAAAATTTTCGAGTTCGTTATTGACTTTGTTTGGTGATTCTCGCAACAGACCAAACACTAAACAGAGAAATTACTTCCAACCCAATTACTGGACGTCGTATCACCGATTCCAGTCGCACAACACTAAGGAGAAACCTATTTTTTTCTCTACACAACTGAGTGAAGAAAAAAAACATAAAAAAACGAAGTGTAGGTTGAATGGAAGCAAAATTTTTTTTCAAAATTAAAGGGTTTGACCTTTTAACTGGTATTTATGAAGGACGATTCGAGCCCCACGTTGGGCGCCACCTATAACGGAACCGAGGTGTTGTCGGCAAGGACTCTCG
Organism: Melanostoma mellinum; assembly: GCA_914767635.1. Taxonomy (NCBI): domain Eukaryota; kingdom Metazoa; phylum Arthropoda; class Insecta; order Diptera; family Syrphidae; genus Melanostoma; species Melanostoma mellinum. The sequence goes on along the minus strand of OU612058.1, from coordinate 78,551,905 downwards.
GCATAAAGTTTCACTTGTATCACTTTCAGGTGAGGGGCTATAACCATGAATAAAAAAACAACCAAGCAACCTTATTCAAACATGTTCACCAGAGAGCCCTAAACCTCTCTCTCCCTTATCACCGTTACAACCGCCTGCTTATAGGTACAATCGGCTGATTGAGGCAGCCGGAGATAAAGGGTGTTCAGCTTACGTAGACTTGGCATGCTAGCTTATGCACGTCCTAGCTCGTCGGATGGGGGGGTTCTTGCCAACGTAAAACTGAACTGTCGTTACGTATTTACAGGCCGGAAGAGATTTAAAAATTAGAAATTCGAGTACAAAAAAAAAACACGTCCTTACAAAAAATAAACCTGCAATTTTACATACAAAATTTCCAAGAGAGGAGAGCACCAGGTAGTTAGTATTGGCTTTCAGAGGGAATTGCCCACCCACATATCACAAAGATGCGACCTTGGCTGTTATGTCATCTTATTTTTTATAACAACCCCTAACTTGGTAGAGGGCCGCTCATTTTTCCATTGTCATGGTTCCATCTCCACGTAGTTCCATCGCCACATCCACCCTTATTTTCACTTAGCACAAGCTCCTATTCATATTCATATCATATAAAAACCCGAAATTTACGGAAAAGACATGACTTCGCACAAAATTAAAACCGATCTTGATATAGATTAAGAAAAAAGAATTCAAAATTGCCTTGTGTCAACATCGGAGATATAATTTTTATTGCGGAACTATATCTAACAAAAATTCAAAAAAAAATCAATTAATTTAAGTATGTTCTAGAAAAATTTTAATCCAACAATCGATAATATCTACATTGAAATAGTTTAAGCGTTCTTCAAAATTCTAATTCAAATTTTTTTTTTATCATTAACGCGCACATTAAGGGGTGACTACCCTTACAATGTTATAAAAACACAAAGCGAGTATTTAGAAAAATAGGGGAGGATTTGAAAGGAGAAACCGATGCACGTTGCTTTTGACCCTTTGTGAATCGTAATGCAGGGGAAATACAGAGCCAGGTAAAGCATTCCACATTCGGGTGGTGCGACTGAAATACGAATCTCTATACTTAGGCTCAAGATAAAACTGATGAGCATTCCTAGCGAGACGGGTGTTGCGGCTAAATTGTTTCAGGGGAGGAATGCAACTGGCTATTTCACTAGAGCACTGTTTGTAAAAAAAACAATAAAAGAGAGAGAGAGAGACAGGTAAAGTTTCGACGATGTTCAAGAGAATCAATCAATTCTGCGATTGAACTATCACCTATCAATCTCAACGCTCTATTTTGTACCCTATCAAGAAGGTGCAAAGATTTTTGAGGAGCGCCTTACCATATATGGGAGTTATACTCTAGTTTTGGGTGGATGAAGGCCTTACAAATTGTAGCCAGATCATAAGGGGTGAAGAACTTCCTGCATCGTCTAAAGGAACTTAAGCATTTAGCAGCGTTTTTGGCGACTTCAAATATGTGGTCATTCCAACGAAGATCATCATTTACACACATACCAAGTACTGACAGGTTTTCGGTTTTCTGGATGCAGGTACCATTCATGGATAATGGCAATGTGGGAATGTTAAGCTTCAACGACAAGAGACAGCATTGAGTTTTCGAAGCATTGAATTCTACTCGGTTCTTATGACCCCATGTAACAATGCTGTCAAGGTCAGAATTCAATGAGCTTATCATACGCGACCGTTCCAGTTCAACATCCGAAGAGCAGGGACGTGCATTTGGAAACAAATATGAAAAGCTGAGGGTCGAGTCGTCAGCAAAACAGTTGAGAGGATAAGAAGTTTCAGAAAAGAGATCATTTATGAAAATAAGGAAAAGAGTCGGAGACAAAACGGAGCCCTGGGGCACACCAGCATTTATAAAGTGGGTATCAGACTTGAAGCCATTCAATACAACTTGTATTGAACCGGCGGAAAAGTAATTTCTAATCCAACGAAGAAGAGACTCAACGATACCAAAAGCACGCATTTTCGATAAAATAGCCTGAAGTCAAACTCTATCAAATGCTTTAGATATATCAAGCGCAATATCCAAAACAATGTAAGGATTGGTTCCACTTTTCGGTGAGATAAGCCATCAAACCACCAGTGGACCGTTTACTACGAAAGCCGTACTGACGGTTATTAAGAAGCTTTCGTTCTTCAAGATATTTCATAAGTTGACAGTTTATCAACATTTCCATGACCTTTGAAAGAAGGGACGTTAGTGCAATTGGACGGTAATTGGAAGAAGAGGAAGATTCACCTTTTTTAGGGACCGGCTGGACAAATGCAGTTTTCCATCTGCTCGGAAAATTCCAGTACAATAGAAAAGATGGAAAAGTTTACGCAGTGGTTTTGCCAGCGTAGAAGAACGCCTCTGGCGGGAATACCATCTGGATCAGCGGATTTATGTATATTGAGATCTTTGTGAACTCTCGCAACCGAGCGAGTTCGAAAAAATATGTGCTTCATCAAAGAATTTGCAGACGCGAGCTCAGGTGGAGCCAATATGCTATGAGGAAGTGTCGAGTTGGCAGCAAATTGAGCTGCCAGCAAATTGGCTTTGTCGATAGAGCTGACATACGGAGAGTCATTGAAGACGAGCGTTGGGACCGATGACGTGGTCGAGTTCTTAATGTTCTTGACAAAATACCAAAAGTTTTTACTTCCTTTTCGACACAATATTTTTTGCCTTTTTGGTGATGTAAGAACTTAGCCCTTTGTATTTGAGCATTGCAGATATTTCTGGCCCGTTTGAATAAATTTCGGTTTTCTACAGTAGGGTTATCTTTAAGTTTTCGAAAACTACTTTCCTATCCCTAATCGCCTCTTTACAACTTGAATCAAACCACGAATTCTCTTTGGGGATGATACTTTTTGTTCTGTGAGGAACAAAATTTCTCATGCCGTTGAGAATTTTGCGTTAGATATCATATCAGCTGGTGCATCAACGTTTCCGTAGAGAAAACACAATTACCAATTAAAATTATTCAGGCCGTCGCAATTGGCTTTCTCGTATTGCCACACGGTTCTTTTAGGGACTTTATCTTTTTTTACCGTGACGGAAAACGAAAAATCTACCGATATGACACAATGATCCGATTTGCCTAAAGGAGATAATACTACAACCCTGTATTTTTCGGGATGAGAAATGAGAAATAGGTCAAGAGTGTTGGCCGCATGCCCTTCAATATCTGGAACCCGTGTGGACTCATCAACAAGTTGAGTTAATTGGTTTAACTCAGCGAAGATCTCAACATATTCTCCTTCGGGTGTTGTCTGGCCAGAATGTCGAAGCCAACGAAAATTGTATTCACTGAAATCGCCCACAATTGCGGTTTCAGTGTGAGGATAAAGGATAAAGAATATTTTCTTAATATGGAGTCAGATCATCAAACTCGTTAGAGGTTGAATTGCTATCTAAATTGGGGCTTCTATAAATAAAACAATAGTGAATGATATGCTTACGGACAGTGAATTTTAACCACATGAAATTTAAGTTCGTATTAGAACAGAGGCCGTATTTTGGTAGAAGTTGGTAAGCAATATCATTATTCATCCGAAAGCAAAGCGAAGTTTGCTTTTCGAAAGCCAAAGGTATATGAATAGTTATAGTATACACCTATAGTTTTAACATAACGGGAACGCTGTTCTCTCAATTATCTGCTTCACACTAGTAATCCGCTTGAGGAGTACACCGCATCGACCTGAAAATGCTTCGGTAAGCTTTCAGGCTTTAAATTTTTTGGCATCCCTACCAAACTTGTCCGATTGTGTAGGATGACGATGGAGAACGCACGCTGCTCCATCAGGGTCGGAAAAGATCTCACCGATACATTCGATGTCATAAAAGTTTTAGGCAAGGCTATGCACTGTCATGCGACATCTTCAACAAAGTTCTTGAAAGAATTGTGCAAAACTCCCACATCTACACAAGAGGCACAATCTTTCAAAGATCCGTCCAATCACTCGGATATGCTGGCGATATTGACATAATTGGAAGAACGCAGCGTGATGTCAATGACGCTTTTATGGGCATTGAGACGTAAGCGAAGAAGATGGGTTTAGTGGTCAATGAGGGCAAGACCAAGTACATGCTGTCATCAAGAAAGGACACCCAACACCGACGTCTTGGACAGAATGTCACGATTGACAGCTATAACTTTGAGGTAGTTAAGGACTTTGTCTATCTAGGCGCCGCTATTAATTCAGACAACGACACCAGCGCTAAAATCAAACGAAGAATAACTCTTGCAAATCGCTGTTTCTTCGGACTAAGAAAGCAATTGAGTAGTAAAGTCCTCTCTCGAGCTACTAAAATGTCCATGTATAAGACACTTATCATCCCTGTTCTTTTATATGGCGCAGGCATGGACCTTGTCAAAGGTAGATGAGAACGCTTTAGGATGCTTCGAGAGAAAAATTCTTCGGGTGATTTTTGGTCCCGTCTGCATAGATGGAGAAGGGAGAAGAAGATTTAACCACGAACTGTACGGGCTGTACAGCGACACTGACCTGGTCAAACGAGTCAAGGTCCAGCGGCTTAGATTGCTGGGTCATGGAGAGCAAATGGACACCAACCAACGCTCCGGCCCGGAAAGTCTTCGAATCCCATTCCGAGGGACGGCGCAGTAGAGGAAGACCGCGACTCAGGTGGCGCACGCAAGTAGGAGAGGACCTCAACCAACTTGGCGTGCAAAACTGTGGCTAGCTAGGGACCCAGCTGGCTGGAGAAGCAAGTAGGTGTTGGGCGACCACGGCGTGGGAAAATTTTGGATGGTATGGTGCCCTTGAATTCGTTTGAGGTCACCGCGGTGTTATTTAATCGGATGTTAATGGGGTGTTTAGTGGGTGTTTAATGGGTTTATGTTTTGTTTGAGGTGGCCGCCTTGACGCCGCCGCTGCGCTATGGGTGATTGTGGAATTAAAATTGAAATAAAAATGCGCATTGCCGAGGCTGAGATTTGAACCGGGGCTTATGGCGTGTCGGGTGAGTGACACTTGCACTAGGCTATCGCAGTAGTTGTAAATTGAAGTGTAAAAAGCCTACTTATGCGTACAAAAAAGTTATTTATAGAATCTTTTGGTATGTTGAGGCTTATAAAAAGTGTGACGGTTGGTGTTGGTTTGAATTTGTTTTTTTTTTTTTAGCTTTAAGATAGAGAATTTGTCACGATCGATTTTTGGTTGTGCATTGATTGTGGATGAACAGCATGTCATTTTACAGCTTATCATGAGGTTTCCTTCTTTCAGACATAGACACTGTTTATTTTTAGATTTAGATTTCAGAACTGAAAATTTGAATTTGAAAAATAATCTGTCTGCTGTTAGTTGTTCTATTTTTAGATCTTGTTGAAGGGGATTGTGACAAAAACATGCTGCTAAGATGTAAAATGACATGGTCATGCACAATGTTGAATGTTATAAAAAGTGTGTGTGGCGGATGGTAATGGATTGAATTTTGAATGGTTGACTATGTTTGAACAATCACAAAAGTCGGTTAGTGGTGGCTGCTTACTCTTTTAAATTTTGAATTGTAGATTTTATGAAAGAGGATCTGGTCATGTTGATGCATTTGATCGTTGAATGTGGATCTGGCATTTCAATGGAGCTGATGGGGGGTTGATAAATATAAGGAAGTATTTATGTGTCTTAGCATGCACAAGTGGAATCGAATTATCGAAAAAAGTATAAAAACAAATGTTTTAAAGTTTTCAGTCATCAGTCATCAAAAAAGAACAATAAAATGAAGAACCGTCACAGTTCCACAGATAAGAAAGGAATTCTTGACATCTTCCAGATTTTTGAAAAATATCTGAAGGAGTTCTCCCAAGGCTGCAGGAATTGCAGCATATACAAGATGCCTTAGAGGAAGAAATACGTTTGGTTAGAGAGGTGCCAACCTTGGAGAGGCTACAGAGTGTAGCACACCTCATCAAGATTTTAAACATTAGGAGCTGTGAGCTGGGTTTTGGGGATGATGTACCTATCATCCCTATAGAAATATATATGTTTTTGCAAAAATTTTAAAAAATATAAGAAATAAAATTTTTTTTAAAAACTATAAAAAAAATCATGTTATTTTCTTCTTATCAGAGAGAGAATTCTTTGAAAAGTGTTTAGGCTTAGGTACTTACGGTGTGCTTTTTCCTTCGACTTTTATTACAGTATTGGGCGGCTACCGTGTTTATCTAAAACATCTCATACATCTTCATACATCTTCAGAGCTGTGAGCTGGGTTTTTGTAGAATCTTATGGGGATGACTGCGTTTATTGAATTTTAAGTTCGCTGCACCATGAAAAAAATATTATTTTTATGCCTACAATTAATCTAAAACTCAATTTGTTTGTTATCAGTAAAAGTAATAATTTATTTCCTTGTGTAGGTATTGAGATTACATAGTTTAGTTTTTCTTAAATTTCTTAGGAATCCATGAGTTGTGTTTGGATGAAAACCCAAGCCATTTAACAAATATCTGATTTTTTTTCGTTTGAAGAACTTTTTCAATCAGGAATGTGTCGGGAAATTTTGTTTTTTGTAGTTCAAGTTCGTAGAATCCACCCTTAATTGGGGTACCTTCATAGTCTTCTAGTAGATATGTGACAGGATTTGTATGTTGCACTTTGATTATTTTGAAGATTTCCGTTGTCCAATTCGGTGTGTATCCTTTATCAAATACATGTTTGTATTTACTTATTCTTACGAAATCTCCAATTCTAAATTTCGGGGGAATATGAATTTTTATATGATTATATACTGTTGAGAGTAAATGCCTTTCATTTGCAGCATTTACCTCGGATGGTTTTATTTTGATTGTTCGATGAATAGAATTATTATATTTTTTAGTAAGCATATCTATTAAACCAATCCACCGATATGAACCACTTGCACTGAATTCCTTCCACATAAGTGTTTTTAAGGTACGATTAAATCTTTCAACAATAGATGCCTTAAGTGAAGTAAATGATGAATAATGATTGATTTTATATTTTTTCATGAGACTTTGAAAAGAGGCGTTGAAAAATTCTTTCCCATCATCAGTTTGTCTTGTTTTTGATGGGAACTGTCCAAGCAAACTTGGAAAATGTATCAATAACCGTGAGAAGATATCGGAAATTTTCATTATCATTTGAAGAGACACCCATTTCAACTAGATCAGCTTGCCATAAATCATCTAATCCCTTAATAATAACTCGCCTTTTTTTAAAATTCCTCCGAGCAGGTTTATGTAATTCATTGACAACATCTCTTTTACTCATCTTTCTTTAAACTCAAACTGATTGAAAAGAAAAAAACATTTCATTCTTATATTTGTTTATTTTGTAATCTTTTATATAATAGTATCAATTTTTTCATTCTTAATAATTTATTCTCAAGTATATAGCAAGCACATGTGTCTGGGCCTTCCTTACATTGATTCGAAGACCATGGGCAATTTATAAAATGACATCCATTGACAGACTCTGACGATGATACACCTTCAAACTGGTTCAAAAAACTCATAGTGTTCAGAAATTCCTCATGATGTTCCTCTAATAAGATATTCTGATTATACTTAAGCAAGTTTAAAATATCTTCAATAATCAAAGTATATTTAATGTTAGACATAACGAATGAATTGTGACTTGACACTATGATGTCTATAAGTAAACTGATTTTACTTTCCAGTTGCTGAATCTTTCACCACAATATATGCATTTTTTTAAAACTGTTGTCGTAAATGATGGATTTCGTTTTGAAAGCTTCGCTGCATGTGCTCAATTTTTTCATCGACATAGGTTTTGGAACTAGCGTCTCTCTTATCATGCGGTTCCTGAATATTTTGTAATCTTTTAAATTTTAAATCGTAATCTCCAGCTTCTGTTTTGAAGAATCCTTCGCCAGGTGGTCCTGGTATACCTTGTGGACCCGCTCTCCCTGCAATCCTCGCGGCCCAATCCTTACTCTAGCTCTATTGGTAAAACGACCAAATTTGTCTTTACTCATAATATGTCTTTATACAATTATGTTTTTCTCTTTTAATTCTTCAACAATTGAGACAATTTCATTAGAGTGATTACTATTCCCTGCTTGTTGTGACCCAATTAAAAGCTTCAATCGATCTACAAGTTCATTCGGATCATCCCAATATATAAAGTCTTTCTTCATGCTTGATAATGTCATTAATCCACTTCCGAATGAAGGTGTGGTATTCGCAAATAAATGTTTTATTATGTTGTATTTAACACGATTACCTGTTTCTCTGAATCATGGGAATCTCTATGCTAATTGGTATCCGTTAATATAGTTTTATAGTTGTTTAAGTCTTCACTATTATATATTTTTTCGTTTGGTCTTTTCATGAATTGGAGCTCGTATAATCCATGTGTCCCTTTAAAGTTCTTAGTTTTTACATGTATATCATTTCCTTGAACTTTGAACTCACCATCTTCAATATATAGCTTTCCATTTTTCAAGTATATACCATATATATTATCAATTGAATTGGAATTGTTAATAAATAGATCCAGATATTTTTTAGGAATGTCGGAAAATTCTTCATGAGATAACTGCTCTGCAAAATTCCGATGCTTAATGCGTTGACTTTTTCTAGTCTTCGAAAGTTCTAAATGGGTTCTTGGAGTACTATTATTGTTATCTGTAATGGCGTAACTAATGGAAGGTGACGGTGTAATAAATTCTTCTTCCTTTTTAGTGGGTTCAATTTTCTTTGTAGAACTTTGAAAAATATTTTTCTCATGATCTTCCTCTTGCTTAGAGTTTGATTTTTTAACTAATTTATTAAGTGGAGTAGTAATTGGTCTTAAAGCATCCTCTACTTGAGTTTCGTAAGCTTCTTTACCCCGTTTAAGAGCTTTGTATTTTTTTCGTATAGTGCTTCTGTGGTTTTAATAAGTTCTTGTTTGAGTTTCACATCTATATGCATCATATTTATTTGTTTGCTTTTTTATAAAAACAATCCATAAATAAGGTTCGTATATATCGAAATAATCGAATTAATGGATTTAAGTTAAGAAAGATATTACAGGTACTTGTCTTAATTGATGAACTTTGATCATTGAACTGTGTGAATCGATTTTTAACTGTAGTATTGTGTTCAGTAAACTGTAACGAAGTGTTCTCATAGAGCATTTCTGCACATATGACACAAAATGATAATGTGTTTTGTTTTATAGGGAAGGGGTAAGACCGCTTTAAACAGAACTTTAGAAAAGGCTCCGAACAGCTTCAAAACGCTTTTTAAACAGCTCGTAACAGATCCAAACCGCTTTTCAAACAGCCCCAAACAGCTTCAAACCGCTTTCAAACCGCTTTTCAAACCGCTCCAAACAGCTCGTAACAGCTCCAAACCGCTTTTCAAACAGCCCCAAACAGCTTCAAACCGCTTTTCAAACCGCTCCGAACAGCTCGTAACACCTCCAAACCGCTTTTCAAACAGCCCCAAACAGCTTCAAACCGCTTTCAAACCGCTCGTAACAGCTGCAAACCACTTTTCGAACTTTTGAACTTACACTGTATTTAGTTTCAGAAAACTATCAAAGCCTTTCCTATAACGACCTTTGTTCAAAGACATATCTTTATCAATAACTAAAAAACCATGTTTAATGTTCCAACATTCTGCACATAAATTTTGAAATGTTGAAAACGACATATCTGAATTTACATGATCATTGTAGATATGTTTTAAGTTCATATCATCCTGTTTAAAGACGATTAGAAAATTAGCATTGTCTCTAATTAAGTGTTTGGGTATTCTGGTATATGTCTGGCACAAATAAAAACTATCAATATTTTGATGTCGCCCCATGCTAAAGTATGTTCGAATAGTGTTTTGTTTTTCACAGGCAATATCATCAAATATAAATATAGAGTTTGGTTTAGCTTCTTCAGGTTGTATAACTTCACTGTTATTGGAAAAAGTAAAGAACCCCATATGCTTTATTGGTTGGACGGCTCTTCGTAGAAATTCATATTTTGGCTGTTGTAAAGATTTTGAATAAATATATATATTTTCAAATTTCAAGCCATTTGGATGTTGTAGCAAAGTCATCATTACATTAGTTTTTCCGCAATTTGATGGACCTGTTATCAAACCTCTTATGCTATTGGGCAATAATATACTGTGCTTTTTTGTTTCAATTCTTTTAACCAAATCCATGTTTTTTATTGGTAGCTGATGTTGTTGTTTTATGAATCGCATGATGACAAAAACTAAATGATTTTCCCATATATATCAAGATTTTATTGAAAAAATGTCATAACATTATTAGTGACCTCTGCAAATCGTTGTATACCTAATAAAATGATAGATTTTTCTAATCAACCTAATAGTCAACGAAAAATTGTGAAAGGAGAAGGTTTATTGAATTCTGTAATTAATAAACTACCATTTGAACTTCACTTACCAGGTTACCAGTACTGTGGGCCTGGAACAAAATTGGAAGAACGTTTAGCTAAAGGCGATCCTGGGATAAACTTACTTGATCAAGCTTGTAAACAGCACGATATTTCATATTCCAAATTAAAGAATACACCTGAACGACATATAGCAGATAAAATTTTAGCTGAAAAAGCTTGGCAAAGAGTTAAATCAAAAGACGCAGAGAACGAGGAAACGCATTATTAGTCACCAACTTGATGAAAGCTAAAGTAAAGTTTGGAATGGGTGTAACTGATAAAAAAACTAAAAAGAGCAAGTGTAAGCTCACATTTAACAAATCAATTAAAGATGTGGGAAAAATTGTTATTACTAAAAAACCCTACAATTTAAACAGTGCTATTAAAATAGCTTTGTCAGCGGCTAAGAGAATAATTAAGAGAAACAAAAATATTAAGACACCAAGAGTTACATCTGTACCTAAATCAGGTGGAGTAGTACCATTCCTTGTTCCTCTTTTTGCAGGACTTTCAGCACTAGGTGCATTATCTGGAGGTGCTGCAGGCACGGTTGCCGTTGTCAAGAAAAAAAAACTACCAAACTTTTTAAAAAAAACCTACCAACTCAATGAAAAACCTACCAAGCTTCATTTTAGAGTTTATCTTTCGAAAAAAAAAATTTAAACAACATAAAAAACTTGTTTTCGCATTAAACCATAATTATTTTTCATAACGCACACAAGTTTAAGTTTAAGACATAGGTACCGTTGTTGTCAGTGGCCAAGTCTTTTGTTTACATAAGGTTTGTTCGTTGAAGCCCTGGGGTTGCCCTAGGGTCGCCACAAAGCGTTTTTTGAAAAACCTAAATTCGCCCTGAATGTCAAATTGAGTGTTTTTTGAGCCAAAGGTTTGCCATAGGTTTTCCCCCAACTCGCCCCAGCTTTTTGCTGTGGCGATTTGAGGGCTGTCAAATGGCATGTTTTTTTTTTTAATGACAGGGATGTGTGGTGATTTGTGGTTTAGCGTTTTTTGAGGAGTGGAAAACCCAAGTTTTTTTGACAACTCATAGGGTTGTCAAGAAAACCTGGGTCAACCCTGGGGAAAGTTCAACGAACGGACCTATTATACTGTTTATTACATTAAATCCCAATTTGTTTCTTAGTTTGGTTTTTATTAGGGACAAATCAAAAATTTTCCTTTCTGCTGCTGTGTAAATTAAAAACGAAATTTGTTAAATCTTTATGTTTCGAAGTGCCAACAAATAACTTAAATTTCGACAACCGAATGCTCGCATTCAACGCACCGGAAGTTTGAAAATAGATTTTCAGACGGAGAAAACAGTCTGAAAATTCAAGATAAGATTTAGTTGTCAAAACAAGAAAACAACCTACATATTTCACAATCGGACTTTACTTGATATTCTTGGGTTGAATGAATGAATGAATGAATGAAAATTTGGGGTTTTGTATTGTACCTCGACCTGTTTAGATCTATTGTACCCCCTGCTTCTTAAGTGGTATTCCTTAATTAAAGTACTTCATCCAGATTAGTTCCTTTGATGAAACTTAGTATCTGGGTTACGCTTAGGAGTTTTAGCTCCCTCTCCTCTACATAGTAGGATCCTAGGTACTTCTTTCTTTGGTGTATTAGAGCTTCGCAGTCACCTAGGAGGTGGTCAGGAGACTCTTCCTGTTCGTTGCAATATCTGCATTGGTCGTCGCTCTCTATGCCTAGTACTTTTAGGTGTTTTCTTAGTCTGCAGTGTCCGGTTAAAAACCCGGCTAGCATTCTTACATTGTTTCTATTAAGTTTTATTACGTCTTTGTAACGTTTTTTGTTGAAAGTGCCAAGTAGAAGTTTGGCTTGGCGCATCTTGGGGAGGTCATTCCAGTGTTTAGCTCTGTTGTCTTCCTCCAACTTTTTGATTTCATTCTTAATGTGGCTTTCTGTTATTCCACAGAAAGGTTCCGGTCCAATGAGTGGTAATCCGGCTCCTGTCTTTGCCAGTTCGTCTGCCTGTTCATTGCCTATGATTCCTACGTGTCCTGGTACCCAGTAGATTGTAACCTTGTTATTACTGCCCAGTTTGTTCAATTTGTCAATGCATTCGCTGACAAGTTTTGAGGAGATTGTGTAGGATCGTAGGGCCTTAATTGCAGCTTGACTGTCCGTCATTATTGCAATATGTTTGTTATTATATTTCCTGTCAATGTTTACTTCCGCGCATTTGCCTATTGCATAGACTTCTGCTTGGAATATGCTTGACATTCTTCCCATAGGTACTGAAATTTTTACTCTTGGCCCAAAAATTCCTGCTCCAGTTCCCTCAGTTGTTGAGCCATCTGTATACCATTTTATTGCATGGGTCTTCATTGAGTTAGTCTCTTTCTCACCTTGCCATGCCTTTTTGTTACTTACCTCAACCCTGAAGAGTTTATCGAATTTGAATTCCTTGGTCTTGCTATCCCGAGGAAAGTCAATGAGTGCTAACTCTTTCGATATTATGCTCTTTTCGCTAGATTTCAGGACACACTCAGTCTCTTTGGCAAATCTAGCTATCGTTGCATTTGAGATGCTTCTTATTACCAGGTGCAAAGGTGTCAGATTTAGCAATACTTCCGAGGCCGCAGTTGGACAGCTTCTCATTGCTCCTGATATGCATATGCACGCAAGTCTTTGTACTTTTTCTAATGCTTTTCTAGTGGTTACCTGGTCCGTTCTCTTGTTCCAGACTACCGCTCCATAGGTAAGGATAGGTCTTACCATCATTAGGTACATCCACCGAATAATGCTCGGTTTACAACCCCATGATCTCTTCTTGGGTTAGTTTTTTGTTTTACTAGTTTTAGCTTACTTGTTGAATTGAAATTGATTATTATTGATGTTTTAACATTGAAATATATTTTTGAGGTTACACATATGATTTTAAATTTTTTCATCAAAATTGAATAAAACGAATTTTATGTGAATACTACTGTACAAAAATACTTGGAAATCGAACTCCTGAATTTCAAACTGGGAAAATCTGTTTACTTTTACAACTAACTACATAAATGTAGAATCGAAAGGTGAATCATAGTTCAGACGATTATCGTTCAATCGTCTATCGTAGATTGCGTCGTCAAACGATTGTTTCATACAATATTGCTTTCAGTGGTTGGTGGAGAGCGATTTTACTATCGTCTTACAAATTTTGGCAGTTTTTCAGGATCTTAAAAGCGTATTTTTGCTACCTAAAATTGAGACTAAAATGTTACAGAATCCGAACACTGCCCTGGTTACATTTGTGTACTTTTTTTGAGAAATTAATTAGAGATAATTTTATTTTTTGTAAAAGAGTTGCTTAGGATGTTTTAGTAAAAAAAAACCTACCAAATTGAATTGAAACCTACCAACCTACCTAAGCTGAAAAAACCTACCAATTTTGGTAGGATCCTACCAAAACGGCAACCGTGGCTGCAGGTATAGCTAAAGCTGTGAATGAGGCTTTTAATGCTAAAAAAGATCTAGAAGAAAAGAAACGTCATAATACAAAGATGGAATCTATTGCAATGGGTAATGGACTACATCTAAAACCTTATAAGAAGGGTCTTGGATTATTTTTACATGTGCAGCCAAAAAACTTTTAGATTCGCTACCCAAACGTGCATTGAATGAATTGGATATAATTCAATTTGCAAAAATGAATATTCCTCATTTTCGTGGTGTTTTTATGCGAGATAATTTACCCCGGTATAAGCCATGGAAAAATGAATGTGGAATCGTTAATCTAGATTCTTTAAAAGGAACAGGGACACATTGGGTAGCATATTGTAAAAAACGCAAACTAATTGAATATTTTTATAGTTTTGGGAATCTTCAACCTCCTATTGAAGTAATTCATTATTTAGGTTTAAATAATATCAAATACAATTATACTAAGTACCAAGATTTCAATACGTTTAATTGTGGTCATTTATGTTTGAAATTCTTATATGATTGTTACTTCTAATAAATATAAAGATTATTTTTTTGAAAAAATATTCATTGTTTATTTCATCGTCATGGCATTGACACTTACACTAAGCGGGGAAACTTCCTATCTATCAGCTGTATATTTCCCACCATTAAACTTGGATAGGGATTACGTTTGTGGCCTCGTAGATTTTCAAACATATAACTCAATTCCAAATGTGGATGAACGAAACAATTTGTTCCATATTGGAGAAAACGAAATCGAAATTCCAGTAGGATCCTATGAAATAGATGACATTGCGTTCTTGATTTCTTAGACATTGTTAATGCAAAATTCTACTGCCAAAGTAAAGATAGAAGCAAAAAATAATACATTAAAAGCAGAAGTTGAGAGTAATGAGATAATTTACTTCGATGGACCTAGATCTATTGGAACATTTTTGGGCTTTGGTAAGCGTGTACTTGAACAAGGTATAACTCATATGTCAGATTTAGCGGTTGACATTAATAAAGTAAACGTCATAAGAATTGAGTGCAACATAATTGCTGGTTCCTATTTCAATAATACTCCTGTACACACTATTCATGAATTTTCACCGGAAGCAGGAGCAGGGTATAAAATCATAGAGGTTCCAAAAAATGTCATCTATTTACCTGTGAACGTCAAGCAAATAACTTCTTTATCATTAAGGCTTGTAGATCAAGACGGTGATCTAATAAATTTTAGAGGAGAAACAATAACCATTCGATTACATTTAAAACCGAAATCAACGTAATGTTACTCTATAATGATTATATATCTGACATCAAAGGTGATCATTCAATTAGTTCTGAAAAGACATCAAACCGATCAAGATCAAGATTGTCTCTTGAAAACAAAGCATTTCTACTATCACTAGGATTTGTCCTGAAATAATAAAAAGAAAAAATAATAATAAAATGAGTCAAATACTAAATATTAGTCACTGTCCTAATTATGATAATAGCATTACAAAATTTGAGTATCATAGTTATTCAGCATTTCTTCAATCCTTCAATACCAGTGATGAAATACGTATCCCTATACAACAGCAGGATCTGTGCATTTTACCCAGTGAAAGTTTCATTTATGTAGAAGGAAGTCTGACAAAAGCAGATGGAGGAGTTTCTTCCACAGCAAAACTATGTAACAATGCTATACCATTTCTTTTTGAGGAAATACATTATGAACTCAATGGTATCGATATTGAAAACAATAAAAATGTTGGTATTACAACATTATTAAAAAATTTTATATCATTAAATGAGAATTAAAGTAAAAGTTTGGAAAATTCTTCATGGACTGGAAAGGATAGTATTTCACTTTCATCGGGTAGTTTTAACTTTTGCATTCCATTGAAAAATCTTTTAGGATTTGCTGAAGATTATAAGAAAATCATTATAAACGCAAGACATGAATTGATTTTAATTCGAACTCGAACTGATGAAAATGCCTACATTAATACAGAAAAAGAAAATTTAAAAATGGCAATCCATAAACTACAATGGAGGGTTCCTCACATTACCTTATCCGATTCCAATAAATTAGTACTATTGAAACAAATTCAATCGAAACCAATTAAAATGCATTTTAGAAATTGGGAAATGTATGAATATCCTACTCTACCTACTAACACGGATCATGTGTGGACAGTTAAAACCTCAACACAACTTGAAAAACCTAGATATATTATAATTGCACTACAAACAGCGCGTAAGAACTATCTAAACAAAGATGCTAGTAAATTCGATCATTGCGATGTTAGCAATGTGAAAGTATATTTGAACTCAGAAGCATATCCTCGTGAAGATTTAAATTTGAAGTTTAATCTAAATCAATATGCTATTCTCTATGAGATGTACAGCAAGTTTCAACAATCATATTATCAGAAGCCACCACTACCACTCTTATCTCCACAAGAATATAAAAACATTGCTCCAATTATGGTTATGACTGTTCTCGTCAAAATGAATCAATTAAAAACGGACCTGTCGATGTAAGAATTGAACTCAAAACGACCACCCCTGTTCCAGATTTAACTACAATGTATTGTCTTATTCTTCACAATCGTATAGTTGAATATAATCCAATGACAGGAGAAGTTCAAAAACTTATCTAACACGTGACAATTTGTATGCCTTTTTCAATAATAAAATATTTTATTAGCCGATAAAAAACATGGTGGTTTATTTTATTTATATTTTTATTTTCAAAAAGTCAAGAAGAAGAAAAACATAATTGAATTACAAAATTATCTTTTGAATCCTCTTTAATCCATATGGAAATGAACTGTAATTGCTAAGAAAACGTCTTTTTTCCGCTTTGGCCTTATACGTTTTTGTCTCCGCTACAGTCACAACTTGATGACCCGGTGTACGGCGAATATTATTAGAATTAATAATTATACCTTCATTGTCTGATGATGAAGAGTTTAGTACTGCTTCTTTTATTGAGTCAAAATTGATTTTTTGTGATGATTGGAAATTAAGACAAATGCCCTTTACCTTGCAGACTACGTGTTCTAAATGATCGTTTGTACTATAAAGTTTATACGCATAGTTTTTTGGACCACCACTGGCAAATTCAGTTATAAAACTCCCCTGGCCAAAAGTTTCCAGTTCATTGGTCATGTCACCAATAAACTCTCCAGTAGGCGGCTCGAATTCTGCATCGCGGCTAACATATATGACAGAATCAGTGTCATAGTACAGTACTCTTTCCTCTAATTTTTCCAGATAGCTGTATAATTTAAGGCGGGCCAGGGCTGTCGTGTAGGCAGCAATACAGACATTTACAAGGGATGAAGATTCAATGGCTTCCTCTTTCATTTCAAAGGTGCTTACCAATTTTTCTTCATTAACTGGTACAATATGTAATACTTCTATAGAAGGATTGGTAAGAAGAAGAAATAAATCCGAAGGATCACTCAAAATACATGTTTGTTGTTGGTTTTGTCGTTGTCCGAATTTCCCCCAAAATGAATTCAGCATCAATTTTGCCAAAGATCTTTTACCAGGATTATCACAAATTTCTGATTCTTCCAAAATTATATTTTCTTTTTCGAAAATTTCTTTTAAGTAATTCTCTTTTTCTAAAGAAGATGTGCACTTAACAGGCCATCCCGATGCTTATCTACTGTTTCAACTTCAAAAACTTGTTCATCATTGATGTGAATAATCCTTCAGAATTTGTGTCTGGATCATATTGGAGTACATTATATTCCCAAATTTCATAAACATCAATCAATTTATAGCCTTTTTCAACTGCTTTCAAAACTTCGTCAATTACCCACGTTCCTAGAAGGGCCCTTTCTTCCTCGGAATGATTACAACATTGTTCTTGATTTTTTTCATTGCTGCAACTTTTACACAGAGAAAACATGAGTCTTTTGTTTTGTTTGATTGGTAGGACAGGATGAAGTAGATTTTCAACTAACAGCCGACAGATTATTTTTCAAATTCAAATTTTCAGTTCTGAAATCTAACCCCCCAAAGTAAAAAATAAAAATCCGCAACCAACGGCCACTCGCTGTTTGTATGCAACTCTAGGTCAAGTAAAGTTGCAGAGCATCTTCTTGACAATACGCAATCTATGCACAATCGAACATCGCTCGAAATTCTCTACCTACACATTCTGGCTACCATACCATATCAACCCATCGAAATTCACAACAAAAAAAACTCTACATACATTGTCATCATAATCTTTCCTTTCATATTTTACTTCCCCTCTTCCCCTCCCAGTCCAGCAAACACAATACGCAAAAACGATACTCCCAAGTCACAATTACCTTCAACAAAATCTAAAAATAGAACAACTAACAGTGTCTATGCCTGAAAGAAGGAAACCTCATGATAAGCTGTAAAATGACATGCTGTTCATCCACAATCAATGCACAACCAAAAATCGATCGTGAAAAATTCTCTATCTTAAAGCTAAACAAAAAAAAACAATTTCAAACCACCACCAACCGTCACACTTTTTATAAGCCTCAACATACCAAAAGATTCTATAAATAACTTGGCGGCACAAATACATTTTTCAATTGATCATATTCCGATGTGTCTGCTGCTTCGCAGCAATATCCAGCTATATACAATCCAAATGTTCTTTTTTTTCTCAATGCATCAACAAATACCACACCATTTTCACAACCAGCAACAACTCGCGAACATACCAAAAGATTCTATAAATAACTTTTTTGTACGCATAAGTAGACTTTTTACACTTCAAACTACAACTACCCCGATAGCCTAGTGCAAGTGTCACTCACCCGACACGCCATAAGCCCCGGTTCAAATCTCAGCCTCGGCAATGCGCATTTTTATTTCAATTTTAATTCCACAATCACCCATAGCGCAGCGGCGGCGTCAAGGCGGCCACCTCAAACAAAACATAAACCCATTAAACACCCATTAAACACCCCATTAAAATCCCATTAAATAACACCGCGGTGACCTCAAACGAATTCAAGGGCACCATACCATCCAAAATTTTCCCACGCCGTGGTCCGACCTTGACTGTAGCGCCGCCTTAAGTAAGTAAGTTAGTTAGGGTGATATCTTGGGATAGCCTTCTTAAATGAGACCAACTTAAATTATTTTCACTCAGATTTTAATATTTACCTATTTTAAACATCAGCAATGTCAGTTTCGTTTCGATTTTTTTTTATTGAAGTAGGTCATAACGATGTTTAAAGTAAAATTCGTACAATTTCAGTAAAAATAACAAGCAATTATTATTCAAAAAAACTTTTTCATTAGTGTGGTACTTTAATCAACACATCATTATATTTTAAAACAATTTCCATTTAGTTGATTGAACAGATCAAAAAGGGTTCGCATTTCAAACTAAAACTTTATACAGAAAATCGTGTTAAAACTTCGCAATAGAAACTGCCCTTTCAAATTGTTTGTTCTATTTGTTTCTGTAGGTAGACATACCTATAACTTTCTGTTTATTTTCAGGATACTCAAAATGCCAAAAGGAAAACATCCAATTACTCTCAACAGCAATTTGTTGTACAGCAAAGGGTGTGATTCTCTAAAATGATGCAAACAAAAGTGTGTTCTAAATTAAAAAGGTATAGGCGGCAGATAAAGGTCTTCATTCTTTTATTTTCCCGCCCAAGAGGTTGAGTTAACAAAAAGCATCCAAAGAGGATTTATTTTGAAAGAGTGAACAATTAGCATTTTACGCACTTTGTTATAAACGGGGATTGTGGAATTTATGTATCTCTGTATTCTATGTACAGATTCATTTCAAAGTACAATAAAATTTTTATTAATTTCTGAAGATTTATATAAAAACTTAATTGTTCAAAAGATAGACCGATAGCTTTGAAAGAAAAAATGTTTTGTTAATTGTATATACCTATGTATGCATATTAGTCTGTTCGTGGTTCGTCAAGCTTTGGCTTAAATACAGGGTAGATGCGCGCTTTTTTAACGTTACGTACACATAAGAGTTGCCAGTTGCGATGTAATTGGAATGCAAGAAGGGAGTTCAAGGTTTGAACTCTGGAAACCAAAGATTGTTTCTCCAAGGGTGAGGCTTTTCACGAGGAACTAGCAAGTCCTCTGAGCAGAGCCTTAGATATGCCTCAGGGTAACAAAGGAGTGGAGACAACCTATAGAGCTTAAGTTATCTGCCAAATAATCGAATCGAATTTTCCAATAAAAGAATTAGGTATAGAAATCCAGTTCCCGAGCAAATCGCATTTAATAATCAGGAGAGAAAGCTTTTATATAATGCTTAGTTCTATCGTGTTGCGAAGCCTATTCTATCTTCCTTTTATTTTTAAAAAGCGATTAGATATCATCAAAACCGAATATATTCTTAATGTAGTTGCTCTGTTTGGGAATGTGGCTTTGAAAATTTATTATGCGAGAAATACTTCCGAAGACAGTCTTGTCCTTTTTGTATGAGTCGATCATAGACACAAATTGAACGAATTCAGTATCAAAACTCTGTTCTAAATTACTCTGATACACTTTCAATAATGACTCTGCTGCAACATGGACATTTTCGTCATCTTTTTAGTTTTCAAACCAGTGATTCTCTGTGGATGATATTTTTTGAGATTTTAAAATGCTAACTGGACCACTCAGACCCTAATATTGATCCTTCGTACACTACCTGTTACCTGATAGCATACTTCTTATGTTATAGCTTTCCAGATGTCCGGGGAACAGCCAAAAGACTCTGCCATGGCATGGGCACGATTAAATGCTTGACAAAAGAAGATTGCAGCGTGGTTTTTCTGCTACGAGGAAACAAAAATGATGCAGTGTTCTTACTAACTCTGAGAAGCATTTCTTTCTGCATTTCCTTCTGTATCTATTGGAGGGCATGCCTTGTGCTCCTGGCAGATCCCATCGTTGTTTGAAAGCTTTCTGAGAAGCTTGTCACGTAAGTTCATTGGCGATTTCATTTCCAGTTATGCCGTGATAGCTCGAAACCAAAAAGAGGTATTCTTGGATAGCTTTCGAAATTGTTAGATGGTTGGTTGAGTAGGGTCTTAAGAACAGCTTGGCCGTCGCTGAAAACATAAATAATTCTCCCAATGCAGCCATTGTTTGTAACGTAGCTTTTAGATGCGTATGCGGATGCGTATATTCATAAAGAGGCGTGAAGTCGTAGGTCATCGTTTTCCACAATGGCAGTTATATATTTCGGAGCGCAATATGAGAACACTGACTTGTATAATTCAAGTATAAGGTTTATTTAAAGAATAATGAATATAAAGTTCTTTACTGGAAAACGACCTAAACTTGAGTGACCACATGGTGTTTGACACACGTTACTTGTTGACAAGTACATGGGTATTTACTTGCGTGTTCTAACAGTTAAATGAGGTGACATTCAAGTTATGAGAAAAGAACATAACGAAAGATAATACATAAAAGGCAGCAAGTGTCAAATCCATCATCGGTTTTGAAACCATCTCATCTGTGTAAATTCTATAACAGTTCTTCCCTGGCTCATATCTTAGGGTGGATTAGTCTTGAATCGAAAGAAAGTTGACTGTGTATTTTTGACGCAGCTTGAGACTTGGATCATCGTGTCGGACGGCATATCCATGAGACGTGAGTCAAAATATATGATGCTCACCATTTGCTCAAAGCTCCAGTGCAAATTGTGCCATCAGACTCCAAATCTCAATAAACGAAAAAAGTTCTTGAGAGTACACCCCAAGCCAAGATATAGGTATCAAGAGGAAGAATATTCAGAAGTGCTGAAGAAGGGTCCAGTACAGCCGAGATATATTGTTTTTTGAAATTTGGCGACCGAGATATATTTACCTCAGATCCACCAAACAACTGACGAACAGAAGGTGATTGGTCTAAATATATCCATATAGCCGTAAAAGGTTCAAGAATCTTTTTCGGCTCCTTTAAATTGCCAGAAGGCTGACAGTGTTAAACCAGTTTTCGATGCGACATGCGTAGATTAAAGAAGGTTGTTATCTAAGATTACTCCAAGATGTTTGTCTTTGTTTGAAAAGGAAATGTTGTTGAGTTGGGTCAGACTAGTCAATTTTTTACGTCTCGTAAAGAGGACAACCTCAGTTTTAAGACAATTTTCGGAGAGACGGTACCTAGCACACCAGATGTCAATCAAACTACGCTAAACTTAGCGTAGCCTGTGCTCTGGAACAGACAGTTTGGAGGCTGAATCAAATCGACTTAGGCGTGCACATTAAATGAATTAAGCATTTCATGTAGAGAGTCGATCAACTTGCACCAGAAAAGAGCAGATAGAATTACACCTTGTGGACAGCATTCATTAATTTATTTTACATACTGCCAACTTTTCACTTTAGCTATCATGGTTCTATTCATTAGCATTGCCTTAGTCCACAAATGATTGGTTCACACCACGTCCTCTGGCATCGTTGCACATGAGTACAAAGCTAGGTTGACAAAAGCTCCTTCTGTGTCGATGGAAATGCCTAGCGCAAAAATTTTCCTGTCAAGTCCGCAAAAAGATTTTGAAATGACGCTTTACAGGATTTTCCGCGTTGTTTAGTATATTGAATTAGAGACAGATGGTGTGTTTGAGTGAGGTTTTGCGAATAAGAATCTCAACCATTCTTCCATTGCTTTAAGCAGGAATTAGATCTTCTTCTTCTTTTTCACTTCCGGCGGTACGAGTAGTGACCTTGAAGCGATCACAACTCTCCCACTTTTCCGCTTCACACTAGTGATCCGCCTGTGGGGTACGCCGTGTTGACCTCAGAAAGCGTCGGCAAGCCTCCCGGTTTTGGATTGTTCCATGTCTGAGGACAACCAAATGCTGCTGTTTTTGCATTTGCTTGTACCAGGTGTGTTTTGGCCTGCCTTTTCTTTTTCGTCGCGAATTTGTTGAAACGTTGTACGATATTGCCTTTTGGACGGGGTTCTGCGGATCTCTCCTTTGAACATGACAATACCAACTGAGCCAGTCGTGCTGAATTTTGTCCAAGATGACTTTTGACATGAAGAGTTCCACGGATCTTAGTACTTCTAATTCGATCAAGCCTTGTTACTCCTGCTGTCATCCGAAGCATCTTCATTTCGGAATTAGCAGGAATTAGGTAATGACTGTAAGGCTCTTGGCGGTTGAATAGTCACGCGATTGGGTTTAGAAAGTACGTTGTCCAATGTACGGCATTAGCTTGAAGTGACTCTAGAATCATTCATTGTTGAATTCAAAATTTCAGACAAACTTTAAATATTTAAACCTTGCACAAACTCATTTGACTATTGGTCATTTGTTTGACATTTGGCCTTGTTTGTTTTTGTACTAATCTTGGTTTTGACTCAAGTATTTCCAGAAAAAAAACAACTACATATAGTCACTTTTCCAAATATATGTTTTCAACTAAATTTATGTTATTTTTCAGTTGTTGGATAATTTTTCTTCACTCTTCAGGTCGGTTGCTTCACTTCATTTGCCTAAAAATTTAAATAAATTGGGTGGCGCAACAGAGCGAGGAGCCCCAATGCCTAGCTAATTTCATACAACCATGCCTTGTGAGGGAACGGAGCGCTTTCTCGATTAGCCGTTCGGAACCGGCAGAAAATTTTAGGTTCCCTCCATTTGCCAAAGCAGTCAAAATTTACGTACTGTTCACAATTATTTTTGATCAAGTTCTTTTTTATGTTGTCAATAGTGAAAATAATGGAATGGCAAATCGTATAGGGAGTTTATGACCGCACTTTAAGGGTACAGGGATATTAACTAAACTCAGCACCGTGACATTGAAAGTCACTACTATTTTTCTATTTGATTGCCATCTATGTATTTGTTCACATAAAAAGGCAGCTGCGTTTTCGAAGGTGCAATCCCTTCACTATTTGCATACGAAAAGTTATTTATTTTTTTAAAAGAGAGGTCTAGAGGCGCTCCTGTGCCACTTGATTATTTGATTCAGTAGTCGGAAACCCGTATATGCACAATAAACTCTAAAGCACAATAAATATTAAACCTCGAGAACCCAAAGTGAAATGTAACACCCTTGGCTAAAAACTGTCGTTAGAGACTTCAATTTCATTTTCCACACCATATATGTATGTACATTTTGAAATCTTGATAGAAAAGAAAGAATTGTTTAATCGAAGTAATTTAAAATTCTTATCTTAAGCACCATTTCACTTCTTGGGTTCAGTTTCAAAGATTTTATCGTTTAACTTTAGATTACCACTGAGTAACCTTACTTTGGTTACACATTTGCAGCAACATAAATGTTTTTCTTTTCCGTAAAAAAAGAATCAATATTATATATTAATACACGTTCGTAGCTGCTAACGATAATGTGTTACAGGTGTGTTGAAAGGCACAAGCTTTCTACATTTGATTTTTTATTCGCTCATATTATATGGCTCTGAACATCCTTTATTGCATTTCATTGTAAATCACCCGTATATGTGCGTAAGTCTAAATAAACATTATTTTTAAGGTATAGGTATGTGGAATAACGAGTGCCTGCGCTTAGAGTAATCACGATTAAGGTGCTTTTGGATTGGAAAATAGCTATAACAATAAATAAAGCGATTTGTTGAAAATAAAATTAGGCAGCTAGCTACATATCGTCAGCGGAAAGCTCAATTGATCTAAGTCACAAAAACTAAATTTTACAGGGGACGATATTTTGTCTTTAAATTGAAATCTAGTCACATTTTTTAGCTCTTTTCTTGCTCATGTAATTTTTTTTTTCTTCTCTTGCCATTTTTTTTTCTCTAAAACTAATAATAAAATCACTATAAATCCTTTCCCACTATTTTTAAATAATCTAGAAAGCAAATTACCCAAAAATGGACATAGAACAAGACCCCATACAAGTATGTATTCTTCTGAAAAAAGAAAAAAAAAAAAAAAAAAAAAAAAAAAAAAAAAAAAAAAAAAACGTGGACTTAGAACAAAAATATGGACTTAGAACGATTGGTCATATGGTTTTGCAGTAAATCTGTTTTACTCTTTCCTTCATGTACCAATAAATCAATAAAGAATTTTTTGGCGCTTAGAACAAAATGACTTTCTGATTGTGTATATGCAAAATTATTCTCTTTCATACAATTATGGCTCTTAGATCAATTTGGAATAAACTTAGAACGAAAAATTTGGCTCTTAAAACAAAGTGGGTGTACATTATCTGAAAAACTATAAGAGATATACAAAATTAGATTTCAGATTCGGAAAGAGCATACTCAAATTAGTAAAACTACATCATTAGTTCATTTTCGAAAAAAAGACATAGACCAATTGAGCTTTCCGCTGACGATATTTAAATTTATATTTCATTTGAAACTAACTAACCCGATGGGCGGCGCGTTGCTCGGGTCTTATAAATTCAAAGCATTGATCACAGAAAACTGCAAAACAAAATTGTCAGAAGCACCCTCTCAGCTAAACTGTAGATTGTCTGAAAGTCTTAAATTTATTGCTCCTGTTCCCGTGGGAGTATCGGTATGAAATATACTGAGAGATAGTGAAGCATTTTAAAAATAATTTTCGATACAATGTTATTTTTAAGCTCCCCTTCCCGATCCTATTCGAATAAAAATTCAAAATACTCGTTAAAGCTATTTAGCAATACGAACAAATACTACAAATTCATAAAAATCGGCATTGTCGTTCTTGAGTTATAAATATCCGAACAAACTTCATTTATTCAGGGTGATTTGCATTAGATGCGATATTTTATAAGAAATTTACTTATTTTTCTTAAAAAATTATTAAAAATCTACTAAGGCAGTAACTTCCACATACTTTAGTGTTTTTGAAAACAAATTCCGTGTTCACTGACATTTTAGTTTTATTTGGTTGATGAAATGAATGGCTTCTGAGTGATCAAGTTTCAAAGAAATAGAATATTTATTAGAACAAAAATAGTTATTTTTATTTAAATAATTTTTTTTTAACTTCGCCTCAGTAAGTGTCATTTGTTTTGTGAAAAAAGCAATTTTTTTATAATTAACGCGCACATCAAGGAGTTATGACTACCCTTATAATGTTATAGAACACAGTGCGAGCATTAGGAAAATAGGAGATGATTTAGTAGGAGACACCCAAGCCAGTTGCTTTTGAATTTCTGTGAATCGTAATGAAGGGGAAATACAGAGCCAGGTAAAGCATTTCACATTCGGGTAGTGCGACTGAAATACGAATCTCTTTACTTGACAGTACGTCCGAAGTTGGGCTCAAGGTAAAACTGATGAGCATTCCTAGCGAGACGGGTGTTGCGGCTAAATTGTTTCAGGGGAGGAATTCAACTGGCTATTTCACTAGAGCACTGTTTGTAAAAAAAGCGATTAAAAAGAGAGAGAGAGAGAGAGAGGTAATGTTTCGACGATGTTCAAGAGAATCAATCGATTCTGCGATTGAACTATCACCTCTCAATGTCAACGCTCTATTTTGTACCCTATCAAGAAGGTGCAAAGATGTTTGAGGAGCGCCTTACCATATATGGGAGTTATACTCCAGTTTTGGATGGATGAAGGCCTTATAAATTGTAGCCAGATCAGAAGGGGTGAAGAACTTCCTGCATCGTCTAAAGAAACCTAAGCTTTTAGCAGCGTTTTTGGTGACTTCAAATATGTGGTCATTCCAACGAAGATCATCGTTTACACACATACCAAGTACTGACAGCTTTTCGGTTTTTTAGATGCAGGTACCATTCATGGATAATGGCAATGGGGGAATGTTAAGCTCCAACGACAATAGACAGCATTGAGTTTTTGAAGCATTCCAGTTCCACAGGGACGTGAATTTGGAAACAAATATGAAAAGCTGAGGGTTGAGTCGTCAGCAAAACAGTTGAGAGGATTAGAAGTTTCAGAAAGGAGATCATTTATGAAAATAAGGAAGAGAGTCGGAGACAAAACGGAGCCCTGGGGCACACCAGCATTTATAAAGTGGGTATCAAACTTGAAGCCATCCAACACAGCTTGTAGAAGAGACTTTAGAAGAGACTCATCGATACCAAAAGCACGCATTTTCGATAAAAGAGCCTGATGCCAAACTCTATCAAATGCTTTAGATATATCAAGCGCAATAATCTTACTTTCTCCAAAACAATGTAAAGATTGGTTCCACTTTTCGGTGAGATATGCCATCAAATCACCAGTGGACCGTTTGCTACGAAAGCTTTACTGACGGTCATTAAGAAGCTTTCGTTCTTCAAGATATTTCATAAGTTGACTGTTTATCAACGTTTCCATGACCTTGGAAAGAAGGGACTTTAGTGCAATTGGACGGTAATTGGAAGGGGAGGAAGATTCGGTTGCATTAGTTTTTAGTCAAACATAAAAACTAAAAAAAAAGTTATTTCTTTTTCAAATTTTGCCTTCGTAGAACCCAATTTTTTGATTTTTGTATTTGTAAATTGTTTCTTTGATAGCTTGCTATGCGTGATTTTTGTTTATTCTTATTTGATTTTTCAAAGGTTGTACTTTGTTTTTTGTATGGGGATTTTGTTTTTCAATCCTGATTTTTACTTAAGGAAATTCAGTATTTTTTCCTTACAATTTGGAAATGTCTTCTCGGTTCGGAATCTAATCCACAATTTGTATTTCTGTTATCTATAAAAAAATTATTTTCATATCCATTTCAATTCGATGTATACTTGTTCCCATGGGTTTATAGTATTTGTTGTTTGATAATCATTGCGATTGCTGTGTTACCATGGGTACCACAATACTGGTTGTAGTGTACTGACTCCAGTCCTATATTAAAGGACGAAAATTCGCACTTTAGAAAGGATGTGGATTTATTTTGATTGATTGACAGCTGTCAAGAGATTAAGTTGTGCCTCTCTGCTGCTCTTTTAAAATCTAATTTTTTGAAAGTTAAATAGTTAAAAAAATAAAATCAAGTACGTGAATTTCGACTGTTTTCATCCACCTGAGCTGTACAGCACATAATCTCAAAAACTTTTTGAAAAAAGGTTTGGTTAACTCCTATTAAAACAGTAAAACCCACTCCACATACAAAAAAAAAAATAAAAAAAAAATAAAAATCACTGGCCGCTGTATATGAGGTCCAATCGTAAATTATCGGAAACCTCACCGGAAACTGATAAAGTCAATAAAAGATACACAAATAGTGTAATATCATCTACAAAGGCAGTTGGAAACATGAGCATCGAAGACTTAAAAACACTTCTGAATAGTTGCATAGAATCTAAAATTAAAGAAGTTGCTACTAAACAAGATGTCCTAACTGTCTCAGCCGAAGTTCAACTTCTTCGCTCTCAAAGTTCGCATTTGGTCAACCGTTTATCTGAAACGGAGAATTACTGCCAAATCCTCGAGAGGCAACTTGACATACTCGTACGCAAATCCAATGAAGCTACAGTTGTACAGTTCCCAGCCGCTGGCTGGTAAAACCAATATGGTTGAATTTGCTAAACAAACATGTAAAGGTCTTATCCAGCTACAAGAAAACGCAGGTTTGCCAGTTAAAAATGAAAAGGAATACACCAACCAACACACAAAAATCGACTGTTGTCATAAATTTTCACTCTGGTGATACCGCGAACAAGATATTAGACGCCACCGCACAACTGAAAGGCAAAAAAACCAACCGCAAAAATAATAATTAAAGGCGTAAGACTGGAAATAAATGGTAAAATGTTCGATTTCAACTTCGTCAAAGGGTTAATAATCAAAACAATAGAACAAGTGACAACTGTCAAAAAGAAGGCGGCCTACAACACTTTGACACGTCTCAGCTGATGGAAGCGCCATCTCCACGTCAACACCCAAGCGATAGTCAACGAAGTAGAAGTCACCAACTGTAGGGAAGTATTACCGTCTGCCAAACTAATAACTTATCAGATTTAAATATCTTATCATACAATTGCTCTGGTTTTAAAAAAAACTTTTAACTCCAGAAAGTTTAAAATTTATTTCTAATTTTGACATTATAATTCTAATTGAAACTTTTCTTGACGAGGGTAAGGAAACCCATTTTTTAAACTATTTTAAAGATTATTCCATTAAATGTATTCCTGCTATTAGAACTTAGAAGTAGTATTTTTGGTAGGGCGAGTGGAGGAGTTTTATGTTGTGTTTATGTATATTAAATTAGTAACTGAAATACTCTACAGGCATGATCAGTACTATATTGTTCCTTTATATTTGAATTGCACTCACTGCAACCAGGACTTTTCAGAACTACTAGAATTCTTAAATGTAATTAATTTTTTAAATATATTGTTTATAGGTGATTTTAATTCATATTGTGTTGGTTGACTTCGAAAAGGCATTCGATCGACAACCACGAGATCTGATATGGGTGGCCCTCAGACACCGAGGATTTCCTGAAGCCTATGTGCGAATAATTATGGACATGTACGAAGGAGCAGTTACAAAAGTGAGATGCCCAGCTGGAGTCACCGAACAATTCCAAATAACAGTAGGTGTACATCAGGGAAGTGTCTTGAGTCCACTGCTCTTTATTGCTGTTCTGGATTATTTCCTCGAAGGAAAAGAAACGGACAATAAAGTACAACAATTATTCTTTGCTGACGATGGAGCCATCATAAGCGAGGATCCTACATCCCTGCAACGAGCACTTGACGTTTGGATTGATGTTCTGGAAGGAAATGGGTACCGTATTAGCAGTAAAAAGACCTGTGCTGCCCTTTTTCTGATCCCGACAAGCCTATTCCAGACATTTATTTGAATGGAAATGTGCTTCCCAAGTGTGAAAAGTTTAAATATCTGGGATCTATGATCAATAGTGAAGCAACTTGTGATGACGACATCAATCATCGAGTAAGCGTAGGGTGGATGAAGTGGCGAGAAAACTCCGCTATCTTCTGTGATCGAAAAATGCCTCCTAAGTTGAAGGGAAGACTCTACACAGCAGTTGTCCGTCCAGCTCTGACATACGGTTCACAATGATGGACAATGTACAAAAAGTATGAGAGCAAATTGACGGCAGCCGAAATGAAGATGCTTCGGATGACAGCAGGAGTAACAAAGCTTGATCGAATTAGAAGTACTAAGATCCGTGGAAGCCTTCATGTCAAAAGTACCATCTTGTACAAAATTCAGCACAACCGGCGCAGTTGGTATTGTCATGTTCAAAGGAGAGATCCGCAGAACCCCGTCAAAAAGGCAATATCGTACAAAGTTTCAACAAATTCGCGACAATAAAGAAGAGGCAGGCCAAAACACACCTGGTACAAGCAAATGCAAAAACAGCAGCATTTGGTTGGCCTCAGACATGGAAAAATCCAAAACCGGGAGGCTTGCCGACGCTTTCTGAGGTCAACGTGGCGGATCACTAGTGTGAAGCAGAAAAGTGGGAGAGTTGTGATCGCTTCAAGATCACTACTCGTAACGCCGGAAATGAAAAAGAAGAAGGTGATTTTAATTCAAGAACAGGAATGTTCCAAAATCCAAATGAGCTAGTTGCATGTTACCCGGATGTTTTTCGATCAGTGAGAGGGTCTTTGGATGAAACAGTAAATAGTTGTGGAAGGCGTCTTTTGGGTACGTTTGAAGATTATGGATTTGTTGTTTTAAATTGTTTAACTAAAAGCGACATAAACGGTGAATATACTTTCATAACCGAACGAGGTTGTTCTGTAATCGATTATTCTGTGTCAAGAGGTGCGTGGCTGGGCCTTCTTGTGGACTTTCAGTTGCTAACAGTGACCTATTCTTCTCATATGCTACTTAAAATACTACTTAATTTGTCGGAATTGTCTCCATCGACTCCCAGTGTTAAAATACAAAAAATTAAATGCAATAATAACAGATGTCAGTTATATCAACGCAATCTTTTTCATGAAACAACGTTGTGCCCATTTCTACAAGATTTTTCGAGTGAACAAATAACGGATTCCCTGCTGGACATAATCAAAAAATCTGCTCCAATGAATAATACCAATAATGAGCATTTCAAAGAAGAATGGTATGACTGGGAATGCATAAGACAAAGAAAACAATCCTTTTCTCTATTGAATCTGTTCCGAAAAACAAATAGTCCTCATTTTAAGAATCTTTACATTTTATGTAAAAAAAATATAGATTAATATGCGAGACAAAAGAACCCTATTACTTTAAAAGAATTGCTAACGAGCTAACTAACTGCAATGACTCTAAAACCTTTTGGGACAAAGTACGTAAGCTAGGCCACTGCAAATCGGCGAATCCTCAAGCAGTTGAAGTAGAGGCGTTTACATCATATTTTGGGGGCTCTTGGGATCAGAAGCAACACCACTTCTATTTCACTACGCACTGCAGAATGTTGTTGAAGATGTACTCGACTCAACGATCGAGCTGAACGAGCCAGTTAGTGAACTTAAATATATGAAAAACAACAAGGCTTGCGGTCTTAATGGGATACCAGTTGAGTTTTTTAAAAACAGCACTGCAAACTTCCATGAGTTACTCATTATATTTTTTAATAAAGTGTTCTTGCTTGAGGACGTGCCAACTCTTTTTTTTTAATCTCTCATTTTCCAATTTTTACAAAAGGGGATATTAGTTAAAAATTACAGGGGTATCTCCATTTTATGGAGTCTGAGAAAAATCTTCGCTCAAATATTATACAATCGCTTATCTAGTTGGGTAGAACTCAACAATCCTCTCAGCAGGGCTGCCAGAAACACCGATTTATCGTAAATCTCCCGATTTTTAAAGCTAAATACGATGCACCGATTTTTGAAAGAAAATCAGACTTTTCTCCCGATTTTCAATTGATAGAAAAAGGAACGGAGACCTAGGTATATTTCTTTCATATTCTGGCAGAGCCTCATTAAAAAATCCCATTTAAAATTTCCCAAATACCAACATAAGATCGGTCTTCTCTTTTTCTCAATAGAAAAAGCAGCCATTACAGGGGAAAGAAAGTTAGTCCCAATCTCCCAATGCACACACCATAAATACCTAAATAGTTTCATTTCCATAGAATCTATAGTACTATCGAAAACAAACACGGTCGCTGAAAGCCATCTATGTTTCTGCCGGCGCTCTAAATCTAAATTACAGGGAAATGTTAGTACGCCAGCGGATACATAGATGGCTTTAAGGGACCGGTTTTGTAAATACAGGATTTTGTTTGCTTTCCTCTTTACTCATTTGGCTTACATTGGAACCGTTATAAATACAATTCCTATGACGAATGCATACACTCGCAGCTTCTTTCTTCCAGAAAAATATTATATTGCTTTAATTTTTGTGTGAATCTCTTACTCTTTTGATTTTGGAAATCGTTGGTGGAAATTAAAATAGAAAAACAATGGAAAAGTATTTGAAGAAAGTGGGTAAGTAAGCCTGATCATATTAAAGAGTTTTTGATATTGAATTCCGAAAACTTTAGCTAAATCGACAAAAACATCTGAAGAAATTCAAATGGAAATCGTCGAGCAAGAGTGTGAAGAAGTGAAGATGAAACTGGACTTTTATCAACAAGTGCAACCAGCAGCATAAGTCTTCCTTCAAGTTCCAAAGTATAACCTAGAAACAGTAAAAGTGAAAGATGAGTTTAATTCAATTAGTTTTTCTTCACAGAAATTGCGATTGCATTATTTGCAAAAGTACACAAAGTTGTGGGAACTAGATCCCCAACTGAAAGATTGACTTCAACCATCGGAAAAGCCCGACTACTTGGCTTTTTGCAAACCCTGCGGAATTTACTTGAAGGCTTCATCTGGAAAAAATGACCTTATTAAACACTCGGAAACTAGTGTTCACAAAAAAAAATATAATTTCTTTTAAAATTCAACCAGCGGCAAAAAAATCTTTTGAAATTACAACACAAAAAAAAAAACCAAAGCTGAGTTACAAATTGCTGCTTTGGTCGTAGAACACAACTTGTCGTTTTTAATAACCGACCATCTTGTAAAGTTGATTAAAGATGCTTACGCTGATTCGTCTACAGAAAATCTTATTTGTTGCAATCGAACAAAAACAACCGCAATTGTGAAGAATGTGATTGGGGCTCAGCAATTGGACGATGTGGTGAACATGATGAGAACCAACTTTTTTTCAATTTGTGTAGACGAATCCACGGACGTGTCATCAACAAAAATTTTAAGTGTGGTTGTTCGAATATGCGTCAATTTTAGAATTATGGATCTGTGTTACAATCTTTTGAAAGTAAGTTCTGCTGATGCAAAAAGTGAAGATCCACAAATATATAAACTATTTGATGAAATGAAAAAGCTAGTCTTAACAATTTTGGATTGTTTTCTTAAATCTGATTACTTGAAAAATACCTCAATAGAAGATATTAATATTAAATCTCCTTATAATATTGCTAGTAATAACGACTTATATCTCGGCAGCGAAGTAGAGCTTCAATTAGATCAAAATCTTATTTCAAGCAGAGAAGTTGAACGATTTAAAAATAACTGTTTAAGTTTTTATGTTGAGCTTTGTCTGCAAATTTGTCAAAGAATTGATTTCAAAAATCAGACTTTTAGAGCCCTTTCCTTGCTGGAACCTAAAAAAACAATTAACAAAGAAATAAATTCCTTAAAAACTCTATTTAAAATGTTTCCAAACATAATACCATCTCATGATATTCAAAATATTGACTTAGAATGTAGAGAAATACGAAACATCGATTTCAAAAATCTATTTATTATTATTATAAATTTTTTGTTCTATAAAAAGATCTAATGAAACACTTGCGTTTCCATTAATGGAGCGATTTATTTCTAGTATTTTGGCATTACCGGAATACATCGGCTAATGTTGAGAGAACGTTTTCCCAAATAAACTTAAATAAAACAAAGACTAGAAACAGCCTTGATATTTCAACTCTTCAAGGAATCTTACTTTCTAAAGATTATTTGAGAATGAAGCAATGTAGTTGCTATAATTTCATAGTAACGGATGAATTATGTAAAACATTTCATCAAAACAAATATGTATAAAAACAACAACTATGAATCTTGAATCGTAATAAGATTGAAACAAATATGTATTTTAACGATTTTTGATAAACTTTTGTGATAAAAAAGTTAGTGTATAAATTAATAAAAAACAAGAACAGTTGTTTTATTTACCTATTTAACAATTATTCAATCTTTTCAGTTCAGTATATTCTGTTTACATTCTGTATATTAGATTTTCAATTCAACTCAATTTGCTTAAATTTTTGATTTCGAAGAACAACAATTTTGATTTGATTGAAAGTAAAAATCGCAAATAAAAACAAATTTCTTTTTTCATTTAATCGATATTTGTGGATAAGTTCATTTTTTTAACTTTTCCAAGAACACTAATGCTCTGCCTAAAATTAAATCATTATTATCATTAAATTAACAGTTTTAATTTCCATGAGTTATACCCAATACCCTAAGCGTGCTGATAATATGAATTGAAAATTTAAGAAATTAAATAAGAAATGCTATTTAAAAAAAAAAAACTAAGAACTATGTGCAGTGTAGTACAATACGATTTACACCGATTTTCAAAGAGGAAATCTCCCGATTTAAAAAAATTATTTCTGGCAGCACTGCCTCTCAGTATCTTTCAGGGAGGCTTTCGGGCTGGACTGTGAACTGTTAATCAAATCTTTGCGCTGGAGACCATAGCTAGAAAATTTATTTCAAGAAAACAGAAGTTATAATAAATACTCTTTGCTGATTTTAAAGCTGCTCTCGATACTATCAACAGAAACTCGCTTATATATAAGTTGAGTCAGATAAGTGTATCTACAAAATTTCTGAACGTCTACAAAAGGTTGTTTTGGACACTTCAGCTTCTTCTTGGAACGGCAGCAGAATGTCAAACTTTTTCGCTACCGAAACCGGAGTACCACAAGGCTGCTATCTCAGTCCTATTCTATTTGCCCTTTTCATTGATGATATATCGAATAACTTGCCTGGTGGTGTTTCGGTAGGTGATTTACACATAAAAACCCTCCTCTGTGCAGATGACCTATCGATATTAGCAGATAACCCCCTTACTCTTCAGCTCCAAATTAATAGGCTTAAGAGTTATTGCGACACCTGGGATTTTTATTGTACACAAATTTACTGCAGAAACCTCAAAGCAAATGCGGACTTCATTATTAAAATAATGAGACGCAGAAGCTCAAATTTACAGAATCAGCTTCTTAAACACGCCTTAAGATGCAGTTTTTCACCTTTCAAAGAATGGTTAGATCTAGCTGCGGAACTAGGTATAGTCCTTAACTTAACTATCGAAAACGTAAACGACTGGCAAGATAAATTTTATGTTTGCATCGCCCAGGTAGATCAATGCTTTTATGAAAGTTGTCTCAGCCGGGTGCGTTTGTCTGGATCTAGAAGTCTATATAGAACGTTAAATCACTCTCTTGGCACAAATAACTATTTCTGTAAAAATTTGACAACATATGTAATCAGCACAGTTTTTAAAATGAGAACGGAGACACATTGCCTTAATTTTATGCCTCACAGACCGGATCTAACAGTGATATGCAGTATCTGTAACCTCAATGTACCGGAAGACATTTTCCACTTCCTTGCAAAATGCCCAATTTTAATTGAATTTAGTAGGTTATTTTTCTCCAAGAGCTTTCTCACATTGCAAGAGGCTTCTGAACTTTTAAACGGCTCTTATGGTTGGAAAACTTTATCGCAATATTGTATTCATGCCTATAAGTATCGCAACAGTTTTATTGAAATTTCTTAGCTCTCAAACTTTATCTTTAATCTTTAATCAAATTATCTAATATTTAAATATGTATATTATTATATTTTTTTTTCTTGATATACCTGTATAATCAATCAATCGGCAGACGGCTAATCAATGCCGTGCTCTTTTCTTTTATTGAACTTTTATTGTTAACTGTACTTAAGTTGTTAAATAAAGAACTGATAGTAATAATAATAAATAATAAAGGATATGAATTCTTAGAACCTGCCCCTGCTCGGGCTCCAGTTAAATTATCCTTCCGAGGATAATATAGAAAAAAAAAACGCCAACGCCAACTTAGGGGTTGATCCAACTGTTTGACTAACTCAAATGAAAAGCTAGTTACAACACGTTATAAACTATTTATTAACCTAGACAATATTAAGAGACAATGGGTAAGGTACGAAGATTGTAAACGTAGTCTAGACTACAGGGTTTTCCATTGGGGACTATCCATTTTGTTTCTTTAACGTAAACACGCCCTTAAGGTCTTTTGACATTCTGTAAACTTCAGATTGCTCATTAAGGTCTACCATTTCATCATGGTGAGTTACACGAATCAACAACGTTTCCAAATTATTAAAGCGTACTATTAAAATTTTGAGTCAGTAGCTGCAACTTTAAGAGCGCTAACTTCGATTTTTGGTCGTTATAATCGTCCCACCCGTGCCGCAATTCTTAGTTTCGTGCACAAATTTGAATCCACGTTTTCGCTGCACAATGTTCCCGTGCCAGTGAGACAAAGATAAGACGGAGTGCTGAAAATATCGCGGCCGTAAGTGCATCCGTTCAGAACGACCTAAATCAGTCAATTCCACGTCGTTCACAGGAATTGGGCATCACACAAACCACATTGTGGCGTTTTTTTTGGCGTCAGTTGCGTGGAATGGATATTAGTGAAATGTGGTTCCAGCAGGATGGAGCTACAGCCCATACATATCATGCAACCATCAACATTTTGAAGAGGAAATTTGGTCAACGTGTTATCTCAAGAAATGGACCGATCAATTGGCCGCCGCGCTCGTGTGATTTGACACCTTTGGATATCTTTCTTTGGGGCTATGTCAAGTTGTTGGTCTACGATAACAGGCCAGAGACTTTGGAGGAGCTTCAAGCCAATATTGAACGCGAAATTGCCGCAATACCGGTTGATATGTGCGAGAGAGTGGTCGAAAATTGGGTTCAACGTATCGATCGCTGCAAGCGCGCCCGTGGAGGACATATGAACGAAATAGAGTTCCATTCGTAATGGTATTGGGTGTACTTTAATATGAAATAAATGTTTTTTGATATCTCAAATGGCTGGCGTTTTTGTTTAAAAAAAAAAAAAAAGGGATAGCTCTTAATGGAAAACCCTGTAGATCTGCCCGTCCAATTACAACCTGAGTTTCAAGCAATGATTTTTCTTATAAGTTTTTAATTTATTGAGACTTACTTAACTCTAGTTTACATTTTATATACGTTTTTCATAATTTTGGCTGACTTTAAAGGTATGTCTGGCTTAGTAATATTCTTAATGAAAATCTTTACACAGATTTGAATCTAAATTTTAAAATTATTTAAATGTAGTACAGATTTAAGTGCATGCTTGCTCCCAGCATGCAACATCAATTTTGCTTCTATTGGGCTTTTATTAGAACTAAATAAAAATTAATTACAATAACTTCAAACTAAATATACAGGGTGATTCGCATAAGGTGTGACAAAAAGATAGGGTGTGTAGGTTGGACCTAGACAAGCAAAAAATCGTATGGGAGGGGGGGGGT
The DNA here is from genome assembly GCA_914767635.1 of Melanostoma mellinum. Taxonomy (NCBI): domain Eukaryota; kingdom Metazoa; phylum Arthropoda; class Insecta; order Diptera; family Syrphidae; genus Melanostoma; species Melanostoma mellinum. The sequence continues at coordinate 78,514,654 of OU612058.1, read as the reverse complement.
CCATTTTCCCCATTTAGGCGGGAGGGGCAATTTAAGAAAAAAGTCACTAAAAATTGGAAAAAAATTATTTAAAAATAACGGTAGTACCTACAGAGTCGTACTATAGCATTTTGAAAAGCCAAAAACTTAAACATTAATTTAAATTTAAAACTAAGTTGTTCAAGTAAATAGTTTTTGAAATATTAATTTTCAAAGTCAAAATTTTGAAAAAAAAAACATAATTTTTTTTCTTAAAACCACTTTTTTCCAAATTTTACGTTATTAAGTAGTATTTTTCTAGCTTATTTTCAATGCTCTTATTTATTTTTGATCAAACACAAAAAACCGGATGTCAAAATAACCTGTAGTTTTTGAGAAAACCAAAAACTACAAAAACGACTTTCGTCAAATTTTTTTTTTTTTAAATTTTTTTTTTCGTTATTGGACTTTTAAGTGAATTCTCAATAAAAAAAGTAAAGAGAAAATCCATCCTTTATTTCGTAAGTTCACTTAAGAATCCAATAACGAAAAAAAAAACTTAAAAAAAAATTTTTGACAAAAGTCGTTTTTGTAATTTCTGGTTTTCTCAAAAACTACAAGTTATTTTGACATCCGGTTTTTTGTGTTTGATCAAAAATAAATAAGAGCATTGAAAATAAGCTAGAAAAATACTACTTAATAACGTAAGATTTGGAAAAAAAGTGGTTTTAAGAAAAAAAATTATGTTTTTTTTTTCAAAATTTTGACTTTGAAAATTAATATTTCAAAAACTACTTACTTGAACAACTTAGTTTTAAATTTAAATTAATGTTTAAGTTTTTGGCTTTTCAAAATGCTATAGTACGACTCTGTAGGTACTACCGTTATTTTTAAATAATTTTTTTCCAATTTTTAGTGACTTTTTTCTTAAATTGCCCCTCCCGCCTAAACGGGGGAAAATGGACCCACCCCTCCCATACGATTTTTCGCTTGTTTAGGTCCAACCTACACACCCTATCTTTTTGTCACACCTTATGCGAATCACCCTGTAAAATATTCAATACAATTGAATTTATAAATTTAGTTAGTAATTTTAAGATGCATTTATTAGAGAATACATTGTTTAATTAAAAAAAAGGATAAAGGATAAAATATTATATCTAACCGCTTAAATTGCTCGGCATTGCCTTTTTGTAAAAAGGGAGAGCTTGATTTTCATTTGTGTGCGGTCCGAATTGAATAGCAGAATCGTTATGCAGAATATTAAACGGTGAAAGGTAATAGTTATTAAATATACTCTCAGTGCTATTTGAATCGAACAAAGATCTTACTAAAGTGTTAGGATGTGAAGACGCACGGTCTAATTTTTTTCTTAAAAGATCAGTTTGATATACCATTAGAGGTGTAACTTTAGTTGTTTCGTACAATGTATTGTTAGAGAACCGTTTTTTATTTTGTCTTTTGAACTTTCCACAACAGTATCTCAAAATTTTCTATTCGAAAATCCCCAACTCCTTTGCTAAGGTTGGAGATATTGTAAACCAAATACTGAAGCTGTAAATTAAAATGGGCCTGATACGTTTTTTATACATCACAATTTTGGTATTCGATGGTAAATGTTTTGCGTGTAACAGAGTTTTCAAAATAGCCGTTACCATTTTGGCTTTATTTAATATTTTTCTTGCGTGGTTATTAAAAATAAATCTGCTATGCAGATGTATGCCTAAAAGCTTAAGTTCACTTAGTAAGGGAACGTTTTTCCCATATATTTGAACTATATTTGTTCCAGCGGCCAGCGCGGTAATACCCTTTTCCGCTTAAATTACGGAAACATGTCAAATTGCATTTGGAAGCGTTCACTATAAGGCCCCATTTTTTTAAATATTTTTCCAAAATGGGTAGCTTATCTTTCATTTTTAGAAGAGCAATGCTAGGTTTTTTGTGACTAGTTAAAAAGGTAGTATTATCAGCGTACAATATGCCACCAGGCTCGTCTGAGAGAGGATCCTTGAATGGGAAGTCGTGAATAAAAATGTTTAAGAATGTTGGGCCTATTATTGATCCTTGGGCTACGCCTGAAAGTACTGGCATGAGATCCGATGAATCTGACCCTACGAAAATGGAAATATGTCTCTCATCCAAAAAGCTTTTGATTAACTTTACTAACCAGGCTGGGAATCTTAAATTTATGAGCTTATATAAAAGACCTTTGTGCCAGATATTGTCAAAGGCCTTTTCAATATCGATATCCAAGCGTATAGACGTTTATTTACGCCTCAGATTTTGAATAACTCTATTTTGAAAAACTCTATTTTGAAAAACTAATAAGGCGTGTTCAGTGAAATCACCACTCTTAAATCCAAATTGATTGTTGGAGATCAAGTTTAATTCTTGACAAGATTGGTTCAGATGTTCTGATAAATATCTTTCAAAAATTGTTCCTATTTTGGATAGCAACGATATAAGGTGAAATTCATTTATTTCTTTCGCGTTTTTACTTTTTGCTATCGGCAGCAGTTTAGCAATTTTCCACATCTTTGGGAAGTAACCATTGTTAATGCAATGGTTAAATAGCCCTGTCAATAATACGTCCAACGAGAAAGGGCATTTTTTAAAAATAAAATTTGAAATATTGTCAATCCCACAAGATTTTTTACTATTAAGATTAAGTCGAATAGCGTTAACAGTATTTGGACTAGTAAATGGTGTATCACTTGAGTTTATCGCACTGTTTGAAGTGGAAAATATCCCTAGAGGACGATCGCAGAACCGTGTTTGTTAAGCCCTGGTCAAAACAAGGGATGTTTTCCGAATATAATTCCGAATAAAAAGTTCGGAAAGCTTCTATTTTACTTTCAGTCCTTGCTAGCTCAACACCGTTCAGATAGCACCTCTTTGCGAATGTCAGTTCCAAATAATTTTCTACCAGTTACCCGATCTTTTATTATTTTGTTTAGACATTGTATCTAAGAGTACAATAGTTGGTATTCTGAGTTAACTCGATTAAGGTATCTATGAAATATTCTTTTTAGTTTTCTAAGCCATAGGTTTCTTAATTTCAACAATTTTTTCAAAAAATCTGATATGAAGTGATATCTTACGTATCTATTTTCACGAATTCCTTAGTTTGCAGCAGAATTAATTTTCATTATCAAAGAGTCGATTCCTCAGTTAGATGCATTTCTTTCAAATGGGACACTGATTTGAGAGAGTCCGTCGGATAATCCGATTCGAATTGATTCCCAATTTGTATTAGAAAAACTCACATATGTTTCCGGTGGCTGTAAAATAGGTGACAAATTCAAAAAGTTGAATTCCAGTGAGATTCCGAAATGATCCGCTATTGTAGGGAAAGTTGAACATACAGCAGGGTGAGCATACGTCCAAGAAGAAGAGATTAGAAAATAGTCTAGGACTGAACCTGATCTAGGAAACGTGGGACTATAAGGCTAAATTAAATCCAGATTTAAAAAGTGACCACCAAAAAACCAATCGTGAACTGCTTTTCCGTTTTGATTATTCCCATTGTAAGGTACGGGCATTAAAATCACCTCCAATTGTGACTGCATCAAAAGTTTCAACGAAGTTACAAGGTTTATCAAGTTCTCTGCCCAAGGACTGACCTGCTTTGAATGGTATGTAAATACTCCATATTAGAGTTTTTTTTGTCGAAGTAGTAGAAGAATTTCTAAGGCTAATAGTAGCCAAGGTCAAAGAAAATATTTCGCTCTGAAAAGTAACTGCATTATGCTTGAATTTTTTGTCCAAGACAATAGCAGCACCTCTGCCAGAGTCATTTCGAATTATATTGTAGCCATCAAATGAAGGCTTATGTCGAACCTAGTTTCCGATATGAAGCATATTTGTGGTTTCTTGTGTTTAAGAATATTCGAAAGTTCTAGTCTTCTATTATGAGAAATAATAGAGTTAAAGTTAGTTGAAATAATTTTCATTTTAGTCGAAACCATAATACAGCGATTGAAGCGACAAAGTCGAGATAAGCATACATTTTCCCTTCTTTGCTCTGCAGTTGTTGGTACTGTGGCCAAAATTGTCGTATTTTGATGAGAAGATCTTGGAATGAGATGTTAAATAGTTCTTTCGCTTCATTCAAGAAGTAATTTAGGCCTCCTTCTTGAAGAGTGGCCCCACTTGAGACGGTTGTAGTCTTATGAACCCGAGGAATATTTTGCTGTAATGAACCCCTAGCCATATCAGCAAAAGAAATTTTATTTTGAGTAAAACTTCTTATATCATTTTGGATATTGAGTATATTTTCTTGTGCTACTTGCTTTGATTTTTTAACGACAGATTCCTTTCTATTTTTATATTTGAGATAACTAACACAGTTGACACATTTGGGGTAGGAGCCTCTTTTTTGGCTTCCTTTAGAGTTTTGAAAGACTCGATGTAAATTTCGGAATCGTGAGATTCACCACAAATAACGCACCGACTGATGTACGCACAGCATTCTCCAGAATGACCGAATCTTTGACAACGGAAGCATCTTATCACTGATTTACTAGGTTTCTTTTCCCAGTAAACCCGTTGGGAAAATAAATATGTACCTAACATTTGTGAGCTCTTTGTTCAGTTTAATATTCTGCTCTTTCGATCTTGCTGTAGAAAAAATAGAATTTTGGAAATTTTTACATTAGGAACTTCACTGAGAGCTTTCTTTATTTTTTTCTGTTGGAGTGTCTGCGTCCAGACCCTTTAACAAAATGGAAACACGTCTAGCCTCCTTAGGAGAAAACGAAAAGGCACCCAAACTTCGCACAATCTTTCAATAGTTAATTTGTGAACGTGAACATTGTTCACATAGACCTTCGTTTTTCTATATCCCAAATTAATGAACTTATGTTTTAGATCTAAGATGTTGCATTCGGTCGCAGCAAGGTCCAGAACTCGTCTAATTAGCTCACAATTAGCACCAAAGATAAAAATTGGTGGACAAAAACAAATGTTTTTAGTAATGTTGGTGTTAGTATTATTAGTAGGTGTATGTACGCTATTGTTGTTAGTGGTAGTATTATTGTTGATGTTTGACGTTCCGTTCAAGGTTATGTTATCAGAATAATCAGACGTTTCTTGAGATGTCTACTCCATTTGTAAGAGAGGAGCATACATATTGTTGGAAAGATTTCCATATTGAAATGCTTTTTGGGATGCTTCTCCCACGTGATTTTCCCATTTTTTCCCCACGTTTGATTGAAAACTGCTTGCAGCACGTTTTAAATTTCCAATTACCATTCATTTGGTGGGGCATCGTCTTGTTTGTACTTCCATATTAAGATTGCCTATTGAGCTTTTGCGCTTTGCATTCACTGATTGCATGTCTACAGGTGCAAGAGATCTATGTATGTATATACTTGTGAGGTATTATGTACCAAGCATGGGCGTAGCCAGGTAGGGGCAGGTAGGGGCAGATGCCCCAACCTAAGCCAAATGTCCTCGAAAAGTTCTGCGTTTTTTAAGAAAAAATTAATCTTTGTCCTCGAGGACATTTGTAGAAAATGCTGTAACAACGAGGACTTTTCAAAGAGTATCGTAAAAAACGAGGACAATTTGGGGAAAAAAAAACGGAGAAAAGGAGTATCAATGAAAATTTTTATAAAAAATTAGAACAATTCGCAAAATTTCCGAAAAACGAAGACTTTTCAATGAGATTTCTCGTAAAAAACAAGGACAATTTGGGGAAAAAGGGGGAAAAAGAGGAGTATCAATGAAAATTAAAAAAAAAAAATGAGGACAATTCGCAAAGTTGCCGGAAAACGAGGACTTTTAAATGAGATTTCTCTTAAAAAACGAGGACAATTTGGGGAAAAAACGGGAAAAAAGGAGAATTAATGAACATTTTTATAAAAAATGAGGACAATTCGCAAAATTGCCGAAAAACGAAGACTTTTCAATGAGATTTCTCGTAAAAAACGAGGACAATTTGGGAAAAAAGGGGGAAAAAGAGGAGTATCAATGAAAATTAAAAAAAAAAAAAAAAATGAGGACAATTCGCAAAGTTGCCGGAAAACGAGGACTTTTAAATGAGATTTCTCTTAAAAAACGAGGACAATTTGGGGAAAAAACGGGAAAAAAGGAGAATTAATGAACATTTTTATAAAAAATGAGGACAATTCGCAAAATTGCCGAAAAACGGAGACTTTTCAATGAGATTTCTCGTAAAAAACAAGGACAATTTGGAAAAAAGTGGGGAAAAAAGGAGAATCAACGAAAAAAAAAAAAAAAGAGGACAATTCGTAAAATTACCGGAAAACGAGGACTTTTAAATGAGATTTCTCTAACATCTAGATATATTACACGAGTATATTTGGACATTTATATTTATAATTCTTCGAATCAAAATATTCTCCAGAAATTCTGAATCATCTGAATGCGGCATTTTGAATGCTATTACAGAACATTCTAAAGGCAAATATCCTACTCTATTTTTAGAATCCAAAAAAATGATACTTTTAAAGTATCTCTCAATATTCTTGTCAATAAATATGTCCTACCTTTTTTTCAAAAAAAATGTCCTCGTTTTTTCATTGATTTTTGAGAAATTGTCCTCGAAAAAAGACCTAAAAAAATTCCTGGCTACGCCCATGGTACCAAGTCAGCAGATGCATTGACTTCGGTAGATCGAGAGGCATTCATGATTTTATGTTTTATGAGTACTATCGGTGGTAAGTGCATAATTATCGAAAATTTCAGTGTGATCAGCACGTGTATCACTATTTTGGTTAAATATTTTATTGTCACTGCTCATATTTTCCAGTAAAAAAGCTGGAACATTTCCACTTATTTTCTATAATTCTCCACTTTTAGAGTCACTGTCTCAGGACATAAATTATATTTGCAAGGCCGCTAGAAATTGTTTTGAGAGAAAATTAAACTTTTAATCACATAGGTCTGCACACGTCTAGTCACGCCGGCAGATCGCAATCGATCGACTGCTCAAGCAATGATTGGTTCCCACCAATTACCGCTGACATTGCACAATTCATGTAACCGCGTGCAGAATATTTGATTAGCAACATATCAGCCAATCGGAACAAGTGACCGGGCTAATGAACTGCTGACTCAGTGGGAAAAAGTACCTGTCGGATAGTGATACCTCAGCTATTTATCATTGCTTATATTTTTATTTAAATTGTTATTCTTCTTTTCTGATTTAAAGCTCAGACAATTGTTCATATTAACCTTAAGGAAAAAAGGATATTGTTCAATTTGAATAATTTATATATTTTGAAAATTATTTTATCTTGCAACTGAGTCCCATTCACTTGTAAGCAAAAAATGATGAATGCTCTTTACTGTCAAAACCAATTCTACACCAAAAGAACTTTCAGTCATTCTAAATGCGAAAATCTCACATACATCACTGATTTAAGGCTCATCAATAATTTGTTATCACAGCCACTTCTCAAATTAATTGATTGGAAACAACATTTCTGGCTGTCATTGATTGCTCAATGACTTCCCAATAAATTGTCATCTTCCTTTTATTCGACCCCTACTCCAATCGAGAGTTTTTCAAGCCTCTTAAGTTTGCTTAGACAACTCTTGATGTCTTTTCCAGACAACCAAAATTACTGGCTACCACATACACCTCAAGTGTAAGAAAGATTGCTTTATCCGCACTTTGCATTTCATTGACATCTTCTTGTTCAACCTCCAAGGGTGGTAAGCAGTTACGTTTCTCACTCCCTTATTAACGACTTATTTGAAGGCATAACAATTTTTAGAGAATCACATTCAATTGGAATTTAAAGTACCTACAAGGTACAGAGTATAGGTACTTAACTCAGATAAGAAGTTTGTATTCAAACAACTTCTTCATTTTACATCTGTAGCAAGATATAAAACAAAACTTTAGCCGTTATATTATCGGGTAATTTTTGCCGGTAAAAATAAGTAAGTAAGTATTCATTTTATTTTTTTCTAATTAAGGATACATTGAATCATTTTTATGAATTTGAAAAGCTATATGACATTGCCGTCAGCTCGGTTGGCAAAATTACTTCCTACATTTTGTTTTTTATAAATAAATAGCAAGACCCCGCCCGCTTCGCAGGGCGAAAATAAAAATATATTAGTTTTTTTGTTTTAAATCTGTTTTATTAATTATTCTTTACTCTAATGCTTTTTGATAAACAACATTTTTGGTTTTTCCATTGTTGGCGGTATAAATGAATAAAGCAGATGGTTTCCCAACACGTGAACAACCAACATAAAGTTGACCGTGAGAAAAAACTGGGTGCTCCAAATGTATACCACAGATTTTAAGCGTTTGCCCTTGATATTTATTAATTGTCATGCCAAAAGCAATACGAATAGGCAACTGCATACGCTTAAATTCAAATGGTAGATCAGGTGGAATCATTGGAATACGTGGTATTAAGACATCTTCGCCTTTGAATTTACCAGTTAAAATGGTCGCTTCAATAACATTATTCATTAATCGTTTAGCTACTAACCTGGTGCCATTACATAATCTTGGATGATTCAAATTTCTTAACATTATAATTGGAATACCGACTTTTAATTGTAAATAAATAAAATAAATAAATAAATAAATAAATAGGGAGGCGCAACATAGCGAGGAGCCCCTGGGCCTAGCGCATTTCTCACAACCAAACCTTGTGAGGGAATGGAGGGGACCTACAATTTTGGGCCGGTTCCGAACGGCTAATTGAGAAAGCGCCTTTCATGGCAGTGAATTTACTAACGGAGGACCTGCCAATTCCTCGCGAAAGGCGATACCCGTGGAAAAACATTTTTCCTCTGCTGGGATTCAAACCTCGAACCTCTGGATTAGCAGGTGGACATGCTAACCATCGCACCACGGGTACCACAAATTAATTGTAAATAGTAAGGCGGAATACTTGGTAGATCCAATGAACTTAAAAACTCGATTGGATAGTTCACAGCTTCATCCGGATTCATGGCAGTATCAATAGATTTTTACCTGGTATTTTGTTCATAACTTCTATATTAATACTTATAACATCTCTATTCGTACATGCCAACATTCATCTTTGGCTTAACCAATCTTAATTTTGGTAATTAGTTACAATATTAGGAAACATACCTTGCAGTAACGCAGCATTCGATTCTGATAACGATCAAAAATTATTTGGCAATCTTATTTGACCATCAATATCAAGAGGTAATTCTCGATTTCGAATTTTCAATAATTGCTTGAAAAATTCTGCAGCTGTTGAATCATTCTGCAATAAGACTCTTACATTTGAGAGAAAGCGTTTTCACATATTTCCACAACGTTATGAAGATTTCAATTCGTCAGCATCAGTAGATCGAGGAATTCCCCGAAGGTTTTTGCCGGAAGTCACCAGCAAATAACACCTGCTGCAATACTTTTGCCATTCCTCCTGATCTTTGTAAAATGTTATACATGGTGGGGCTTCCATTCATTATACACTGGTCTACAAAATTGAACTTTTTGGTTGTTTCCAAAAGCAAACTATATTATTTTATAGGTTTTTGCTTCGCCTGAATCTAAATATGAGCTCAGAATTTACCTAACAGCTCGCGTTTCTGAGATATTAGGCGTTCAAAATCGAAAAAATCCAGTCTTTGCTATCTTTGAGCCTCTGTTTTAACATGAAAAGTATGTTAGCCCAAAAGCAAACCATTTCTTTTACGATGATTTGGTATCAAATTTTTGAGATATTTGGCTTCAAAAGTTTCAATACAGGGTCATACATTATTTTGTGGCCTAAGTGCAGTCTCGAAAGGAAATTGGAATTAGAAAGCTCATTGTCTTAAGTCCCAAACCTTCCAAAATATGTTTTCTTACTCTAATTTCTGCAAGAGTCCTCAAAATAATGCATGACTATCTCATTTTTTGAAGCCAAATATCTCAAAAATTTGATGTAATAGAGCCATTTTGAGACCAGATATGAATTCAGCAGATACCAAATTATCGGAAAAGCAATGGTTTGTTTTTGGGCTAACAAATTTTTCATGTTAAAACAGAGGCACAAAGATATAGTGGAGGGCCGTAAGCTTTTTACCTAGGAATCCAGGGCGAGTCCATGGATTTTCATGAAATTTTCGGAAATCTGTTTTGAATGGCGTATAGAAAAAAGTTAAAAAAAAAATTTTACCGCTCTCAATTTTTTAACTATTTTTAAAATTAATTATTAACTTTTAGAATTTTATTTTATTTATTTAGGGTGTTTTAGATACGGTTTTCCAAAGGGTAAGAATGGATAGGTTTGGTCAAGACAAAAAAAAGTTGTCGTGTAGGCGAGAGGGGCAATGTTATATGAAATTTACACCATTTAAAAAAAAAAAAACTATTAAAAATCAACTAAGCCACTTAAGTTCTCATACTTTAGTGTTTTTGAAAGCTATTGCTCTGTTCTTAAAGAAAAATTTTAATTTGAGTTCACTAAGTGAAAAATTTTGGAGAGATCAAGCCTCAAAGTCAAAATTTTGAAGAAAAGAAAATATGTTTTTCTTAATTATTTTAATTATTTATTAATTTTTTTTTTTTCATAATTTTGCCCCACAAAGGTCCATTTTTTCTTTCCATGTTCAATGCTTTTATTAATATTTACTCAGAGCAAAAAACCTAACAAAAAAATTTTTCTTCTTTTAAGAGAAATTAAAAAAAAACGAAAGGTACTTTTTCCAGAAAACAAAATGTCGTTAATTTCCCGCTAATTGAACTTTTTTACTGGAAGTGAAATATGAAATGTGTCTTAAATAGCAAATAATGAGGCGGGAGCATCTATGGTCCTGTAGCCCTGATGCTTTAAAATACATATAATTTGTAAATTTATTTTATAAGTTATATTCTCATAAATAAATAAATAAATAAATAATGAGGCGGGATACCTGGTAGATCCAATGAATTTAAAAATTCGATCGGATAGTTCACAGCTTCATCCGGATTCATAACGGTATCAATAGGTTTATAAACTACGTTTACACTTGGTATTCTGTTCATAACTTCCACATTGATACTAATAACATCTCTATTCGTACATGCCAATATACATCTTTGACTTAACCAATCATGATTTTGGTAATTACTTAAAATATTGGGAAACACGCTCTGTACTAACGCAGCAGTTGATTCTGATATGGAACAAAAATTATTTGGCAATGTTATTTTACCATCAATATCTAGAGGAATTTCTCCATTTCCAATTTTCAATAATTGCTTTGAAAAATCTGCAGCTGTTGAGTCGTTCTGTAATAAAACTCTTACATTTTCGGTGAGAGAAAGCGTTTTCACATGTTTCCATAACGTTGAAGATTTCAAGCTAGCATTTAATTCGTCAGCAGCAGTGGATCGAGGAATAACCGGAAGTGTTTGCCGGAAGTCACCAGCAAATAACACCAACGCACCACCGAAAAGACGATTATTACCTCTCAAATCTTGTAAGGTTCGATTAAATGCTTCTAACAATTTCTTGTGTGCCATGGTGCATTCGTCCCAAATAACTAATTTACACTGCTGCAAAGCTTTTGTCATTCCTGATCTTTTTGAAATGTTGCATGTTGGCGCTTCTAAAATATGAACGTTTAAAGGCAATTTTAAAGCCGAGTGAGCAGTTCGCCCACCATCCAATAAAGTTGCAGCAATTCCAGACGATGCAAGAGCTAATATCAATCTTTATTCGTTCGTACAGTAGCTAAAAACAATGACAGTAAAAATGTTTTACCAGTGCCGCCAGGAGCATCCAAAAAATAAAATCCACCATTTCCAGCATTAATTTCGCTCATGATTTGAAAGTAAACTTCTTTTTGTTTTTCATTCAATAATGGAACATTTCTTTGAACATATTGATTTAAATAATTTGCATCATAATCTCTTTCACGATTTAAATCCAAATTGAAAGTGTCGTGTATTGAACGATGTGATAGCAATTTATTTGACATTGCTAAACACAAATTTTCTATAATGATCAACGCTTCGTTGTGTATTTCTGGCGTAAAATCCAATTGCGGATTCATTCTTGCACGACGAACTGTATGCAAAATATCTTCTGACAAATGATCACAATGACTTCTCCATAACTCAAGTGGATTCGTCAGACTGCACGCAGATATTATAATTGCAAATAATGAACGCATTTGATGTGGATTTGCCGTAAGAGCTGCATCTTCTAAGGTGTTATTCCAATGTTTATCATCTTCCAGTAAATTTAAACGCCTGCATGCTTCATGATATGTAGGACATAAAAACCCATCAACTGTTCGTTAATCTGCAAAAGATGTTGGCCCACGAACATCATTTAGTAATAAACGCAAAAAATAACATTCCTCAGTATTTGTTTACACTTTTCAAGCAGCCAAATGTAATAAGGAATACATCTAGGAGTATTAGATATACTCTGTTCTAAAATAAACAGAAAGCATTGTGAGCATCTAGGCTGTGTGTATTGTAATTTTGCATGGGAAAATAATTGAAACTTAATTATTTTTTTAAACACACTTCCCTTTTTTGAAAATAAAATTTTTTTTGTCCTAAACCTTCTACTCTTACTCATCTTTAATTTAAAAAAAAAATTAAGAAAATCGGTCAATCGGTTTGGCTGGTTAGCGAACGAACACAAAACCAAACTTTATTTTATATATATAGATTTTTCAATAATTAAAATATAGAAAAAAACTCTGTTAATAATAACATTCTATATTTAGGCCAAAATAATTAGAGTGGACTATTATGTTTTCTTCACAATAGAATCTATGCCTTAAACCTTTTTAATTGGAGCAAAATATATATATACCAATTTTCTTTGATCTGACTGTTAAACATTTCCAGTGCTACCAAACATTAATGATGGTCACGTGCAATGTACCATTAGCTTTTCTTAGAAATGTCAGATTTGCAATGGTCAAAAATATAAGAGTGCTGTGTAGAATTTCATTATTTCTGGTCTTTTTCACTTCCGATCGCAATTTAATTATTGAATTTACCGTTAGACTTGTGTTTAAGTGTTTAAAACGCATTAATTTTTAAATAATAGGACGCGGAAAGCATTGCTCTGAGGAAGAACGCCGTTTGATCCTCCAACTAGGAGATTGAGGCAAAACATTCAGTTCTATTCAAGATGTTTTTCATGTGTTGTTGCTATAGTGCTAAATCAGCGAGGTCAACCAACAAATTTCACCGAAAAAGAGTACGCCCAAAAAAACAACAACTTTGCTGCACAAAAAGATTGTAAGAGAGGTGCTTAAAAATCCTTTTGCAACATCTAGCGGTAAAAAAGCAAATACTTCATTGGATATCAGCTCATGCACGATCCGCAGACGTTTGCAGGATAAAAATTTACTTGGTCGAATTGCGATGAAGGTTCTGTTACTTACTTCTAAGAATATAAAGCAGCGTATCCATATACGATTTGCAAAAGTAAATCCTTCACAATCGGCTTACAGAAATTGGCCAAATGTTTTTTTAGTGATGAAACCAAGATAAATTTATTTGGTTCTGATGGCAGAACTTATGTTAGAAAGAGGCCCAATGAAAAGCTGATGGAAAAGGTAATGGAAATAATTGGTGTAACTCTTATTATTTTGGCCACCACTGTATATTTTTCTAATATAGGTATAGTAGGCCTGTTTTTTTGGGAGGCTGTCCGGTACCTTGTATTGTAAATACATGTAAAGCAACAACAACAAAAGATACAGGGGATAAAAGGATGAGTAAAACTTACAAGGGATAGATTATTCGAGTTCGAATGAGTTTTTCGATGTTTCATTTTTAAATGTTGGAACAACAGAAAAATGGGTCGTTCACAAGTGAATGGAAATGAATTTTGTACAAGAATAGAATAGAATAGAAAAGAATTTTGGTAACGATTTTTGAATTGTAGAAATTTATTGATTTTGATTATTTAATTTGCAGGTTCATAGGTATATAATAATATATCGTAAAAGAAACGAAAAAAGCACTGTTAAACTATTTTTTGTTCTTTTTTGCATAGTTCCTTAACACATTTTTCGGTGAATGTTGACATTTTTTCCAATAGTTTTTACTAAGTCTTATCTTAAAATAGATTTATTTATTGATTACTAGCAGACGCGGCCACGCGTTGCTGTAGGTCGCCATCTGGGATGTGCAAGGGACAATGTTTTACAGTTCTCTGTAAAGAAATTCGCTTAAGGCGCCATCTGTTCCAGATTTATGCAATCTATGATTAATAACAACAAAAGCGCCATCTGTTCCAGACTTATTTAATCTACAATTAATAACCATTAAGGAATAGTAAACTCGATTTCGTTATTCGTTACATATATACCATGAAGCGGAAGTTGAATCTTATACAGATAAGTATCCGCTTGTGTCTTATTTCTTAAGACACTTTTAAAATATAAGTATTGAACTATTAAACTTCTAAGTAATGTGTTTTAGCGGATTACCGACATTCAAAAGTTTTTCGCACTTGTTCTCATTCACTCTCAAGTGAACTGAACCTAAGCGTGTAAACAGAGAAAAAAAACCACAAGAAAATACTTGCATACTTTTGTGAACACGGCTATTTCGTCACGGATACCAACCATCAAACATAAAAACGCGAACCGTTTTTTTGGATTTACAATACAAGGTACCGGACAGCCTCCCAAAAAAACAGCCCTAGTATTTTCCATTCTGTCTCAGTAAGCACTTTTACTGTCTCGTTGATCGACTTTTCCACTTCGCCATCCACCAATCCTCGTTCCGTATCTCATAAAGGGCAATTTGTTTTCCAAGACGGGTGTCCTGATTAGACAGTACCTTATTTAAATAATCAGCTTGAGATTTCAGGGTGCTTGTAAAAAGCTTAGGAAGACCAGTTCCGAGGTGAAGCGCATAATTTGGAGTATCCAGTGGCAGGTTAAACAGTTTCTTCAAAAAATTACGATGAAATTTTTCTATCGGTTCGTACTCATCAACTCCCCATACCTGTGATGCGAAGCAAAGTGTAGATCCAACAACAGCATTAAATATTTTATACTTTGCCATTCGTTAGCAAATACATTTTTCCAATACACATTAAGCAGGCATTGTGAGGCTTTGGATTTTACAATCAAGTGTTCTGAGAAATCCATGGTCTTATTAAGTTGTACTCCGAGATACTTATATTGGTCAACAATTTCTAAGCGAATGCCATTAAACGTCCAATTCCAGGTGGACTGATTTCGATTAGATCTCGTGAATATTGTGACGAAGCGTCACAATTTCTACCCAAAAGGCCACACCAAAACAATACACGCATTTATTTTTCTAACATATGGTGAGCCAACACTCAAAGGCCAAACGTTGTTTACCTTTCAGGCGTGTACATTTCTTTATGGAGATATGCAATGACAATCTCCATCTCTCTTTTATCACAACAAAGTAAACACACACACTCCAAGGCCAAACTTTGTTTACCTTTCCGCGCCGTATCTCTTCATGTGCATTTTCTTACGGAGAAATGCATTGGCAATCGCCAACATATTTTTATATGGAAAATTGTCACTGACTTATAGGTCACATTTTGTTTCTGTAGCAAAATTTATGAATAGGGGTGAATTAATCACCAAAAATCAGAAAGAGTTTTATCGGGTTCTATTTGTTCTGGCTTATTTGAGCTGAACAAAAGGAATTTAGTAGTTACTTTTTCTCGTTCCACCGAAAGAAATTCAAATAGTTCTGGCTTATTTGAGCTGAAACATTGATATCTTTTTTATTTTCTTTTTGACTTTACAGTCTCCGTAAAGGGAAATCGAATGGTTCTGGCTTATTTGAGCTGAAGCATTGATATCTTCTTTATTTTCTTTTTGACTTAACAGTCTCCGAAGCATTGATATCTTCCTTATTTTCTTTTTGACTTTAACAGTCTCCGTAAAGGGAATTCAAATTGTTCTGGCTACTTGAGCTGAGCATTGACTTCTTCTTTAATAGTTAGCCTCCGCAGAGGGTATTTGAATTGCTCTGACCTATTCGAGCTGAGCGTTTGAACCCTCCTTGATATCATCCACCCGCAGACCTTTCTCACGAAGTCCGCCGCCGCCGACAGAGTGTTTTGCCTCCACGCAGACGCATGCACTTTCTACGAAGTCCGCAACCGCCGATAGATTGTCCTGCCGTACGACTACGACACAAAGCAGGTGCTTCCTACGCAATCCGCCGCCGCCGATAAATTGCAGACCTTTTCCACAAAATCCGCTGCTGCCGATAGAGCGCCCTGCCTAACGCAGAGCCAGATAGGAAGTCACCGCTGCCGCTGCCGGACAGAGGAAATAGTAGCCGTAGTATCCCAGAGAAACCATCGCTTAAGCTCAAGTGAGGACCTATACCAGCCGCTCCTGGACTGACACCATCATTACACTTTTATTCAAGAAATCATTTAACTTGTTAAATTTTGTAAAATTAAAATAATTGTAAACTTTATCCTGAGAAGACATATAGTAATAAATTTAGAGTTGAAATTTAAAACCGACCGTTTCCGGGTTATCATTTTGAGAAGTTGGACCGCCGAAACCCACGTCTCACGACGCTTCCTTGGGTAGACCCTGGACACCCTGAGTCATACCCCAGCCTCGCAAAAGAAGCATCACAAATCACAATATCATAACTTTGGATTTACTGGTGTTAATGATGAATCATCAATTGCAAGTTTTCCGGTGATTTTGAAAAAATACTAGGTCATCAGCATACATAAGAACATTAACTCTCTGGTTAGCAATACGGATGCCGCGCATGGAGCACTGAGTAAACATCCCTGCTTAACACCAGTGACCAGTGTCAGTATCAAACCATTCTGAGTAACGTAAGCCATCCCATAATGTTGATTTTGAATTTTTATACATATTTTTTACGACATTTATGAACTTTGTGGAGAGACCTAGTTGTGAGAGTTTGTAAAACAGTGCGTTACGATTAACATTATCAAAAGCTGCTTTGAAATCAATGAAAAAAGCGTACGTTTTCTTGTTCCTGGCTTGCTGAGCTTTAACAATCGAGGTAATGGTAAATATGTGATCTATCGTAGAAAAGCCTTTTCGATACCCGGCTTGAAATTCCGAAAGAATGCTGTTGAATTCTATCCATGCTTCCAATCTATTGGCAAGCACACCACAAAAAAATGTTGCCATTACGTTCATAAACGAGATTCCTCTATAGTTCTCAGGATTATTAATGTCTCCTTTTTTATGTATCGAGAAGGGTAATGGAATATCTTCACTTTGGTGAACTTTATTAAAAAAGTATGCGAGGTTGGAAATAAATTCTGGGGTTGCATTTTTGAAATATTCGTATGGAACGCCATCTTCACCTGGTGCTTTTCCGTTCTTGGATTTGTGAATTGAAGCTTGTACTTCAGCCAACGATATTGTGCTGTCTAGAATTTCATCAGTAAAAAGGGGTTCAGCATATGAAAAATGAAGATGTGATTGGTCACGAAGCAGATTCTTGAAGTGAATAGCAAGAACTTCAGCAGATATTCTTGTTCCTATTGAAAAGTTTATGTCATTAATTTTTTTTGGTAATTTTCCAGAACTCCTTCGAATCTTTTGTTTGGCCAAGTTTTTTTGCTTGATTTTTCAAACTCTGCTTTTTTTCTTGAGCATGAATATTTTATAAAAAAAATTTGCTTCAGTATACCAAATTTTTAGACTTGGACAACTGAAATTGGTATTCCTCAGAGAATTGTCCGAACGATCTATTTCGTGCATTTAAACATTCTTTGTCAAACCACATCTGTTTGAACTTCATTATTTTTCATATTTTTCATGTACATTGTACACCCAACATTTGATGCTAATTTCCTATTTGAAAACGTTCAACCGAAACCACAAGTGGCAGCACTATAATATAGGTACATCTAATAGATGGCAGTGCTTGGAGTCAGTGTGTGTGTGTGTGCAGAACTATACCGGGAGGAGAATGTGTCTCGCCATAATGATTATAGCAAACTCTCTCTATGTTATAAACTGCTCGAAAGCTCTCGATGTGTCACACTGATGGAAAGCTCTAGATATTATATGTTATTCTATATAAAGAGATCGCTAAAGCAACCACGAGGTCAGTTTTGATTATAGAGTGATACTGATAATGTTAAGATTGAGTTAATGTGTAGGTAGAATTAAATTGAAAGGTAAAGTTTTATGATTGCGAACTAAGCGCACGTTACAATATCATAAGAAAAAATATTTTTTCCTTGCGAGGTGCACTACCTGAAAACATGAATACTTCTATTTTCAACTTAACCTAACAAAGAAAAAATAATTATCATTACTTGCGATGTGCAATCCCTAAAAACACTTGGAAAATGAAGTTTGACGAGTAGCGTTCACATCATCCAATTCGCTGTCCAACATGCAAAAAATATCAAAATATTTTAGTTTCCATCCAGCAATTTCGACAAGCTGCTAGATGGAGACTTCACATGGACAAATTTTCTTGACACAAAATGCTTGACATACAAATTTGATAATATGAACGACCCTCATGAAAATAAAATAGGAATACTATATAATCACCAGCGAAATGGTAGATTCATTTCTCTCCGGCACAACAGCCTCAATATGGGTGTCAAATAAGAGGCATTTATGGTGGCCAGAACAATAAGCAACTTGAAAGTCAAAACAAGTTTAGAAAAAATTAAGTCGAATGGTTTTATTGATAATACAAATAATATGGTTAAAAAACTTTGCGGTATCCAATAGACAACTGTCTCCTCGTCCGTCAGTGTTTGCTCTAGGTTCTAGGACATAAGATCAAAAATATCAAGTCCTTGCCCGTGTTAAATTTTTATCAAGTATGATAAAAAATGTTTTAAATATATCTTCTGTTATCCAATAGACACCGATCATCACTCTACTCTCCTCGTCAGTGTTGGCTCTAGGACATGAGATCAAACAAAATTAAGTCTTTGCTAGTGCGAAATTTTTTAAGATAAAAAAGCTTTTTACATATTTTCGCTACCACACAAAGATTTTATTTTTTGTCTAATCAATACCCTAGATCGATGAGGAATTAGAGCTGTGTGGTGACTGGTACCTAGAATCTCCCGAACTATTTTTGGGATTTAAGTCTACCCTATTTTAATCTCTATTTTAAACAAAACCGTTCAACCTCGAAATAGTTCCTTATCCTTTTTATCAAAAGGAGCAAATTATGTGTATAGATAATTGTTATTGGTTGATGGGCGTTGTACTAGTAGGGAAGGCTCTGACTTGTGTTAACTTGGCGGCGCCCAGATGTTGCAACTTATAGTACACGTCAAGTGCTTACTATACCTCCTCGCGTTATCCACTGGGCCCTAGGATACTCTGTGCAGAGCTGACCTGCTAAACTAGTAAGTGCGAGTGCTGGCAAAGGAATGCGGAACAAAAGAATTGTGATCAACACTATAATTGCTCTGCGAACAATGACTGACTGCACGAATCTCAGTGGTCTACGAGAGCTTTTGCGAAAAAGTCCCAGCGGATGAGTTCAAATGACAGAATCAACGGTGGACTTCAGCAGCCAAAAAAAGCAGAAACGTCTGAAGGAGCTGCTCCAACATATTTGGCTGAAACGTCTTTCAGGGTCCTCCAATACTAGGACAGGGTATTGAAGTAGAGATGGTGGTGGATAAGCTCCTGGTGAGCCAACGGCAGCACTCACACCCCTGCAGCAGGGTACTGACACTGGATATTCCAGCGCTTTATGTCCGAAGGGATCCAAAAGGACTAAGCCCTCCAGGTTGGGGGTTGTACGTGGGGTTTGTAATGTATTGAATTGTATTAGTTACCAACCCCTTGGTCCGCATTAGGATTAAGACAAACATCTAATGTATCATCCAATTTATTATATACCTAATAAGCTTTAACTTTACATAGGCTAGACTATAAATATAAGGTAGCTATGAATTCACGCTCTCTCTGACTGTGACCGGCAATTAATAAAGTTGTTACAAAGTATACCTGCAGTGCGTTGTTTATTAAGATCTAACATTGGCGACGAGGATAATTCTAACCCAAAATTATTAATAAAGAAAAAAAAAGTGTTTTTTTTTTAAGTCATTATGTCTCGTTTGGTGGGGTGTATTGAACCGTTTGTGACGGGGAACAACTTCAGAGCATATGAAGATCGACTGAGGCAGTTCTTCAAGGTAAATGAAATCGGTGAGGAAGTAGAAACAGCACTGTTCATTACGGTAGTGGGCGCAGAAATTTATGAGATATTGATGTCACTAAAACTATGCCAAAATTACCTAGTGAAATGAAATTCAATGATTTAATCGCACTTTTGCGAAATCATTTTGCTCCAAAAGAAAATAAGAGAGCCGAAAGGTTTAAGGTTTAATAAAATAAAACAAGAGGAAGGAGAGCCTTTATGTGAATATATCATTCGCCTGAAAGCAGCAGCGCAGACATGTCAGTTTGGAGATTTTGTGGAGCACGTGTGAAAAGAAGATCAAAAAGATAAGGTTGGTGGAACTGCAAGTGGGTCAATGGATGTAAGAGCTGGTTTGTACAAGACATGTATATTAGATGAGGCGCTGACTGATCGCTTTATAATGGGGGTAAGAAGCGACAAAATCCAAGAAAAGTTGTTGGGAGATGATTCGCTTACATTTGAAAAATGTTGCGCTAGAGCACTTAATATGGAAGCATCAGAAAGAGCATCCAGGTCATTTCAACCCGTGTTCCAGAATGCAGTTTATTCTGGTAAAAAGAAATCAATTGGAAGGCATGGAAGGGTGATAACAAGAAGAAAGCCGAATGTGACAGATGTGGTCGTTCAGACCACGTGGAGTCAAAGTGCCCGGTCAGGAAGTGGCAGTGCTTCGCGTGTAATAAAATTGGACACCTGGCAGTCAAGTGTCGCTTCAATAAGACTAATGTGAATCAAATAGGGGGTGCAAGTAATGAAAATCCATCGCAACAAATACAAGTGGTGGTTAATGGTGTGGAGATTTCGATGGAGGTGGATACGGGAGCTGCTGTCACGATTATCAACGAGCAGGAGTATTTAGATAAGTTTAAAAAATGTAAACTCACAAGAACAAATTGTAATTTAGTTTCGATCACAGGTTCAAAGTTGGAAGAGCTGGGAAGAATATTAGTTGAGGTGGGTTCTGACAGTCGCAGCATAAAGTTACCATTGGTTGTAGTTAGAGGAGAAGTACCCAGAAGAGGCTTAATTGGCCGTACGTGGATCGATAGATTGTTTCCAAACTGGAGGAATATATTCCAAAATAAAATCGTAGCGAAAGTGAGTACACAAGCAGATCTTTTAACACGTATAAAGTCAAATTTCCCGAACTTAACTGTTCAGGAGTTAAACCATCCGATTGTGGGCTATGAGGCTGATATTGTTCTCAAACCTAACCAGACACCTATTTTTCACGCACCATACAGGGTTCCGTATAAGTTACGTGATAAGGTAGAAGCAGAATTAGAGAGGTTAGTTAGAGAAGAGATATTAGTGCCCGTAGAATTTAGCAAATGGACTAGTCCGATAGTTATCGTGCCCAAAAGTGATGGAAGCATTCGAATATGCGTAGATTGTAAGGTTACGTTGAACAAGTGCATTGAAACTCAATACTTTCCGTTTCCATTAACTGATGATATTTTTGCAGGGCTGGCAGGTAGTACACATTTTGTAGTTATTGATCTGACGGGAGCCTATCAAGAACTTCGGGTTTCAGAAAAATCCCAAGAATTATTTGTGTTGAATACACTTAGTGGCCTATACAAGTGCACTCGTTTAATCTATGGGGTAAAATGTGCACCTGCAATATTTCAGTCAGTAATGGATCGCATTCTTAAAGGATTGCGTAGGGTTTTTTGTTATTTAGATGACATTTTAATCGGAGGTTCATCTCCAAAAGAATGTGAGGAGTTGTTGTTTGAAGTATTGGGACGGTTGCATAACTTCAACATACAATCAATGTTAAAAAATGAAAGTTTATAGTAGAAAGAGTTGACTATCTGGGGCATAGGCTGACAGCAAAAGGTATAAGTCCAAATGAGAAGAAAGTTGAAGCCATTGTACATGCACCTCCTCCAGTTAATCTTCAGCAGCTACAATCATTCCTAGGTCTGTTAAACTATTACAACAAGTTTCTACCAAACTTAAGTAGTAAAGCATATCCCCTATATAATCTTTTAAAAAGGATGTTTACTATGAATGGATGGACAGAGGAATGCCAATCATCGTTTGAAAAATGTAAAAAGTCGCTTTTAGAGAATAGAATTTTAGAGCTTTATGACCCAAAAAAAGCTATTGTAGTGATCGCTGATGCTAGTCCATATGGAGTTGGTGCAATTATGTGCCATATAATTGACGGAGTAGAGAAACCAGTCTATTTTGCATCATGCACTTTGTCTCCAGCTGAACAAAACTACTCACAGCTTCATAGGGCCTTGGCGATAATTTTCGCTGTAAAAAAATTTCATACCTATATTTATGATCACGAATTTCAAATATGTTCGGACCACCAAGTCCTCAAAGAAATATTCCACCCACACAAAGGAAATTCGGCAGTCGCGTCAGCGCGACTTCAACGTTGGGCGATTATTCTGTCCCAGTACAATTACATATTGATTGTCTTTCACGATTACCGCTTAAAGAAAAATCGGAGATAGAAGAACTAAATATTTTTTATTTTAGTTCGGAAGAAAGTTTAGTCGATATGAAGTTAGTTCGAACGAATACCGAGAAGGATATAATTTTGAAAAGTGTTTACAAGTATTTGCAATTGGGATGGCCAAACGAAAAAAAGCTTCCCGAAAGTATGACAGTTTATGCTTAGAAACGTAATGCTTTGGGTATTGAGAATGGATGTGTTTTTTATACACATCGAATAGTTATACCAAAAACACTACAAGATTCTGTTCTAAAATTACTACACAAAAATCACATAGGGATTGTACGTATGAAAATGCTAGCGAGGTCGTTTGTGTGGTGGCCTTCTTTAGACGAAGACATTAAAGCATTTGCTAGGAAATGTTCCGTATGTGAACAAACGCAAAACATACTAAAAGAAATTGTTGAGAATAAGTGGGTTGAAGCGAGGTATCCATTTGATAAAATACACATAGATTTTTTCTATTTTAGCGGAAAAACGTTTCTAATTATAATGGATGCATATTAAAAGTACTGCCACATAGAGATGATGAGAAAAACGTCAGTAACTGATTTAATAGGCGTTCTGATGGAAGTATTTCTAGTTTTCGGTCTACCACAAAATTTAGTTTCGGATAATGGGCCACCGTTCAATTCATTTGTTTTCAAAAAGTTTTGTAGCTGTAAAGGTATAAATATTATGAAATCACCCCCATACCACCCTCAATCAAATGGTATAGCTGAACGTGGAGTTCAGACAGTGAAATCAGTGTTAAAAAGATTTTGCTTGGAATTAAAAAATGAGACATCATTATAAGGACTACGTGCAGCTGGACAATTAGCGGACGCCCTGTACTGCAGCAAAGCAGACATAACCGCCATCCAAAAAGTGCGATGCAGTGGACCGGGCATAAAGAAGTTGAAAAACTGTGATATCTACTATGGCGACTGCTACAGACAACTGAAACAGCGCTTGTTTGGGTGCGGATTTGTCGTTAGAGGAAGATTCAGGGATAAGGTGATTAGCGAAAATTTAGTCAATGAGCGTATAATGACCATCATCAGGGCATCAGGGCTAAATTCGCTAACATTAGCCTAATATGCGCCCACGCCCCCACAGAAGATAAAGACGACGGTTCCAAAGATTGTTTCTTCGAGCTAATCGAAGAAACTTATGAGCAGTGCCCTAGACACGACGTGAATAGACCAAATTTTCACATTACGGCAGATCTTAGAAAAAACCCGAGAACGTAATATCGATATTCAACATCTTTTTATCGATTTCAAAGCCGAGTATGACAGCATTTACAGAGACGAGCTGTACAGAGCCATGTCTAGTTTCGGCATCCCTGCAAAACTCGTATGACTATGCAGGATGACTTTGGAGAATTCACGCTGCTCCGTCAAAGTAGGTAAAGAACTCACCGAAACCTGTTGTCGAAAAAGGTTTTAGGCAAGGTGACAAACTGTCATGCGATTTCTTCAACATATACTTGAACAGATTGTAAGAAACTCAAATGTCAACACCAGAGGAACAATCTTTCAAAAGTCTGTACAAAAACTCGCCTATGCAGACGAAATTGACGTAATGGGAAGAAAAAAGCGTGATGTCATAGGTGCTTTTGCGAGTATTGAAGCAGGGGAGGCAAAAATGGGTTTGATGGTTAATGAGGGCGAAACGAAGTATATGCTGTCGACGAAATTGGACAAAACGTCACAATAGACAGACATAACTTCGAGGTAGTACAGGACTTCGTCTACCTAGGATCCGCTGTAGACACGGACAACAACATCAGTGCGGAGATCAAACGGAGAATAACTCTTGCCAACCGTTGCTTCTTTGGGTTAAGAAGGCAATTGAGAAACAAAACCCTCTCTAGAAAAACGAAGGTAACCTTGTAAAAGACCTTAATCAGCCCAGTCCTGCTTTACGGCTTGGAAGCATGGACCTTATCGAAAGCGGATGAGGAAACCCTTGGTCGTTTCGAAAGAAAAATTCCCCGAATGATCTTTGGTCCCGTATGCGAAGACAATGTGTGGAAAAGAAGATACAACAACGAGCTGTATGGGCTGTACCGCGAAATGGGCATAGCCAGAAGAGTACGCATCGCGAGGCAACGATGGTTGGGCCATGTTGAGCGGATGAACCCAAACGCTCCGGCTCTTCGGGTGTTCGAAAGCACATTGCAGGGAAATCGTGGGAGGGGAAGACCTCGTCTTAGGTGGCGCAATCAAGTGGATGAAGACCTCAACCGACTTGGAGTGCGAAACTGGAGAGAGCTCGCCCGAAATCGAAGTCGTTATAGAAGAATGTTGGTTGAGGCCCAGGTTCACCCCAAACTGTAATGCCCACCTAAGTAAGTAAGTAATTCGCAATAATTTCAAAAGATAAATAACTGCAAAATTTGCACTTTGCGTATTTTGTGTCACAAGCTCCATTTATCGACGGACACGAGCATTCAAATAATTGCAAACTATGCAATTTGCATAGCTTGGGAAATAATAATAATTCTCAATTAGTTTTTAATTCTCTCCTAACACTTGTTCTGCGAATTTCAATTTCTTGTAAAGGTTTTGTTGTGTAGTTTAAATAAAGATTAAACATTATGTGATTGTTCTTTTTATTAGTAACTATTTCTAATAAAGATTCAACAGAAAATTAAACATTGTGTGATTGTTCTAACCATTTCTTTTAGTCACCTATTAATCTCAGAAACCCAATGTAAGATTAACGATTTGATAACCCATTAATCTTCCATTACGGGTTTAGCCGGTTAATCACCCGCTAGTCGAACCAAGCGGAGCTTTTAATGTGTTTCAAAGACTTTTAGGGTCTATGTAAGCTGAGTCGCTAGTATCATCGAAGAAGAATTCACCGAGATGAGTTTTCCTCCTATGAAGTAGGGCAGGGCATGAGCAAAGAAGGTGTTGAACGGTTTCTTCCACTTCTTCGTCCATGCAGCTTCTGCTGAAATCATTGTAAAAAAAAATTTCAATGATTTCACGTCTTTTGACGTATCTTCTTATTCGACAGTGTCCCGTAAGAACACCTATGGTAGAACCTAGATACAGGTGGATCAGGGCTAACAAACTCTTCGAGCGTTTTGAGTCTACATACGGACAAACTTTTTTGGTTGCAATGCAGTTTTTACTCTCAGTCCATCTAGTGTTTGTCATCCTCGAAGCGTTTTGTCTAAGTAGGAGTTTACATGCAGCGATAGATATACCTATGTTGTTCCATTCGGTAGTGATCTTGCCCCTTTTGGCTAGTTCGTCTGCCATACATTTGCCTAGTATGTCGAACTGATTTGACATCTCCCTCAGAGACATTTTACAATTTTGGACAGTGGTAGATTTAGTAGAGACAGACACAAGAGATTTCAAATTGACTTGTTTCATTCTTCTCTATATTCATTCATCGTTGCTTGATTCACCGGTTGCTATTTTTTTTTTTTTCTTCGTTTATAAATATCGCAGCTTTAAATTTCCAACTGTAAACTACATTTTCTGGCGCCCACAATTTTGAGGGCCCTCTGTTCTCTTAACAAGTTATTTTTATTTAATTTACTAAAACTAAATTCACCCACCTTCGGTTAATCTAATTCGATATTCGCACCTAACTTACCTAATCAAATCATCGCAAACAGTGAAAGTGCATCCAGCATTTACATTTGTTGCTGGATGACTTTTTGCTTTCTTCCCGGAAAAGTGCAACATAACCGCAGGAATAAAATCTACACCAGCAGTTTAAGTATATTGACATCTTTTAGGTTTCTCGCAACCGAACGACTACAAAGAAAAAAACTGCTTCATTACAGAGTCCACATTCAAAAGATGTTCGAGAAAATCAACTGATTTTACGATTGAACTATTACATGTCAGCCTATAAAAATGGGTTTCTATATCGATACAAGTCGATATCTTATTCATTCTAAAAGTCAAAATTTGTCACTTGGTTCAAAGCAGGCGCTAACAATAAAGGCGCGCGGAAACATGGCTGAGCACAAAAAGGTAAAATTAAATAGTAAATTTTTGAAATAGTAATTTTTCAGAGATGTACAAGAATATCGAAAGCACGAAAAGAACTGCTACTTAACTACATATATGCTTGAAAACAAATCGCTTGCCAGAGGTCAATTCAGGGAGTTCAACGCCAACGACAGCAGTGGAAATACTAGTGAGCTACTCACATCCAAGCTTGAAACTTAAGGAACAGTTAAGAAGTCAGTAGAACAAAGGAAAAGGGTAAGTAATGAATACAATAAAAAATCATTTAATCAAAAATTTTTCCTTGCAGTGTTGGACTGACATTAAATCAGCAGCAAAAAAACAGACCAGCGAAATGAAAGCCTTCATGAACACAACTGGTGTTGGAAGCATCGCAGAAGGTCCCCGTGGGTCCTCTTAACGAGTTGGAAGAGAAAATTATAGATGCTTCTACCCCTGAGCCCTGAGCTGTGAAAACCAATTGTTGATGTAAGTTCAAAAACATTTTGTTCAAAACAATAACTACATAGGTATAAATGTCTTATTTAGTATATAGAAAAAGAAAACGTCTTGGAAGAGGAATATTTGGAGCCTGAAATAATCGAGCCAACCTCTTCAGCAACCAATAGAACCAAGACAAAGAAGGTTCTGAAGCTCCGATGCGCATTCAAAGCACTGCAAAGGAATATAGATAGACTAATCGCCTTCCATTGGAAATTCCAGTCAAACTGAAACCGAAACTAAGGAGCGATAAAGAGGGAATGAATCGTTTCATTTTTAAACGATGCGATAACTTATCGCTAAAGATACAGAACATAGGCACAGGTATCATAATTCATGGATAATGGCAAAAGGGGATGTTCTTTTCTGACCGACAGCAAACATTGGGTCTACGATGCATTGTCAAGGTCAGAATTCAAAAAACTAGAGGAGGAACTTGAGTTTGGAAACGAATACCTATGAGAAGCTGATTGTTGAGTTGTCAGCAACAATTATCGATTTCCCAAAGCTTATTTTTTATTAGTTAACTAGCTGAGCCGCCCGGCTTTGCTCGGGTCTGTAGTTCTTAGTTTCCCGTTCTCGTTTTTCCTTTTCCGTGGGAATTTGGGGATGAAATATAATCTTTCTAATTGTGGGACTCTGTGGCATCCTAATGCTGAAAGTATTTTTGAAGTCTTTCTAGCTGTTCCTAATTTTCTGTTCCCAACCCATTCCTGCTGGAATCTTCTGTTCCCGTGGAAATATGTGAATGAAATATATGTAAATCTATTTCACTGACTGTAACATTATCCATCCTAGAGTTGAAAGAATTTTCGAGGTCGGCCAAGTAACTTTAATGTTCCCGTTCTCGTTCCTGTTTCAGAATCCTGTCGGATTATAGGGATGAAAAATATATAACCTAAGTTACTGACAAAGGGTGAAGGGGGATAATGTAGCACACCCAATTTTGAAATTTTTTTTTCAGTTTCTTAGTTTCCGTTCCCAAACCCGTTCCTGTGGGAATCTTCCGTTCCCATCGAAATATATGAATGAAATGTAAGAGTATCTCACAGAGGAATAATGCAACACCCTAGAGTTGAAAGAATTTTTGAATTCGGTCAAGTAAGTTTATGGTTCCCGTTCTCGTTCCCGTTTCTGTTCCTGTGGGATTATAGGAATGAAATATAGTTTAAGTTACTGATGAAGGCAGATAATGTAGCACCCCTAGTGCTGAAAAAAAATTTTAAATCTGTGGAGTAGCTTCTAATTTTCCATTTCCAACCCCGTTCCAGTTCGAATATGGGGATCAAACCTTGACAGGAACCATCCCTGGACTGAACTATGTCTACCCTGAAAATTTCATAAAAATCCGTTGGGTGGTTCAGGAGTTTACCCCGGACATACATACATACATACATACATACTTCCTATTTTATATATATAGATAGTTCTTAGATAGCAGTAACCCACAAGTATCATATCTACTGCTGCATAATGATAACTTTCACATTTTCTTTCCTACCGCTTCGGTCCATTACCAGAATTGCTTTTTAGATTAAAAAGAAATAATTTGCATTGCGAAAAGTTCCCACATCCGCTGTTTAATTGTTGCATTTATGTAGGTAACACTCAAATGCACTCAACAACATACTTTTTGTCGTCACAACTCATGAGCAAGAGCATCCGCATCCGCACACATTCCCTTTTTTCACCTTTATTTAAACAGAGAGATAATACTGAAGCTTTGACCTATACCATAGCAATACGTACAGTACATAATTTTTCAATTAAAAATGTCCCAAGCTTAGAGAATAGTATTACCAACCTTACACTTTAAGTGTCAATAAAGGACATCTGTTTAAAATGTAATCTCTTTCGCAGACAGTCATTTCGCTTAGGGTTTCTTTCCTCTTTTTTATTATTATTGTGCGAGTGTAATATGGATGTACCTATCTACGTATTCCAAAGTACGACACAGCACAATTTAAGATATTTATAGAATGTCAGTGTCACCAACAAAGCAGGGAGCTCTTGCTGCTTCAGGCGATTTCAAATAGAAACAACTAAAGAATGTCGTTCTCTGCATCAGATGTTAGAGGATACGATAGTGTGGTTTGCATTCGCAATAACGAAGCTAACTTTAACCTAAAAATGTTCATTTCCATTGTAATAATCGTGGCGTTGAATATAATCCGAAGAACATTGCAGTGCTACAGCATCAACAGCTTTATCTCTGAGTTATAGGTACATTTATAATCTTACATCGCATCGCAAGTCATTGAAGTGTACCATACATATGTACTTTGTTTTCTTTTTTTAATAATTCAATTTTATTTATATTAAATAGGAATCGCTTATGTTAAAGAGAGAATATCCAATAATATAGGAGATGAACTTATGATGTTGTTAGTACAGGTCAAACAACAACTCGTTCAACGTTGGAAAAGGAATCTTAGGCAGTGGCAACTGGCTCGGATCAGCGTTACCGTTGGAAATTTTGGAAAAGTTGCAAAAAAAAGTGGCACTCGAGAAAAAAAGGTGGCACTAGAAATTAAAAACGAAAGAACACCATATGTGTATGAAAATTGACTTAAAACAAACACGTCACACGTCTCAATGAATTCATAGGAGTTGAAGAAGACACATGCCTAATCATAACACTCATTTTAAGGGTTATTGCGACGTAAGATAAAAACTAAGAATTTAACAGTTCATTTTGTATTGATAACTCAACATAAATAAATAAATAAAAATATCAATAAATAATAAATAAGAGATAAATAATAATTTATTTAAAAGAATTCGTATCACATTTTACTTTCTTGTGATGGTTTACCTTTGTTTTTATATAAGGAGCTCATCAGGACTCCATTCAGCTATGTCACATTTGCTTAAAAAATTTAAGGAAATCAACATATTCTCGCAAGTTTCAGTTTTTAGTCGGTTGGTGAGTTTATTTTGCATCATTATTAGCTTGGAAAAATCCTCTCAGCGCAGGCACTGCCAAGCCAAGGTTAATATTTTTGGAACAAATTCATATAAGTCGGAAAATAGGTATCCATTCAAGCTATTTTTCGTGTTACCCACTTTAAGGGGTAAGGAATAGTCAGAATGCATTTTCTTAAAGTATAGTATCTTAAAACTATTCTCTGAAAGTTTGAAGTGAATCCGACAAATATCTTTCGAGTTATTCAGCGAAGATAGATAAATAGATTTGAATGAAACTTATACAGCTTTTAGAAAACATAAAAATTTAGTGACTGGTTGAAGGATTTTTTTTTTTAAATTCGATTTTTTATAAACAATTAATTGTTGTTTTTTCCCCGAAAATCAGAAAAAAATTTCTGAGGCCGCGCCGTTCTGCTAATTTTGAAAAAAAAAAAGCTTCGATCAAGCTGAGCTTTTCCTGTTTCTTAAGTCCTGAATAAGTTTCATTCCAATCTATCAAACGGTTTTTGAGTTACAGTGGGCACCGCAAGGACCTATTTATTAAAACCTGTTCAACTAAGACCGCCATAACTTGTAAAATAATAAATCTTTTTTTTTTTTTTTTGAAATTTTAGTGAAGTAATGTCAAAGTATGATGAAATGATAGGTACTATGTTTTTACTTATTGAAATAAACTTAATTACTAGTAAGAAAAAATTACTAGAAAATGGCATTTTTTCACGCTCCTGACTACATCACCTAACCCTTTAAACCAAAATAATTCGATACCTACTGTCAATTTCCAAAAATTTATTTAAAATCTGCCTGGACGGATTTTATTTCTAAAAATTTACATTGTTCGATTATGTTCTCGGGAGTTTTAGTAAAATTACTAAAAATAGAAACAACGTTAAAAAAGTGGCACAGACTGAAAAGTTGTGGCTCGGTGGCACAGCCTGAAAAAAAATGTCAATTTGACACTAAAGTGGCACAGCGGCAACGCTGGCTCGGATTCTGCTTCTTTGTAAGTTCAAGCAAGAGATTTGAAATTTCCTCTCTCTTTTTGGTAATAATAATCTTATCGAACCAATTTACCAGCTGTTTGATTGGCAAATTGTAATCAATAATTGGTAGTGTAAAAAATTGCTCGGCGTACTGGAACAGGTACAGACCACAGTCTGTTAAGTTATTCTGTTGGGGAACTTTTACACAGCTGCTTGGCATATTGACCTTGGTGTAGGCATGAGTCGGATTATCTTGGACTTTTACTTGATATTCGCAAGTAAGATAATTGCGCAATGTTTGAAACACTCGGCCACGCGGGTGCTTTGCTAACAAGTCAAATATTAAAATTAGAGGCTGCTTGATTGCCTGCCGTTGTGAACCTTCTGAATCTGAAAAGATTGAATGAGTTATTAGAATAGTACATGAACAAAACATCCTCTTACCTTTCTTCTTAGTGTCTTGTTGTGGAACGATTGATTCGTTGGTATCAAAGGTTACTGGCCCCTTAAGCATTGGGAAGCAAATTATAGTCAAGAACCAATGAGACTTCTCACAGATGGGAATAATTATGAAATCCTTATCAAATAAAATCACATTTTTCGTCCAGCACGCAACACGACGCGACGGTGGCGTTTTTGTGCAGCCGTTGATTTGACGCCTTTTGCACTCTGTGGGCTTGGTTGACCGGTCAAAGCTTTGTAAAATTGGCAATTGAAAATGTACGCACGATCGCGACTTTTCTCTGGGATCACATGCTTGTGCACCCATTTCAAATAGAAATCGATAATGACATCATTCAGCCACTGATCTGTAGCCAAACACATGTAATCTTGTGTGTAGATTGGGATTCCTCCTTTGCCTGGCGGATAGATCAGAATCAGACGAGTGTTGTTTCGAGGAATTTCACAATAAAAAAAAAGGGGAAAGGAAATATTGAGTGTCGTGAACATGGCTCCGCTCTGGCAATAAGCAAACTTACTTTGTAATTGGCATTGACAACGTACTTGTCCTTGGCAGCGGCTCTAAGGAGGAGTTCATTTGCATCCTGAAACTTAATTTCTTCCAATGTACTCTTATAAATCGAACGGATAACACTGATTGAATAATCGGATATGGTGTCAATTTGCAGAATAATTTGGTTATAAGTATCACCCCAAACTACAGAAATTAAATACGGAGCTAGAGAGACGAAAAAAAGAGGTCTTTAGTAAAAACTTACTTTCAAGTGCAGTGTTCTTTGTTTTTCATCTCGAGGGTTTCCCCTATGTATTCAGCACATTATGTGGGCAGGACACATATCAAGACTTCAAGAACAAAGACGGACTAAAATAATTACAAACTCCAGCTAACAAAAGACGACCTGGCAGACCTAAGAAAAGATGGGCTGACGATTTGGTGGACTACAGACAAAATTGGTATAATGAAGCTAAAGACAGAGAATTATGGGCAACATTGGGGAAGGCTTATACCAGAAATATATCTCCATGAAAAGAACAATCAAAGATTTATGTTTATATTTATTAAATTTTCAATATAATTAATAAGTTAATACCAGACTTTATTTGTAATTTAA
The DNA here is from genome assembly GCA_914767635.1 of Melanostoma mellinum. Lineage (NCBI taxonomy): Eukaryota > Metazoa > Arthropoda > Insecta > Diptera > Syrphidae > Melanostoma > Melanostoma mellinum. The sequence continues at coordinate 78,482,159 of OU612058.1, read as the reverse complement.
ATTTATTATAAGAAAAAAACATTGTTAAAACGAAAATTGTATATGTATGTATATAAACTTTAAAAATTCAAAAGATAAATAAAAAGTTTACAATAATAATAATAATAATAATCCAGCACATTTGCGCATTGTGTGAATGAACATCACGGAATAACATTTTGAAAAAAATGCAACAATTTTTATAATTTCTTCTTTATAAATGTCCAGCGGGACAATATCATTTTTGATCAGAGCAGGTAGGAGCAAAGATTCGAATGCTCTTCTTTGTCAATGTAACCTGAAATCAAAATAAAAATAGAATAGGCGGGAGATTTTTAATTTTCAAGGACACTCGTTAAACTTATGTACATATGTACATGTTTTTTAGTTTCAAAACAGTTGGTTCCAATTACGATGCGTTTGCATGTAAACGATGTGCACAGGTTGTCCATATGGAGTTATAAGTATCTGCCACATTTTCACGTAGGAAGTCTGCAACAAACAAAATAATTATATAATAAATAAAATAAAAAAAATAATAAAATTGTTTTTCCACCTTTAAGAAAAGTCATTTTAATAGTTGCTCGCATCAACAAAAATTGAAAAAAAAGAACTATCAAGAGGCATTTGAAAAAAGAAAAAAAAGAGTACTTGATTGTTTTTTTAACAAGTAGTTATTAGCAAAGTAGTCTCCACGGTGTAGTTCGTTTAGGTGGTGTTACACCGCTTTTGAATAACCACTACACCAAATTTTAAAAAATGGAAATAAAGTGGAAAAAAATGGAAGCTATTTTTGGACACACAAGTATAAAGAAAGAAAAGACACTTTAAAACATCCAAAACACAGTGGAGAAAAAACGATTTAGAAACGTGAAGAAAAACAGAAAATAAGAAAGACAGAACAATCTAAAGCGGTGACGAAGGTGATATAGTATATCATAGAGAAAAAAAGGCGAAGACGACACAGACAAAAAAAAAACCCCCCCAATCGTACCGAAGAGGTCATGAAGCCTAAGGTCGCCGGCTAAACTAAGAGCCTGTGGGAGTCCCAGGCAACCAAGGACTTAAAACTCATTTTGGTGCCTGGGGGAATAAAAAGGTGCCGGAACAGGAAAAAATACCGGACGAACGAAAAACAGTAGCTGGAGGCACAGTGGGGGCTCTCAGAAGCGCCACTATATTTTCAAGGGCCTGTTGGAGCCCGTAATGACACCGTTTTAGTTTAAGTGATTTTGGCTTTTAATTTCTCTATTAATCTCGTTTTTAAATTTTTTTTTGAAGTTTTTTTTTTGGCTTTATTTGCAAAGCGAATTAAAATTTTTTTTTTATTGTTCGAAAGGGAGGAACCTGTGGTCGAAACTCGAAAGCCAAACAAAATTTAAATTGAACAGTGCACTACTCAGGAAAACCCGAAATTTCTCGAACCATTGGCTGACCTTGATATCGTTTTAGGGGTCAAAGTATTCTGAAGGCCCACTATATAAAGAGAGCTCTTTTTAGGTAGCTTTAGAGTAGTGGGAGTGAAATTAAATCCGCCAAAGGTTTAATAGAGGTTCGAGCAACTTCTTGTTTTTTTTAAAGCCGCGGTGGGTTTGCAACTAATTCAATTTTTTTGGTTGAGTTTTGGCTGTGTCCTTGAGGGAATCCTTCCACATCGGCCAAAAGGGTTCCAGGTAGGGTGGGTTAGAGGTCACAGTGCGTAACCATCTGCAGTGCCTGGAATGTGGAGTGTTGTGGTGGTCGGTTTTGGCACGATATGTGTTTTTGAATGAGGCGAGGGGTAACAGCAGGGACAAGACCCCCCCCCCCCTGAATCAGACGAGCTGAGCCGTGCCTCGCTAGCGTGACAGGTCTTCGCTGTTCCCATTCAACATCCCTTTCCCGTCGGCTTCCTTTTCTTTTCTATTTCCGTTTTCCTTGCTTTTAATTAATTCTATTTCCTTATCCTCTTCCTCTTTCCCTTACCTTCCTTCTTTTGTTCTTCTTTTCCTTTCTATAACTACTCTTATATTCTTTTCCTTCTGCCGGCATACTCCTTGCCATATCCACATCCTGTTCAATTCTTCCGGTTCCTCTCCAAAAATCCAACCTCCCAAACCCTCTCCTATGGCGTTCATTTGATCCTCTAAGATATGTGTACAGAGGAGGGGCAGACTAAATAAAGAAATTGCAATAGAGATCGTTTCAAAGAAACACTAATCACACACGAAATAGATTTGAAAAACTAGACAGGTTGTTGATAATCAAATTCGCCATGTCAATTCTGGCTATTGCGAATTCCTAGCAAATGACTGTTACAGCTATCATGCAACTGGTGTTTGTTAGCAAAACAAAAGGTTGTTCTAATTTAATTTTATTTGCCACTTACTTTTTTTCTCAAAATATCGGCCTTTGATAGATAGATAGATAGATGGATAGACAAAATAATTTTATTTTTTCGAAAAAATAGTTATAAAAACAAGATAATGCTGGTTTACAAAATTAATTAGGACATTAACTTATTAAAGTTGTCTGTCAGGTTAAAAAAATTTCAAGATTCAAATTACGACTTAATTCGAATTTAAGGTTGGATTCAGTTCAATTATATTCATTTACAATAAAGTTTCGGTAATTAAGAGCATGTTTAAAGAATTTGTATAGTTTTAAGTAACATTTGCCCTTCAGTATGTTCAGAAATTCTGCATGATCAATCGTTTCAGCTCCCAGATATATTCTGCGGTAAGTTTTGAAAATAGGACAAATACTAACGAAGTTCTCAGTTGAATCAAGGTTACACATCGTGCAAAGTCCGACAGTATCGTTGTGAAACGCTCTTGCATTCAAATTCAGTAACCCGCATCGTGCTTTTAATATAAGGCTTATGATTTCTCGTGAATTGGAGTCATCAAAGTAATTGGGTACATCTGTGAAGGATAAGTTACAGTATTCGTCATGGAATTGAGATAGAAGAGCACGATCGGTAAATGACTTCCATAGATTTTCCTTAAGCTTTTCCAAAAGCGTGTGAAAGTCAATCCGTTTTCTTGGAAAAGGCTTGCGCTTAAATGATAAATTTTTAACACTAAACAGTTTTGTATGGAGAAAATACCAATGTAGGTATACATGCCAATTCCTTTGCTGACCAAATCCTTTTCACTTCTATACATTAAGTCAAAAAGGCTAAATGCAAGGCTTTTTGTTTGGCGGCATTTGCCTGTCTCCATACTTCATCGAACCATGGGCTTCGGGATGGGAGTTGAGTTAAACCCAGTACAACAGAGGCTGCAGTTTTGATGACCTGTTGGCATTGCTGCCACTACTCCTCAATGCTTAATGGTGGTAGCATAGGATTCAAGAATATTTGGAGCTATAATCAATAGGAAAAGGCATTAGCTATTTCTTGCGATTGTAGTTTTCAGATGTCATATCGCTTCACTGGCTAAGTTCGCTGGAGCCGTGAACAGAATATCCTCATTCGCACCTTGGCTACAAACAATGAACAAGGTGGTGGTCCGAGTCAAGTTCGGACATCTATAAGACTGGAAGAGTATCTTTCGTCCATCGCACTGTGGTCAATTTGTTTGACGGTTGATTTACCTGGGGTTTGCCATGTAATTTTATGAATTTAAAGATGCGGGAGCGTGCACTGCTAACATCAAGATTAAGCTCCGCAGCAAAATCAATTAACCTTTGTCCGTTTATAGAGATGCAGTCATGCAGACTATGCCCTCCGTTTGTATTTCTTAAGACTAGGTGTCCCTTGCATTTTTTTGTTAGAGTTTGAAAGGTGCGTTGACTTATTGCTTCTTAACTTTTGCAATTTTCTTGATAATTTGATGAAACAAAATGTTTTGTAAAGATGATAAACACACAAACATTTGTGTATCATTCAAATGCTGAAAGTTTTTCAGTAACGGTTTTTATAGGGACCGGAAGCTGTTTTTCTTATTGAAAATTTCGATTTGTCCAGAACAAAATCGGAGCAGCCGTATTTATGAACTTTTTAGTTTTTTTCTTTTTTTTATGACTAGAAAATATACAGGGTGTCCCGTACTTCGTGTATTATCATTTGGGGTGTAATTCTTGGTCATATTCTAAGAAAAAAATTGTTTTACAGTAAAGCTCATTTATCAACTTTGACATCACTTTTTGACAATTTAAGAAAAGGCTGACTTTGGTGTAACCTGACCTGTGTTAAATTCGATATCTCTGTCAATACAGATGATAAAGACCTAATCTTTTACTTAATTTTTTGTAGAAATAACAACCTTTAAGACTCTATATAAGTTGAGCTTCCGTAGGCTTAGGGTTACCAGATTTTCAATTTTAAGTTGTGTTCAAATTTTCTTCCCCAAACAAAGTTTTGACTTTGTGGTCACTTTTTTCAAAAAATGTCTCATAAACATAGAGTTTCCTTATTTTTTACAGATGAACAAAACAATAATATAGAAAAAACTAAGTATTAAGTTTACTCAAAAACCCATACTTTTTATGATACTTGAAAAAATACAAAATGCGTAAAATTTAAAAATAAATAAAAAAAAATGTTTACCTTTGAGGATTGTTTGAATAAAACAAGTAGTTTTTTTATGTATTTTGTACAAATACAATTATAACAAGTAGGTACTCAAAGTGCCCTCCTTCGTTTTGAATGCATGTCAGAGCCCGTTTTTCGATTTTACTGTGGGTATTTGTTTGATCAAAGAGCTACTTGAAATGCCTTCATTTGGGAAAGAAGAATACGCAGACATTTTTTTTCTTATAAGAGTTTTGCAATGGAAATTCAAGACGAGCACAACGAAGATACCAGGAACTTTATCCTTACTAAAAATCTGGCAACCCTGAGCCTATAGGAGTCCAATTTAAATAAAGTTTCAAAGATTACAAGACTACAAGTAAGACAAGAGTTATCGAGAGCAAGCATTCACAATGAAATCCAAAAACGGGCTCTGGCATGCATTCAAAACGAAGGAGCGCTCTTTGAGCACTTGTTATAATTTTATTTGTACAAAATACATAAAAATACTACTAAAAGTGCCCATATCATTGTTTTATTCAAACAAACCTCAAAGGTAAACATTTTTTTTATTTATTTTTAAATTTTACCCATTTTGTATTTTTTCAAGTATCATAAAAAGTATGGGTTTTTGAGTAAACTTAATACTTAGTTTTTTCTATATTATTGTTTTGTTCATCTGTAAAAAATAAGGAAACTCTATGTTTATCAGACATTTTCTGAAAAAAGTGACCTCAAAGTCAAAACTTTGTTTGGGGAAGAAAATTTGAACACCACTTAAAATTGAAAATCTGGTAACTCTAAACCTATGGAAGCTTAGCTTGAATACAGTCTTAAAGGATGTTATTTCTACAAAAAATTAAGTCTAAGATTTCATCTGTATTGACAGAGATATCGAATTTAACACAGGTCAGGTTACACTAAAGTTAGCCTTTTCTTAAATTGTCAAAAAGTGATGTCAAAGTTGATAAATGAGCTTTACTGTACAACAATTTTTTTCCTAGAATATGACCAAGAATCACACCCCAAATGATAATACACGAAGTACGGGACACCCTGTATATGCAACTAACCTCCGAACGTCTTTGTCAATTTGTTGTAATTTTTCGGTTTTCTGCACACTATTATGGTAATAACTTTGCCGTTTACTAATAATTTTTTAATGAAATAAAAGGAAAATAGTAGATAGATATTAGACGCATCTTATAAAATCATTGGTAATAGTTTTTAGTGTTTTGAAACAGGTGTTATAATGAGAAGATGGTGAAACTGCCTTTTTTAGCTTATAAAGCATGGGGCAAGGCGTGGATGTTTTCAAGAACATATATAATACATATACATTTTTTTGAAGGTAATAAAGCTCTTGAACTAGCCTCCAAGCCCAAAATCAATATTTTTTTCACCAAACCGCTAAAATTCAATTTCAATGAAGTCATATTTGCAAACGAATTCTGAGGAACGAGAAGCCAAAAGAGCCTCAACTCTTTGTTGGTATTTTTCTTTAATATAATCTAAATAAGTTTCAATAAAAACATATACCGTTGTGGTCACAGAATTGGAAAAACTAATTCTAGAAAATCTGTCTACTTTGGGTTTTTTACTAGAAAACCTTGCTTAAAAACATATACATACGCACCTTACTTCGAAACAAATCCGCCACAAAGTTAAGCGCCGTTTTCTCTTTTTGTCTGTTCTCTTTGATTTGGAAAAGGAGTGTCGCTCAGATGATCTTATGCGTTATGCTATGCATCCCCTTCCCCTCATACATATCATCTATAGTCTATACCTATGAACTTATTTTGTGATCTATTGTGCAATGTGCTATTCATTTCTCATTACAAACTGTGTGGCTGTTGTTTTTTTTTTCTTGCTGCAGCAGTGCTTGCATTGTAAAAAAAGTGTGAAATGGGGAAGGATCATTGTATATACAGGGTGATTCGCATAAGGTGTGACAAAAAGATAGGGTGTGTAGGTTGGACCTAGACAAGCAAAAAATCGTATGGGAGGGGGGGGGGGTCCATTTTCCCCCGTTTAGGCGGGAGGGGCAATTTAAGAAAAAAATCACTAAAAATGGGGAAAAAATTATTTTTAAAGAACGGTAATACCTACAGAGTGATGCTATAGCATTTTGAAAAGCCAAAAGCCTATACATTTATTTAAATTTTAAAAAAAGTTGTTCAATTGAATAGTTTTTGAAATATTATTTTCAAAGTCAAAATTTTGAAAAAAAACATAATTTTTTTTTCAAACAATTTTTTTTCAAAATTTTACATAATTAAGTAGTATTTTTCTGGCTTATTTTCAATGCTCTTATTTATTTTTGATCAAATACAAAAAACCGGATGTCAAAATAACCTGTAGTTTTTGAGAAAACCAAAAATTACAAAAACTACTTTTTAAATTTTTTTTTTTTTAAGTTTTTTTTCGTTATTGGATTTTTAAGAGAATTCTCAATAAAAAAAGTAAAAAGAAAATTCATCCTTTATTTCGTAAGTTCACTTAAGAATCCAATAACGAAAAAAAAATTAAAAAAAACAAAAAGTTGAAAAAAAAAGTTTTTGTAATTTTCAGTTTTCTCAAAAACTACAGGTTATTTTGACATCCGGTTTTTTGAGTTTGTTCAAAAATAAATAAGAGCATTGAAAATAAGCCACAAAAATACTACTTAATAATGTAAAATTTTAAAAAAAAACTGGTTTGAAAAAAAAAATTATGTTTTTTTTTTCAAAATTTTGACTTTGAAAATTAATATTTCAAAAACTATTCATTTGAACAACTTATTTTAAAAATTAAATAAATGTATAGGTTTTTGGCTTTTCAAAATGCTATAGCACGACTCTGTTGGTATTACCGTTCTTTAAAAATAATTTTTTCCCCATTTTTAGTGATTTTTTTCTTAAATTGCCCCTCCCGCCTAAACGGGGGAAAATGGACCCCCCCCTCCCATACGATTTTTTGCTTGTCTAGGTCCAACCTTCACACACTATCTTTTTATCACACCTTATGCGAATCACCCTGTATACAGCCTTATTTATAAACCCATAATAGGGAGCGAATAGCGCTATGTTTGTATATCACTCTTATTAAAATAAAACACGGTAAGAATTTTGTTTGTGTGAAAAATATACAAAAAAACAAACAATTTATTTTCTCCGGTTTAACAAAAAGCAATACACGTCTTGTCTATCTGCCGGACAGAACAAAACTAAAAAACTACCCTTGTCTCTTATTCCAAAGTATACAATTCAAAGAGAGACATAAATAACTACTGCGTAATTCTATGACTCTTCAAAACACGAATGGTTTAAGTTGCCATTCGTAACAGTCCCAGCTAAAAACCTCTGTTTTTATACTCCTGTATCTTAATTGATGATCTCCTGATCGGTGGTCTTCAAGCTGAGTGTCTCCTGACTAACCGGTAAGATACAGATTTTTGAACTGGACGGCTCAGTTTGTTAATGGCCGTCTGGACAATGACATTTCTTACGCAGCCATGATTTCCTGGAAACAACTCGCATATTCGGCCCATCGCCCAACTAGCTGGTGAGAAATTCTCGTTCCTGAGAACTACGAGTTGACTGGTTCTTAAATTCCACCTTTGTACTCTCCATTTTTCCGCTTCTGCAGGGTAGTCAGATATTCGGGATGCCATCGCTCCTAGAAATGCTGGCCCATCTGACCTCCTTCCTTCTAAAGTTTAACTCTTGTCTTCTCTTACCTTCCGTCAAATCTGAAAGTAAGAAATAAAATTACTAGTTCACCTACCAAAAAATGTCCCGGCGTCAGCGCCTGAACGTCCGAAGGATCGTGCCTCAATAGGTACAGAGGATGAGAATTGAAGATAGCCTCTCTCTAGGTGATTAATGCTCCAAACTCCTCGTAGGGCAACGTCCTTTGCCCCACTATACTTCTCAGATGTAACTTCATCGATTTGACAGCAGCCTCATATATCCTTCCTTGGTGAGGTGCCGCAGGGGTCATAAAATGCAACTCCGTGTCTCTTAGATGTAAATGATGTACTGTTCCTTCATCTGAAAATATGCTTAAAGCCTTAGTTAGTTCTTTTGAAGCTCCAACGAAAGCTGTTCCGTTGTCGCAGAATATTTTTGCACTTCTACCCCTCCTGGCGATAAACCTTTCAAAACAAGCAATAAATACCATTGAGGACAACTCTGATACAAATGTCAATATGAACTATCCTGGTTCTGAGACAAACAAATATTGCCACCCAACACTTTCTCCTATTTCTATTTTCAATCGCGCTTGACACCTTTCATTCAAAGGGACCCGCGTAATCCACTCCTGTGGCCAGAAACTGGTTTCCCAACCTGGACTCGATTGGATGGTAATCCCGCCATCAGCTGCCCTTCCATCATTGCGTTCAAACGCACGCAAACTACACATTTATGAATGTGATTTCGTAGTCCACTACGTAATTTCGGTATTCAATATAATTATCTAATAAATGGCATTATTACTTGGACGCCTCCATGCTGCGCTGAGAATAATCAATTAGGCAGACGACAACGCCATTGCCAACTTAAATTTTTTATACCATAAAGTTTTTTAAAAATCAAAAATGTTGGAAATTATTGCTCTGTAAAACTGAAGATAAATAAAAAGTAATTTAAAATATCCTAAAATATAAATATATTTAAATATCCATAATCAATTACCAACTCTGATAACCTTGATCAATTTGCAATAATTACTGGATGTTTCATCTCGTAAAGGATTTCCGACCTACCTTATCTTCCCCCTAACCTCAGCAGTCATTACTCATCCATTTATCTGACAAACGCCTTCCAGGATTTAAAGCCGTAATTTCCAGGCTATAATATTCCTATTGATTTTTCTTGGTCCAATATATCATAGCTGTCGCTTGTTCCGTTAAAGTAAGTGGCGACACTTCGGTTCGATCCTTCCTCTTTTAAATCTCCTCTCTATTTCCTTAGAGTTTTTGTTTCGTTCCTTTCTCTGTTTAATCCAGTTAACCACATATCTCCCGACATAATTGAGAATGTTAACTTTTCTCTCTAATTGATTTCTGTAATCCAGTATTGATACACTAGAGTGACTACTGTTAAGTCTTATGTGTACTATTTCCTCAAAAGATTAGATAGAAAATATCTTTATTTCATTTCTTACCTCCTAATATAAATTACAGCAAATAATGCTGACTCTATGCTATCCAATAATCAGTGGATTTGAATCTTTGGATTCCTTACTGTCCCCAGCCATCTGTCTATTTTAAAATATTCTAAATAAACAATAGAGTTCCATCCACCTGCTCTCCAGATACAAAAGCGGTCTACTATCCCAATCAGCTTTTAATTTTTATAACTCAAATTCTCTCAATAATTGTTAACGGAGAAATATATCCATTTGGGTCATTATAATTGTACCCCATGACTCACAATCCTTCTGTTGTTATTTGCCATCAAATTTAGGGGTTTTGACCACCAAAGTAAATATGTCCTCATCTCGCAACCATTTCAGTTCTAAAATGGTTGTACCTTCCCCCTCTGAAAATATCAAAGATTTTTCAGGTGTAGCATCCATTGCCTTAACAACCTCCTGAGTGTTTGATTTTCATTTGAGCAACTAAAATTTTACAGTCTTTAAGATGCAATCGATTTTCTTTGCCAATTTGAAAGCTGCTTCTGACGATGATCCTGTTATACATTCATCCATGTAAAAACCCTCTTTTATTGCTTTAGCTGCAAGTGTATGTTCTTCTTCTGCTCTCCTGGCAGTCTCTATGACCGACCAGACGGCACAGAAAGGTGATGCCGTTAATCCAAGAGTGACTACTGTAAGCCAATACTCCTGTAATATTTGTGAAGAGTTCTCTCGCCAAAAAATTCTTTGCAAGTTCCATTGACTCCTATCCAGCCCTACCTGACTAAACAACTATCTAAAGTCCGCCATTATAGCAACTTTATGCCTACGGAATCGCATAATAGTTTCGTGTAAATCTCTTTGAAACGTCGCGTCGGCGTCGGTTTCAGCATTTCAATAATTTGTTACAAACTTGTGTCCGTTTTACAATTTGCGTCGAAAAGAATCCTATTATCCTTCGGACTACAATGATGCGGTATGTTATATACTATTTCCATTGATCTTATCTTTTCCGTGGCTAAAACAAGATGTTCGATTTGCAAACTATCCCTCATTTTGTCAACATAAATTTCTTTTATCTCCTGATTTTTAACAAGACGTATTTCTAAATACAAAAAGTGTCTTAAAGCAATTTCCCAGAACTTCCTAGCTCTCAGATTCATTCTCTCAACGGATTTTGTACGACAAATCTTCCTGATTCATCCCGTTTTAAAGTATTTTTGGAAAGGTTTTCAACTAACATTTCCTCTTCGGTCCATTGTGGACATGTATTTATTTGGTTCTGTTCCAACAGTCTTTCCTCCAGTTTATCCAGTTGCTCTTCTCTTTATATTGGATACATGATATTGACTGTCGAGTCAAATCATTTACCTGATCCGTTTTAGTTGCAAATATTATAACCCCTACCTAAGTTTGTTTTAACGTTACACCCCTCATATCCCTCAATATAACTAACTATACCGCCTTTGCAAAAAATTCCACCCCAAATATTAAATAAATCGGATCTGGTTTCCAAAATTCTGGATCCGCCCAGGGAATGTCAGTTGGATTATGAACCAACTCGGGATCTAAAATTAAGGATGGTACAGTTAGTTCTCAGTTACAATGTTTGGGTAAAACCCAAAAAATTCCTTCCAGGTCCTCATGTCCTTGTGCGTTATATGAAGGAATTATCTTTAGTTTAATCCTTTTCGTAATTTAAAAAAAAGGCGCCCCGCTGATACCTACAGCCTTCCTGCTAGTGGACAACGTTGAGAGCTTGTACTTCTTTGTACTATCCTATGACTTAAAATAATTGGTTCTGACCTAGTATCGAAAAAACCTCTTATTGGGTCATATCTCACTCCCTCTACCTCAAAACCTACTGCAACAGTTGCCATAATACTAAGCTATATACCAATTGTACCTAAAGGATGGAAAAGAAATGATAAAAATAAAAATTGAAAAGTAGGAATAATTTTCAATGTAATAAAAATAAATGATGATTTCCAAATTTCAACCTCCGTAGATCTTCCTTTTCCGAGGTTAGCTTAAATTTTGTCTTCCTCCTTGCATCCTGCGTTTTATATATCTTTCGATGAGTCAAGGTCTCCTTTTGCCCTGCACGTTGTCTACTCTAGCTTGCTCCATCAGTAGAGCCAGAATGTTGCTCGTTTGCTGCTTACTTGAACACTGAATGATGTTGTGGTTTGGATCCTTCCGGCATTGCTCGTTCCTGCACTTTAAAGCGGTGCATCTTTGCGATGGCGCTTTTCAAAGAATTAAAACAGATGTTATGTCGTAACACAAATTCCCTCCTTGCAATATAATACAGGGCACTGAACTTCTATCCATTTTAATAATGATCCGTCAAACTCCATCCACGTATTTTTAATATTAAATGTCGTGCTGCTGTACAGGAAGCGTCAGGCTGACATTCATTTTATTTTTCGGGTCCTTAATTCCCTTAGCTGTTTTTTCTTTGAAAAGTTAATTGTCCTTCTCCCAATTTTGTAGGAGTCTATCCGTTCGAATCAGTAGCCTCTCCTCAGACACTGAAATCAAATCCTCCGATCAGCAAATGTCAGCGATCTTTTAATTGCCCGTTGAAGCGATATCAATTGTCTGTCTCCTGAATCGTTGGTTGCGTGAGCGGCCTGCTCTTTATTTCCGTTTGCTTTTTTTGGAACGAAAAACCTGAACCTGAAATATTTCCTGCCTAAGACTTAATAGAAATCAACGTATGTGTGTTTGTGTGGGTACAAAAGAAATCAATCAATCAAGTTACATTTCCTTTGACTAACAAATCTTATTTCTATTTTCTCCTGAAAATATAAAAAATCATTTAAAAAAAATATTCTCCTGACTATTCACCCTTCTCTGCAAGGAAAAAAGAGAACACTTTGCACAAAAATTTTCTAGATTCATGTTGAAAGAAAACGCAAAAAAAAATTTCTTTTGCTCAATTAATGCTAGCGATCATGGCATCTCTGTGTGCGCGCTGAACATCTATCCACTCCTAATTCTCTGGGAAAATTTCCTTATCCTTCCTAGAATATTATTTTTTGTTTCCAAACATGTTTTCAAATTTAATTCTTCCTAGTATATCTTCCTAGTTCCAATTTATATTTATAAATGTTCTTTATAACCCTCCTTGTTAAATCTCTCTATTCGATTTGCTAATATATGTATAAATATTTTCCTCTGTGTTTATGGACATTTCACTTCCTAGCTGAATTTCCTTTGGTTTCTTATCATATTTTCCCAGTGCTAATGAACACCTCTCTGCCGCCTAGCGCCTAGCCACAATTCATTCATTCTTTTGCGAATAAATTTTTCACTGTGTTTCACTATCTTTTTAGCAATTAATAATATATTGGTTTGTGAATATATTTTTTACTGTGTATATGAACACTTTCTAGCTACTTAGCAATTAATATATAGGTATTCGTTTGAGAATATATTGTATACTGTGTTTATGAACACTATTTTCCTAGTCTCCTAGCCCTTGATCATATATTCGTATGAAAATATATTTTTTCATTGTACGAAGTATGAACACTATTTTCCTTACTTCATATACTCTGTCCAACAAAGATTGTCAGTACAGGGAAGATAGGACGTTGGCATCTCACTTTGGCTGCAACATATTGCATAAGTCTATCACACATGAAAGCTCTTTCAGCGTTCCCATACCATGTATAAAAAATCATACTAAATCGCTTCAAAATGAGAGAGAAAAGTACCAGCGCTACCACTTTTGCTTTTTAATTTCACAATTACGATTTAAACAAAAATTTGATCATCTTTTTCCACACCACCATGAGGTAAGAAAATAGGTGCGTTTTTTTTTTAAAAAGGTATTCCCAGTAGGCCTAATCCTTTTTAAAAAAAAACAACATAAATAACAAAAAATAAATATAACTTCATTTATTTAAAAATAATCTATTTAACAATATAAAAATATACATTTCATAACAAAAACATCATAAAATAATTTTAATTTAAATAATTGGATACTTACATCTATTCAATATAGAAAAAGATCTTAATTACAATCTGACGAGTAGTTGCTAGTGCTACTATCTTCGTTCAGATTTATAACTAGCCTTTCTGTGGCTTCTTCGGTGAAAACATCCATCGCCCACATTTTCGGCTCAACAATATTTATAACGTGTTGCACACAGTTATCCCACTTGACGTTGTCAACATTTTCAAGTGCTATTGTTAATAACTCCTTGATTTCGGACATTTTAAATGTTTTGTTTCGGCTTGCTACACATCCTTTCACCTGAGCCCAAACCAATTCTATTGGGTTGAGTTCACAGTGATAAGGCAGTAAACGAAGCACTTTATGTCCCGCGGCTTCAGCCAATTCGTCCACAACATACCTTTCATAATTGGATTTTCTTCGTTTGACGATTTCCAACAACTCTGCTTTCACCATATCGTCTTCGAAACTTATGGCATTGCTTCTCAACCAATTTCTTATGTCTTCTTTTTTCGTTGAGGTTGAAGGCGCCTTATTTTGTTTTCTGGAATGGTATGAAGCATTGTCCAATACGATGACGGAGTTGGGTTCCAATCCTGGCAAAATACTCTTAAACCATTTTTCGTAGACTTCTGAGTTCATATCCTCGTGGTAGTCACCGCTCTTATTTGAAACAAAACTTAAAAGCCCATCTCTGAGGAAGCCAGTAGAACTTCCAATGTGGCTTATGATCAATCTTTTTCCTTTTCCCGATGGTGCTTTTAATCCCGTTGATAGGCCTTCATTAAATGCCTGGCGTGGTGTTTTTATATTCGGGTCAATCCAAACATGTTGACGAGTATGCCCTTCATTAATCCAAGTTTCGTCAGTGAAATATATTTTCTTTTCTTCTTCTCTATATTTTTTTATTTGTCGCAGGTATTTCCGTCTCCACGAAACAATGTCACTTCTCTCCAACAGAATACTTTTCCGCTGACGTTTGACAAATTTGAATCCAAGATCCTTCTTTAAAATCGTGTGGAGGGTTGACCTGCTTATTGTGGATATGTTTGGACTCAATCGCACCTCCGCCAATATTTTGTCAAGTGTAGGGATTTCATTATTCATAAAGAAGTGTTGTACTAAATGTCTAATGTCGCATTTATCGAAGTCATCGGTAATTTTTTTCAGACCGCACTTATTTTTCTTCTTAGGCGGTGAATTGTGGCCCTTGTTTTCTTTTCATTTAAGGCCCTGTAAACAGTTCGATCTGCTACACAAAAAACTCCTGCAGTGTGCTTTACAGCAGCCGATTTATCTTTAAAATTTTCTTGAAAAGTTTCCACCGATTTGACTATTTTTTCCTTTTCCTGTGCACTTAGATCTCTTTTTGTTGTTGAAGCCATTTTCTTGTGCCTCTTAACCACAATATTTCACCAAACAAACACTTTGTAATAATAATACACTTTTTTATCAATTTTGCACTTCACTTTTTAAAACTTGGTTTTGGCGTAAAAAAAGTACTTTTTACTGTTGAATCTATGTTGAAATATGATGAGCACCTACTGGCGTAAGGATTACAACTGTAGTCTGTTTGACCAATAATCAAAATATTTATACTAAACCATAGCATAGTTGGTGTCAGTGTTCATGGAAAAACCCCAAAAAAGGATTTTCAAATCCAGGCCAAATTCTATTTAACAGGTAGTAAAATGTTGCACAGCCCACCGCAAAAAAACCGCCAATAAATGAATGAAAGAAAAGAAAGGGCTTTTCTGATTCATAATTTGGTGGCGTACCTAATTACCATTTTTTATGATGTCAAAATGCTTCATTCTTTCTTTCCTTTTCTCAGAAGTAGAAAATAAAACTCAAAGTGCAGCTAGAATTGCAAACCACCGATTTGATTGATTTACAAGACTTTTCAGTTTTCATTAATGGAATCATTGCGAAAATTTTACTCAAAGAAAATAACACATAAATAAATTTGGTTTTCTTCTTCTTTTTTTCATTAATTGGAAAAGTTTTTACTTTTTACATACAGACTCAAAAAAATTAATAACTAACCTAGCCATACAAACCTATCGCCAAAATAATAATAGATGATTGCTTAAAGATAGAGAAACAATTCTATACAATTTTCCAAGCATCTTTCCTATCATGTAGGAAAAGAACCAATGAATTTATAAACGTTATGATGGCAGTACTTACATATTAAATTTATCTCAAGAGCTTCAGAAAAGCATTATTTTTCAAAGTTCTTTAACAAACTCTGAAGGAAGAGTTGTATTATTTCGGTAAAATTTGGTCATGGCAGCGCCGTCTGAATGTACGCATTCTCATTGCACTCAGCAAATAAACGAGGGCAGGGTTAAAACCCCAAGAATCAAATTTCGAAGTGAAATTGTAAAAAAAGTGAAGTAAATCGAAAAATTGCGAAGCAGATCTTATTCGAAAAAAAAACTCATTAAAAACAGTATCAATAAAATAAAATTTATTTGAGCAATAAAAAAAAACAAAACAAAAATACGTATTAAGTAATACGCGCGTATTAAGTAAGGTTCTCACCGGAGCGCTGCAGTCTTTTCTCGTTTTAAAGAATAGTGTAGAGATTTCATACATATGCATGCGCATGGGCTATAATGGAAATGAAATGACACATTGGGTTTGTTTGATTCCAAGATTAAAATGAATTTGAGGTGAGGTCTGTTCAATGAAAAATAGTGAAAGGAAAATGAAATTTTAGCGGAAATTGAAAATCGAGTCAAGGAAGTTATTGAAAATTGAGACTGATTGAAGTTTGAAAGGGTAATTTTTCAGTGTGCAGAAAGTGAAGTAGATCCCACTTCAAGCGAAGTAGCGAAGTAGTTTTGGATTTTTCTCAAAAGCGAAGTAGATTTGCTTCGATCGAAGTAAAGGTTTTAACCCTGAACGAGGGTTGAATAGCAAACACAAGTAATTCTGCCATCGACTGTGTGGCAGACAAGTTGTATGGGGGACTATCGCAAAATTTTTATTAAAATTACATGAAAAACTCATAGGTAGGTCAGTGGGTTGATTTTATTTCAGTGGACGCTACGTACATTATTACTTGTGTGGTGTCCTGAGAGCGTTGACAGGCACCACAGTTTCGAAAAAAGCTCTCCCATAAGGCCTGTACTGACAATCTTTGTTGGACAGAGTATAGCTATTGATCATAATATCCATATGAGAATATATTTTTCCACTGTGTATAGACAGAGACACAGAATA
The DNA here is from genome assembly GCA_914767635.1 of Melanostoma mellinum. Taxonomy (NCBI): domain Eukaryota; kingdom Metazoa; phylum Arthropoda; class Insecta; order Diptera; family Syrphidae; genus Melanostoma; species Melanostoma mellinum. Next base: position 78,465,363 of record OU612058.1, on the reverse strand, counting down.
TCTCAGTCTCAGCTTCCGAGCAATTGATATTTGTATATTGTATGTATATTCGTCTGTGAATATATTTTCCCACTGTGTCTATCTCCTCGATTGTTAACTGGCGTGCAATATGAGTGTGTGTAAAAGAGAAAAAAAACGAGTTTGAATTTGAACACAATACATTCCTACTCTCTTGTCCTCAAGAGAGAAAGGAATAATTTAAAATTATTTTGTCTTCAAAAAAACCATAGGCATATCCATTTTCTCTTTTCCGCAAAAGAAAGGAGAAAAACGTTAAGATATCTTGTCCTCAAGATGAAGGAAATCTCTTATCTTTGCTATTTTTACTTGATCTCCGGAAACTTGAGTTCCATTATTTTCATTTAAATAAATTTTCTATTCTTCCCAGAACATACAAGCTGAATGAGCTGTTATGACAACTAGAGTTCGACCTGAACATTTTTCCTTTTCCTTCCTACCTACATACACATACTAAATAGTTGTCATATTTCTCCTGAATTTTTTCTCCCGCCGTCCTCGGCAATTCTCATTTATTTACTTATTACCTCCTGGAAATGTTATGACTTGTCCCCAAGAAATTAAATTTTTGCTTTGTGCTAGCGGTCATGGCACCATATGTAAATGCTCGCACGTAACACTTTCTTCCTTTTCTAGCGCTAGAACTTCCATTTCTAATCCTTTAGAATATTCCTTAATTCTTCCTAGAGTATGCGTATGTTATGTGATCGACGTGTCACTGTACTCGCCCTGATCATCACATTTTACCTAGTAAATTGTTTTAAAATGAAATTCAATTCAGGCACTTTCCATTCTCTTGATATTCAAAAAGTATTCACGCACTTCCTATCCTAACCCTACAATCACACGCCACTCAATTAATGCACTTAATATTTTGTTCACTTTTTTCTCTTCTTTTTACCATGTACATACTTATGGTTTAATTTTCCCCTTTTTTTCCTGTTGAACAACATTTTGTTCACAATGTAGCTCCCCTGAGTACATAAAAAAAACTGCCTATTGAGACGCTGTGGTTATGAATACAGAAATGAATACCAATATACATAAAGATAACTACCTAGCGAGATGTGGTGGTTGCAAATCACCGAAAATCTTATCTATATTTTATCAAATGAATATTATATGTTATTAATGGTTGATGTTTCACTTTCAATTCCAGTTTAATATTAAATGAATATTATTATTACAGTTTTTCACCACTTACAAACCATCAGTCTGCGTGATTACATTTGTTTTGCTCCTGCGTAGATGTAGGTTCCTTTGTAGAACTTCTTTCTTGTAGGTACCTCCTGGCGCTGGTTCCATTTATTAATTACACTTTGCACTTTTCACTCCGATTTTTTTTTTTTTTTTTTTAAAACACTACCGACTCAAAGGACCAAAATGTATATCACTCTTATTAAAATAAAACACGGTAAGAATTTTGTTTGTGTGAAAAATATACAAAAAAACACACAATTTATTTTCTCCGGTTTAACAAAAAGCAATACACGTCTTGTCTATCTGCCGGACAGAACAAAACTAAAAAAACTACCCTTGTCTCTTATTCCAAAGTATACAATTCAAAGAGAGACATAAATAACTACTGCGTAATTCTATGACTCTTCAAAACACGAATGGTTTAAGTTGCCATTCGTAACAATGTTCCTCTTATAATACCTCTGAACAGAAAAACCTATTTATAAAACTTTTTGAACGTAACATAGAGGTGGAATAACCTGAACGCCGATTTAGGTAGTATAGCGACTGAATAGGCTTATGTCATCGCTATTGTGAAATGACAAGGAAATTTTAGTACGCCGGCGGATGCATAGATGGCTTTCAGAGACCGGTTTGTTTTCGATAGTGAAGTACACCTGTGTATTACCGCTCAATGCTATAAATTAGATTATAGATTATAGATAGGTAAGATATACTTATCATACCTATAATGGTTTATAAATAAGAATTTTTTTAACGTAGAATAGAGTGCTATTCACTACATAACTATTCGTCCGTTCAGAGCTATTTAGGGAAATCTAATAAATACGGCTGATAATCTATAGTACTGTAATGTGCACCCAACATATCATGCTGATTTCCTAATTGAAAACGTTAAACCGAAAACACAAGTGCTGGCAACGCTATAATGGAGTGCTATAATGGCAGACGTTGTTTGTGAGTGAGTGTGTGTGTGTGCAGAAAAATACCGGGAGGGGAACTTGTCTAGACATCATGGTTCATAGAAAAACTACTAGAAATCTCTCGATGTTTCACGCTTCTATATAAAGAGGGAGCTGACGCAACCAGAAGTCAGTTTTATTTAGAAAGTGATAGTGTGAATATTGAATAAACGTAATTGAGTTGAGTTCGAATAAAGTAGATACTGAATAAAGTGGTAGAATTAAATTGAAAGGTAGAGTTTTAATTTTGCGAACTAAGCGCACGTTACAGTTACAGTACTATACACTATTCACCGAGTGGTGCGCTGAAATCGCTTAAGCGAAGAGACACAGACAAGAGAGAATTAAGCGCTTAAATTTCAAAATGTGCCAAGAGAACCAAAATCAAAGCAAATTATTTAACGTAACGCTGTGTCTTCACTTGCTTTAAATTTTTGCTATGAAGCAGGAAAATGACAGACACAAAAAAGCAGAGCAACTGACAAATTTTGTGTTGTGGGAATTTTGTATAGCATACTTTTCATACCAAACATAACAGCGAAGTAACAAAATGGTCGCAAATCTATGCAGATGACAGTTCCCTCTGCTTTAATAGCTGCGATAGATACCCTGCGATAAAAGTATGCTATCTATCGCAGGCTATGAAAATAAAGCTGCTATAATGGTCTCCACTTGCGATATTCAAGGGCTACTGTAAAAGCTGCGATAGATTTAAAGCATGTGGAGACCAGGCGTAAGTAAGGCCGAAGTGATAGGTGTATGCAACTTGTTTGAGACTATGAGAGTGTGTTTTTGATTTTTTTCCTCAGCTAAAAATTTATATTTGACTATAGGTATTGTGTATTTGAGAACATCTACAGCCTTATTTATAAACTCGTATTATCGGCGGATTAGGGTTACTACGAATTTAATACCCCTATAATACCCCAAACCTTATTTTAAAAAAAAAAAATACACCAGTATTAGAGTTGGATTAAGCTAATACTGGTTCATAGGAGTATTAAAGGAGGATTAAGGTCGTATTAAGGTCTAAATGTCATTTTGAGGATAAAAGTGTAAGAAAAATATTGTTTAAATTTTTGGAGGAAAAATGGAAAATTATTTTGGTTTTGTGAATAATTTTAATTCTTTTTCCGCCTTAACTACGAGATAAATAAATTAATAAATGAAAACTAATATTTCTTGTTTTGTTTTGTTTAATATCCACTTTAGAAAAATTTCCGCCAACCACAAAAAAAAGTAAATCATAATACTCGGGTTCAACGCAATTTAGTTTTTCAGGTAATCTACCTTTTTTTAACCTCTAATTGGACAGAAGTCACGTATCAAAAGAAGGACTGAAACTCTGGCCAATCAGAGCCCGAAAGGAGTAAGATTATCTGAAAAAACTAAATGCATTGAACGTGCACAATGAAGTCAGCTGGGATTTGGTTACGTTTATAGTAACCAGAGCTACAGATTGGTAATTTTTTGATGAAAAATTTGACATAAGCAAGGCATTAGTTACGCCTATGGGTCGAAAAATATTTTGTAAATAAGGATTGACGTAAGGGAGTATTAGGTGCTACAACTAGTATTAACTAATACGAGGCTGAAACGAGTATTAGTGAAATCTAATAAATAAGGCTGCTATTGTTTTGTTGATGACATAACGCGTTTGGCATGAAAAATTTTGTAGGTAGGTCAGTAACTTACAAACATAGTTACTAAGGATTTAACTTATTTGGAATAAAATTTGCATTTGGGCAGGGTGTTGACCAAATAATTTTTTTAATTTTGTTTCAAAGTTGTTGGTTGTTCTGTTCTTTTATTGTTGCTTTGAGATTGTATGTCTTATTTATCATCCCATGTGATAAACTCAAAAAATCGATTTTTTGTTTTGTTTAAAAATTGCTTTCTAATCATGTCTAGACTACGGTAGAAAACAGATTTTTAAAAATTCGAAGTCATTTGTGGGGTATCCCGACTGTAACAGCCTAAAAAACGTTGTTTTTGTAAGTTTTTTTGGGTGGAAGGAAAATGTAATAAAATTATAATATTGGAGGAAGCTTTTAGCGTATATTTAAGTAACAAAATAGAAAATTATTAGAGCAAAATATTCAAAAATAAGAGCATCGCAGCCATTTTCGCGAGGCACGTAGAATTTGAGGTGCTCTGCGGTACGCAGTGTAGCTGCTGCAAATTTGGATCTATGCAAAAAACACTTGTCATACATGCTTATGATACAAAATTTCAAATTTTTTCTATTTTAATAATAATAATATTAAAATAAAAAAAATTGAAGGGTTGAGCGCCACCTGAAGTTGTTGGGGGGCACCCTCCAACACCACCATGTTTCTCCCATCCCCAAACAAATCCTGTGCTGATGATGAATTAAATTCAGCAATTTTTGTGACATGGGGGGTATAACTTTTTTGCAACGTGCTTGCACTACTATTCCCTACCCTCTCCTACTTTTCTCCACGCCGAAGGAACTACTGTCAGTTTTATAAAATTCATCAAATACACCAAATTTCATGAAATGGGGGGTGTAACTTTCTTTGGGGGCGTGACCGCTACCCGTTTGCACTTGGAGGTTGTTGTGGGAGGCACTTCCTATCACTCCCGACTTTACCATCATTATCTAGTATCTACGTCATTATCTACACCTTTACCGAAACTGGCCTACATTTACTTCACAAAAAAGTCAAGTTTTTCTCGCGCCGGGAAAAAACAAGAAAAGAAATATCAACCCTAAAACATCAAACAGCAAACTGACAAAAAAAATTAACAAGTTTTCTTATTTTCCTGACAATATCTCAATTCTCAAACGAAAACAAGAAATCATAAAAAAAATGTTCATTCGGACATATTTTTTTTGCGAAAATCGGGTACGACGCCACGCCGACGCCCCCTAAATCTATTCTAAAAAATTTTAAAAAAATCACAAATTTTTTCATATTTTTATCTCTAGCCCTTCCTGGCCTTATTTTTATTTTTTATTTATTATTTCATTTGTTATAAACAAAAACAACAGCAGCCGTTTTTGAACGGATGATCGGAAGAACAAAAACTTCTTAATGAAATAGGATCAGGAAGGGTAAGGAATAAAAATTTGAAAAAATTAGGGAATTTTTTTTCCTGATTTAGAACCAATCTGGGGGGCGTCCCCAATTTTTTTGCTCCTAAGGACCACCCTAATATACATATACATATGTACATTGTACAACAAACTGTTTTCTTTATATGCCTACTTCCACAGCGCATGCTCGTATAATTGTCACCCCTTTGTTCTGCTTATGCAAGTGCGTGATTCTTTTCTAGTTTCTGGCTGTTGCAAGGTCCCCAAATTGAGGGGAAAAGCACCATTTTTGCCAACGTCAGTATTTTATTATCAAAGAAGCAACCTAGAATATCCTCATTTATTAAAAAGTCATGTGAACAAAAAAAGGAAGAAACAGAAATAAAACTTTGTGTATTTACTGCTGAGCACAACACTCTCCTTACTTCTTTTCACTCCACTTTTAAAGAATATATTTAATGATTCAGAAACAGCAAAGAACATGACTTCATGCAGAACTAAAGCAACAGCTATAGTTAAAAACGTCACTGCAGAATATGGGTTTCAAAGACTTATTTCAATTTTACGTAATCAAATTTTTAGTATTATAATAGATGAATCGACAAGTATCGATTCCAAAAAAAAACTTAGCTGTTGTGTGTAGGTACGTAGAAAATTTTCAAATAAATGAAAGCTTTTTAACTTTAATTGAAGTGCCTGAGGAAAACGCAAAGTTAATGTTTGAAAAAATTGTAGACTTTTTCAAATCAAATGGTATAACATACCAAAAAAATTTAGTTGCGTTTGCTTCAGATGGTGCTAGTGTGATGGTCGGGAAACATAATTCCGTTTCAAAATATTTAAAAGACGTCATTCCCAACTTGTTTATTATAAGATGTGTTTGCCATTCGTTTCACATAGTGTCTAGTAATGCTTTAAGGTTCATACCGGATGAAATTGAAATATGCTGCCGTGAAACATATGCACATTTTAATTGTAGTGCAAAACGTCAGAATATATTAAGAGAATTTCAAGTATTTTGTCACGTTAAACCTCACAAAATGCTTCATCCATCACAAACAAGGTGGCTATCACTTCATGCGGTTATTGAAAGACTTATTGAGCAGTACAACGCACTGCTTCTATATTTTACTGGTACTCATTTAGAGGATAACGTCAATAAAAAACAATGTGAAAAAATTATCGTACTTTAGAAAAACCATCGACAATACTCTATCTAGACATTTTAAACTTTTTTTTTTTCCTTTATTTACGAAACTGAATTTGGAAATGCAGTCTGAAGATTTGAAAATTCACATATTATATGATCGTATAGAACTTACTCTAAAAACAATAGCCGACTGCTTTTTCAAAAAAGACTCAGCCCTATCACAGATTCCATCGTAATCGAAAAAAGTCTAAGTTTCCCGATGTAGCTATCACATAATCCATTCGGAGTGGAACAATTGCTACGAGTTTCGAAATTCGTAGATTTGGCATCACCAAATTCGAGTGGAATGTAAATTCTCCATCTTTTTCTGCGACACACCATTTGCGTCGGAGAGGATAACGAAAGCCGATTTGTTTGAAGAAAAATGTGACTAATTTCAAAATATTTAAATCATTTTTATTTTGTTTTTCAGGGTCTAAAACCACAAACAAAGCCCAGTATGAAAGGCTTTATGAGCTGATGAGCGAAAAGCAAGATGTTGCTCAAGGCTTTTCTAAGTTACCTTAAGAAGATGTAAACGTTTTTTGGGAAACGGTTAAAGTTGAGCTCAACAGCCTGGGACCTACTTCTAAGGATGCTTCTGTTTGGAGAAAGGTACGTAAAATATTTGATTTAAAAATTTGGTTCAAGGTGTGATCCTTTTTTTAGATTAGGTATGATTAGACTGGAAATCATATATAAAACGAAAACTAGTCGAAAATAAAAAAGATGTGAAGGCAACTGGCGGTGGAGAGTATAGGCAGCATTCCTTCTCTAAATTGGAAGAAGCAGTAATAAAGCTTACTGGACTCCATACTTCAACGTCGGGTATATCAAACACATTTTCTTCGGGATGTGGAACCTCTACCCAGGTTGAGAGAGTGGCAGAAGAAGCCATTCAAAATGATTCCAGCATTGATGAAGAAAACCTTTATGTGTCGACGTCATCGCAGCGAAGAGCACGTTCAGGTCAACCTAGGAACGCTGAGGATACTACTGCAAATCTCCTCAGGCAGCAGTTGGCATTGCAAAAACAATTTTATAAAGACGAAAAAAAATATATATATATATGTAAGATCTTGTATTCAATACAAAACGAATATACAGAGGAATCGACAAATGTAATGAGTTGATGAAATTGCAAATCGAAGAAGAGCAAAGGCGCAATAAAGTGCGAGCTTCTTAAAAAAAAAAATTGAAATCAAAATGGCGAAGAGTCAAAACTCTTCTCTTGAAAATTATTAAATCAATTGGTATTTATACGGGTTTCACACTGCGCCGAAATCCGGATTTCGAGCGAAAAAAGTAGTAAAAAGCCGAAATCTCAAAAAAATCGACTAGTTTCTCCATACAAACTTTACATTTTTTCTGGTCCATTTTTTTCGGATTTTTACAAAATCTCTTCCAAAATGTAGTAAAACAATAAAATGGAGAAATGGAACTAACCTCAGAACAGCGAACGAAAATGAACTATCACAAAAAACAACAACAATGCATTTCTTATAGCAATCGAACACTTCAAATGATGACATACGGTAGTGTCACAAAAGTACATTTGTTTTTAGAAAAATGTTTCTCATTTCTCTTGTTGTGAGTTTTGTTGCTCATTTTTTATATAATTAATTGTGTTGATGTTGTTTTTTACAGAATCTTTGAATTGCTCCAAAATATGCGCACACAATGTTGTTTATTTTTAGAGTAAAACAGGCCGAAATTGTGTTTTCTGGTGTAAGTTGCTGTTCTGTCCATACATAGAAGTCTTGGTCGCCACATTTCTGTTGTGAAGTGACTGCGGCAGGGTCTTTGGTGCCTATCTGTTGTAATTTTTGTTAATTATCTTGATAGTGCTTGATACAAGTTTAAAGCGAAGTTTTAATTTTAAGAAAAACATTGTGTTTAGTTTTCTTTCAGAATCCGGGTAATCTAAGTCAAACAGGAACCATCACCAAAGAACACATTAAAGCATCCCTCATAAGTGCCGTGGAACGTGGAAGATAAACTAAGACTTCGCATTCAAGAAAAGGTAAATCAGTGTCAAGCTGAAATCGAAACCCTTAATCGAACAAAACAGAGCGCAACACCCACAAAAGATTGATCGTGTCCGAATCTAATCCACACGAACGCAATCATGTTGTCTGTTGATATGTAGTTTGGGTTTGAAGCATAAACATTATATTTTAAAGTATTTAATATCAGTTACTATTTTACTTGTTAATATTCAAAAGAAATATGGAAACAAGAATATAAAAAATAAACCAAACAAGTTGTCTCGTCAAATTATTGATAAGTGTTTGGTTTTCTAAAAATAAAAATAGAAAATCCATTTCTCACTTTGCGTGCATGATTAACTTTTTATTTTTTTATGAATATATTTTATTAACAAATAAAGTAATGGAATAATGATTTTTTCGTGTTTGGAATTGGATTTATTATTCTGAGGTCTTCGACAAAATAAAGTTCTTAATATCTACGGATGCAACATTTCTACATTCATACGTGTATTCCTACCGATAGGAGCAGGAACACCACACCAAATGCAAGGAAAATCGATGCGAACAATCTTATAAGTTTAATTCTTTGAATATTGTAGTTTCCTTCTGAGAGCTTCTAGGGCGTGATACTATAGATACTGCTCTAGAGTTATCTCGGAATCATCATCTAGGTTGTCCTGACTGAAAGCAGTACTAACTGGCGGTGACACAGTTGGTCTTTTTGGATGGTCAACGGAAAGGCGTTGAATGGATTTTTGCATCGGATAGTTTGGTATCATTTGAAAAAGTTTAAATAAAGTATTAAATCGGGTTCGGCAGCTTAAGACGAGCCAATGGATTTAATTGATTCACTTGAACTCGTCATTGATACTGATGGGCAGAATTGAATTTTAGAAGTTCTTGAAGTAGGGGAATTGTGCTCAAGATGACATACTTTTTGTTTAAAGTAAGATATAAAATTTTTTACAAACCCTAGCGTTAAAATCTTTATATAATTAAATAATTAATGATTGTATGGCAAAAATAAAGTTGGAATGAATAGTTTAAAGTAAAAAGAATTTATTTAAAAAAATTAATTAAAAACAGTCCGAGGCTAAGGCTAAGATGACATAGTCGGGTATAAGATGACATACTTCATACTTCTTCAGCATTAGTCAGTATATACCTCACATTTGCAACTGAGACTTTCGGCCATTTAGCTTTCATGATTTTATGCTTGCTGAAATATAAATATGTACTTTAAATTTGCATTTAAATGTTTAAACTAAAAAATAAAATTTGTGTTTTTTAGTATGTCATAGTATTTATAGTATGTCATCATGGACTGATAAGCTATATGTCATCTTACCCGAAAGGAAATAAAACTCTTACAACCATTCAGGAATCAAAACATTATAATTAAGGAGCAAAGTCTCACAAAAAATATTGTCTTTACACATAACTGCAAACATAAAACACAAAGGATATAGAAAAACACTTACCTTTTTAAGAAATTTTGAAATAAACAATGACTCGCAAAAAAATTTATTCTCTAGCTTTTTCGTTTGAACCGATCACGATGACAGCACGTAGTATGCTGGCAGCTGTAAGTTTATTCTGGCAAAACAGTTACAAAAAATGCATGTCTGGATATGTTCGAGAGAACCGTGGCGCCTTTATAAACAGAGAAAATACGAGTATGTCATCTTACCGGAGTATGTCATCTTGAGCAGAACTCCCCTACCTTTTCAACATTTCTGAAAAAAAAAAATTCAATTGAAACAAATTTTTTTTTTTTGTGGTGCTTTTACTACTTGCTTGATATGAAAGTTTAGAATAGTTAGATTCTTTTCCAGGAAGAAAGTATTCTTCGTGAATATTTTGATGTACAAAATGATGTATTGTGGCAATCGGGTGATTTCAAAGCGTTTCAGATAATTGTATTTGTAGGCCTTGTACTCTTTGTGAAGTTCCATTGAACTTTGAAAGTATTTCATAAAGGTTTACCTAGGGTATGATGTTCTCTTGAAATTCATCAGAAAACAATGGCACTTTCACACTTTTCTTGGTACTCCTCGTCGGCAAGAATTGACTTTTAGAAGAATTTCTATTCAATAGAAAATTAAAAATCAGTGAAATCTCTCAACAGTTGTGCTCCTAATTACCTGAAAGAAATGGCAATAAATATTCATCCACAGTGATGTCCTAGATTCGACCACGAGTACCATCATCTTCAGCATTAAACTGCTCCAGAGTTTCATCATAGGGTTATATCTCTCAAATCTCAATCATCATCTGGATTGTCCTTGTAAGAGCATCCATGTCCTTGCGTGACAATCTAGGGGAGTTCTGCTCAAGATGACATACTCAGGTAAGATGACATACTCGTATTTTCTCTGTTTATAAAGCCGCCACAGTTCACTCGAACATATCCAGACATGCATTTTTTCTATCTGTTTTGCCAGAATAAACTTACAGCTGCCAGTATACTACCTGCTGTCATCGTGATGGGCTCAAAGAAAAAAGCTAGAGAATAAATTTTTTTGCGAGTCATTGTTTACTTCAAAATTGCTTAAAAAATTAAGTGTTTTTCTATATCCTTTGTGTTTTATGTTTGCATTTATGTGTATAGAGAATATTTTTTGTGTGATTTGGCTCCTAAATTATAATGTTTTGATTCCTGAATGGTTGTAAAAGTTTTATTTCCTATCGGGTAAGATGACATATTGCTTATCAGTCCATGATGACATACTATAAATACTATGACACTCCTACTAAAAACACAAACCTTATTTTTTAATTCAAACATTTAAATGCAAATTTAAAGTACATAATTATATTTCACCAAGCATAAAACAAAAATTATGAAAGCTAAATGGGCGAAAATCTAAGTTGAAAATGTGAGTTATATACTGACTGAAGCTGAAAAGCCAAATAAAGCAGGCATTTTTACAATATGTCATCTTACCCTCATGCAGTATGTCATCTTATACCCAACTACACTAGTGGAAAAAATTAAAGGATCAAAAAAAAAATCCAAATTTTTTTGGGTTTTTCAAGTGGTTGCAATTCTCTTAAAAATGGTCGTACAGGAACTTCAAAAAAAAGTATTTTGAAGCTCAAAGCTTCTAGTTTTGAGATCTTATGACAAAAATTTTTTTCAAGCTACGTAGTTCGCTCAGTCCTAATAAATACTGAGAACAAATTTTTTTTGAAATTTTTTTGGTTCTTTTTTTTGGTGTATGAACTTGGAAAATTTTTTTTCAACTTAACCACTATATGGACTGAATAGCTTGTTTGTTTAGCTTGAATTTGTTTTTTTGGAAAGTTCGATTCGATTTTTTCTCATTGAGATATCGATTTTTGAATGAAAAAGCGTCTGTTTGTCTTTAACCATCAATATCTCAGCAACCGGTGATTGCACAAAAAAAACAAGGAGAGTTTTGAAATCTTGAATAAATTTCCAACAAAAATCATATTGGTGTTTTAAAAAAAAAAAATTTCTTTCTAATCTTTACATTAATTTGAAAAACTAAGAAAAATGGGCTTTTGGTGTGTTTTGGAACAATCAAGCACCAAGTTGGATCTGTTAAGAAAACCGGTCATGTTGAGCGTGCCTTTTACAGTTTAATATGCCCACAAAAACCTAACAAAGTTTCGATTCAATCCATCAAGCCGTTTTTCTGTTTTATTCGATCAAATTTTGGAAAACAATTAAAGGATCATGATCTCATCTTTAAATGATCATAATCTTAAAAAAGTGCAAAAAAAATGATTTTGCACTTTTTTTTATGGATTTTTACTGAAAAAAATTCTTGAGTTTACGGGAAAAAAATTTAATTTTTTTAAAAACTGAAAAAAAAATTTTTATGATTCCAAAAAATTGTAAACAAAAACTACTGCCAGCATTTATGATTTTTATCGCCTTTCCGCCGGTGCATTCCTTGATTTTACTGATCTCCTTTTAATTAAATTAATAAAAAAGGTTAATCTCCCAAATCGAATTTCGATTTTTTTCATACGCTTTTCGGAGATTGTTCTTCTTTTCTTTCCGTGAATTCTTAGCAAATCGCTTCATTCAACAGTTTTTATCATTTTTTTAAGCGCAGAGGGATTAGTTTTGATAAAAACTGTTGAATGAAGCGATTTGCTAAGAATTCACGGAAAGAAAAGAAGAACTATCTCCGAAAAGCGTATGAAAAAAATCGAAATTCGATTTGGGAGATTAACCTTTTTTATTAATTTAATTAAAAGGAGATCAGTAAAATCAAGGAATGCACCGGCGGAAAGGCGATAAAAATCATAAATGCTGGCAGTAGTTTTTGTTTACAATTTTTTGGAATCATAAAAATTTTTTTTTCAGTTTTTAAAAAAATTAAATTTTTTTCCCGTAAACTCAAGAATTTTTTTCAGTAAAAATCCATAAAAAAAAGTGCAAAATCATTTTTTTTGCACTTTTTTAAGATTATGATCATTTAAAGATGAGATCATGATCCTTTAATTGTTTTCCAAAATTTGATCGAATAAAACAGAAAAACGGCTTGATGGATTGAATCGAAACTTTGTGAGGTTTTTGTGGGCATATTAAACTGTAAAAGGCACGCTCAACATGACCGGTTTTCTTAACAGATCCAACTTGGTGCTTGATTGTTCCAAAACACACCAAAAGCCCATTTTTCTTAGTTTTTCAAATTAATGTAAAGATTAGAAAGAAATTTTTTTTTTTAAAAACACCAATATGATTTTTGTTGGAAATTTATTCAAGATTTCAAAACTCTCCTTGTTTTTTTTGTGCAATCACCGGTTGCTGAGATATTGATGGTTAAAGACAAACAGACGCTTTTTCATTCAAAAATCGATATCTCAATGAGAAAAAATCGAATCGAACTTTCCAAAAAAACAAATTCAAGCTAAACAAACAAGCTATCCAGTCCATATAGTGGTTAAGTTGAAAAAAAATTTTCCAAGTTCATACACCAAAAAAAAAGAACCAAAAAAATTTCAAAAAAAATTTGTTCTCAGTATTTATTAGGACTGAGCGAACTACGTAGCTTGAAAAAAATTTTTGTCATAAGATCTCAAAACTAGAAGCTTTGAGCTTCAAAATACTTTTTTTTGAAGTTCCTGTACGACCATTTTTAAGAGAATTGCAACCACTTGAAAAACCCAAAAAAATTTGGATTTTTTTTTTGATCCTTTAATTTTTTCCACTAGTGTATGTCATCTTAGCCTTAGCCTCGGACTGTTTTTAACTTATTTTTTTAAATTAATTCTTTTTACTTTAAACTATTCATTCCAAGTTTATTTTTTCCATACAATCATTAATTATTTAATGATGTAAAGATTTTAACGCTAGGGTTTGTAGAAAATTTTATTTCTTACTTTAAACAAAAAGTATGTCATCTTGAGCACAATTCCCCTATGGTTTCCCTGCGTTAACTTTAAGTTGACTGTATTCGTGGATCTCGGCCAAACCAACCTCAACCAAAGCATTTTGTAAATCATCATTGGATGAAAAGTAAGCAGTTGGCTCTTGTAGACTTCGTCGCTTTTCGATATTGTTGTCGAACATTTTAATTGCACTGCTCCTCAACCAAGCTTACTTGTTTGTTGCGCACTCCAGAGTCAGTCAGTCGGTTGTGATTCTTGCGCAACAACCAGTTATGGTGAGCTTGATCCATGGTCTATGAGAATGCAAACAGAATAAAATTTGGTTGCATCCGGATGATTCAATAGACGACGAGGTGTTGTTACCACGATTTCTACTATGGAGTTTTGTATTTTTGTTTGCAGAACTCGGTTGATTTCTGTTGTTCTGCAGCAAAGGCGCAAATTAAATTTAAATTTTAAACAAAAATGCATTGAAATATTTTTTCAGTAGCTTTCTAAAAATAATTTTTGTCAACACAACTTGACATTGACAACTGTCAAACAAAATCTACTCTTGTACCTTCGGCGCTGTGAATGGGTTGAATCTAGTATCACCCTAATCAAAATCAAAATCCGAATTTCCGTGCGGTGTGAAAAGGGTATTACCCTTACATTGTGTTTATTACATTCTTTTATTCTATTACATTCCTGTGCTATTAATAGTTTAAGCTTTCTCGCATATAAAATAATGCTCTTCTAATATTATATTCATTCGCAATTGTACTCTCAAATTGGAAGTATCTCAGATTTAAATTAAAACAAGTTTGTACAAATCTCGGCTTTTCTCTTTTATTTGAAGAACTAGTCAAATTTTATCACATGGTGCCGAAACCCGGGAAAGTAACGTAAGAGTACGAGGCGTATCAGTTTAACCAATAAAATATGGGAGTTATCAGCACGATCAGCGTATAGAGGTCAGGTTACGAAAATTATCAAAAATGCTACTGATTTTCTCGACAGTGAAAGTTCCCAACCCAATTCTACGAATGATCTGGACCTACTTGAAGAAGATATCGTTCAATTTATCCAGCGACTGACGTCAGCCCATGAGAGCCTTAATGCAGTTAATAAAGAGGTGCAAACTAAAGGTCTTCTGAAGACAGATGATCTGGACAGGGAGTTGGAAAGAATCAGCGAATATCAAGATTCGGCGATAGGTGTTCTTTCTCGCCTAAATTCTCGCCTGCAGAAAACCAGAAATAAGCTAAATCCACCGCCAAATATTACGACGGAATCGTCTTTCAACATGTCGTCACCTCATCATAATAATAGTTCCAATAATTCTGTTAAGCTTCCGAAATTGCAGCTTAAAAAATTCGACGGCAATTTTCACGAATGGTTATCGTTTTGGGATCAGTTCCGAACGGCTGTTCACGAAAACGGGAATTTATCATAATCCAACAAATTCAGTTACTTAGAATCTGTATTGACAGGCAGCGCAAAAAAAATCATCGCTGGATTTACAGCTTCAGGTATGTGTTACGAAGCCGCTATCTCCCTACTACAAGAGCAATTTGGTGACAAAGAACGTTTGGTGGATAAAAATATGCAGCAATTGCTTTCCCTTCGCTCTGTCTACCAAAGAACAGATGCAGCTGGCCTTCGCAATTTATACAATTCCATAACATCATGTTGTCGCACACTAACAGCTTTGCAAATACCTACACATCATTATTACGTCATGCTAAAAACAATATTGCTTCGCTGCTTGCCTTCAGATCTGCGAGTGGACTATTATCGAGTAGTGGAGAAAGAAGAACATTCCGCCGGAGCAAAAGAAGAAGATGACTCAAGTTCCACAACTTCCTTGCAAATTGGAGATAAGCAAGTGAAAGACCTAATGCGTTTTCTGAAAAGGGAAGTTGAATCGTTGGAGAGAAGTATAGCTGTCTCTTCCCTACCTTCTTCTTCGAACAACAGAATTTCTTCTTCGTGTCACACAACTGCATCGAGCTTAATCTCATAAACGGAGAAAATTACGTGTGCATTTTGTGCGTCAGAAGAGCATACAACGAAGGATTGTGTCTGTTCTTTATCAGTAGCGGAAAAGCGAGATATCTTAAGAAAGAGTGTTCGATGTTTTCGCTGTGCCAAGCTAGGTCATTCTTCTAGAAAGTGTCGTAGTGCTAAATGGCTTTCGTGTACAAAGTGACAAGGTTAATACTTAACTTCTTTGTGCGACCCTTCTTTCACCGGTCAAAGAAATTCGACTTCAGAAAAAATTGATAAAACTGAACGTAAATCTGTGAACCTCTGTGCTGTTAATTCGGTTGTAATGTCGGAAGACCCAAAACAAAATTCAGTTTGGCCAATGCCAAGCGCAGCAACTCTATGCGCATATAATTCTTGTTTCAACAACACAAATGTCTTTTTGAAGACAGCCCGCGGCATTGCAATAGCCCCGAATGAAAATAAATCATTGCTTTTACGGTTAATTATTGATGGCGGTAGCCAATACTCCTATATTCGGGAGAATCTAGCGCGAAAACTTAACCTGACATGTTCGGGCGAAGTCGATTTTTCGGTAATCCCGTTTGGATGTGGACAACGAAATCCAACAAGAAAATTTAAGAAGGTGTACGTGGAGCTAAAAAGCCAATTCGACGACAAAAGAATCATCTTGGAAGCCGTGATTGTGCCAGAAATTTGTATTGATGTGCTGGGCGCACCTGATGCGTCATGTGCTTTCCTTCAGGATTTGCAATTGGCTGACAGTTGCCATGCAGATGTAGAAGCAACAAATGGATTGGGTATGCTCATCGGTTCAGATTATTACTGGTCTGTGGTATCAGGCAAGCAGAGACAAATTTCTCCCGGATTAAGGGCAGTCGAAACAATTTTTGGTTGGACATTGCAAGGATCACATACCGACGGTAAGGCTTTTGAATTCCATAAAGACTCATGTTCTCCTTCTTTGTGCAGCACCACTCTTCATCTATCCGCGCTTAGCTTAAACGACTTAAATTCATTTTGGTCACTCGAAGCTATTGGTATTCGAGGTGAAGAGGAAGAAAACGAGCATTTAGCAGATGAATTAATTCAACAATGCATTTCCAAGAACGGCCAACGTTACCAAGCTTCCCTGCCATGGAAACATCCGGGTGTTGAAGTTAAGAGCAACAAAGTACAAGCATTAACGCGACCGAAGTCACTTCGCACGCGGTTGTCCCGAAATCCCGAACAATATCAAGAGTATGATGCAGGTATACAACAGCTTCTTTTAGACGGTGTAGCTGAACAGATTCCACCATCGAACAACGGTGATTTGCGTCGTGTCATCTACTTACCTCATCGCTCAGTGTATAAAGCTGAAAGTACAACTACAAAGATGTGGATTGTGTTCGATGCCTCAGCACGAACTGAATTCTCGCCCTCATTGAACGATCTCCTTCACGTTGGAGCTAATTTACTTCCCGATGTGTTAAAAATCCTTCTGAACTTTCACCTTGGACGATATGGAATAGTGGCCAATATAGAAAAGTCTTTTCTTCAAATCGAGCTCAACTGGAAGGACCGTGACAGCCACAGGTTTTTATGGTACGCACCGAACAACACCCGAAATGCTGGAGAGGATATCGCCGAGTATCGAATGACGAGAGTTACTTTTGGCGTGAATTGTAGTCCTTTTTTGCTAACAGCAACGTTACGATTTCATCTGAAAACCGATATGCAGTTTCAGTCTACGTGCAAAATTTTAATGGACAGTTTCTACATGGACGATTTTGCTGCAAGCTGCAATACAGAAGAGGAAGGTAAGCGCATTAGTGAGGAAGCTGTGTTGGTGATGAAAAACGCCAGCATGAATCTCAGAAAATGGAACTCTAACAGCGAGTTAGTTCGAAACGCTGTTTGTCCAGGTGAGCCTAATCTTAAGCAAAAAGTACTAGGGTTGTTGTGGTATATTGGAAGCGATGAAATCGCCGTCCCCTTAGATTCACTGCAAAATTTGCCTGCATCTCATTTAGTCAAGGGTACAAAACGGAACGTTTTTCAGGCAATTGCTAGAATTTACGACCCTCTTGCTAAATTGCGCTTGGATGGATACAAGGGGATGCCAATCGTTGGAAACCGTACGTGCAAAGCCGAGTAACTGAGATCCGTCATTTATCGTCAGTAGCAGACTGGAGGCACTGTAAAGGAAAGGAGAACCCCGCCGACCATCTCACCAGAGGAGTCACCGCTAGTAACCTACTTAAATCATCTGTATGGGCTCATGGACCAACCTGGTTAAAGGGCGATATAAGTTTCAATGAAGAAGAAATTGAGTCGGGTTTTCAGGGCTTAGCACCAGTGGCTCTTTTAGCACCCGTCTCTGCTTCTAAAGAAACAACACCTGAATCTTTGTTGCCTTACAGAGAATTCAGCTCTTGGAGTAGTTTGTTACGACGCACAGGCTTTATAATACGTGCAGTTGAGCTTTACAAATTGAAAAGGAAGCTAGGCGTCTTAGCAGAGCCCCCTTTCGAATTTTCCGAACTCACTACCACCGAAATAGAAGCAGCTGAATTATATTGGCTAAGGTATTTACAAAATATTTCATTTTCTAACGAAATTTTGTATTTGCAGAAAGAAAATGCTGTTCCAAAATCTTCAAAGATTTCTAAACTATGCCCTTTCTTTGACGAAAGGGGTTTAATGCGGTTGAAGGGTCGTCTTCAATTATTAGATGCGCCACTTAACCAAAAACATTCCATCATCCTACCGAAGTCGTATATCTAGTCAGGTTAATAATCGATGATTACCACCAAAGAACTTGTCTGGAGGTACGAACGTCGTCTTATGCAGATTGCGTGAGCGGTACTGGATTTTAAAGGGGCGTCCGTTTATAAAAGCAAGGATTAAAAGTTGCATCATTTGTCAAAAGCTTTTTGCCAAACCTCTATCCCAGCCCTTTGCCCATGGAACGCATAGCGATGTCAAGGCCATTTGAATGCGTAGGCGTGGATTTTGCTGGACCCCTCTTTTACTTGGATGAGACCTCAAAGCAAATGAACAAAAGTTATTTAATGGTTTTTACTTGTGCTGCCATCCGATCCGTCCATTTAGAGGTTGTAACCAACATGACAACGGAAAGCTGTATAATGGGACTCAGACGGTTTATTGGGCGTAGAGGTACTCCTACAACGATCTATTCAGACAACGCCAAGACTTTTCGAAGAGCAGCTTTAGAGCTCACTCATACCAGCCAAGTACTGGAGGATAAAAATGTGCAAAATTTTGTGACCAATAGACGCATACATTGGAAGTTTATTGTCGAACGAGCCCCCTGGTGGGGAGGATTTTGGGAACGTTTGATTCGATCCATCAAAAACATCTTAAAGGTAGTCATCGGAAGAACGAAGTTAACCCTGGAACAACTTCGGACAGTGATTATAGAAGCTGAAGGAATGGTGAACGTTCGCCCTCTAACGTATGTCAGCAGTGATCCTCTGGATATTTCACCACTTACTCCAGCTCACTTCATACATGGCCATGGATGTGCTGCAAATTCCCAAAATCTTGTGACGTCTTCTGATATGCAGCAACTTTGGGCTCAACGACTTAAGATAACCAATATGCTTTGGTATCGCTGGCGTACTGAATACGTTCAACAACTACGATCATTTCACCACAGTCAAGGACATTCTTCAAAGCAACTCAAGTCCAATGATGTAGTTCTGGTATTTGACTCTGCAAAACCTAGAATTGCCTGGAAGCTAGCTGTGGTCGAAGCAGCCTTTACGGGACGTGACGAAAAGGTAAGAGCTTGTGAAATTCGTTTCGCTGATGGATCAAAGACTCGTAGACCTGTACAGCTGCTTTACCTGTTGGAACTCACATCATTGCCCCGCGCCGAGGATGTTGAAAATTATTAAATCAATTGGTATTTACCCTAACATTGTGTTTATTACATTCTTTTATTCTTTTACATTCCTGTGCTATTAATAGTTTAAGATTTCTCGCCTATAAAATAATGCTCTTCTAATATTATATTCATTCGCAATTGTACTCTCAAATTGGAAGTATCTCAGACTTAAACTAAAACAAGTTTGTACAAATCTCGGCCTTTCTCTTTTATTTGAAGAACTAGTCAAATTTTATCACAGAGACTTAATCTTGACTCTTCAAACTCTCTTGATTAGTTAACATGCTTTTTTTCTTTAAGTTAATTTTTTTTTTTCGTTCTGTGCAGATAGATAGATAGATAATGTTTTTTATTTCAATAAATTTTTTTTTTACAAAATTAATACAATATAAAGAACATGGCTGTGCTGCCGTCTGCCTGAATGACATATTCTTTTATTGAACATACATTTAATAATTTTAAGAAAATTAATATAATATATTGACAAAATGGTTATGATTGCAAATGCAATTTTGAATAGAAATTGATACTAAAATTTCGAATCCGTTTTATAATTTATTGTTTGAATTTATAGTGTACAATACAACAGTATTTAATTAATTATTTATTTAATTTTTTTGTTTCTTAACGTTTTCAAATTTTAACTATAAGTTTTTAAATAAGGATATTTTTTCAATTTTGAAGTGATTTGAAACACAAAAATAAATTAATTTAAGGATAGGTATTTTGTAGAATATATTTTGGATAAGACTTAAATTAGATTTATTTGTTCAATTTTGCAATGATTTGAAACATAAAACAAGCAATTTTGGAATGATTTGAAACATAAAGAATAAGAAAATATTTCAGATAACTACTCTAACTGGTGGAAAGTGAAAAACATTCGTGTTAAAAGCTGTTACGGTATAACAAAGCATGCTTACAATAATTAAAAAGTTTGAGCCATCCAGCGGATCCGTTCAATATATCTATAAAAAGGCTTAATGATATATAGCTTCTTTCGAAGTATAGTCGGCGAATTTCTTGAAGGATTGGGCAAACTGCTATGAAATGGTAACTATCTTCAAGCTCTCTTCTATTACAAAGATGACAATTTTCAGAAAGATCAGTTCTATGAGGGATATAATTTAAGCTTAGTAACTCCACTCTAGCTCTAAAAATGATACCTATAGCTTCTACGGAAAGATCCTTGCAAAAATAGTTAGCTTCTGTTAGGAGATTATGATTTAAGCTTTTGTAAATATTTCTGCTCTCTGACGAAGCCGCTCTGTTTATATTTTGAATGTATATATTTTCATCGATCTTAGCAATTAAGCCAGCGAAAATAGCATGCCAGTCATCTACGTTGTTTTCGTTGAGAGTGAAACTTGCGTTATGAGATAAAGCTAGTAGATTCAGTTCCTTAAAGGGCGTATTATTCGTTTGAAGTAGCCATCTCAAAAATGATTTGTGGAGACCATTTTCTCTCCTCATAACTTTGATTAGATAATCTGTATGTACCTTTAAATTTTGGATAAAAATTGGTGTTATACCGGATTCCACATGAATAGCATATGTAGGTGTTGCATTAGGTAACCGAAACAGTCTTTTGAAAAAATACCTTTGAACTTTTTCGAAGTCCTCGAATTGAGCATAGCCAAAGACTTGTGCACCATAACACATGCATGTATTCACCGTTGCATTGAAGACACGGTATTTTGATGAAATATCAATATCTTGGTTATTGAAAAAAGATGGCCACATCATGTTCAGGGCCAACTTGGCTTCATTACTTTTTCCTTTGGCATGCATACTGAAATTCGAGTGGGCAGTGAAAAGAACTCCTAGATATTTGAATTGATTAACAACTTCTATGCGCTCACGGTTTAGATACCAGTTTTCTTCAGCAAGTCTTCTTCGTTTTCTGGGTTCAAAAATCATTACTTTAGTTTTGCGGGTATTGATTTGCAAACCCCAAGCTTCGTTCTGTGCATTCAAAGTGTTTGTTTTTGATTTTCATTAAGTTTTTATTGTTAAAGAAATATTTTCGTTTTAAATATTTCTTTTGTGTTTACTATGTGATTGTATTCAGCACATTTTCTCTTATTGTTGTTGCAACCCTCCGTCCGGTGAGTTGTATCATTCCCTTCTGCATAATCTGCATGTTCTTTTTGGTGTTCATTTTCAGGTAAATGAATGGTTGCATAGTCCTCAACTCGGTAGTGAACACATATTTTGTGCAATGCACATACAACGTTAACTATCTGTACAGCTTTTTCTGGACTATAGTGAAGTTGACGTGCACCCAGAGTGCAGCGAAATCTGTTTTTTAAGACTCAAATTGTTCTTTCCACAATATTGCGTGTTTTGCTATGTTTTGCACTTCCAGGATCGGCAGATCGAAATGGGCCAAGGCTCCAGCGGATAACCTGCATCACCTTTATAATGATAAAAAGGAAACAAAGTAACAAGCTTAATACTCCTGAAACAAACCTAAAATCCAAGTGTTTCTTTCTCCCTGCATATATTCTATATTCAAAATAACCTGTAGTTTTTGAGAAAACCAAAAACTACAAAAACGACTTTCGTCAAATTTTTTTTTTTTTTTAAGTTTTTTTTTTCGTTATTGGACTTTTAAGTGAATTCTCAATAAAAAAAGTAAAGAGAAAATAAATCCTTTATTTCGTAAGTTCACTTAAGAATCCAATAACGAAAAAAAAACTTAAAAAAAAAATTTTGACAAAAGTCGTTTTTGTAATTTTTGGTTTTCTCAAAAACTACAGGTTATTTTGACATCCGGTTTTTTGTGTATGATCAAAAATAAATAAGAGCATTGAAAATAAGCCAGACAAATACTACTTGATTACGTAAAATTTGGAAAAAAAGTGGTTTTAAGAAAAAAAATTATGTTTTTTTTTTTCAAAATTTTGACTTTGAAAATTAATATTTCAAAAACTATTTACTTGAACAACTTAGTTTTAAATTTAAATTGATGTTTAAGTTTTTGGCTTTTCAAAATGCTATAGTACGACTCTGTAGGTACTACCGTTATTTTTAAATAATCTTTTTCCAATTTTTAGTGACTTTTTTCTTAAATTGCCCCTCCCGCCTAAACGGGGGAAAATGGACCCCCCCCTCCCATACGATTTTTTGCTTGTCTAGGTCAAACCTACACACCCTATCTTTTTGTCACACCTTATGCGAATCACCCTGTATATGTGTATATGAATGAATGCAAACAAATAACTTACCAGCATCACATTAATACTGAAATTGCCCTTCCTGTTATAATACAAGGCCTTTTCTTTTGGTGGTGCAATTATATTGATATGTGTACCATCAACGCACATAATTACACCAGGAAAACTCGACTTTGAATAAAATGTTCTCTTTGCATCTCTGCTTTCAAAGTCGCTCATATCAATTTTTATCCACAGAGGGCAAAGTCTTTTCTCCACAGCATTAAGAACAATTTTTAGATTTTGAGAAAAAGTTGACTGCGCCATTCCAACTTGCGGGTCGTTCCCAACACTTAGCTGATAACCGCCTTCCCCCAGAAATCTAAGCACTGCACTCAGTCGACACATAGATTCTATAGAAGAAGAAAATACGCCTGGTTCAAGCTCCTGTTGCAACTCCTCTAAAACGTATTTGAAGGCTACTTTACTAAGCCGAAAATTTCTAATGAAACTATAAAGATTCCATTTGAAATATAAACAAAAAATATTTCATTTATAAATTATAACACACAATTTTGGATCCATATCAAATGGAGGATCAGATGCATCTCTGAGATGCTTTCTATTAATTTTTAGCAGTTTTCTTCCCCTTACTCCTTCGGCACCTCTAGCAATTGCGTAGCCAAACGAATCCATTTCTTTTTTGTTGCTACTTTATTTTTAAAACAAACATTTTTCAGAACACAGTTTTTAAACACTGAATAAAGAAGCTAATTATCGCAACACTGTTTTTATTTTAGCCAATTAATCATTTGATAGCTGGAATAGTGCTCAGTAGTTATGGGATATTTTCATGACCATGGCGACCAAAGGTAAAACTAAAGTAGATTTACAAAGAAAAATATGACCTAAAATTTTCTAATTTTTCTTGACAAATTGAAACAGGCACGATATTAATTTTTAATAAAATATTTGCCTTTTTTACCTAGGAAATTAAAAGGGAACAAAAGGAAATTATTAAAAAGTTGAAGGGATTTTCGTTTTAAAAGTCTCTAAACATTGGTATCAATGATGACAGCTAATTTCGAAATTCACTATCATTTTTTCTGTGAGGCAATGCTTTTTTCGATTCCCTTCGGATTGTGGGATTGCTTTTTTTTGGGATTCGTATCGTGATTTTTCACTCGGGGATTTCTCCGAATGGATTTCATGATAGGGGTGATTATGTTATTTTTATACTCAGTATTGATTTGTAAAAATACATTGCCAGAAACAATCGAATAATCTATATATATATAAATGAATTGCTGTTCGTTAGTCTGGCTAAAACTCGAGAACGGCTGAACGGATTTATCTTATTTTGGTCTTGAAATGTTCGTGGAGGTCTAGGGAAGGTTTAAACGTAAGCTTATATGAAAAGAAGAAATTGAAATACATTAAAAGTAAGAATTTCTTTAGTCTTAACTGTAATGAACAAAAATTAAATTAAAAAAATGCTTTTGTTTTCTTTTTTGACAACGAGAAATTAAAAAAAAATAGCAAATATGATTATTACATTGATTGCTTCTAAGAATTCTTCTAATTTTATTTTGACTGGTATGGTAAGAACAAATTTTTTTATTTAAAGTGTTTATTTTACCATAATTTTTCATATATTCCCTGGACTTCCACAAGTTATTCAAAATCTCACTAGCTGACCCGCCCTGTGTAGCTTAATATGTACATTTGTACATAGATAGAAAATCAAATGTGCGAAGAGAAACATCACGTGCTAACCGCACTGATGCAGCGAGAGACATATGTATAACGAAAATAGTCGTATATGTAAGTATGTCATATAGTGAGTGGAAATGGAATGGGTAGGTTCGTGCCCATCAGACACAACAACTGCAAGCACGACAAAATGAAGTTGTGCGTAGTGCTTCTGTGATTCTGGAACTAGCAGCATTCTAATTTGATCTGAAAATCAATTATTGTAATTTTTTTTGTCAATAAATCGCTGACTATAATTATTATAATTGGCAAGTCCTCCGTACCGTAAGTAAGCAAGCGCATTTTCAATTCCGGCAGAAAATTGTAGGTCCCCTCCATTCCCTCACTAGGAATGGTTGTGAGAATTGCGCTAGGCCCAGGGGCTCCTCGCTGTGTTGCACCACCATATTTATTTATTTATAATTATTTATTCCTATTTCATTGTGCGATTTACATAACCTCAAAAGTACTCGGGAACGGGAATGGAAACGCTAACGAGTGCCAGGTGTTTGTATTGAAGAGCCACTAAAACTATCAATCCAATTTGATTGAAGTTTGGAACACAAAAATGGCATAGAACCTGAGAAATGACATTTTAGGCTAGATTTCCTTCGTAAGTTCTCTCGAAACGGAAACATAACCGGTAACTTGAAAAATGCTGGACTGATTCCAAAAATTCTTTCGCCACTTGAGTGCTGCATTGCGCCTAAGTACCATGGATTATATTTCATCCCTAAATTCCCAAAAGAACGGGATTGGGAACGGGAACGGGAATTCAAAAACCACTGGAACGATATCAGATTTTTATCCCTGTTATAATACGACGTTATCCTCAAATAGTTTCAACAATATTTTATCCCCATATTCCCACGAGGACAGACAGGAAAAGAAAACATGCGGGAATTTGGAGAGTTCTGAACCGTTTACAAAAATTCTTTCGCTGTAAGAGTGCTTCATTGTCCCTGAGTAATATAGACTATATTTCATCACCATTTTGTCACAGGAACGGGAACGGGAATTCAAAAACCACTCTTCTGATTTCAATACGGTTTTCACTATGAAATACGGTAGTATTCTCAGGTTACATAGACTATATTTCATCCCCTTACGAGAACGGAATGGGGACTGGAACAAATCAGGGAGCTTGGGAAATACTGGACCGATTCCAAAAATGCTGTCATCGTTAAAGTGCTCAAATGCCTATGAATAACATAGACTATATTTCATCTCCACTCTGCCACTAGAATGAAAACTTGGGGCTGAGCTACGCCAGGCAGGTCAGCTAGTTCTAACTATTATTATAAATGGGAAAGTAACTCTGCCTGTCCGGCTTTCTACGTTACCGTCTCCCGCTCAAACTACTGAACTGATTGAAATGAAATTTTATACAGAGATGATCTATAGAAACTGAAAAAAGATCTGTCCGTTTTTCTCTGTTACAGTCTACCGCCCAAACTATTGAACCTATTTGTATGAATTTTGGTGCAGAGATGGTCTGAGGAAGGACATGGGCTGTATTTGTTATCCCTATGTTCCTACGGGAACGGAAACGTAAACGGGAACCTTGAAGCTACTGGATCGATTTTCAAGTTCACCGTAAGGTAATTTCTGTCAAATAATATAATTATAGGTTACTTTAATACATGAATGTGTTTTATTTGCAAAATAAGTAAATAAGTAAAATCGTGGGCACAACTAGTATTTTATAAAATCAAATCAATGCGCCTTGGGACTCTTGCGTCCTCCTCCTCATAGTCAACCTCAATACTCCGATAGGGCGCTAGATGTTGAGCAACATCACACCGTCCAGTCGCCTCGCTTATTCATACATAAGTTTAAGTATATCTTTTCCTAGATCCCACTCTGATACAAAGCCAGAGAGACTGGCTTTTAGTATGTGTGATGAAATTTTTCGTAGATTTCGCTCGCAACATCAGACGTTAGTTTTGGAGTGACCGATACGATGTGTTGGCAAGTAAGTAGGGACGTAAATTTTCATATATTTCCATCGCAGGTCACGTTGTATACGACCCATTACTACCTCCACATCAACATATCAAATTTACTTGCACTAGAAAAGGGTGATCATGATAAAAACTAACCAAAACCAAAAAGTCATTACAAAAGATATGGATTACCTGGAAATGAACTTATCGATAGATATGGCTTCCGTATTTGGAGGATTTTTTTCGTTGACAGAATGAAATTTTCAGATGAATCTTATACTTCCATGTTTTATGTTTGGTTCTAATGGTTATTTTTTTATTTCACATATTTCGGAGGGGGAATCAACTCCCAAAACCCCCCCCCCCCCTGCGTTCGGCCACAAATTAAATTTTGAAATCGATTGAAAATACTTTTCACATTTCACTTTTTTATACACTTCTGTGCTATGGTCCAAATATCGAGAAACTATTTACTTTGCTCTTATCTTAACATACTTTCAACGAATTTTCTCAATGAGAAAATTAAGTTAATATGTATGTAATGTTATTAATTGGGGACTTTGTAAAGTTTTCTTTTATGTGTACTATTACTTATATATGCAAAAGAACCATAAGCCTGTCAAGGTCAAGCAAAAAGACTTTGACTAGAGGCAATTTTCACTAGGGAGACTTTTTCAAATACTGACTAAAAATGAAACTGACCAGACGGAAGAGAAATAAAAAAATAGAACTTTTCCAGAACAACTTAATTAGAATTCGCTGTCATAACGGGATGATAAATTATTGTTTTCTTTGGTTCCGTATAGTATGAGTTTGAGATCCCTACATTTTTCCTTGTGAATGAATTTTCTTTTGCGTTTGCGATTTAAAAGAAGTAGATACAATTTTCTTTGTTTTTATTTACGGTATGTTGTGGAGGAATTTGTCATATTGACAAGCAACCCTCAGGAAGTCTATGAATAATAAACGCATTTCGAAAAAAGACTACGATCTCCAACGGAACATTTTTTTTATGGCTGCTTCATGTAGTTCCCGCATTCAACAAAAATTACCAATTTGAAAGTTTCAAATGATACTTCTGTAAGAGAAAGCCTTAAAATAAAAAAAAAACAACATTTGCTTCGCTTAGTTCACACCTTGGTCTTTTGGTAGAACTATATTTTTACAGCTCCTTGCAAAATCTAGTAATTAAAAAATATTTCGGCCATTTTTATATAAAAAAAGTATTGCGTATATGTATGTTGTGTTTGTGCTTTTGGTAAGGCATTACATGGCCGATGCAAAAAACATAAATCTTTCACTCACAGGAGTAGCCAAAGGGGTCCACAAAACCAAACCCATTAATAATGGTTCTCTAAAGGCAGTATTACTCTAACCTTTAAGACATTTTTTTCTTTTTGTTTGTCCCATAAGACTATTTCTGAGATTCGCTTTGTTTTAAGAAGATCCAAACCAGAGTATATCTAATAATGAGTGGGTATTTGCACAGTGTCCAAGGTTATATTCGTCCAGACTGTGACACTGGCCTAGTAGGGACATCAACGAAGGAAGTCAATCCGTGCTCTGCTACCAAAGCAAGATATGAGTCACAGGCGGAATTTTTAGTTTAAATGTCTAAATTGAAGTCGCCAAGTATTACAAGATTGGTAGTTTTCAGATTCCTTATAAGAGAAGCAAATTCTTCAAAGAATAACTCTAAACTATGCGAATGCAATCTATAAACACAAACGTAGTTGAAAACCTTATTACATATATACAGCAACACAGCTGTAGAACATCAACCGACAGTAAATTATGACAAATAACGACTCACGTACAAAAACGATTACTCCACCTGCAGCATATGTTTCATTTGTATTAGCATGAAAGTTATAACCAGCAATTAAATAACTATCACATTCATGTTTATATATCCAAATTTCTGACACAAAGATTAAGTCCGGTAAATACGGTAGAGCTTCAAGATTACACACCAGCAAATCAAAGTTTTAGTCCTACAACAACTTCGTCGTGGAACTCGACAAGACCTGCCAGCTCAGCGAGGTTAACACAAGGACACTTGTTATGAACCATAAGGTTCATAGGATTTGGACATGTTGCCACCAACTGTGGGCGTCAGTACGTTTGCGTGAAATGCAAGGAGGTGCATGAGCCAGGTCAGTGCAAGCGGACTACAAACACAGGACTGGATTTGTGGTGTGCAAAATGCCAAAAGGAAGGGCATCCGGCAAGTTTCGAGAGGTGCCCAACCCTTAAAGCCAAGCTGACTGAAAGGAACAAAGAAATCGCCAAGAAGAAGACTCAGCAGGCATTCGCCGCCAAATCCGTTTCCATGGCAGCCCGACCAACTGTCAGCTAAAATGTTTAGAAGCAGACCAACACCCAAGTCAGCCACATCCACGAAGCAACAACCAACTGCAGCCAAAATTTCCAACATGACACCAGCTAGGTCCTCCAGACCAACACCAACCTCACCTATCAACCTCAACAACGAGGCACAACGGATGTTTGGGAGCGACCTTGTTACCCTGATGCAAAAAGCCCAGACGACAATACCTACCAGCTACGATAGCATGAGTGAAAGAGATAAGTCCGTGGCCTTAGCCACCTTCATATTCCAAATATGCAACTAAAGAGGCTCCGCATCATGCCGTACAACTTAAATTCGCTGTGCAGCCTGGACAAGAGGACGTCATTCACCATGTTCATGAAGAACCATAACCCGGACATCGCTCTCAAATGTGAAACAAATTTGACAAAGCTCAATAACATCGACATCATGGGCTTCAAAACCTTCCGACAGGATAAGTCCGATCAGCACGTTGGAACAGCAATTTGTGTTAGGAATAACATAAGTGCCAACACCAACAAAGCCTTCGAATCCCTCGCCATAATTGCAGTGCATGTCCATTGCAACTCAACGAGAAAAAACATCCAGAGCGATCTCCACATCCTCAACAACGTCATCTCCAAAAGCACCTACGGGCTGATCGGTGGCGATTTCAATGCCAGGCATACCCGTTGGCACGACACGGTGATAAACACAGAAGGCAGGGCGATAACAAACTGGCTGGATACGTTTAGCGCTCAAATCTCACTAGCAGTTGTATCCCAACGTAAACCAACATTTCCTAGAACACCATCTACACTTTATTTCTTCCTAATAACAGCAAATTTTGTCTTTCTCATTCCAGGCTTACAAAACTTCATGTGTTTCCTCATTTCCATCGACACGGACCACGAAGCAGTTCAGGAGAACATAAAATTGCGCCAACCACTCCTTCATAAACTACAAAATACTGGATACTGAGAAGTTGAAAAGAGACGTTGAGGAAGCTTTGATTGTGCCAGCAGAAAACAGGAACATGTTGAACTCTGAATTCGACGCTGCTGTCGAGTGGTTAGAACAAGCAAGCAAAGAAGAGCATATACAGATACAGATACCAACACCTCCCTGATTACGTGCAAAGCCTGTACAAGCACAGGCAAGTACTATGTAAGAAGCGGCAAAGGATACACCAAAGGGAACTCAACACAACCAATGTCATCTACCGGATTTTTTGGGGCGAACTTCAACAAGCCACCATAATGTTATGGAACGCGATCCAGCACTGCAACGACGTCCACTTCCAGAAGAGAATGGAAAACATAAGAAATGCTCCAAGTTCAAGAAATCAACAGGCCCAGACGATGTCTCAAATTACGTCCTGAAGAGGCTCCCTTAGACAGTGATGATGTTTCTGGCTATCATCTTAAACAACTGCATCAACAACAGCTACTTTCCCAGGAAGTGGAAAACGGCTAAGATAGTGGCGATTCTGAACAAAGGCGATCCGAACCTCATCGACAACTACAGGCACATTTCCCTACTCAACAATCTAAGTAAACTCCTGGAGGAGCTAATACTTAGAAACTTGAAAAAGTTCTGCAGGGATAATAATATCATCCCAATATGCCGCTCGGCTTCTGGGAAAAGCATTCAAACCAGCATCCGCTGATGAAACTACACAATGTCGCCGAAGGCCTTAACAGCCATCGTGTCACCGTCGCATGCCGAAAAAGTATTTGACAGCGTTTGGTTTGAAGCACTCATCCATAAGCTAGATCTTCTAAACTTTTCAGCTCTATTAATAAAAATAATTTTTTCTTTTCTCTCCCACAGGAACTTTTTCGTCTGAATTGGAAGCGCAAAGTCCGCCATCAAGAACATCAGAGCAGGAGTCGCTCAGGGATCAAAACTAGGACAATTCCTCTTCAACATCATGACGTCGAACCAACCAACCCCATGGGACTGCGAAAACCTGCTCTACGCAGATCACTCTTTGACATATAGCACATCCATATCACCAACCATAGCTGCCCGGAGAGTGGAAACTCACATCCACAAACTGTATTCTTATTATAGTAAGTGGGGTATCCGGATCAATTCAGCTAAGTCAGAGCTCGTCTGCCTCATAAGGCCCGGAGGAAGATTCCGTTATACTACTGGTAACTGCAGACCCACATCCATTACTCTACCTGATGGAACCAGACTGCCTGCCCAAAGAAACGCGAATAATCTAGGTATCAACTTTTACTAGGTTCTTAGATTCAACCCGCGCTCACGCACTGTACTTAAGGAGGCCAACCTCACCTTTCACCGACTGTGTAAACAGCTGCTGAGACCCGTCATCAACTACGGAAGCCCAGTTTGGTTCAACATTTCGAAGACGGCGATGAAGGAGCTCCTAATTTTCGAAAGGAAGATTCTGAGACCCTGCACCGGCATCACTTTTAACCACCAGCGTCACAGGGGCGGCAGAACACTATTTTTTTAGGTGGGGAGTATGATAGAATAAAATAAGGTATGGTAGTTTTATATATGCATGTATAATGTATATACATATACAGTGCTGGCCGAAACTATAGCACCAATAAGTTTTATATTGAAAACATACGAAAAGAAGTGAAAAAACTCGGGATACTATCGCATACTATCATATTAATTCAAGTACAAATTTCCACATACTAAAAAAAAAAATTGTTCAAAATTGATTATAAAGTAGCTGGTCAAAACTAAAGCACATGCACCCTATTTTGTTTCAATCATTTTTACCGCTTACTTCTAAAATCCTACTAACTTTTCCACCTGTTATTTTGTCAAGCATATTCTTAGCAAAAACAAAAAAGCTTAATTTGGTGTTGCTAACGATCACAATTTAAAATTCAAATAAAATCCCCAATATGACCCGGAATAAATATTCTTATGAAATTAAAGTATAAATATTTTCAAAACGGTGAATTAATTTCATTTATTTCCAAAAAAATATGGAATTCGCCATACTGCTTTTACCCGCATAATAGCTCGATCTCGCAATCGAGGAACTGTTCAAAGAGTGCACCGCAGTGGTAGACCTCGCAAGACCACGTCGCGATGTAATAAAAGAATTATGAGACTATTAAAAAAGGATCCTTTTATGTCCTCTAAAAAAATTTAACACCAACTGCACTTAGCGATCTCTTGTAGAATGATCCAGCGAAGAGCTGGATCTGCTGGAAAGCTCGTCGTGCTGTAAAAAATTCGTTTATTTCTATTCAAAATCGACAGACTGAAATTTGCCAAAACACACCTTGGCAAAATGGAAGACGGTTCTATTCTCTGAAGAATCAAAATTTAATTTGAAGGGATCGTACGGTTTTCGTACGGTACGGAGACCGAAAGGCGAACGCCTCAAATCTCGGTTTACCAGAGCTACTGTAAAGCACGGAGGAGGGAATATTATGGTCTGGGGATGTTTTTCCAGTCAAGGGTTCGGGCCGTATCATAAAATAAGTCAAATAATATATCGTTTTATCCTTCAAAACGTCATGCTTCCGTATGCCGAGGATAATATGCCATTGCGATGGGTCTTCCAACATAACAACGACCTTAAGCATACCGCTAAATTGGCGAAGAATTGGCTTAATCAAGAAAATATTACGGTTGTGAAGTGGTCGGCGAAATCCTCTGATCTGAACCGAATAGAGAATCTATGAGAAATATTGTAGATCAGAGGATTGATCGAACAGAAAATGTAACAATTTACACAACAGGTAGAAAATGCCTGGAAAAAATCTTATTGCTTCTATGCCTTGTCGATGTAATGCAGTCACCAGAAATAATGAGCATGCTACCAAATACTAATCTTTTTCTAGCCTAATTTTGTGTATAAAATAAAAATGTGCTTTAGTTTTGGCCATTTACTTTCTAGTCAATTTGGAACTATTCTTTTTTAATTTGATTTAAAAAAAAAAAAAAAAAAGCTATGAAAGTATACCGAGTGTTTTCATTACCTTTCGTATGTTTTCAATAAAAAAATAGTTGGTGCTTAAGTTTCGGCTACCACTGTTTATACAATATACATATATATGAATATTCATAACCATTTTGTCTATATATTATATTAATTCTCTTAAAATTATTTGATGTACGTTCATATATAAAAAAAAAAAACATGTCATTCAGGCAGCACAGCCATGTTCTTTATATTGTATTAAATTTGTATAAATTTATTGAAATAAAAAACATTATCTATCTATCTATCTCTATATGAATATTCCGTGAAGCGTACGTTTTATTATACATATTTTTAAAAAAGAATGACTAAAATCAAGGAGAAAAAAAGGATAAGAAATAATGCATAACGTTGAGTCTATGACCGATAAATAAATGATTCAAATCACTTGGTCAGTCTCAATCAAGCAAAAATTAAAATAACAATATTCATAATTTCATAACATTTTTTTGCCTCATTTAACTAAAAAAAATTGGTATATTTCCAAGCCCAGAAGGTGGGGTGCACCCCATGCTCAGAAAAGTTAGGTGGGGTCT
Organism: Melanostoma mellinum; assembly: GCA_914767635.1. Lineage (NCBI taxonomy): Eukaryota > Metazoa > Arthropoda > Insecta > Diptera > Syrphidae > Melanostoma > Melanostoma mellinum. The sequence continues at coordinate 78,431,982 of OU612058.1, read as the reverse complement.
ATACCCCACCCACCCCATATTTTCTGCCGTCCCTGAGCGTCAGAGACATTACAGTAACCAGTATCTGTACAAGACAGCCAAGATGGTCTTATCGACTGTATTGAAAACAGCTGCAAATATCAGCACCCACCCTGATCCCCTGGTGAGAAGGATGACCACTGAGGACCGAAACACTGAACCAAGATACCTAAGCGTGATGATCACTTTGGACCAAGAAGTATAATAGGTCTCTTCGTTGAACTTTCCCCAGGGTTGACCCAGGTTTTCTTGACAACCCTATGAGTTGTCAAAAAAACCTAGGCTTTCCAGTCCTCAAAAAACGCTAAACCACAAATCACCACACATCCCTGTCATTAAAAAAAAAAAATACATGCTATTTGACAGCCCTCAAATCGCCACAGCAAAAAGCTAGGGCGAGTTGGGGGAAAACCTATGGCTCAAAAAACACTCAATTTGACATTCAGGGTGAATTTAGGTTTCTCAAAAAACGCTTTGTGGCGACCCTAGGGCGACCCCAGGGCTTCAACGAACAGACCTAATACCAGCCAGCAGCCAACGACGAAGCCACCAACTTCTACGCTGACTCTGGGTCAACATACTTCCGTGAATGATGACGACCCCACAACTGCGACCGCACTACATCCTAGGTACCAATCCGAAAAATAATTTACCATAAATTTACCAGCGCGATTATTGTCACATTGCCGCACGAAAACGATAAAAATTATGTTCTAAGGAGAGTAAGTGAATATTACAAATCGACGTCTCGCTTGGTTACACATCATGATCTTGGCTTTGAAAACAAAAACACATTTGTGAGGTTGTATGAGTGTCTCACTAAACATAGTCATGCTGTCTTTCGAAAAGCTAATGAACTGCGAAAGAGAAAGCAAGTGCACTCTGTTTATGGGTCATTCTTTTACAAATCGAACGGATTTTGTCAAAAATCAATCGTCACCTCTCCGATTCAGGTGAAATTTTTTTTCCAGTTTCTAAATTGAAAAATAAAAGATACGTGTCCGAGGAATTTTTTTTTAATCGCCTATTTTCGATTTTATAAGATGTAACAAATTTCATAATAGTGGTTGTAGACTCATTTTAAACAATATATAGCTCCAAATCCTTAAGAGCTACAAAATTTTCACCAATGACATTTTTGTAGTTAAAAAGTTGAACTTTAAGAAAAAAAATTTAGAAAAAAAAATTATCAACAAATTAGTATTGTTATTAACAATTTAATTGTTTAAATGGATTTTTAACGATTGCCCCCAAGATGTATCGAGTTTTTATTACTACCATCGTATTTTGCGTTAAATTTTACGTAAAAATAATGTTTTTTATTTATGGAGACTTTTCAATTGTTATTGTTAGAAAATAATGCATGTAGCGCGTAATGGTAAAAACAACGGTTTTTTGAGTATAAAATGGTATCTGTACCTCGTATCAAAAAAAGTTAAGAGTAAAAGTTGTAGATAATTAAAAGATCTACAACTTTTAAATTTACCATATGTCAGTATAACCTCAAAATTTAGTATTATCAGGCAAAGAAGCGAAAAATCAACATTTTATCATTTATTTAGTATAAATTTTCATTAAAATTAAATCATGAGTAAATTTTTTTGTAGGAAATTAAATTTCCTACAAATTTGTGAAACACTTTTTTTTTGTAGCTATTGTCATTTACGGGACAAAAACAAATTTAGGGGCAAAAGCAAATTAAGAAAAAAATTGGGTTTGGTGACCCGTACTACCTCGATGGTGTGAGTTACGACTTCACCGCAATGAGGTTTTTTGTAGAACATTCAATTGTAAAGAAAGCCTACTAATGCCCTAGACGTTACCATATAATCCCTCTGAACTGTAGAATTTTTAAGAAAAACAATCTAAGTTTACTTGTATTTTAAACGGGAAATCTTTGCATGCCTTGGACGAGCACTTAATGGTAATAATAAGGGCTCAAATTTTGAGGGAACTTTTTTTTTAGGTATTTCACAAAATTTCGGGATGGGAGTGAAAAAAAAAGTCGAAAAAAGCACCCTAGTGCTACTAGTATTGATGTTACGTCGAGCATTGCTATTATTATTATTTTATCTAGTGGCTAATAATCTTTTTTTTTTCTTTAATGAAAATTCGTTTTTTATCATTCAGGAGTTTAGACTACCATCCCGAAATTTTGTGAAATACCTAAAAAAAAGTTCCCTCAAAATCTGAGCCCTTATTATTACCATTAAGTGCTCGTCCAAGGCATGCAAAGATTTCCCGTTTAAAATACAAGTAAACTTAAATTGTTTTTCTTAAAAATTCTACAGTTCAGAGGGATTATATGGTAACGTCTAGGGCATTAGTAGGCTTTCTTTACAATTGAATGTTCTACAAAAAACCTCATTGCGGTGAAGTCGTAACTCACACCATCGAGGTAGTACGGGTCACCAAACCCAATTTTTTTCTTAATTTGCTTTTGCCCCTAAATTTGTTTTTGTCCCGTAAATGACAATAGCTACAAAAAAAAAGTGTTTCACAAATTTGTAGGAAATTTAATTTCCTACAAAAAAATTTACTCATGATTTAATTTTAATGAAAATTTATACTAAATAAATGATAAAATGTTGATTTTTCGCTTCTTTGCCTGATAATACTAAATTTTGAGGTTATACTGACATATGGTAAATTTAAAAGTTGTAGATCTTTTAATTATCTACAACTTTTACTCTTAACTTTTTTTGATACGAGGTACAGATACCATTTTATACTCAAAAAACCGTTGTTTTTACCATTACGCGCTACATGCATTATTTTCTAACAATAACAATTGAAAAGTCTCCATAAATAAAAAACATTATTTTTACGTAAAATTTAACGCAAAATACGATGGTAGTAATAAAAACTCGATACATCTTGGGGGCAATCGTTAAAAATCCATTTAAACAATTAAATTGTTAATAACAATACTAATTTGTTGATAATTTTTTTTTCTAAATTTTTTTTCTTAAAGTTCAACTTTTTAACTACAAAAATGTCATTGGTGAAAATTTTGTAGCTCTTAAGGATTTGGAGCTATATATTGTTTAAAATGAGTCTACAACCACTATTATGAAATTTGTTACATCTTATAAAATCGAAAATAGGCGATTAAAAAAAAATTCCTCGGACACGTATCTTTTATTTTTCAATTTAGAAACTGGAAAAAAAATTTCACCTGAATCGGAGAGGTGAAGTTCAAAAGCCGTTCGATTTGTAAAAGAATCACCCTTATACAAGATATGGAAAAGTTTTTGTCAGAGAATGTGGTGATAAGAATACAATATGTGTAACAAGCATGGCACAGTTGCATTCATCTTTTCCTACGCATTCCAATTCTAATGGTAAAAATATGAGAAAAGCTCTGTCAAATGTAAACAATGTTGCTCCTTCTGTTGCTGGTAATGCTGATGCTGGTGGTGCTGCTGTTGCTGAAGTCGTTGATGTTGCTGCTGATGTTAGTGGAGTTCCTGGATTCATTATCAAAAATGATGTCTCACAATTCATTATTGATTAATTTTTTTTTTTTTTTTGGTACCAAGTAGGTATGTAAAGAATTTTTTGCTAAGTGCTAAGTGCTTAAATTTTAATGTATACATACTTCGTTTTTCATTTCAAACATTTTCTACTTTCTTAAATTTAAACTTTTTTTACACTTTACACACACAGTAGTTTCTTGTTATTTGTTGGTGATTCTTTAACATGTTTAACACTTGTCCAGATAATGTAAGATCTATCTGCATTGTTCTGTGTAACGCTTATGATGGCTTAAATGTGTGTCAACTCAATGCAGGAAGCATTTTCGATCTAAATATACTGTTCTTCTTCAAATGCTAAAAAATTCGAAATTAGATATAATTGTGGTATTTGAATCATGGTTGAATGATAATATTGCATCTCAATTAGTTTGTTTTAGTGGTTTTAAAATCTTTAGAAATGATCACTGCACTCGAGGGGGAGGGGTGTGCATTTATATAAGATATCATACAAAAGTCGTTTATAGCCCAAAGAAATTGTTAGAGTTTTTATGCTTAGAGTTAAATAAGGGTTCAGAGAAGTGTCTATTAGTGGTGGTGTAATTGGAAATGACTACTGACGTTAACAGTAAAATTTTGATTTTTAACGACCTACTGGAAAGATTATTTAACGCTTACGTTCCTTTAGTCACAAAACGGGTAAGAAATCGAAATGGATGTTAATGGTATAGACAAAATATTGAAATTCAAACTAAAGAGAGAGAACTCTTTTCAAAGGATATAAAAAAAGTTGTTGTTTATGTCCGATTTGTGGTTTGAGAACTTTTAACGCCAACGCATCTCAACCAAAAATCGGACATAAACAACAACAATCCAGCAAAAACAGCTCTCGCATTACATGCCATTGGAAATAAACATGTCCCAGACTTTGACGGTGCCCAAGATCTCCAAACCGAGAAACATATCTCTAAGAGATATACACTGGAAACCTTGCATATCATCAGGAACAAGAACAACATGAATCGCAGGCAAGATTCTCAAAACATCTCGTCCATATACTGCTCTCTTGTCTCTACGTAAGCTCTGTTATCCTGTCCGTTAAATTTTGTCAAACCAAATCTAACTTTCACATGGAGAAGTGTAATTAAAGCTTTAAAATATTTTTTTGTCAAACTTTGTTTGTTTATTTGAAATGTTTTAAGAATTTCTTTTAAGAATGTAAGTTTTCTTTGACTGTTCATTGTTGTATATACATTATACTATATTTTACCATTTTGTTCTTATAATAAAAGTTCCCCTGAAGAAGGCAACAACCCTTGCCGAAACTTAGGGAAAAAGCAAAAGATCCATCTTGTTTCTTTGCTAAACTTAAAGTGGCCAAAAAAAGCCGAAGGAAAATACATTTTCCACCAATAATTATTTTTCTTCTAGATTTTTCAAAAGCCTTTGACTGTGTTGACCATCAAATGCTGGTTTCGAAACTAAGCACCAAGTTTCGTTTTTCAAACACTGCATCAAAACTTTTGAGATTATTTTCTCTGCAATAGGGTTCAAATAGTAACTACAAATCAAGGTATTTCTACTCCATTTATTGTTAACCGTGGGGTACCTCAAAGATCAGTACTAGGACCACTTCTTTTTTCACTTTTTGTCAATGATCTTCCAGATATTGCACATAATTGCTTAATCCACAAGTATTCAGATGATGTTTTACTTTATATTTTTAGAGAATTAGGGTTAATGGATGATTGCATTGTCCGTAATGAAGATCTTTTAAATATTCAAAACTGGGTGCTTGAAAATAGACTGCAGCTAAACCCGTCAAAAACCCTTAGTATGATATTAAGCTCGCAAGGTGTTGAATATGTCTCCAGAGCAAAATACTTGGGCTTCCAAATTAATAGCAAACCTAGTTGTTGTGACCATAACCCATAAGTCTTGGCGTTCCCTCAAGTGACTTCTGCAGAAGTTGCTTAGATGAGGAGGAGGAGGAGACAATCGCACACCTCCTCTGCTCATGTCCTGCACTCTCTTTTAAAAGAAAACAGCATCTAGGAAAATATTTTCTTGATCATCCAAGCGATCTGGCGAAACACAGATCCCCTGCATCTCCTTCGCTTTATTAAAAGCTCCAAATCGTTTTGTTAAGTGAGATACTTCCTCGCATAATTTTATGGTATCACAATGGACGGGACCTAATATTGGTCTCAGTGTGTCAGTTTGTTTTCCTGACAGCCATTTAAACTTAACCTAGCCTACTTGTTGTGACGCTATCTCTGAATCCATTAGACGCGTTTATAGTAGTTTACGTTCTCTAAGGTCTTCTTCAAACATCTTTGATCCTGCTTTGAGAAAACATCTCGTGAAGAGTCTTGTTATCCCCAATTTTACTTTTAACTGTAATGTATACCCTTCTCTTGATTATGAGTGCAAACGTAAACTTCATTTTGATCAGTGATTGTCTGCGTTCATTCACTGTATTCCTAGACATGAAAATGTGTCAAATTTACATACTTCGTTGTTAAGATAAGAGTTGAACGCCACGAGTTCGTAATTAAGAATGATTATAAATATTGTTCTTAATGTCAAATTCAGGGATGTATCAAACTAGTTAAACTTAAATGACAAGTAAAGTAATTTACAAGACTATGTGTTAGGTTGCGATTACAACAGGTATTAATTTTGATAAATATTAACTGTTCCGTAACGTTATTTTGCTAAATAATATAATTCAAAATAGAAGTCCTGAATATTTAGGTGAGATGCTTCGATTTGCATAGTCTAAAAGGGGACTACGATTAATTTTACCGCGTTTTGCATATACCATTGCCGAAAGATCTTTTTTTTTTGTAGAAATTGTTCGATTTTGGATTGCCTTCCATTTGCACTTCAAAGAATTACCTCACCAACCATTTTAAAGAAGTAATTATTTAATTATTTGCTGACATTAAATCAAAATGTATTTAATAATTTGTAATTAATTCTCAATTAATTTAAAAAATAATTTTTGTCATGCCCTTATACTTTTTTTTTGTTTTCTTTTTTTTATTATTTATTATTATAATCGTATTGTTATATGTAAATACAAAATAAAATTTAGATGCTATAAAAGATTGAATCTTGCTGTATCGCTGTAATATTTAATATGATACAAATACAAATACAAATACAACCTCCCCTTAAAAAGGGACTCCAGCGACGGAACATCCCGAGATAACTCAAGTCAGCCGACTTATAATCAGAAATTCTGTTTCTTTTCAGCTATACAGGGTGTCCAGTACTTCGTGTATTATCCTTTGGGGTGTGATTCTTGGTCATATTCTAAGAAAAAAATTGTTCTACTTATGTAGAAGATACCAAGACGAAGAGGCAAGGGAAGAATCATTCCACTTCCTCTGTCAGTGCCCAAGTTTGGCCGACACTAGGAAAAAAGCCTCTTCGGCTTCCAAATATCTAAGTACTACAAACCAGCACTTTTGAGCACACCACTCCATTTCACTTTGAAAACTTTAAGCTATTGCTTTCTTTTAAGCTGTTTCTACTTTTAAGGTAAGTTCATATGTAACTTAATAGAACGTGTTTACATCACCAATACTAGCTTACGTTTCATTTATTTTGTACAAGTTGCGTTGTTAAATTAAAGTTGAAAATATATTTTTGCCCTTATTTTGATTATGACCATAATCCTGTCTATACAAATATTTTGATACAGATTAGAATATCGAATTTTTCCTCAACTACCAACCACAACAAAGTACTGTTTAGATTTTAGAACCTTGAGAAGAAGGTATTTGGAATTGGCATAATTGAAAATCCCATTTAAATAAAATTCAGAAAATGAACATTTCTCAAAAGATTGATTGGAAAAATAGATGGTGGTGGGTGGCTCAATTCATGCGACAGAATATTATTTTAAGCTATGACAATGCGGTATATGGTATATCCCGCGGGTTGAAATTGAACATTTGACGTGCAGAACAGAAACGCGACGAAAAGAAAGCAATTAAATTGTCTAGAATTAATGAATACTAATGCCACTCCAGTTTATATCATACTCCCTGATTCTGTTTTTGAGAGAAAAAGTACCAAGTCTCTTTGAATTGCCTTCAGTAATTTCAAATAAAGCCTTGCGTTAATTTTTTTTTTTGTATCCGAACGCATTTGAAGAATTATATTTAAGTCAAATTACATTCTTAATTCTTGGTTAAAATGTTCACTATAACTTTTCAGCACGTGGCTTAATTCAAGACTGAAAAATAAGTTATGAAAACACAAATTTATCAGCAACCAGTTGGCGGGATTCTGCATTCATCCAAAATGCATACATGGATTCAAAAGCAACGCGCATGTTTTGATTTCATTCATTTTTGGGTTCAAACGTTCAAAGAGCTTTAACCACCACAAAGGGTTATTTAGATTCCACAAAAAAAAACATAGGTACTGAAAAACATAGAAAAACATCCCCATTTTCGAAAATCCATTTTCATCTTCCCTTAACGGTAACCCACAAAAGTTGTGTCCTGGCAAGAGGAAAGTTATGCAACTTGATAAAGTTTGTGAGTATTTCTGTGCTACCTACAATATGTTTCCTGAACGTACCTTGTTGAATTTAACAGTTCAAAATGATAGACAAGAATTCGATAAAAGAACTTAATGGGGCTACAAATTCAAATGCTGGATTAAGAATTTTAAAGAGTACTTAAAGCTGGGGACTTTGGATTGTTTGCTTTTATAATTTAGCTCTAAAGGCTAGACCTTCGTTTTAAGAGTTTTTTTGCAAGAACATCGTTATGCTTGCGTGGAATGCTTTTGCAAAACATCTGTTATTCGTTGAACCAATGGTAAAATTGTGAGGAATTTTGTTGGTATGTTACCACATGGTGGCTCTGGTGCGATAATGTTTGAACCGGTTGATTAATTTATCTTTGTTTACTTATTTTACGTCACTTAAACTTTTTCTTGTGAAGATATTTTTCATATTATTTGTTTTTGAGTTGAATATTTTGTTGTGGTAGGACGTGTACTGTTCGGGAGGGCTCTAATTGGTGTCAACTTGGCGGCATCCAGATGTTGCAAGTTGCAACTCATAGTACGCTGTAGCCACTGGGAACTGGGACCCTCCACCCGGAGATGACCTGCTAAACTAGTTAGTGCGAGTGTTGACAAGGGGACGAAGAAGAAATAGATCAACACTATATAGAACTGTGTTATTTATTTATTAATATTTAAAGAATACAGAATAAAGATTATAAAATACAAATTAGCAGCTGATGAAGTGGGTGGCCTTGACGGAAGAAAATAAAACTAATGGAATTGCATGAAATAAATATCATTTGTATTATATGAAAAAAAGAAGGTTCATTTGATTACATATGCATTATAATCAATCTTCATTTTTTCTTTTTAAATATATCCACTACTTCATCTACGTCAATATCTATCCCGTAGTGAATATTCATAAGAGCCAAGCCGTTTAGTCTGTTTTCGCTCGTTTTGTTCCGCAAGTAGTTTTTAAGTCTCCGTAGGTTTGAAAAACTGGTGCAGCATGGTAGCCAATATCTGTAGCAACGTGTAAATAATTGGACATAATTTTTTATCGCACTCCATCCAAGCATTCCATAGCAGATTTTGGACTAGGGAAGGAGATAGTCATAGCTGCTTTCCACACTTCAAGTACTGCTTTGACGACGCGACGGATGTACTTCTTTCGGGTAGCACTGCCGAATATGTACATACAAATTGCGTCTTCAATTTCTAAACTGACTGCAGACTATGCCAATACTACTTTGCGGACGGTGCGTTGTTTCGTAAACCTATCAGTTAATTGGTGAATTGTGTGCTCTCGAATTGGGATTAATAAATTTATTTTGTAATACGTCTATATATCCGACGCAGGAGTGTTAGAGCAATTAAGTTGCCTTCCAACGATACGTGGCATTTGCAGTATACCACCATTTTCATCGAGCATCACCTTTGCTTCTTCATATAAGTTGTCAACTATATTTCTCAAAAGTTGCAAAGCATTAATAACTTTATCCACGTGACTGAATGCTGTTTTCGGTGTTAACTGTTTGCAGTTGTTTTGATAGCGAAAATGTTAAGCTAATGACTTTTTGAAGAATCACCAGGCACATAACAGAATTCGAAGATCCAAGTGTGTTTTCAAAAATCGATTTTTGTTTTTTTGTATTTTTTTTAAGTATAGTACGAGTATACATATTAAAAAAATACTCTGAAGTCTGAAAGTTTAAAGTGAATCCGACAAATGTCTTTCGAATTATTCAATGAAGAATTGAAGGCTCTCAAGCGGTCTGGTACAAACTGTAAAATTTTAACCCTAGTTTACAAACTGGGGTCCATTTGGACCCCAGAGCATTTTTGAACACTCATAACTTTTTTGTTTTTCATTTTTTTTAAATGGGATTTTTACTCAGTGAACAAAATTCAATTTTTTATTCATTTCTTAAGTTGAAACGATTATCAGATGTTTACAGATTTTTCTGCGATTTTTTTGTGAAAAGAACCCGTCCACCCGAACTGGGGTCCAAATGGACCAAATGGACCCCAGTACTGAAATTCTATGAAAAATCATATTTTTTCTAATAAATAATTATTTTATTTTAAAAGCAGCCTAGTGTATGTTTAGAAGAATTTAACTTGAAGTTGTGGGCAGTTTCGGGAGACATTTAACACATAAGGTTCTAGTGTGGCAAGGGCAACAACATCTGCCACATCCATCGCAAGTGGTTCTGTTTTTCTTGTCATCTGCTCTTGGGCAAAGGTGACATCTGCTTCTTTTACAAGAGAGCCTTTCGGGGACTGTTGGTAATTTTTCCTGAACTCTCCCCAAAATACAGAGAGCATCCATTGCAGATTTTCCAATGCCAGATTGTGTTGCATGTTGAGAACGGTTATTCAATTCTGACTCAACCAGTTCCTCCGCTAGTTCGGTGAGTTTATCACTTCTGTACAGTTTTCTAGGTGGATTGAAGTGTCGAAAAATGATAACAGTTGCTAGTTGCTGCTACGTCCAGTAAGTTGTAGAATACAACCATCGGCCAGCGATTTGTTTTGCGTGTACATGAATAAACTGAGACCATTTGGTCGAATACATCGACTCCACCTTTGGTGCTGTTATAATCCAGTATCATTGCAGGCTTACTTTGATGACCGGAAGTGGCTTTCTCACAGTTATGTTGTGTTGATAGCAATACCACTTGTTTGTTTGGCTTCGCCATTTTTCCAGAAAATCCAAAAATGGATGAGTGAACTGGACGATACTGGTTTTTGTTATTGACCTTTACAGGCTCATTCTGCTCATCAAGAACCTCCTTCGCTACAAAAGGTTTAGGCAAATCTCTTTTGTTTTTCCGAATCGTGCCAAGAATAGTGATCTTCTTATCCAGCAACTTCAATGCCAAATCCACCGACGTAAAGAAATTATCAATAGTGAGGTTGCGTCCAGAATTGAAATATGATGGCATCAACGACATCACCACATCATATCCACGACCAAGTCCTGTACTTTGGTCAGAGATACCAGTGTAGACAGAAAACTTCAGTGGATAGCCCGTTGAGCTTTCATACATCCACCTAAAGTTCAAGCCATTTTTGGCAGGCTTGCTTGGCATGTATTGGGGAAATTCAATCATTTTTACCTGAACAAAGTGAAATAATGACTATTTTTTTCTTTTGATAGGCGGACTGGCAAGAACATTGATATGCATCAATATTACAATCAGTAATTACGTAAAACAGACATATCGAAAGGGATAAGCGGGAATCCCAGATTTGCAAAATTAGGCAATTTCCATCGTTTTTGAAATAGAAAAATTTTATTGCTGACCTCCTACATACCTGCATAATGACATCTCTGCTTAAATTTCTTTATCTCTGCTATATTATATAATACTTAGAAACAATTCATACAATAGCCAGAAGAACTATAACTGAACAATATAAGTCAGAAATCAAAAAAATTTCGAAGAAAAAATCGTGGGGTCCATTTGGACCCCAGTTCGGGTGGACACGACTTTTGCCGGTTTGTAAACGAGGGTTAAATGCGTTTTTCTCAAAACTCTGTTTTTTGAATGGGTTGCCACTGTTACTCAAAAACCGCTCGATAGATTTAAATGAAACTTAAACAGAAAAGCTAGCGCCTGGTCGAAGGACTTTTTTTTATTTCGATTTTTTAATAAATGATTTATTGTTGATTTTTTGACGAGAATCAGAAAAAAAATCCTTTGACCGCCATTTTATAAATTAAAAAAAAAAGCTTCTATCAGGGTCGAGCTTTTTATGTTCTCTAAAAACTGTATAAAACCTGTTCAACCTGTTCGACAGCCATAACTAATAAAATAATACATTTTTTTGAAATTTTAGTGAAGTAATGTTAAAGTATGATGCAAAGATGCTATGTTTTTACTTATGTGAAATAAAATTAATTACTAGTAAGAAAAATTATTAAAAAATGGCATATTTTTATGCTCCTGACTACGCCTAACCCAATTAAGCATTTGAATAGCTTGCTGCGATGTTTCTTTATTGTGGCTAGTTTGGAGTTCTTCGAGCTGGATAAATTTCCTTAAATCGCATAACAGCTTCACACATTGCCAGCATGGTTTTTTGATTTCCAGCCGGCAATAAGTCCCGAATTTTACCAATCAAAACAGCAGTGCGTTGAGTAGAATGTCTAAAGTAGGAACCAACAGACTGCACGATCCCAACGCAATTTCTCAAATCTGCTTGTGAACACGAGTCAGCAATAGCAAGGTTGAGAGAGTGTGCACTACAATGTACATACAGGTTTGAACCCCTGAAACTCCCCCTGGCTACGCCCATGCTATTAGGGTTATGCCGAAAGAAAGAAGCATTCGAAGAAAAACAAACCGACAAAGAAAGATCAAACTTGCATGTAACCTTTAGATTTATTTCTAAGGATATGCAAAGTGTTCTTCAAATACCACCAACTGATGTTTCCTTGGCCTATACTATAAGAGACAGCTTTTATTATGAATCTGCTTTGCCAAATAATTCTTTTTGTTTAGCTTGTTCATAAGTAAATGGCAAAGGCGGGACCAGTATTTACCTAAACACGTAAAAGAGCTATCAATATTTTCTGATACTTGTGCTAGCCAAAACAGGGACGCAAATACTGTGGCACTTTTTCGAATTAAGTGCAAATATTTTATATTAACTCTTTGTTAAAAAAGAAAGATTTCAAAAAGCGGGAATTTTACATGGAATTTATTTTACGCAAATCACCATAGACAAACAAAAAAAGTTCATGTTAATTTATTACATCGGTGACCGGTTGAACATATTTTGTACTGCAAGAGTTCATGTAGACACCGAAGGTTTAACAGTTAACTGGCTTAAAATCAAATGTTTTCGAAACGAAAAAAATAAACTGGGAGTTCAGAAACAGTCAAAATAAGCTTTTGCAGCTTGAACGTAGTTAAAGGTTTTCGAAGGGAAGAAATGAACCCTGTTGCCGCCAATGTTCAAACCTTCCTCTGATCGCAGCAAATTTGCTCCACTTCTGAAGAAAAAATAGAATCTACTACGACGCTCCGATTTTGTTGGGATTTGCTCCACTCTTTCAACATAGAAAATTTCGGTATTTAAACTCCAGACAGTATGGATGTTCTGGGAGTGTTTTTTTTTTTTTTTGTAATTGTAAGACCTAGGTTTTCAGCTCTTTTTTAACTTTTTACTTTTTTTTTTTAAATTTAATTCAAATAAACCGACAAAAAAAGCGACCAGGGTTCCCGGTTGTGTGTTCTCAGTTTAATTTAGCTTATGTACAAAATGGCACTACATTGCCGCTGTTGACTCTTTAAGTTCTACTCCTTTAAGTTATACTCCGTGGCTGCAAAGCCATTTGAGTCATAAGTTTGCTATAAGAAATATAAAAAAGGAATATTTCTTGTTTGTGACGAGGTCAATGCTTCTCAAAATCAATATAACAAAATATAATTCAGTAGTCTGAGTCTTATAATCACCCCGATGGACTGCGGAAGTGCTCCGCACGAGTTTTGACATTTTTGTTACTATCGAATCCATATTGAATCCGACAGTGTGAAAGATTGTCTATAATACAGGTTAAAAAAGGCTTATTACCGAATCTGTTGTTCTTCCACACTCCATACAACTTTTGGCGTTTCTCACGTCACGTCATGCTCCGTTATTTGAAGAGGCTTTCGAAGTGAAGCTGAAGCACTTATCGCTTGCGATTTTTATGGGAGTCCGGTTAAGTGACTTAATAAGTTTAGGTGAGAAAATACCTCTGCGCAGTGCACAGGCACACAATAGACTCCTTTGGGGAATGCGAGAACGACGACGGCGAAGGTCTATTTCGTGAAATCGATTTCTCAGCCCAGCACTCACATAAGAGTCACAATGTTGGACAAAAAGAATGAGAGTAACAGCCCGATTTTCCACTCAACACTCAAATTGTGATGTGGCTCCCAGCAGGTTAGAACGTTGTGATTTGTGACTTTTTACCAGAATCGGGCTGCAAGTTGACGGTAGCTGAGATGAAGATGCTCTGTATGACAGCAACAATCATCAAGGCTTAATCGTTTTATAAGCAGCCAAAGTACGTCAAAATTTTTATCTATGAAAAACGTACGGCCGGCTCACTTGTTATTGTCATGTTCAAAGGAGACGGGCTTCGTCAAAAAGTCAATGTAATACAACGTTCAAACACGATTATGACGAAACAAAACGGAAGGCAGACCAAACACCAAAACATTGCTGGGATAGACAAATGAATTATACTCAAGCTTCGTCCTCTAGTACCCAGCGTTGCCAAATTGGGGGTTTTCCCCCCAGATTTAGGGTATTTTGTCTTTCAGGAGCAAATCTAGGGGGAGAAAATGTTTTGAGTCACAATAATTCAACTTTTCTCTTAACATATTTTAAAAATTCATATATGAAAACTAAAGAGTAAAATACAGCACAACAAGTTTAGTTAAATGTGTAAGTGTGTGGTGTAATGTTTGCTCTATGTTGCATACACGTTTTATGTAATCAAAACCATGTACACGCGCCGTAGTCCAGACACAGGTGAGCCAATTCTCTTAACTCATAATGCAGGTTGCATATTTCACTTCATGTAATATGCAAGCCATGCATTTTCCCACGTTGTGTGAATTGGTGTTCACCTTGTCAAAGCGATCGCCACATAGACTCTTCCCTACTTTTTAAGAATTGAGTTTAACCAGAACCACGAAACAATACATACGTGTTTTCCTTTACAAATTGGCGCAGCCGGTGAAAAGAAAAAATAAATCGCTTCCGATTGTGTGTGCAAGAGCGTACCCATTTGCGCGCAACCCAAAATACTTGTAAAAATTCCACAAAAATATTTATTTCAACCAATCAGTTTTCTTTCCTTAATATAATTAAACTCCAACGAACTTTTAACAAATAATTTGCGAAAAAAAAACAAAAAATTGTAAACGTATTCGATTCGATTCGCAGTCAAGCTGAAGTAAAAAAAAAAAGAAATTCAACAGAATAAAAAAGTTTCTCCGCGCCGTCGAACGAAAAAAAAAACGCTATTCGTTTGTGCAAAATATATCCAAAGTGTTATTAATTAAAGATTGAAAGCAGAAACACTCTCAATTACAAATTTTACACTACAAAGTGTACCGTACGTGTATTCTGCGTTAAATGTCCAGTGAGGAGGACCTTAACAGTACAATAGTAGAGACAGAGGCAGACATCCATCTACAAAACCAAGACAACACTCTTGAAATAAGAAGACTAAGATCTGGACTGGAGACAACAAGATCAGCAAAGGAAAACAGTAAGCTTAAGAATTTAATAATAGATAATAAGATATTAGATAAGAAACTAGTAAATTTATTAGATAAATTCGAAAACCAAAACTGTCCGTCAACAAGTTCGAATTTGGCAAGTAAAACTGAATTGTTCCGATCAAATTTGAAAATTTTTAAAGAGTCTGGTCCGCGTAGTTTAAATAAACTCGAATCAATAATGACCGAATTTGGACAAGTGCCACAGTCACAAGGCAATGGAGAGCCAAGTAAACATTACAGTCACGATGACTCTTTTGTAGCTAGCTCGCAACATAGTTCGATGATACAATTGATATCAAATTTGATACCAATTTTCAACGGTGATTCCACACCGAATTTAGTTTCCGATCTGCAGGCATTTTTGAATTGCTGCAGACAAGTAAAATCATGTCTTGGGCTAGACCAAGAAATAACTTTCTGTCAGTTAAGTCTGACAAAATTAAGAGGCAATGCATACTTAGCTATGCAAAATTGCACTTTTGCCTGCTATGACGAGTTTGAAAAGTTACTCCGAGGTCATTTTCTTCCTCGGAAAACCTATATCCAGGTATCGAATGATCTTCGACAAACTCGGCAGTATCCAACGGAAACTCTTAATTCATTTCTTTTAAGAGTTAAGAATTTGGTTGCGGAGTGCAAGAGTGCCGCACAAGAACAATTTCCTGCGGATGCTAAGGCATTAATAACTGATTCGGAGCTAGCAGCATTATATGCAATTAAATCGGGGGTATGTTATCCCATAATCACAGAGTAGATAATACAGAGTATCCACTTCCACCCCTTCAACCCGAAACACCCGCAAAAAATTTTTCAATATGGCGTCCTATTTCTGAGTTTGAGGCTCTGTGCTCACTAGTATGAACTGTAAGAACTTAACTAAACGCCTGCATCGGTATGAAATTTTTTACTAATTTTTGTCTTTTTCAGTGAAATACTGGTCAAAATGTAAAAAAAAGTTAATTTCAGCAACTTAAATTCATTTTTCTAAATTCTAGGCTGTATGAAAATTAAAAATTATCGATATTTTTTGCAACCAAAAAAAAATTTTTTACTTTTCAAACTCAACTGACTTTGATCTGTGGGAAGTGAAGGCCAGTGCGGGCATCCGGGTGCGGGCATCCGGTTTAGTTTAGCTTGTAGGCAAAACGCACTACCTTGCTGAAGTGGACTCTCTGGTTCTACTCTGTGCCCATAATAAAGCAATTCGTTATAATGTCTAAAGAAACGTCGGTAAATAAACTTTGTGAGACACTTATAAGAATAGAATTGGAAACGAACAGTTTGGTTCAGTATCCCATAGGTTTGCCTTTTCAAAATTCAAACAATTATGGAATGTGGCCTCAAACAGGCATGACTCAATCGTTTGATCAACCGTTCATGCAAAACAATATGCATTCCAACCAAAATTTTATTCCAAATCCTCCTAACAATGTTCAAGTCAAGTGTAATTTCTGCAATAAGTATAATCACACATATCAAGAGTGCAGAATAAGAAAAAATACACCGTTTTGTTCAATTTGTCTGGCATACGGACATGATAATACTAATTGTTGTAAAAACCAAAATAAACCAAAGCCGAGGTATGAAAATACCAACTTTAGGCCCTCGGTTATGCCAACAAATTCAACGCGAAAACAAACAAGAGAAACTAAGTGTGACTTCTGTTTAAGGGTAGGCCATTCAATATCGAATTGTTTTACTAAAAAGCGTTGGGATGAGAAAAATAATATTTCGAACCCAAAAAACTAGATGACTTTCGGGTGATAAGAAATACCGTTCAATCATTCGACTACGCATCTAAAGAACGCAAGGAATTTAACAAGAACGGTATAGTTGAAATTCCAATTGATATAGGTTTAAGAAAAAAATTAAAATTTTTAGCGGATGCGGGATCTGACATTAGTTTAATTAATGAAGATTCACTACACCCAGATGTTATATTAAATCAGAACGATGCCATAGACATAAATGGAATATATGCTACGGGCACTACACTTGGCTCTATTGAAGCCAAGTTACTTTTAGAACCTCCGATTAAATGTAAGTTTTATGTCACAGAAAAAATTTTCAATTTTGATTGTGATGGTATACTTGGTCAGGATATTTTGTTTAAATATACAAACATTGAAGGTCCGAATAAACTTTTAAAATTTCTTCACGAACCTAATAGAAAAAATCAGTTGCCTATTCAAAAGTCTTCACAACATCCTTTTCAGGATGGTCCTTCAGTTAATAGAATCAAAGACTTGACTAGTAAGCCTTCTTATTCATCTTCGCACGATGACGGTTCTATCACCAAACCGGAGGAGAGACATAATAGGCTGATTGACTGCCTCACAACGTCGCCGGGTGAAGAACATCGAAGCATTACGCCATGTAATTTGGTTTCGGTAGCAAAATCATCTTCGCAAGACGATCTATTAGACCCGATGGAGAATAAAGTTATTCCTAAGCTCAATGTGAACTTAAGTTTAAAAGTGAGACAAAATAGGCTGATTGACTGCTTCATAACCTCGCAGGGTGAAAAATTTCGAAGCAGTACGCCATGTAATTTGTTTCCGGTTACAGAATCATCTTCGCAAGATGATCTATTAGAAACGAAGGAGAATAAAGTTATTACTAAACTCAATGTGACCTTAAGCCCTCGGAGTGAAACATGTTTCGAATGTCCCATAAATCATTCCGAAGAGAGTGAACTTGTGTGTTATTCTGAGGAAATAAGCCCTCAAATCTATATAGCATCATCTGTGGGTCAAGTAAAAAATGGTCTCATTGTTATAAGTTTAGCTAACACAAATTCATTTGAAGTTACTTTAAGAGATCATCCAATTAAATTTTTTCCCCTTGACGACTACGATCTTAGGATATTATCGAAAGAAAAATCAGAAACCCTAGGAAAATCGGTATACCCCATTTGTGAATATTCGAGCAAGCAAAATACAGATGAAGAACGAAATAAGAAACTACTTAAAGAACTTAATTTCCGTAAGGATCTTAATCCTGAAGAAAGATCTACAATTCAAGAAATATGTCCAAGATTTTCCAATACATTTCATCTAGAAGGCGAAAAGCTAGAGTACACAAATGCTATCTATCACAAAATTTCAACTCCCAAAAATGCAACTCCTATCAATACAAAACAGTATCGTCTTCCTGAGGCACATAGGCATATAATAAAAGAACAAGTTGATAAAATGTATAATGATAAAATTATTTCTGATAGCAAAAGTCCTTGGAATAGCCCATTGCTAGTGGTTCCCAAAAGAGCTGACGAAAACGGTTTACGAAAGTATCGGGTGGTAGTTGATTTCAGGAAGATCAATGAAATTACCATTAGTGACGCTTTTCCGTTACCAAGAATTGATGATATCCTCGATCAACTGGGAAATAGTAGATATTTTTCAACACTAGACCTGGCAAGTGGTTATCACCAAGTACTAATAGATAAAGCTGACCGCCCAAAAACAGCTTTCAGCACAAACACAGGTCACAACGAATTCAATAGGATGCTTTTTGGCTTAAAAGGTGCGCCAGCAACTTTTCAGCGCCTTATGAATCATATTCTAAGTGGTCTTAAATGTTTCGTCTACCTAGATGACATTGTGGTGTATGGTCGTAACTTGTTTGATCACAATAAAAAATTAATTTCAGTTCTTGAACGGTTAGAGAAATTTAATCTACGACTTCAGCCACGGAAATGTTATTTCCTTCGGCGGGAAATAGTTTTTCTGGGTTACAGGATTACAGAGAAGGGAGTACTGCCGGACGAACAGAAAATAAAAAGCATTCTTCAAATACCTCCTCCAAGTAATACTAAAGAAGTTCAATCATTTTTGGGAATGATAAATTTTTATAGGAGGAGCATTCCAAACTTCTCCAAGTTTGAAAAACCTTTACGAGACATCACTCACAAGGAACAAAAATTTTGCTGGAACGAAGAGTGTGAAAAAGCTTTTACTGCATTGAAACAAATAATAACAAAACCCCCCATTCTCATATACCCAGACTTTTCAAAAGAATTTGATCTTTCTACTGATGCTAGTGGAACAACTATTGGGGCAGTATTGTCTCAAAAGCGAGACGGATTAGATTTGCCTATTGCTTTTGCTAATAGAATTTTAAGCCCTGTAGAGCGTCGTTACTCAACAATAGAAAGAGAAGCCCTGGCTATGGTCTGGGCAGTAAAAAATTTTCGATGTTACCTTTTGGGTCGAAATTTCACTCTCTATACCGATCACAAGCCCTTAGTTCATTTTTTCAAAATAACGAATGAATCAACAAGAATATCGAATTTCAAATTTAAACTAGCTGAATACGAATTTTCTATTAAACATAAGCCAGGAAAGGATAACGTAGTGGCTGATGCTCTAAGCCGTATAGTATCTCATGACAAAAGAAATGCAGACGTTCAGGTTTTAACGAGAGCACAGGTACATAAAGCACAAACCAAAGATATAGACAGTAACGACAAGAATCCAAGTATGGATCTTACAGAATCAGGGAACATATCTATTACTAACAGAAGAAGAGTTTCTCAAGGTAATGAAAGCCTAACTGATGAGGATGAAGATGCTAGTCCTATTACTGGTCAATACCAAAATAAGGCATTCATTGAAAAGGAAGAGGATATTATTAAAACAATACAAAGATATCACGATTCTCCACTAGGAGGTCACCTTGGAGTTCTTAAGACATATCTTCGCATCCGACCAAGTTTTAGATGGAAAAATATGTTTAACACTATCAAGAAATACGTTAAAGGTTGCAAAAAGTGTCAAATAAATAAAAAAGCTAGACGTACAATTATGCCCATGGTGATTTCAGCCACTTCAAAGAAACCATTTGATAAGGTCTTTATGGATATTGTTGGTCCACTCCCAACAACTACGAATGGTAACAAATATATTTTGACCTTCGCAGATGATCTTACCCGTTTCATGGACTGTTACCCACTTCCTAACGCGGAAGCAGAAACGGTCGCCAAGGTTTTTTTTGAGGAGATTATATGTCGCTATAGAATACCCAAACAGCTACTAACCGATCGAGGGGCAAATTTTTGCAGCGATCTTTTCAAGAAAGTGTGTAAGTTTCTCAAAATAAATAAACTTGAAACAACGGCATATCACCCACAAACTAATGGAGCTCTGGAAAGGAATCACGGTCCTCTGATAGAGTACTTACGATCTTTTTCCAGTGCGGCCCCAGCAGATTGGGATACATGGCTTCGACAAGCGATGTATGTTCACAACAACACTCCTCGTGCTAGTACGAAACTATCACCGATGGACGTGTTGTACGGTTTTACTTCCGAGATGCCAACTAATATCAAGAAAACTCCTTCTCCAATTTACGATGATGAAAATTATTTTTATCTACTAAGAAATAAATTGCAAAAAGCGTATCAAATAGCTAGAGCAAATATAGAGGTGAGTAAGTTCAAATCGAAAGAACATTACGATAAAAACATTCACCCATTTGCCTTTAAGGTAGGAGATAAAGTTCTACTACAAGATATGGCCAGAAAAAACAAGCTATATTCATTGTACAAGGGTCCTTTTGAAGTTAAAGAAATTAACAATAGTGTAAATACAACTATTTTGAGAGGAACAAAACTAGAAAAAGTTCACAATAATAGACTGAAACCATTTTATGAAAATGTTTCTACGTGAAATGATTTAAATTTTTCACTTTGCTTATTACGAATTATTTTTATCTCTGTTCTATTTCTTTTAGTTTTGGGAATCAAACAAAAAGGGTTTTGCAACAGCACAATGTGCCATCGCCATACGATATTGTTGCTTTTCTTAGTAACGCTTGGCTTACCTTTTATTAACGCCCAAGAAAACATCACTATACAACAATTGGAAGGTGCAGTATGTAACGTATTGACATTTTCAAAGAAACATGCCTAGTAGGTAGTTACCCACATCACACACTACTGATGTATTCGAATTTTACATACATGTGCAAAGTTTAACTGCTCTAGATTTAAATAAGGCTGCTGGAAAACTAAAGGTATGTCTGACAAACATTTTTAAGTTTACTATTTAACCACTTAACCACAAAAATCGTAACATATAAATAGGTTTGCCTTTCAAAACATTTTTGCAGTACCATCAGAAAGGCTGCGAAGGCTTTGCAACTTATTAAAGAAAGGCAAACTGCCTCGTGATGAAAGAGCAAAACATCTTTGCAAAAATACGATATCTGGTGAAGTGTGTCTACAAATCTTAGATCATATAAATTCTTTTCTACAGAAAATTAGCCATTGTTCGTCAAAAGAACTTTAGTATTTGGATGCCAAACTTGATGTAAAGAAAATGTACAACTTATTTCAAAAAATATTAACAGTGCTCGTCGAGTATGCTCGTTTGCATTATTCCCTACACGGCGAAAACATTTGCCGAACATTTACTTAGTGTTGATTCTTCACAGCGTAAACATGTTAATTATTAAATCGTGGATGTCTGTTGCCATTTCACTTTATCCGCGATATGCACACAGCACACGACGCGACGCGACGACGCGACCAATGTGGAGTTGGTCGAACCTCAGACACTTTTTGGGATGCTGGTGCAAAAAAGTTATATCACATTGCGAAATTGGAAACCTTTTTCTAATGCCAGCGTGGACAGAGTTTCTGTATTTTATATAGTTATAAGGACAAGATAAGAAATAGAATGAGCATCGAAACAATTATGTGAACAAGGTACACTCTCCAAAATATTTAAGGATGTATCAACTTCAACCCATCAGATCAAATGATAAAAATGTTCAATTCAGAGCAAATGTAAATATAAAAGCAAAAATAAAGAAAAAGATAATATTGCTTTATACAGCTATTTTCCGAAATATAATTTTTGTTTGTACCAAATGACTTCTTATTCCTTTTCTCTTAGAGATGGAGAATCCCACTTCAATTAAGTCAAATGAAAACTATGAAACCATTTGACAGGTTAAGGATAATGGTAAAGTGGTTTCGCGGATCGATATTGCAGTTCTTCCGCCGGATTCAATAATTCAGTTCAATACGCGGCATTTGACTATTGCGGATTCCATAATCAACATGAATATCAATATTACAATTTCGTGTAATGTTTGCTTTGGCAATTGAAGCCAGTGGCCAGGGATATATTTGAAAAAGTAATAATTTATATCTTTTTTTGTTATATTTGTTTATTATTTTTATACTAATTTCTTTCATGAAATAACAACATAATGTATATGTGTAAAAAAAAACATCAAAATAGTGATCGTTTTGCATTTTCCAAGCGTTGCATGCCAAATAAGAATAGGTAGGTACATCTATGAAATATGTTAGTTATATAACAGTCACTGGCTATCGATTAACAAGATCAAAACCTCATAAAAAACTAAAAGAAGTTTAACAGAAACATGCACACATAAGATATTTTTAATACTCGTATCTACAACTAAAATAAAATTCAAAATCAAAAGCAAATAAAAGTCATATCCATATATCAAGATGATTTCTTCTTGATAACAAACGTAGTAGGTTGTAGGTAATTGAAGAAGAAAACGGAATTAGCAGTCATCATCAAGCAGTCCTTGAGTCCATAATCGCATTTATGCATGCATTTCATTCATAGTTTTATCCTACAGCACTGCGAATAGTTGTCGTGTAGGGGTAGCTGGTAGCTCCCTTCCTGTAATCTGATTTAAATCCGACTTATTATCTAAAGAGTCAATTAGATTTCCTTTATCCATCTGAATGGTACATGTTTGAAGAAAAAAATGTGCCACTTGAAGAAGTAGCTGTAATAAATATAAATGTATGTATAGAAAAACTTTTTGTTAGGGTTCTATGGTCTTTGTTTCATATGCAAAAAAGAAGAAAAACATTATTTCAGAAGATCCAAATCAGCGAATAGATACTTTCAAAACAATAACAAGATTTCAAGGCTTCAATTTGCAAAAAGTACAAATGAGTGATGCGATACAGAGTATTAAATTTTTTTAGGTATTTTAAAAAAAGCTTTGTTTATTATCACTAACCTAATAGTCCAAAATCCAAATTAGTTACAAAGTGACCTACTCTACTACTACTACACATAGCAAAGGTTTTGGTTTTAGTCGGAATCCACACTTGTTGATTCTTCATAAAACACACGCTACGTTAGTGTACCGGGTCACCCCGGTTGTTAAGATTAAAAATGGTTATGGAGTGATGATGATGATTGAGTATGTTTTTGTATATAAGAGTATCTAATTAGGTAGATTATTTCATTATCTCGGTAATCTTAAGTTGTACCTACCTTCGCATCGAACTTTTAAAAGTAATTTGTTGGGTAGATTTGTAATAATTTAGTGAATGTTTTATATATGTATATGGGTACTTCATTAAAATATGGTTCCCTCAGTTTCAAAGTTCTGACTGAAAAGGTCGTACTAAATGTTCAATTATTTGTTAATAAAAACTATCTTAACACACTTGCTTTTTATCACAGATTATGTTTAATTTTTTATTTAATATGTCTGAAGATATCTTCATTCTTAAGTTTTCTTTTCTATCCTGCAGATTATGATGTATCGAATTTTTTATTTTAGAAAGTGGGAGAGTTCTTAAAAGCAAGCCTTGCACAAATTATTGTACAATTCCTAAATGCCGACAAAAAAATCTCTTCAAAGCAGAATGTCCCAAAACCTAGCAGATTGCGTTTTTCCGCAATTGTGGAAGCAAAATCGCATCGTCACCTCCAAGTGGTGCCCGCTGGATAACCAACTACTGATGAGCGTTGGATCAATTGATCCACGAGCTGTGTCACCTGAGCTATCTTTTCAGGAACTAGGAGCAAAGAAAGAAAAATATCACTCTGAATGTACCAGCTCAACAATAAATCCAAGAGCGTCTGACACACATTGTGCGGCACACGGTTCAGCGTCTGATCCTAGTGGGACGGCTGAATATAAAATGCGATTAGAAGTAACTGACCTATTTGTATCATTAAAAAAAGTTTAAATAATTTATGGCAATGAACAAAACAAACAGATTTATTACCCCAGGTGGCAGTCCATCAAAATTGGAAAATCCACTCTCTAAAGAGATCGGTCTTACGGATTCTGGGGAGAACCACTTATTGCTTAAGAATTTTGAAAAACGGAGTACGAAAATACAGAGAACTCCCCCAAAAAACTATTCCCAAAGGGTTACACCATCGAAAACCCCAACTAAGACAAATGACGTAAGCGTCATTAGCCAAAAAGAAACCAATGTCTCTTAAATGATCGACACTGCAGGACAACAGAGTTTCAAAGAAATCAAAGAAAAGCGGCAAACCGAATCAAAAGATTACTTTGATAAATGGCAAAAGGAAATAGCAGCAAGAAACTTGAAACCTAAGTTCAAAGTCTTCAGGAGCAAGTAAAAAGACTCGAAGAAAAGGTGTCCCTATTTGACAAGAAACACAAGTCTACCTTTTAGACAAGTCAACAAGATACTGTTACTGTGTATCAAACTGACGAAGAAGAACTTTTATTTGAAACTGAAACAAAAAGAAATAAGCGTACTGCTAAAAAACGAAAAGCGGAAGCAAACCTCGAAAACTGAAAATAAAAAAGACTTTGGTACTATAAAGAATAATGCAAATAATGTGCAATGCTAAACCGAAGTCCTTGTCTAAATGCAACAGAAAAACTGTACCACATCCAATTATGATCACAGAATTCCCAAATTTTGGTGATCTCAAGAAAATTAAAAAAGCTTGCAAATATACATCGAATAACAAAGACAATTGGAAAGTTAATGTCGAGGAAGATGATGACTATAGACTGGTCACTGAGGAACTAAGCAAACATAAAATCCAGTGGCACTCGTATGAAAACAAATCCACAAGACCAATAAAAGTAGTAGCCAGAGGCCTACATTCCTCATGTTCTCCAAAAGAATTAGTAGAAGACCTTGTTCAAGCAGGCTTCCCTTGATGCAGTCAATCTTATTAAGAATGTGACTACTAAGAACTCTGCTGGGGAGCCAATAATAATTAAGAGATCCCTGCTTTTATGCACTTTATTTTTCGACAGCAAACAAAGTCTTGAAAATGTCTATAGTATTCGATCAATCTTGGGCATAAAAGTCAAAAATGGACCACTTGCACCGCGAAAATCAAAAATTGTTCCGCAATGTAAACGATGCCAAGCATTTGGCCACACCCAAAAATATTGCAACCGCGAGTTTGCTTGTGTTAAGTGTGAAGGAAAACACGCAACTAAAAATGGACAGTTTTTAGTAAGCAAAGAACAGAAAGCAAAATTTGTAAACTGTCAAGGTAATCACGCTGCAAGCTATAGAGGCTGTCCAGTTGCTAAAAGATCTCAAAAATCCAAAAGCAAAATGACATCCGGTGAAATAACGCCTAGCAACTCGGCAAACACAAAAAGAACTCCTGAAGCTGAAGATAAAGGTAAGAAAGAACTTCTTAAGGAAGCTGTTAAAAGCAAAAGCGATCATTTAATTTTCAATTCCTTTTTATTAATTTTATCTTATATCTACTTACGTGCTAACAAAAATGTGTAAAACTTGCTTATATAATCACTTAATTAACTTACTGTCCCTAAGCGAGTACTCTAAATTATTCAGTATCTTACTACTAATGCCTTTCGGCCTTAAGTTAACTTATGAATTAAAAACTAGAGCTAGTTTAAACTAAGAAAAATTTTATTTTAAAAGATAATTTTTTTTTTTTGTTTAAAGCAAAAGAGATGAAAATAAAACCTATTCACAGATTTTTAAAAACGGAAGATTGAAGAAACTTCATTCCAGAAATTCTTGAACTTATTTTTAAAAGAATTGGCAATCAGGATTTGAACATCAAACGGCTAAGTGAAGAAGTCGCTCTTAGAAAACAATGATAAACAGAACAGTAAAAATTGGAACATGGAATGCAAACGGTCTTTTACACCATTCATCAGAATTAGAAATCTTCTTAGACATCGAACACATAGATATTTGTCTGGTGTCCGAAACTCATTTCTCAGGTGGACTGGTTCTTGATGATTTAATATCAAACTATATTTGCTACCAATCGGCAATCCTTATAAAAAAGAGCTATAAACACCATGAAGAAGCTATGTTTACAAACGAGAATATGCAAGTAACAATAATTAGTATTGATATGAAAAAGAAAGACTTCAAGTTGGCATCAATATACTGCCCGCCAAGGCGTTCCCCGATTGAAAATGATTATGCAGAACTGCTAAATCTACTAGGACATAAATTCCTTGTTGGCGGTGACTTTAACGCTAAGCACACCCATTGGGGATCCAGACTTATAACAACAAAAGGCAGAAGGCTTTACAAAGCAGGCCTCAAATACAATTACGAGATCACCAACATTTCTTCCAGATCACCAACATACTGGCCATCGGGTTCTAGTAAAATACCAGACCTTGTTGACTTTTTCATAGTTAAAGGTATCAAACGAAACCATATAAGAGTCGAAGGTAATTATGACTTATCATCAGATCATACACCGTGATTTTATCACTTAATGAATCGGAGATAATGGAAAAAAGTAATCCTAGGCTAGTAAATAATAAAACAAACTGGAGTGAATTCAGAGAAAAGCTTGAAAGCTATATAAATCTCAGATCCCCTATAGAGCACATCGACCTTGAGGTAGAACAATTCATTGCCGATGTTCAACAAGCTGCAGAAGAAAGTACACCAACTTACTCGAGTAGGAAGCAAACTGAAACAAAATACCCTGTCGAGATAAGCGAATTGATATTGGAGAAAAGAAGAGCTCGAAGAAAATGGCAAAATACTATATTTCCAGACGACAAAACAGCGTTTAACCGGCTAAGCAACGAACTGAAGAAACAAATCTACGAATTCAAAAATGATTCATTAAGTAGCTTCCTGAAAAATTTAACGACTGATGCTGCAACCGATTATTCGCACTGGAAAGCAGCTATAAGCGCCTGAAAAGACCGCAGTCACAAAACCCGCCAATAAAATCTCTAAGCGGGAATTGGATCGGAAATCCAAAAGAAAAGGCTAACCTGTTTGCAGAACATCTTGCGAATGTTTTTAAGCCATTCCCAGCAAATACATCTGAAAACAGCTTACAGTATATTGATAAAGTCGATGAAGTTGAAAAGCCTTCATAAAACTCCAATTCATAATAAATGCATGCTTAAAGACCCAATATGTCCCACATCATTGGAAAATTGCTGAAGTAATTGTTATACCAAAGCAAGGTAAGCCACCAACAGAAGTGACGTCTTACAGACCAATATCGCTTATACCAATAATGGCAAAAGTCTTTGAAAAATTGCTACTGAAAAGACTGAGCAAAGTCATAGAAGAAAGAAATCTAATCCCAAATCATCAGTTTGGATTTAGAAATAAACATTCCACGATAGACCAAGTTCATAGAATAACGGATGCAGTTGAAAAAGCATTAGAAGAAAAACAAGTATGTTCGGCTATATTTTTAGATGTTGCTCAAGCATTCGACAAGGTATGGCATATGAGGAGCTAGAGTACAAACTGCAAAGGGACCTACCCAGGCAGTACTACGAAATACTAAAATCTTATATCTCAAACCGGCTCTTCAGAGTACGGTATGATCAAGAATATTCAAAGCTATGTAATTTACAAGCCGGTGTTCCACAAGGAAGCGTCCTAGGACCTACCCTGTATTTGTTATATACAAGGGATATTCCAGTGGATAACAACACCATTATGGCTACTTTTGCAGATGATACCGCAATTTTGGCATCCAGTAAGTGCGTTGTCAAGGCTGCTGAGAAATTGCAAAATGCCGTCGACACCGTTAGTGATTGGACCAAAAATTGGCGTATCAAGCTCAATGAAGCTAAATCTGCACATTATAAACTTTACAAATAAAAAGTTAAGCTACGTTCAAATATTCATCAACAATCAAGCTGTACCTTACGCCAATACGGCCAAATACCTTGGGATGAATTTGGATGCAAAGCTAAAATGGAAAGAGCATATCAAAAAGAAAAGGGAAGAGCTCAACTTGAAATATAGAAAAATGTACTGGTTACTCGATAGAAATTCGGACTTATCTGTCGAAAATAAAATAATGCTTTATAAACAAGGACTTAGACCTGTTTGGACCTATGGAATCCAATTATGGGGCTGTACAAAGAAAACAAATACTGAAATCATCCAAAAGTTCCAAAACAAAGTCCTTCGTGGAATAGCAAATGTACCATGGTATATAAGAAATAGCGATTTACATCGTGACCAACAAATAGAAACGGTTACAGAAGTTGTAAGAAAACATGCTGTATCACACAATCAGCGAATTCATAAATACGAGAGGCAATGTTCGGAGATTAAGAAGAACCAAGCCACACGAGTTTGGTCTAATAAAAGTCATGGGAAGCATTAAGAGTTTAAGCTTCCCTTAAAGCGATTATATTATTGAGAAAGAAAAATCTGTTGTCGATCGTTCATAGATTGGTTGTGATTACGAGGAGTTCTTAGTGAGGTAAGAATCCCACAATACTTGGTGTCGAATACTGCCAAGTGTCTTTCGAAGATTTCCTCCTGACAAAAAAAAAAAAAAAAAATTGTAAGTGAACTTGTGCAAGTGTCAAAAGACAATTGCGAATTGTAATTGCATTGCAGATGTAATTTTGATTTTTTTTTTTTTTTTTTATAATTTGCGCACACATCAAGGGGTTATGACTACCCTTATAATGTTATAGAACACAGTGCGAGCATTTAGGAAAATAGGAGAGGATTAGAAAGGAGACACCGATGCACGTTGCTTTTGAATCTTTGTAAATCGTAATGTAGGGGAAAAACATGGCCAGGTAGAGCATTCCACATTCGGGTGGTGCGACTGAGATACGAATCTCTATACTTGACTGTACGCCCGAAGTTGGGCTCAAGGTAAAACTGATGAGCATTCCTAGCGAGGCGAGTGTTGCGGCTAAATTGTTTCAGGGGAGGAATGCAACTGGCTACTTCACTAGAGCACTGTTTGTGGAAAAAGCGATAAAAGAGAGAGAGAGACAGGTGACGTTTCGACGATGTTCAAGAGAATCAATCGATTCTACGATTGAACTATCACCTATCAATTTTAACGCTCTGTTTTGTACCCTATCGAGTAGGCGCAAAGATGTTTGAGAAGCACCTGACCAGATATGAGAGTTATACTCCAGTTTTGGGCGGATGAAGGCCTTATAAATTGTAGCCAGATCAGAGGGGGTGAAGAACTTCCTGCATCTTCTCAAGAAACCTAAGCATTTAGCAGCGTTTTTGGCGACTTCAAATATGTGGTCGTTCCAACGAAGATCATCGTTTACACACATACCAAGTACTGACAGCTTTTCGGTTTCTTCGATGCAGGTACCATTCATGGATAATGGCAATGGGGGAATGTTAAGCTTCAACGACAAGAGACAGCATTGAGTTTTCGAAGCATTGAATTCTACTCGGTTCCTACTACCCCATGCAACAATGCTGTCAAGGTCAGAATTCAATGAGCTTATCATACGCAACCGTTCCAGTTCCACATCCGAAGAGCAGGGACGTGAATTTGGGAACGAATATGAAAAGCTGAGGGTCGAGTCGTCAGCAAAACAGTAAAGCGGATTAGAAGTTTCAGACAAGAGATCATTAATGAAAATGAGGAAGAGAGTCGGAGACAAAACGGAGCCCTGGGGCACACCAGCATTTATGAAGTGGGTATCAGACTTGATGCCATCCAACACAACTTGTATTGAACGGTCAGAAAGGTAATTTCTAATCCAACGAAGAAGAGACTCATCGATACCAAAAGCACGCATTTTCGATAAAAGAGCCTGATGCCAAACTCTATCAAATGCTTTAGAAATATCAAGTGCAATAATCTTACTTTCTCCAAAACAATGTAAAGATTGGTTCCACTTTTCGGTGAGATATGCCATCAAATCACCAGTGGACCGTTTGCTACGAAAGCCGTACTGACGGTCATTAAGAAACTTTCGTTCTTCAAGATATTTCATAAGTTGACGGTTAATCAACGTTTCCATGACCTTGGAAAGAAGGGACGTTAGTGCAATTGGACGGTAATTGGAAGGGGAGGAAGATTCGCCTTTTTTAGGGACCGGCTGGACAAATGCAGTTTTCCATCTGCTCGGATAAATCCCAGCAGAATAGGAAAGATGGAAAAGTTTTCGCAGTGGTTTTGCCAGCGTAGAAGAACACCTCTTCAGAATAACGGCGGGGATACCATCTGGACCAGCGGATTTATGTATATTGAGATCTTTGAGGACTCTCGCAACCGAGCGAGTTCGGAAAAATATCTGCTTCATTACAGAATTTGTAGACTCAAGCTCAGGTGGAGCCAATATGCCAATATATACTTAAGGGTCATTCCATGGTGTACCACACGAAACGCACACTTTTCGACTCATAAAACTGTTAATCCTCATGCTTGAATCTAAAAATCTTACAATGAAGATAAAACAACTAAAAACGTAGAATATAAAAAAAATTAGATCGCTGAAACATCAGCATAAGGACTAACAGTTTTATGAGTTGAAAAATTCGCGTTTCGGGTGTTACACCATGGAATGACCCTTAACATTAAACTTACTTAGCAAGGTGTGAGTTCAGGAAACCGCCAAAGAGTCACTCTTTGTCGGATTCATATTTTTTTCATTCTTGCGAATCAGAATCATCGAATACGCAGGCACTAAATTGTTCTTCACTTCATAGTCTTCATTCCAAATTTTAGAACTGTTAAGAATATCAAAAAGGTATTGACTAATATCTATATATGTTTGAATTTTTATATTAAGCTAAATTAACGTTACCTCACTTGCAGAAAGAAAAATCAGTTTAGTCGGAGCACATTCTTGTTCAAGATCAACCATACTGTACAATGCTCTATACTTTCAAATTTCATTAAATCAACATTAATTTGTGAATTCAACTTGTAACACGATAACTTTGAACTCTATCAATAATTTTCATAATTTTATTTTGTGCAGCCAGCATAAAATAATGTGTGAATATAAATAATGTGTGACTGGTCAGATAGCTACGAAACAGAGACCAATACTTTTAATTTGTTTCTTCCAGTGAGTCTGCTAACATTTGGTGACCGCGACGTGATAATTGCTTCCCTCACCAGCAGTTAGAAGCAGTTTTCATCAACATAAGCGTTGCCAGAGCTGAAACACTGGCAAACCTGCAAACACTGAAACCATCAACACAAGCGTTGCCAGGACTGAAACACTGGCAAACCTGCAAACACTGAAACCTGCTCAACTCATTGAACTCATTGAAGACCTAAACTTCAGAGAGAGATTCAGAGACGACGTGACGACCCAAATTTAAACTATGGAAGATGAATTGGATAAAATGGTGGCCAGGCAGAAGGTCATCACCGATGAATTGCTGCGCTTGCAATCCAACATTGCAAAGGACGGACCGGGAAGGAAGACAGCAGAATACGCTAGGAAGCGGCTGGATTTGATTAAAGATCTTTGGAGTGAGTTCGAAAAGAATCACAAAGACATCGAGGAAGTAGTAAAACACGATACACCATATATCCAGGGCGACACAGCTGGGAAGGTCAAGAAAATCTACCAATCGCTAACACAACACCTTTTGTCCGTGATGAAGGATGGGACATCGGAGAAACAAGCTGAAAAAGAATCAGCAAAAGAAAACGTGATGAAGGCTGGGACATCGGAAGGACAAGCTGAAAAAGAATCAGCAAAGGAAAATTGTGAAGCTACGTCTCATTCGCTAACCTCAACACCGAACTAGGACACAGACACAACAAAAGTGTTTCGAATTGAAGAGTGCTTCGCATTTGAGGACAGAGTCCAGAAAAATCTCCTCATGTTGTCAATCAAACTTGAAGGAGGTCATCCTGATCCCCGTCAATCCGACACATTGAGGCAAACGGCAAAACTACCTAAAATAACCTTGCCGAAGTTTGACGGAAACTACCTGACCTGGAGGCAATACTGCGATTTGTTTACCGAATCCACAATCAAAAAATTGCCGATTGTCAAAAATTGTTTTACCTAAAAATAACTCTGGAAGGTGTAGAAGAAAAACTTATACGCCACTCCATCACCTCAGACGCCAACTACCACGCTTCTTGGAAGGTAGTCACTGAGCGGTACGAAAACCCTCGGTTGGTTACTAGTATCAGCGCCTATAAATAAATTAATGGCGCAGCCAACTAGCCACATGGAAACATCAAATCAAATAAAGGCATTGCACGACACTACAGTCGAATGCCTGCTGGGTCTGAAGAATCTAAAAATCGACACAACAAACTAGGTCCCACTATTAATGAACATTCTGATTAAAATATTGGATTGGAATACTCTAACCCTTTGGGAGCAGTCCTTGAAACAGCCAAAGGAACTGCATGATTTTGACCAGTTCATGACATTTCTCGAGACTCGTTTCCAATCATTAGAGGCATTGAAAACAAAACGTGGCAGTACGTGCGCAAACGAAAGAAAAAGAAATTCAAACTACAACAAGGTGACAAGTTCCATTACCACGCAGAAGAGCAGTTGTTCGCTGTGCAAAGCTTATCATCCGTTATTCATGTGTCTTACTTTCCTTAACCTCGCAACTTCAGACAGGTTAAGTCACGTAAGAAAACACAATTTGTGGGTCATTGGTTTCCAAGTTGGGCACACTTCTTACAACTGCCAGCTGTGAGGTTGCACAAAGTGTTCCAACAAACACAACACATTGGTTCACTTGTCAACAATAGCTCAACCAAGCGCCCCACGAACCAAAAACGAAAATTAGGTTCTTCAAGATCAAATTCTGAACAGCATCAAAATATCCTGCCATCAAGCCCAGACGCCAGACCCTTCTAACATATCTGGGAGTGAGAACTCGGTATTAGCCAGCCATCATCAAGTTGGCAAGTCAAGACGGTTCACTCATTAACTGGCGTGCAATTTTGGACTCTGGTTCACAAATCAACATTATATCAGAAAGAATGATTCGAATATTAAATATTCTGTTATCGTGCTACCCTATGATCATTCAAGGGGTAGGAAAATCCATAAAGTATTCACAACGTAGAGCAAATATTGGTTTGCAATCTATTACTACCAGCTTTACCACCAGGCTAGAAGTGTTGTCGCAAATAGTCTCTCCGCAACCAAAACAATCATTTGACATGTGTAACTGCATGGAATATTCCGGATAACATTGAGCTAGACGACCCTAATTTCAATCAGCCATCATCATTTGCTCTGCGTTGGTCAAATTAAGTTAGGAGAGAATCTACCACTACTACAAAATACATTATTAGGGTGGATTGCTATTGGCAAGTTAAATGAAGGATCGCCAACAATCAGCACATGCGGAATACACACCGAAGAAGCAACTCTTGAACAAATCATGAGCAAATTTTGGAAGACAGAGAAATTGCCGTCCTCCACATCAAAACGAACGATTGCAGAAGAAAATTGTAAAAAATATTTTAACCGATCAACTTCAAGAGATACAACTGGAAGGTTCGTTGTCAATCTACCTTTTGCTGACAACCCAGAGAAATTAGGAGAATCTAGTGTCATAGCAATCAGAAGATTTCATGCTTTGGAGCACAAATTGGAGCGAGATCAAGAGTTATACAATCAATACATTGGCTTCATGGACGAGTACATCCATTTGGGGCATATGGTAGATATCAACTTCGAAACCATTCAAACGCCACATTATTTCTTGCCTCACTTTTGCCCCCTCAAATCAGAAAGCAGTAGCACAAAACTAAGAGTTGTTTTTGATGCCTCGGCAAAGACATCTTCCAATCTTTCGCTCAATGACATTCTGTATCATTGCCAAAATTCGTCATTAAAAAAATGTACCGACGAAAACGCGTAAGAGACCAACACTTACAGTTAATATGGTGGCGACCCAAATCACCCCAAGTTCTAAAATGTTACAAGCTTTGCACTGTTACATACGAAACAACATCAGCTCCATATCTAGCCACAAAATGCCCCAGACTTTGGCTCAAGACTACTCTTCAAAGTATCCCTTAGGCTCCCAAATGCTGTTAACAGATTTTTACGTCGATGAAGTGATGTCAGGTGCAGACGAATTACTCGAAGCAAAACACATTCAAGCCCAACTTACAGCATTGCTGCGGGAGCGAGGGTTCGAATTAAAAAAATGGTGCTCCAACAATCAACAATTACTCGCACATTTTCTATTAGAAGATCAAGAGATTCATCTTTCCGATGACAACAATGAAGGCACGGTCAAAACTCTTGGATTGATATGGCGGCCTAAATCAGACGTCTTCAGCATAAAGACAAATTGCAGACTCCAGAAAAAATTCACCAAACGATCAGTAGCCTCAGATATAGCTTGTCTCTTTGATCCACTTGGGATTATAGCACCTGTAGTTATTGTGGCAAAATTGTTTCTTCAAGAACTGTGGAAGCTTAAGTACGACTGGGATGAAGCGCTACCAGAAGAAATGTACCAGGTGGAAGAAGTTCTATCAAGGACTGCAAGAACTAGACAAGTTCAACATTTCCCGACATGTCTTCAGCGAATCGATCCCTTCATCAGTTCAAATACACACATTTGCTGATGCTTCAGAAAAGGCTTATAGCGCAGCGGTATATGTCAGATCTATTAACAAAAATGGTACAATCATAGTACGATCATCATAATCATAGTACGAAATCACCAATCACTAAAACAGCATCAGGGGCTAAGTCAATGACAATACCTCGTTTAGAATTATGCGCAGCTCTACTAGTCGCTGAATTGTCAAACCGCGTGAGGCTTGATCTCAAATTGAAAGAAGCAAACCGATTCTTGTGGACAGACTCTCAGATTGTAGTGAGCTGGATAAATTCCAAGGCGGAATCATTTCAATCATTTGTTGGTCGTCGGATTGCAAGCATCCAAAAACTCACTGACCCTACTCAGTGTCGACATGTCAGTTCCAGCGACAATCCTGCAGATGCCTTATCAAGGGGGATTTCACCAGACAAAACTTCAAGACCATCTCTTATGGAAATATGGTCCAAGATTTCTACATGGCACTCAAGACATATGACCACCCCCATATAAGAAGGTTGTAGCCTTAATCCCTAGTAATCAATAAACAAACATATTTGAAGGAATGAAACACTCTAATTCATTTCTTAAAATGCAAAGAATAACAGCCTACAGCCTTCAATTCATTCAGTCAACAAGAAACCTCAAGGGAAGATACACTAGGCAAACCATCAAACAAGACAAAGGGAAGCCCATAAAAAGTATCTGCCCGTTATCCACTATAGAGCTAGATAACGCAATACATTGTATTTTGAAAGAAATGCAAGAGCAGAAATTTATAAGAGACATCCGTGCACTCAAAGCTCAACAAGAGCTTCACAAAGCGAGCCCATTGATAGGTCTTGCGGTATTCTTAGATGACAGGGGAATATTACGAATCGGAGACAGACTAGGAAAATCGGAGCTGCCATATGACACCAAGCATCCAATACTCTTACCCCACTAGCATCCATTTGTCAAAATGATAGTGACAGTGGTCTGTTCTTTTATTCTT
The DNA here is from genome assembly GCA_914767635.1 of Melanostoma mellinum. Taxonomy (NCBI): domain Eukaryota; kingdom Metazoa; phylum Arthropoda; class Insecta; order Diptera; family Syrphidae; genus Melanostoma; species Melanostoma mellinum. The sequence goes on along the minus strand of OU612058.1, from coordinate 78,396,114 downwards.
GGATGTTACGCGATGTAACATCGGGTAACATTATGTCGTTCCTAAATGCAATGTTGAACTGTCAGAATGTTCCGTTTCGTAACTTTTTCCAACTCATCTCTGGTACTTTTCGTTTCGATGTTGATCTGTTAAACCCCTCTAGAATTGTTGTTGCTCAGATTTGTTCTGGTTTTTTTTTTCATTAATCTTTCAAAATTCTGTAAGCAGTTATTGATTTTCAATCTTGTTCATTTCAGAATTCTTTTTTCTTCATCAAAAACGAGTTTCTTTTAGCTGGTTTTATATTTTAAGAAATACTTTATTCTTATTTTTGACAGACCAACAAAGTGTAACATCGCGTCGTTCCTAAATGCAATCATTATTTTGTAACAAAGTCAAAAATACACAACAACAACGATGATTTTGACACTACAGCATCGCGTAACATCGAAGCCATTTAGGAACGCACCACTGATCTACATATTGAGAATAATCATATTGGACCTCAAGAACTTCTTGCCATCACCAGACAAAAATTTTGGCCAATCAAAGGGAAGAATATTGCGCGTTCTATCACACAAAACTGTCATCATGCATGAAGGCCAAACCCATTTACCAGCTCATAGAGTGCAACCAGCACGTCCCTTCATCAATGCTGGTGTAGATTTTCGCGGTCCATTATGGGTTCATTACCGAACGAGAGGAAGTCAGCCACAAAAGTGCTATTTATCAATATTCTGATGCTTTGCTACGAAAGCAGTTCATATTGAAGTCGTAAGCGAATTAACCACAGAAGCATTCATTGGAGCACTGAAGAGGTTCATGAGCCGACGAGGCCATGTCAGAAACTTGTACTGCGATAACGCCACGAATTTCGTAGGTGCAAGAAACCAACTGGAAGAGCTGAAAACAAGCATATATTCAAAACATGCCCAACATCAAATAACCACCAACTGCAGCTCTAAAGGCATTGATTTTCATTTTATTTCACCACGTGCTCCTCACTTCGGAGGACTATGGGAAGCAGCGGTCAAGTCTGCAAAACACCTGCTACTATGTAAAGTTTCGAAGGCGTCACTCACCTACAAGGAGCTCGGAACCGTTACTGCAGAAGTCGAGGCCATTCCAAATTTCAGACCACTAACCACAATGTTAGATAATCCAAATGACCTGACTGTACTAACGCCGGGTCGTTTTTTAATAGGCGAGCCTATTAACTATGCAGTTGTTGATTAACATGCAGAACCACACAGTGGGACACTAGTCACTAGGTGGAAGCTTGTGTCAACCATCAAGAAAGAATTCTGGAAACGAAGGTCCCAAGAATACCTGAACGAACTTTTAACAACGAACAAAGTGGAAAACACACTCGAAAAACGTTCAACTAGGCACCGTCGTCATTATTAAGGAAGACAAAACTCCAGTAATGAAATGGCCACTAGGAAGAATCGAAAAGGTGATTCACGGAAACGACGGACATGACCGGGTTGCAGAAGTTCGAACAAAATCTGATGTACTATGTCGTCCCATACACAAGCTAGCTCCACTAGTAGAAGGCGTCCAAAGCTCACTGGGCTTTCAATCTGATGCATCTCTAACAAGTCGAAAATGCAAACTAGATGAACAAGAAGGCATTGACGAGTCCAGTTCATCATCTAAGCCAACAAATCAATCAACGCCCAATTCATCCCGGTTAGGTATACTTACTCTTTTAATAATAGCTCTCCTATTACTAATTATAGCTGCCAGTGATGTAGAAGTCATCAAGTTTAATAGCTGGCATACATTTCCAAAACTAGGACCGATAAGCTTGATTCACAGCAAATGGAATCTAGTGGTATACTATAACCTTGCTTCACATCGAAAAGAAATTTAAGCACTCGAAAACAGCACTATCGTACTAAAACATCTATGCGATCAGTTGTCGTTTCAAGGATCATGCGCTCAAGTTGTTCAACAAATAGAACTAATCAAACACGAGGTAACGGAAGATAATCATGCCTATTATGGAATTCGCAGGGTTTTACTCCCGGGGAGTTGACAGGATTCGCGGTAGATTCTTATTCACCTTATTTGGTATTAGTGAATTCGACGAATGGGCTGTATTATCAATACCAGAACTACCTTATTGCTTTTCACTGCTGCTGTCCTCTGTGGTTCTACTCTGTGCTGCTGTCATTTATGTATGTCGACAAAACGAAAAAATTCATTTAACTTGATACGCAAACAAATTTGCATTGAAATAAAGCAAGTTTCAGTTTGAAGTTAAAAGTGATATATATAGTGCATTCAATTGCATATTATTTTGATGTAAGAGAAAACTCATCGAGATATACACGAATAGAATTACGATACCAAATTAAGAGTATTTTGAATGTTTCGGATGAGAGCTTAGATTCAAATAAAAAACTCATTAGATTGCATACATATCATAATTTTTCTATATACTTTTTTCTATTTGAAAATCTCCATAAATGGTGGACCTATGCTATTAAGTGATGTTTGCAGCCTTTCCAAAATTGTTGCTGCTCCGAATACTTTTTTGTTAATTTTTTTTCAACATCGAGCTCAGTTTTCATCAGCTCAACTATTTTACGAAATTTTTCCCTATTTGTGGTCCGCTTTCTTTAAAAGAAGTCAAATAAATACCTGAACATTCCATATCATTAATTTTAACTAACATATTCACTTTTCATGTTTTGTTTGTTGTTTTCTAGTAAGTTTTTGTCTTTACGAATTTCGATTCGCTACAAAAATGTCGCGAATGTGAAATAGAAAAAATTATATGGAGTGCGAATGGTTTGCGAATTCACTAATACCAAATAAGTTGAACAGAAAAGTCGGTAGTGCAGGTTTTGTTACCGACATTCATTCAACTCCTTTCGTCGAATTCCATAATAGCAAAATTTTTGCGAATGGTTGAAACTCACGCTAAATAGCATTCGCCGGATTCCATAATAGGGGTGAAATATATTTCTTGCAACTAAACAAGGGAGGATTAAAAGAGGAGCTAAAGATGTCGTAGGAAACATAGGAAATTCGCTTTTTGGACTCAACAGTGAATATAATGAAACAAAATCAAGAAGCCATGTCCAATAAACACAGCATGCTTGAAACTCAATTTAAGCAGATAATACATCGAATCAACAATTTGACTGAGAAAGTGTACCAGACTTAGATTAAGGAGCTTTTTTCGTCATGGTCTATTTACGCCATATCCAATAACTGATGTTTTGGCAGATACTCACCAAGGACGAATAAATCATCTACTCATATCTCCACAACAACTCAACGGTGAAATTACCATAATAAGAAACCATTTACCATCAGGACTTCGACTTCCAGTTGAGGCCGAAAACATTTTGACTCTATACAAGCTTATGTCAATTACAGGACAAATAGCTTCGGACTACCTAATTTTTCAAATTGAACTACCATTGGTCGAATTGGAAGAATTCACGATGTTCAACGTGGTTCCGATCCCAGCAGTTGTCAACAAAACCTTCATAGCAATACAATCATCAATAAGTTTCCTGGCAGTGAGTCCTCACCACGACGAATACTACCCTGTAACCGAACTTCATGTACCATAATGAACGGGGCTCATTATCTGTGCCTCCAATCTCATCCAGTATACAGATGTGGAACAAACTTCTGCGAAATAAATTTACTTAACAACGCTTCGGATCAAGCCAAGCCAATTCTATTTGCAAAAAAACTGCCTGAAGTAAATCAATGGATTTTCGCCGTAAAAAAAGAAACAACGTTGAATACCGTTTGTGATCGCCAAACTACCTTCATTAAAATACAGGGAACTGGCCTTTCAAAAATGCTATCGTCTTGCGTTGCCAAACATCAACATATAACTCTTCAAGGGCTACAAATTCACTCAAACAATATACGAGTGTCGCATACCAGACAAAGCGGTGATATAACTTCTGAAAACATCAGCCGCATTACAGCTCTCAAGTATTATTCATCAAACATGAGTTCATTCCACACAGATCCGCAAGAACTTCAAAAGCAGATTAAGTCACAACAGCTAGAACTCCCAAATCACATACATATATCAACATAACATTCCGCACACCATCATGAGCTCTCTTTTTCTCAGTGCAATGACAGTCCTTATATACCTAGCATGCCGGTGTTGCATTGCTCGATTCAAACAAAGAATTTAATCACCACCAATACCAGCACCTAGAAATGAACCATCATCCAGCTACAGTTTCCAGGTCAAATAGCTTCTGATGTATATACAGCATATCATCAGCTTGGGTCAGGAATCAGGATGTTCAAGATCAGCAAATCATCACCATCCAATAAAATTTCCTTGCTACAATGTTAGTTACCGTACTCCTCTGAAACGGCTTTACCGATTTTTACCAAATTTTATATGCGTACTCAGTAGGTCTGAGAATCGGCTACTAATTGTTTTCCATACACCTAAGTGATATGGGCCATCTAACCTCAACATTGTTTCTTTAATTTACACTGTGACACAAGAATTTTATATGATAGATCTTACAGTCTCAGTGTAAATGCCATATTTATTGATTTAATTTGCTTAAAAATAAATTCTGAAATAATATCCACCTAAAACTACACTCACTGCATTTTTTGAATTCTGTAATAGTACGGATGATTTTGGTGCCCTTGCAAGAACATTTTTTTTTTTTATATATTTTTTTTTTATATAAAAGAGGAGGCTTATATGCTCATCTGCAGAACTCAGACCTAATTTCCGGTTCATTGTACTACCAGGGTAGCAGCCTTCCCTTTTTTTGTGTGTTGCAGTAGTTGGAAATAAGGTGTTAGTAATTTCACATATAACCTCAAGGGTGGCGTCCATATGAAACTGGGACGCTGAAAGAAAAGTAGATGCCCAGAGCGGGATTCGAACCCACGCGTCCAGCCTACCTACTGAACACTCTACCACTGCACCACGGCCGCCCTTTTGCAAGAACATTACTCTATTCACAAGTACCACGCTATTTCACATGGGCTCAAACAAAAATATGGATGCCCCGCAAGCAAGGCTCACCAGTTGATGCATGTCTCAATTTATTTATTATTATTATTATTTACAGTCAGTCCAAGGCCCATCTTCGACTGTTGATGGTTAATGTTACTGGCCCATTATCATTTCAAGATATACGTAAAGTAAATGGGCAACAGTATCCAACTTATAAAGATGCATGCCTTGCACTCGGCTTGCTGGAAGACGATAAACAGTAGTAGCGTATGCTTGCTTGAAGCTGCATTGAACTGTACAGCAATACAAATTCGTCTACTTTTTGCTATAGTGTTGACTACATGTTTCCCAGCTCGAGCAAACATGTTGTGGGATAATCACAAAGATTCCATGACTGATGGTATATTGCATCAACATCGTACACTGTGCAACGATCTAACGATAAGCATTGATTGCTATTGAGGATCTTTGCATTGTCATTACCAAATTATCACTCACTCTTTACGGTATGACCTCGCCAAATCGACCTGCATCTGATTTAATTAACACTGCAATGAATCGTGAGCTGCAGTACAACACTGTAGAAATGGCAGCGATTGCTACTCGTAATGTTTCACATTGACCGCATTTTACTCGCAGTTTCAGCAGGACAAGGTGGGACTGGGTAGAACTGGCAAAACATTCCTTATTTCACGGATTCTTGCTGAAATACGATCAAATTATGACATCGCATTGGCCGTTGCATCATCGGGCATTGCGGCAACTTTATTGGATGGAGGCAGAACAGCTCATTCAGTATTTAAGCTGCCACTTAATATTCAAAATAACTCCCACGCAGTGTGTAACATTAAAAAAACAATCGTCCATGGCCACCGTGCTAAAACAGTGTAAAATTATCATCTGGGATGAAAATACTATGGTACACAAACATTCGAATGAGGCGTTGAACAGGACATTGAGATATTTTAAAAACAACGACAAACTATTTGGCGGTACTCTGTTGGTGCTTTCAGGTGATTTCAGACAAACACTTTCCGTCATTCCACGTTCAACATAAAAATCTTCTCCATTGTGGTGTCATGTTAAAAAAGTACAGCTGAAAGTAAACATGCGCGTCCAAATGCTTCAAGATCCATCCGCTGAAACATTCTCAAAACAACTTTTAGATATCGGTGATGGAAAAGTTGCTACAGATGAAACTGGATCCGTAAAATTACCGACCGATTTCTGCACAATCGCTGATTCGCAAAATACTTTCATTAAACAAATATTTCCCGATGTACACAAACAGTACATAAATCATGAGAGGCTTGCTGAAACAACTATTTTAGCAGCAAAAAATGCAGACGTTGACAATTTAAATTTGAAGATTCAACAGTTGTTGCCAGGGAACTTAGTACCATACAAATCAATTTATACAGTTTGCAATTTAAACCCGCCACGGCTGTGCAACGGAAAGCGATTAGTAATTCGAAAATTGATGAAAAACGTTATCGAAGCCAGCATTTTAAATGGCAAGTTCAAAGGTGAAAAGATGCTAATACCACGGATTCAGTTTCCGCGCAGATTGGTATTTGCAATGACAATTAACAAATCCCAAGGACAAACGATGCCTATTTGTGGCTTAGATTTAAGTACACCATGTTTTTCACACGGACCATCAAGTTTGTTTGTGCTCGCTAAAGATGGGCTAACAAAAAATATTGTTCATACTATAGCTTTAAAAGATTAATTATGTGATATGGAATTTTAAGAAATAAATTATAGTTACTTAAAAATAATATTGTTTGGCTTTTGTTATTTTTATATTCCCTTATCGTTTATTGCGCTCCACGCCTATTTCACGCATATACCATATACTTATACACTTATAATAAGTAAGATACTTTTTGTCTACACTAGAAGTTATCTAGAAACTAGAAATAATTTATAGGCAAAACAAGGTTTGACAGGTCAGCTAGTATATATAAAATAGGATGTATGTATGTATGTATGCCCGGTGTAGACTCCTAAACCAACTTTTTTTTAGAATTAGAAACTACTCCAAAGATTTCAAAAATTCTTTCAGCACTAGAGGTGCTACATTATCTACCCTCATCAGTAACTTAGACTATATTTCATCCCTTTAATCCCACAGGAACAGAAACGGGATCGAGAACGGGAACCTTAAAGTTACTTGACCGAATACAAAATTCTTTCAGCTCTAGGATGTTACATTATCCCTCAGTGACATAGACTTATATTTCATTCATATATTTCCATGGGAACAGGAGATTCCCACAGAAACACGGTTGGGAACGGAAACTTCGAGACTACTGAATAGATTTCAAAAAATTTTTCAGCAATAGGATGCCACATAGTTCCACAGTAAGAAAGACTATATTTCATCCCCAAATTCCCACGGAAGAGAAAAAACGAGAATGGGAACCTTAAAACTGCAGACCCGAGCAAAGCCGAGCGGCTCAGCTAGTTTGTTATAAAAACATTATTCATTATCACTTTCATCTTCTAAAACATCAGGTTTTGGTAGGTATTCTTTTGTGTTTGATTGTGGTGGTAATGATGAAAAACTTCGAGAATTACTCCTTACTCATTTCGATAAGGTGTTTTTTCTTGGCTGTGCTTATTTTAAGAGGCTCGATATAAAGTTTTGGCCATTCTTGTACAGGGAGAAATTTTTGAACAGAGTTTCTTCCTCTTCGAAAGCTCTTTACTACGCTCAAGCTGCGAAAGTTTGTCTTGTTCGCGCGAATTTTTCATTATTTCCTTGTGTAAAGCACTAAAACGACAAAATACACAAAAACGAAAAATTTGCTTTTGAAATACATATTAATTTATTTAACATATCTGAAAAACAGATCTTTCATTTAATGTATATGTAAAATGAGTGCAATAATATACAGTGAAAGATCTGTTTTTGAAAAAATGTTTATTATTTTAATTGGCGTTTCTAGCTACGCATATTCGCAGCTAAAGACACAAGATGTAAAATTCAATCGCACCAATTTTTCACTGTGCCTTCGCACTAAAACGACAAAATGCAAAAAAAAAAAACGAAAAAATTTGTTTTTGAAAATGTGTCACATAAAAATCTATTTAGCATATTTTTAACTTTCCAAGTCTTCGTTTCAAAGCGCTGTTGTTTTGAAAATATAGTTTGGCATTTTTATAATTTTTTCCAGAATTGAGTTCTTTTATATATTTTTTGAATATACAAACGCGAACTATTTTCATTTTTGTACCTTTGTTTATTTTGTGCAATAATTAATATAATTTTCAAACTGCATTTGGGAAATAACTTCACCTGAAATTTGTGTGATTTCTTTGGCTTGATTTCTTTTTTTTTCTCACTTGGTGTCGCAGCTCTTAGTTCCGAAGCGACAGGCAGGTGGTGTGAAAACTCATCTTAACAGTCCCAATGCAATCTAAGACAATTACCAAAAAGTTATAGTACATTATCAGAAATATAGATGACCCTGATATGATTGATAAAATATACTATAATTCGGAGAAACATCGCCTATCCTAAAAACATAACTAAGCAAAGACTCACTCCATGTTGATTATATGCTGTGCTGAAGGATTCCACTGAGCACAGTTTTTGAAACAACGCCCCATCAAATTATGGGATAATTATGGCTGCGCTAAGCGGTTCCTTTTAGTACTATGGGATATTTATTATCTGCGGTACTGGCATCTCCTATAGTTTCCTTATACAATGGGGCGTTCGTTGAAAATTGGAAATGCATATGAAAAACATATGCAACAAAATTTGATATCTATGCTATGTTATGCAATTAACTAATGCCAAAACATATGCAATGGGTTGTGTTGTATGCATTGCTTTCTTTCCAATCTGTTCCATTGTAATGTAGCGTGCTCTTAGTTCGAAATAATAAAGCTTATTCCTTTCACTTCTAATTATACTACTTTTATTCGATATCTACTTTAATCGATTTACCTACAACTCGATTAATAATCACATTAACTCAATCTTTACATTAGCCGAGCTTCATTGAGAATCTCTATTCACCTCAGCAAAACATCGTAGGTAGTGTAACGTGCGCTTAGTTCGCAAAAATAAAACTCTACCTTTCAATTTAATTCTACCACTTTATTCAGTATCTACTTTCGATATACACTTTATTCGAACTCAACTCAATTACGTTTATTCAATATTCACACTATCACTTTCTAAATAAAACTGACTTCTGGTTGCGTCAGCTCCCTCTTTATATAGAGGTGTGAAACATCGAGAGATTTCTAGTAGTTTTTCTATGAACCATGATGTCAAGAACAAGTTCCCCTCCCGGTATTTTTCTGCACACACACACACTCACTGACAAACAACGTCTTCCATTATAGCACTCCATTATAGCGTTGCCAGCACTTGTGTTTTCGGTTTAACGTTTTCAATTAGGAAATTAGCATGAAATGTTGGGTGCACATTACACTGCCCCCTCCTTAAGATTGTTCGTCCCGAATAATTCCATTTGCAGCCTCCCCACTATATCGATGCAGCCGGTCACAATGCACTTTTTTTAACTTGCCTCTTAGTCCTCTTTGGATGCGGTAGACCACGTCGTTAATCCTCGTGACAACAGTATAAGGACCTTCCCAGTTCTGCTGAAGTTTCGGTGACAATCCCTTTTGACGATGAGGATTATAAAGCCACACACGATCTCCTGCTTGGAATCCTGCCGTTGTCGCTTTAGTGTCGTACCGTGTCTTCATCCGGTCGCTGTAGGTTTTCATCCGTTCCCTTGTTCTTTTATGGATGTCAGCGAGTCTCTCCTTGAGGTCGTCCACATACTCGTTCGTGTCCTGTGGCTCCTCTGTGGGGCATCCAAATTTAAGTTCGCTGGGCAGCCGCATGGTTTTCCCAAACAGGATGTCAGATGGTGTTTGTCCTGTCGAGCTATGTACTGCACTTCTATAGGCCATCAGGAATAGCGGCACGTGCCTATCCCAGTCTCTTTGGTAGTCGCCTACGACCTTGGTGAGGTGTTCTTTCAAGGTCCGGTTGAATCTTTCAACCATCCCATCAGACTGTGGATGAAGCGGTGTGGTTCTAGTCTTCTTAATGCCAAGTAGTCCGCACACTCCTTGGAAGATGTTTGACTCAAAGTTCCTCCCTTGGTCGGAATGGAGTTCCATAGGCACGCCAAACCTACTCACCCAGTTAAACACAATCTGGTCGACCACTGTTTTGGCCTCTTGATTTGGGATGGCATACGCCTCAGGCCACTTGCTAAAGTAGTCCATTACAACCAGAATGTACTTGTTTCCAGCGTTGGTCTCTGGAAAAGGCCCAGCCACATCTACTGCAATCCTCTCAAAAGGCGATCCAACGTTGTACTGATGCATCTTACCTTGAATCTTCCTACCAGGTCCTTTGGTTGCAGCACACTTGTCACATGTTCGGCACCACTTCTCCACGTCATCTCTAGCATGTAACCAGTAGTACCGATGTCGCACCTTCTCCAGTGTTTTGTTTACTCCCAGGTGGCCTCCAGAAGGTCCGTCGTGCATCTCCCGAAGAACTTCACTGACTTTCGATTGCGGTACGATCAGCTGCATCACATATGACTTACCGTCAGCGTCATCTTCGCCTGAGGACACCTTCTTGCACATATAGTGAATCCCACTGTGCCCAATAGTGTGGTATTCCCACATTCCAATCCCACGGGCAACTAAGCTGTTCAATTGACACCACGCACGTTCTGCTAAGTCAGTACACGAGCAGCTTATTTGCCCGTCATTCGAAACCACACTCAATGAGTGTGGGAATACCTAATCACTGTATATTCCATAAGCTAATCATAAGATATCATTAAGCCATTGATTCATTCGCAATAAAGTATCCAAACCGAGCGCATACATTATTTGTTTTTATTGTGTTATCATATCATGGCGATCCTGCCAGTTTGTGTCGGAAATAAAAATATTTAATTCCCAGTTCGAATAATAAAGATGCGAAAAGCATAGTTCAAGAAATCGAAATCGTGAGTGTCGTCAAATTGAAAGTATTTAATTCACAGTTCGAATAATAAAGATGCGAAAAGCACAGTTTAAGAACTTGAAAAAATCAGAACGAAACATTCTGGACCGTCAATTCTTGATAACATGCCTACATAAGGCAACACAAAGGAGAATATTGAAGATGCAGTGAAAACTCTTAATATAGACAAGACATAGTATTTGACAAACTGTCATTACATCTAGGACGAGCTCACCACCAGAATAATATTTATTAACGCTTCTACTTGTGACATCAACTCCCTGCCAAACAATCCATCCATCGTATTTGATACATCGCTACTCAAAGGATTTTCCAAAGACGTTTAGTAAATGGACGTTTAGTAAATGGACAATGCTGTAAGCCTTTTGTATATTTTGTTATTATTTTTTTTAACATCTCTGAACTAGTGAGTAAAGTATGAAGAGTTTGTTTTAATTTTAATGAAAATTATTCTAGTTATGACTTGTAGTGCCATGTATATTTAGTAAATGACAGTCAGTCACACACACAGTCAATTGCAATAGCCGTAAGTTCATTAGAAAAAATAAAGAGTATGTAATCCAAACATTGATGAACATATTAATACAAAAATCCCAAGATGTTTTTTCAAATATGTTAAAAGAACGTATAACTTTCAATTTAAGCTGTAACTTTAATGAACATTGTTTTAATGTTGTCCAAGTAAGAAAAAAGTAACTTTTGCTTTTGAACGACATGCACACATGTTAGATTCGTAGAATTTCTTTTGTATTCGATCATTTTTTTTCTCATCAAATTAAATTAGATAATGGCACTGCTAAAGAAATTGCCAAGCGCCATTTTAATGGGTTTATCAGGTTATGAAATAGGTAAAGACAGGCAGGAAGAAAAGATAGAAAAGCTTAGGGACATACAAAACAAATTTTACGAACAAATTAATAGCAACAACAACCAGCCAATCCAAGACAATAACCAAACATTACTTATCTTAGTAGCCGTATTTATAGTCGTGGTAATTTTGTTTTGGTCATTTAAATTTTTCCTGTTAATCAAGTTTAACAAGACAGTCCAAAGACCAGGAATCTAAACCTATTTTCATGGCTCAACCAATAACATGGGAAAGCTTAACACAAAAATTAAAAGAAACAAAAACCGAATTTGATAAATCATACAAATGTTTAAACAGATTGCCGATTCCAAAAAAAAACAACGCAGATTAAACATCTGAATATCTTACAATGTCTACACAATACCATAACAGGTATTTTTAATTCAGTAGACGCAGATTTAACCACAGAGCATCGGGCAGATTTCACTATACATTTCACAACAATAAAATCAAAACTTGAATCATTATTTGATTTACTTCAAATTCCCCAAGAGGTCCCAAAAGACTTCAAGAAATTTCTTAATATAGATTTCGAAATCTTTTTTGATCCCGATCCCGATACAGAAATAAACATAGACCAGAAAGAAGCAAGTACCAGTAAAAGTAATCTAATTTCAAGCAAAATGCCACAAACGGCTTTAGAATTTTTAAGCATTGCAACGAAAATCCTTCCGGATTTCTCTGGTAATGCAGTTGACCTTCAAAGCTTCTTAGCTGCGTTAGAGTTAATTGATAGCATAAACGAGGGCAATAACACCGTGGCTATTAATCTAATTAAAACTAAGCTAAAAGGAACAGCAATCAATCTAATTTCTGGCACAGAGAAAACTGTTGCTGAAGTAATTAGTCAGTTAAAAGTTTCAGTAAAAGGCGAATCTGTAGACGTAATCACTGCAAAGTTGATGAACGTCCGCCAAAATTCCAAACCGGCTAATGCATACGCAAAAGAGGTCGAAGACCTCACAAAAAAACTTCAAAGTGCTTACATTTCCGACGGGCTAACGCCTCAATTAGCTGAAACATATTCCACCAAGGCCGCCATTAAAGCCATGATCAAGAACTCCAACAATGATAAGGTTAAACTTATTATGGAGTCCGGTCAATTCAACAACATGAATGAAGCAGTGGCTAAATTTGTAAACTGTTGCACTGAAAATTATGGCCAGCCAAATGCAATATTGCACGTCAAAAACAATCGAGATAGAAAAAACTATTATAACAGTAATAATAGTCAAAATAATTACTTCCGTGGAAGCGTACGAGGTCGCGGAATGGGACGCGGAAACTTTAATAACCGTTATAATAGCAATAATTATAATCGATTTAGAAATAACAATAACATTGCAAACAACAGCAATAGAAACGTTAGAATAACACAACATATTGCGGAAAACGAACCAACCCCAAGTACTCATTAGAAAACACGAAAAGATGCAGTAAAATTTATAATATTAGATTAACCTTAACATCATTCATAGCATTAAGGACTTCAGCAAATAATGATATAACATCATTTTTAGTAGACACGGGCGCGGACATTTCTATAGTAAAGCAGGGACAAATAGATCAATTCAAAACCATAAACACTTATAAAACGACAAGCCTACACGGCATTGGTGAAGGAGCAACTTATACAATAGGAAAGGTTCACATTGATTTAAAATTCGAAAACCTACTAATAGGTCATGAGTTTCATGTCGTAAGTGATGATTTTCCAATACCGTCCGATGGAATAATTGGACTTGATTTTATCAAGGGCTTTAATTGTACACTTAACTATGACAAAAATCAAGATCTCTTAGTACTTAGACCAGATAAGTTTAACCAAATTGAAATACCAATGTCATGTTCACCAAATAATAACGCAATAGTAATACCCGCAAGATCCGAAGTTATCAGACAGGTAAACGTCAAATGTCAGGAAGAAGATGTGCTTATACCACAACAACAGCTTAAAGAGGGTATATATGTGGCAAACACAATTGCAAAAAGCACTAGAGCATTTGTCCGTGTAATAAACACAACAAATGAGGATATATTAATACACAATGTAGAATTGAAAACAGAAAGTCTAAACGACTATGAAAATGTATCAATACAAAGCTCCAAAAACAATCATGTTAAATTACAAAAACTGTCCAAAAATTTTCCCTCCTTCATAAAGACTGATTTACATAAACTCTGCTCGGAGTATATTGACATATTTGCACTCGAAACAGATAAGATAACGTATAATAACTTTTATAAACAAAAACTTCGTTTAAAAACCGACGAGCCAACTTATATTAAAAACTATAGAATACCGCACGCTCAGAAAAGTGAAATTACAAAACAGGTTGAAAAATTGATAAAAGATGATATAGTGGAACCTTCGGCGTCTGAGTACAACAGTCCTATACTGTTGGTACCGAAAAAATCTTTACCAGGGAATCATCAAAAACGGTGGAGATTAGTAGTGGATTACAGAAGTATAAACAAAAAACTTATTGCAGATAAATTTCCTTTGCCAAGAATAGATGATATTCTTGACCAACTAGGCAAAACTAAATATTTCTCTTGCCTTGACTTAACGTCCGGCTTCCATCAAATTGAATTAGATGAAAATTCGAGAGACATAACGTCATTCTCTACTGACAATGGTTCATACCGATTCAAGCGACTTCCCTATGGCCTAAAGATAGCACCAAACTCATTTCAAAGAATGATGACAATTGCTTTCTCTGGTTTATGTCCGACACAAGCATTCTTATATATGGATGATTTAGTTGTATTGGGCCGTTCAGAATCACATATGTTCAAAAATTTAACTGATGTATTTAAAACGTGTCGAAAATACAATCTAAAGCTACATCCGGATAAGTGTACATTTTTCGGATCCGAAGTGACATACTTAGGTCATAAATGCACAGATCAAGGCATTCTTCCAGATGATAGCAAATTTCAAATTATATTAGACTATCCAACTCCCAAAAATGCCGATGAAGTTAAGCGATTTGTTGCATTCTGCAACTATTATACAGACGATTTGTTCCTAATTTTGCTGAACATTCAAGGCTCTTAACAAGGCTCTGTAAGAAAAATATCCCTTTTGAATGGACCATAGAATGCGACAATGCATTCAAATATTTAAAAAAGTCACTATTAAGCCCAAACATTCTCAAGTATCCAGACTTCCAAAAACAATTTTGCATAACAACCGATGCAAGCAAATACGCATGTGGTGCTGTGCTAAGTCAAGAATACGAGGGATACCAACTCCCAGTAGCATATGCCTCCAGATCGTTCACCAAAGGTGAAAGCAACAAATCCACTATCGAACAAGAACTAGCTGCCATTCATTGGGCAATACAACACTTTAAACCCTACGTATATGGTACTAAGTAAAAACCGACCATAGACCACTATCATATCTATTTGCTATGAAAAACCCTTCCTCTAAATTAACCCGCATGAGACTAGATGTTGAGGAATACGATTTTACTGTAGAGTACTTGAGGGGAAAAGATAATCATACAGCGGACGCATTGTCTCGCATTGATTTTAAAGAAATTCAAAGTATAAGAGTTTCAGCCAACAAAATATTAAAAGTCACAACTAGATTGCAATCTAATAAACATAATGTCGAATCAACTGCAGACCAAATAGAAGAGTCATCTGCTAAGATAAATATATATGAAGCGTTTAGGAGCAGATGTAAGAAAAACAGTGCCCGGCTAGCTATTAATGGCGACTGTAAAAAATCATTAAGAATAAAAAAGTGATCACTATAGAAATCAATAACCTTATCACTAATGGAAAAATTGACTTAGATCAATTATTTCTACTGCTTGAAAAAATAGCAAGTGATAACGGATTGAAAAAGCTACAACAGTCACTAAGTGACGATATTTTTGAAAAGATCCGGATCAATGAATATAAAGAACAAGGAAATAGAGCTCTAACAAATCTTCGAATTGCACTAACGCCTTCAATTATTAAAATAATTAATGATGACGAGAGAAAAATAATTATGCAAAAATACCATGATGATCCAATCTGTGGTGGCCACGCAGGGATCACACGTACTTTAAAAAAGATACAACAAAAATATTTTTGGAAAAATATGACCAGAGATATTATAAAATACGTCAAAGGATGCGACAAATGTCAACAAAATAAGTCTCAGAAAAACATTAAAGAACCAATGATCATAACTGAGACTCCAAACAACCGCATTTGATGTAGTACTGATAGATACTATTGGACCATTACCGATATCAGAAAATGGCAATGCGTATACAGTCACAATTATATGTGATCTTACCAAATACCTGGTATCAATACCTATCGGTGATAAAAGTGCAAAGACAATTGCGAAAGCAATCTTTGACCATTTTATACTAATTTACGGGCCAATGAAAAAATTAATTACAGACATGGGCACCGAGTACAAAAATCAAACATTTAATGAAATTTGTAAGCTATTAAAAATAGAAAATGTCACTTCAACTGCATACCATCACCAAACATTAGGAACTGTAGAAAGAAACCACAGGACATTTAATGAGTATGTTCGATCATACATTTCGGTAGATAAAACAGACTGGGACGAGTGGTTAAAATATTTCACGTATTGCTATAATACCACGCCATCAGTGGTGCATGACTATTGTCCATTTGAATTAGTGTTTGACAAGTCTCCGAATAATTACGATTTCATTTTAAATGCTAAAGTAGACCCCATTTATAATTTGGACGCGTATGAAAAAGAAATAAAATTTAGACTTCAATCGGCTCACAAAAGGGCCGTGGAAATTATAAAAAACAAAAAAGTTAAGGAAAAAGCCTTATACGACAGATATACTAATAGATTAAATATAGCAGTAGGAGATTTAGTTCTAGTAAAACAAGTAGGACATAAGTTAGATAAAATTTATAAGGGACCATTTAAAGTAGTGACCATAGAAAATAGAAATAATGTAGTCATAAAAGATGACAACGACAAGACGACAACCGTGCACAAAGACCGACTTCGACATTACCATTGAAAAAAAAATGATAAACTGAAAAGAGAATTAAAGAATAAATTTAAAAAAAAAACAAAAAAAAAAATAATTGAATACAAAAATATTAAATAAATATAAGAAAAACACAATGTAATTTAGATTTTAAGAATAAGCTTATGTAAAAAAAAAAAAAAACTAACACAAAAAAAAAAATTTAAAATTAAATTTATAATTAAAGAATAAATTTATATGAAATAAATTCATTCATGTAAAAAGGGAGGTGTGGTATTCCCACATTCCAATCCCACGGGCAACTAAGCTGTTCAATTGACACCGCGCACGTTCTGCTAAGTCAGTACACGAGCAGCTTATTTGCCCGTCATTCGAAACCACACTCAATGAGTGTGGGAATTCCTAATCACTGTATATTCCATAAGCTAATCATAAGATATCATTAAGCCATTGATTCATTCGCAATAAAGTATCCAAACCGAGCGCATACATTATTTGTTTTTATTGTGTTATCATATCAATAGGCTTTGAGAACTGGACTCCTGTCAGAAATGTCTCCCCATTCAGGTTTCTCTTCATTTTCTTTCCATGCGAGAATGGGTTCGATATCTGGATCCTCCTGTTGAGCAGTCCTCACTTCCTCATTGCTCAATCCGCATATTGGGTCAGCTCTTAGTCGCTGAGCGGTAATATTTTCTTTTTCTTCCTGCCGCCTACAATGCTTGCAATCCACTTTGCAAGGTCTTCGGGATAATGCGTCGGCGTTTGAGTGCAACTTTCCTCTGCGGTGTTGAATCTGGTAATCGTAAGTCTGCAGTCTTTCTATCCACCTTGCGACTTGACCTTCTGGATTTTTGAAGTTCAACAGCCAGTTCAGAGCACCATGGTCTGTCCGCAGAAGGAATTTCTGTCCATAGATGTACTTATGGAAGTGCTTTGTTGCCAAGATAAGAGCTAGCAGTTCCCTTCTGGTCACGCAGTAGTTTCTTTCGGGCTTCGAGAGGACCTTGCTGTAATATGCCACCACTTTCTCTTCGCCATCATGCACTTGGGATAGTACCGCCCCGATTCCAACGTTGCTTGCATCAGCGTCGATGATAAACGTTTTGCCAGGTGTTGGATGTGCCAGCACTGGAGCGTTACAGAGGCGGTATTTGAGTTCCTGAAAAGATTTCTCGCACTCACCTGACCATTTAAACTGCTTCCCTTTTTCGGTGAGCTGATGTAAACTCTTTGCAACTCCAGCAAAGTTCTTAACAAATCGTCGGTAATATGTGGCAAGACCAAGAAAGCTTCGGAGTTGATGTCTGTCCTGTGGTGTTGGCCAATTTTTGACGGAGTCAACTTTTTCAGGATCAGTCTTCACTCCTTGGGAAGAGATGATGTGTCCCAAATACTTAACTTCGGTTTTGAAAAGTGCACATTTTTCCGGATTCAGTTTAAGGTTAGCCTCTCGAAGTCTCTGAAACACGGCTTTTAGGTTCTTGCAATGTTGGTCAAATGTTTTCCCGTAAACAATGACATCGTCCAAGTAGACTAGGCAAGCTTTCCACGTCAGTCCTTGAAGAACGCACTCCATCAAACGCTCGAATGTTGCCGGAGCGTTGCATAGCCCAAACGGCATAACTTTGAACTGCCAGAGGCCATTACCTGTAGAAAACGCCGTCTTTTCCCGATCATCTGGGTGGATGTCAACTTGCCAATATCCACTTTTCAAGTCCAGCGTCGAGAACTACTGGGCTCCCTCCATGGCATCCAGGGTATAACTGATTCTGGGCAGGGGATAGCTGTCCTTCTTAGTCACATCATTCAGCCTTCGGTAGTCTACACAAAAGCGAGTGCTTCCGTCTTTCTTTTTCACTAGCAACACTGGTGATGCCCAAGGACTTTTGGAATTTTCGATAAGACCGTCCTTCTTCATTGCTGTTATCATTTCCTCACCCTCACCTTGTTTGGCCAGTGGAAGACGTCTTGCGGGTTGACGAATCGGTCTTGCATCTCCTGTGTTGATGCGATGCTGCACCAACTGTGTCCTACCATATTGTCCCTTTTGCGATGCGAAGATGTCAGTGTACTCTTGTAGGAGATTTTCAGCCATCCTTGTTTGTTGGTGATCAAGGTTGGATGAATTCAGTATTTTAGCTCTGATGGTTTTGAGCTCCTCCGGAGTTATAGTTTTTCTCGGGGCTTCGTCTGTGATCTTCGTAATTGCTGCAACCGATTCGCAACGTCCAACGACTTCTCCTTTCTTCAACCTTACATCGTACGGTCTGGTGTTTAGTAATCGTACGGGGACCATTTTGTTTTTCGGTGCTACCAGTGCTTTCCCAATGATGACGCTTTGGGAGGAACACTCTGGGTCTGGTTCCACCATGAGGTATCGAAGGCTTCCAAACTCACCTTCCAGTTTTGTCCAAACGAACACTTCAGAAGAAGGAGGCAGAATCAGATCTTCCGTGATGACAGTCCTCAGTGTCGACGTATTTTCGTTCGAATAGGTCATTGGAAGTTCCTTATTTTGGTACTTCAAAACCTGATTACCGATGTCCAAAATAACTCCGTACTGTTTCATAAAGTCGATTCCAATGATGCACTCGTCACATATATCTGCCACCAGGAATTGATGAGTAAACACTAGATCGGCCAGTCGGATCTTAAGACACACTTCTCCATATACTCTTGCTGCTTCTCCCGTTGCGGTTCTTAGACGGTAGCTATTGGTGTTATGAAGCCACGTCGTATTTACCAGGTCTCGACGTACTATGGAGGCTGTGGCACCGGTGTCGATGGCCACATGTTTGTTCCCGTAAATAGCAGTCTCCACAGTCAGACTTTTGTTGTCTCGCTTGGTCTGAGAAACCTGGATGGTAGTTCTGGGGCCATCGATACAAGAAACCAGCCTCTGCCCCTCGAAGTTGGTTCTTACTCGTTTCCCTGATGGGAAACGGGCTGATAGGCAACGCTGGTGTTGTTGTTACCTTGCTCTGGGTTGGATATCTTGCTTTCACAATGTTGACAACCGGCTTTATTTGGTGGTAGTCGGCATTGACGCTGTAAGTGCCCGGTCTTGTTGCAGTTCCAACATCTCGCTAGTCCGCTCCGGATCTTTTGTATTTCAGCTCTTTGGCACGAGCATTCTTCGACTATGGCCTCTCTAAGTCGATGTACTCCCTGAGAAGCCTGTTCTGCTGCTTCAATTGTCAATGCGAATGCTAAAGTTTCAGAAAGAGTGCGTGTTCTAGCACTTCGCACAGACCTCTGAAGATGTATATCGGAAATGGCACGAACGAAGGACTCAACAGCTAGCTGGTTGATGATTTCTTCTCCAGCATCCGGGTATGCAAGGTGAACCAGTCTTTCGACGTCTGCCTGGAGCTGCTGTAGACTTTCACCCCTTTTTTGGACTCTGTTATTGAGTTGGACTCGGAAGACTTCTTTCAAGTGGCTATCTCCAAAGCGTTTATCTATAGCTGCCACGAGAGAGCTGAGATCGCCGCTCTTATCAGCTGGAACTGTTTGAAGTAATTCAGCTGCTGGTCCTCTTAGAGCAAGAGTCAGTGCAATGTACTTGTCTTCGTCATCCCAGCCATTTGTTGTCGCGGCTGCCTCAAATTGTCTCTTGTAGACTGGCCAAGAAGACTGTCCATCAAATGTTGCGGGTTTCATCTCCTTTTTCCTTGCAAACTCTCCAGCAGATTCTCGAATTTTGATTTTCCGGATCTGGTCTAATTCCTTGGTGAGAACATCACATCGACTTTCTACGCCTTCGAAACGATTCTCTACAACAGAAAGCTGTTTTTCCACACCTTCAACGCGTTCGTCAATGGCACATACATTTTTCTCAATGTTGCCCAATTTGCCTTCTAGAATGTTTTTCTGACCTTCCAAAACATTCTGTTGCGCCTCAAGTCTTTCGAGAATATTCTGTTGTTCTTTCTTTTGATCGTTTCGTTGCTCTTCAATCATTTTCTTTTGTTCGTTTCTTTGTTCTAATAATAGCTTCATTATACTAGAAAAATCTACATTTTCACTTACTTCCTCTTCTTCCACTTCTGTTTCAAAAACAAAAGTGTTTACGTCTTCCCCTTGCTGTTCCAAATAGTTACGCAAGCGCAGGACGAGCTCATTTTTCGATCCCGCTCTAGAAAGATTTCGCTTACCTAACTCACTTTTAAGCTCAATGCAGTTAAAAGTTATTTAAAAAAAAAAACGAGTTGATTAGTAAAGTGAAAAGAAAAATAAAAACAATATACAGTGAAAATGGTTAAGTTGTTAGAAGAGCTCAACTGCATTGAGCTTAAAAGTGAGTTAGGTAAGCGAAATCTTTCTAGAGCGGGATCGAAAAATGAGCTCGTCCAGCGCTTGCGCAACTATTTG
This sequence comes from Melanostoma mellinum, assembly GCA_914767635.1. Lineage (NCBI taxonomy): Eukaryota > Metazoa > Arthropoda > Insecta > Diptera > Syrphidae > Melanostoma > Melanostoma mellinum. Next base: position 78,374,896 of record OU612058.1, on the reverse strand, counting down.
GAACAGCAAGGGGAAGACGTAAACATTTTTGTCTTTGAAGCAGAAGTGGAGGAAGAGGAAGGAAATGAAAGTGTAGATTTTTCTACAATAATGAAGATTTTATTAGAACAAAACAAGCTTCTTCTTCTTCTTCTTCTTCTTCTTTTTCATTTCCGGCGTTACGAGTAGTGATCTTGAAGCGATCACAACTCTCCCACTTTTCCGCTTCACACTAGTGATCCGCCTATGGGGTGCGCCGAGTTGACCTCAGAAAGCGTCGGCAAGCCTCCCGGTTTTGGATTGTTCCATGTCTGAGGCCAACCAAATGCTGCTGTTTTTGCATTTGCTTGTACCAGGTGTGTTTTGGCCTGCCTTTTCTTTTTCGTCGCGAATTTGTTGAAACGTTGTACGATATTGCCTTTTGGACGGGGTTCTGCGGATCTCTCCTTTGAACATGACAATACCAACTGAGCCGGTCGTGCTGAATTTTGTCCAAGATGGTACTTTTGACATGAAGGCTTCCACGGATCTTGGTACTTCTAATTCGATCAAGCTTTGTTACTCCTGCTGTCATCCGAAGCATCTTCATTTCGGCTGCCGTCAATTTGCTCTCATACTTTTTGTACATTGTCCAACATTGTGAACCGTATGTCAGAGCTGGACGGACAACAATAAAGTACAAAATAAGAACAAAACAAGCAACAGCAGAATATTCTCGGACGTCTGGAAGAGCAACGAAACGATCAAAAGAAGGAACAGCAGAATGTTCTCGAACGACTCGAAGTACAACAAAAGAATCTGGAAGAGCAACGAAACGAACAAAAGAAAGAACAACAGAATATTCTCGAAAGACTTGAGGCGCAACAGAATGTTTTGGAAGGTCAGAAAAACATTCTAGAAGGCAATTGGGCAACATTGAGAAAAATGTATGTGCCCTTGACGAACGCGTTGAAGGTATGGAAAAACAGCTTTTTGTTGTAGACAATCGTTTCGAAATCGTAGAAAGCCGATGTGATAAACAGTTCTCTGTTCTGACCAAGGAATTGGACCAGATCCGGAAAATCAAAATTCGAGAATCTGTTGGAGAGTTTGTAAAGAAAAAGGAGATGAAACCGCCAACATTTGATGGACAGTCTTCTTGGCCAGTCTACAAGAGACAATTTGAGGCAGCCGCGACAACAAATGGCTGGGATGACGAAGACAAGTACATTGCACTGACTCTTGCTCTTAGAGGACCAGCAGCTGAATTACTTCAAACAGTTCCAGCTGGTAAGAGCGGCGATTTCAGTTCTCTCGTGGCAGCTATAGATAAACGCTTTGGAGATAGCCACTTGAGAGAAGTTTCCGACTTCAACTCAATAACAGAATCCAGAAAAGAGGTGAAAGTCTACAGCAGCTCCAAGCAGACGTCGAAAGACTAGTTCACCTGGCATACCCGGATGCTGGAGAAGAAATCATCAACCAGCTTGCTGTTGAGTTCTTCGTTCGTGCCATTTCCGATATACATCTTCAGAGGTCTGTGCGAACTGCTAGAACACGTACTCTTTCCGAAACTTTAGCATTCGCATTGACAATTGAAGCAGCAGAACAGGCTTCTCAGGCAGTACATCGACTTAGAGAAGCCATAGTCGAAGAATGCTCGTGCCAAAGAGCTGAAATACAAATGGACCAGCGGAACGGACTTGCCAAATTTTGGAATTGTAATAAGACGGGGCACTTACAGCGACAATGCCGGTTGCCACCAATTAAAACTGAAACTGTTTGTCGACGTTGTGAAGTCCAAGAAAATCAATCCACGAGCTGTAGAGTAAGACCGCAGACTTATCAATACCGAATTAGACATCAGGTAGAAAACCACCAATGGAATTGCTGGCGGAAAGTAGAGACCAAGACTCAGCGGATGAGAACGGAATCCTTATTCGGATGGAACAAGGAAGAATTGAGGTCTGCTCAAAAGAAGGATCCAGACATCGGACCGATTCTCAAATGGAAAGAGAACAACACAAAACCTGACTGGAACGACATTTCTGACCAAAGCCCTGTTGTCAAAGCCTATTGGGCACAGTGGGACTCGCTTCGCGTGCAAGAAGGCGTACTGCAGCGCAAATGGGAATCTCCTGACGGTAAATCTTTTGTAATGCAGCTTATTGTTCTTCAATCGAAAATCAAGGAGGTTTTACAAAAGATGCATAGGAGCCCTACAGGAAGCCACATGGGAGTCAACAAGACGCTGGAGAACGTGCGAAAGCGCTTTTACTGGCTGCATGTTAGAGGTGACGTGGAGAAGTTTTTCCGAAATTGTTATGTCTGTGATTCAAACATAGCGGTGGGTAGGCTTACAGATAGGCCTAATAGAACAGGGACATGGGCCACAGTGTATAGCGACCGGACGAAGACACGGTACGACACAAAAGCGACAACGACAGGATTCCAAGCAGGAGATCGTGTGTGGCTTTATAATCCTCATCGTCAAATGGGATTATCACCGAAACTTCAGGAACACTGGGAAGGTCCTTATACAGTTGTCACAAGGATTAACGACGTTATTTACCGCATCCAAAGAGGATTAAGAGGCAAGTTAAAAGACGTTCATTGAGACCGGCTGCATCGATATAGTGGCGAGGCTGCAGATGGAATTATTCGGGACGAACAATCTTAAGAAGGGGGCAGTGTAACGCGAACCCAACATTTAATACCACTTTCCTAATCGAAAACGTTCAACCGAAAACACAAGCGGCAACACTAGTGTAAGTGTAGAAATATTCTAGGAGAGAAAATGTTTGACAGCCAAAATAGTGGAGAGTGGAGACTATGTGGTAATTACTGGAGAGTTCTAGATGAAATGTCATTCGATATAAATAGCCCGCCCGAGGCAACCAGAGGGCAGTTTTGATTATAGAGCGATAAAGTGAAGAGTAAATTGTTGTATACAAGTGATAGTCCAAAAGTCGAGTTGAGATCGAATAAAGTATAGATACTGAATAAAAGTGGTAGAAATAAACTGAAAAGTGAAGTTTTATTTTGCGAACTAAGCGCACGTTACAATATACCAAAAATTGATTGGGTCTTAAGAGTACCCTCGATCGTTCATACCATTTACCTGGGGGTCAATTCCCGATCTGTAAAGCTGTGAAGTGAAAAAAAAATATCATTTCAGTTTTCATACAGTTTTTTCATTTTATCACTTCACGAACCCACTCTAAGCGATTCCGGAACTAAAAAGTACTAAAACGTTCAAAATGATAAATTCTGACAGTTGTCTCTCATTTTCCAATTGGACTCCAACTGGATTTTTCCGTGTTTGAGTTTTGCTGCCATTTTGCATAATTGAATTTTTCATACGGCAATGAAAAGAAATTTATGATATGAAAAAAAACTAATCGAGAATCGAAATTTCGGTGAAGCTGTGATAAATGTTTTCACTTCACAGCTTCACAGATCGGGAATTGACCCCCTGATCAAATAACCCAGAAGCGTTAAGAATAATCTGAACTTGGAACTTCCAGACCGAATATTGATCAGCGTCAATTAATTTTTCAATTTTAAAATTTTCAGGCTCCATTTTAGATAAAAAATATTAATGCAAGCAAATTTATTCTTAAAAAAAGTCCACGTGACCTGGGACCATAACCTGTTATGCAAAGAAAAGACAACCGACTGCGATAATAAATAGAGAAAGACTAAGTTTATTAGTATGCATAGGGAATTCATTATTGGATTCCAATTTCCAGTGGGAGCAATTGTTGGCAAAGCAAGTTATTCAAATATGAACATTATTATTTCCAACAGAAAGTAGCTTAACTTTTTATTTGTAAAGTTTATATGTGCAGATTTAGCTTCATTGAGCTTGATACGCCATTTTTTGGTCCAATCACTAACGGTGTCGACGGCATTTTGCAATTTCTCAGCAGCCTTGACGATACAATAACCGGATGCCGAAATTGCAGTATCGTCTGCAAAAGTAGCCATAATGGTGTTGTTATCCACTGGAATATCCCTTGTATATAGCAAATACAGGGTAGGTCCTAGGACGCTTCCTTGTGGAACACCGGCTTGTATTTTGTTTAGCTTTGAATATTCTTGATCATACCGTACTCTGAAGAGGTGCAGGGAAATAAGTCCACAGGTACTAAGTCCACTGAGGGACTTTATTCTCATTTTCATTAAAATGGCCTTTTATCCCATTGAGTGAGAACCAGCTCCACTTTCTTATGGGAAATAAGTACACACTGGGAAGCATAAAGTGAGAATGAATTTCCAACTACAACAAAAAAAGAGAGAAACTACAACTAGGTACTGTTTGTTCTTAGACATTTTCTTATGTTTTCTTGAACTTATCTTGACAAGTACGAGTATGTTGCAGTCGATATTCAGTACACTACGGAATTTCTAAATTTAGTGATAAAACCCCATTCTACCAACACACGGTTTTGGAAAATGGCTTTGCATACACCATGTTCCAAAACTCGAAAACTGAAATTCGAAATAAATTGGATATTAAAATATATTCCAAAACTTGAAAACTGAATTTCGAAATAAACTGATGCTTTTTGATTTAATTTTCAGAAACTGAATTTTGAAATAAACTAAACAGATACCTACTTCAACAGTATTACCTTTAATTCAAAATTTTAACAATTTTATTAATTAAATTTGATATCTCAATAGAAGTAGTGTTTTTTTTTTTTATATTAATAAAATTTAAAAATACTTGAAGAACTATTTTTTTCCTGGCTAAACATAGGAATTTATTTCACATTCAGAGGGATCTAGCCCCCACAGTTTTTTGTAACGAATTTCCCACTGTACATGGGAACAAAGGCCACTTTAGTAAAGTGGATCTCGTTCCCATTAAGTGAGAACCTAGACCCTCAGTGGACTTAGTTCCTGCGGACTTATTTCCCTGTACCAATGAGATTTCCCTGCACACTCTGAAGAGCTGGATTGAGATATAAGATTTAAGTATTTCATAGTACTGCCTAGGTCCCTTTGCAGTTTGTACTCTAGCCCCTCATGCCATACCTTGTTGGATGCTTGAGCAACATATAAAAATAATTTCTTTCTTCTATGACTTTGCTTAGTCTTTTCAGTAGCAATTTTTCAGACTTTTGACATTATTTGGTATAAGCGATATTGGCCTGTAAGACGTCAGTTCTGTTGGTGGCTTACCTTGCTTTGGTATAACAATTACTTCAGCAATTTTCCAATGATGTGGGACATATTGGGTCTTTAGGCATGCATTTATTATGAATTAAAGTTTTATGAAAGCTTTTGATGGCATTTCTTTCATAACCTAAGCATTATTAGACCGTACCAAGGTGATTTTTTGTTCGATATAGTTGATTTCGACAAATACCTTTTATTTCTTTGAGTGTGACAATTGGTATGTCAACTTTATCTACTTTATCAATAAACTGTAAGCTGTTTTCAGATGTGTTTGCTGGGAATGGCTTAAAAACATTCGCAAGATGTTCTGCAAACAGGTTAGCTTTTGCTTTCGGATTTCCGATCCGAATTCGCTTTACAGAGCGAATAATCGGTTGAAGCATTAGTCGTTAAATTTTTCAGGAATCTACTTAATGAATCAATTTTGAATTCATAGATTTGTTTTTTCAGTTCGTTGCCTAGACGGTTAAACGCAGTTTTGTCGTCTGGAAATCTTGTATTTTGCCTTTTTCTTTGAGCTCTTCTTTTCTCCAATATCAATCAAATGAAAATTAAAAAAAAAAAAAAAACGTCGGCAACACAACTAAGCAGCTGTATCAAGACACCAATACCTGCTTTTCTTATATATTTTTCTAGTTGTCCGTCACCGATATTTATTAGAGAAAAAGGAAAGGCACTCGATAAAAATACAACAAATTCTTTATTAAGTTTTCCATTAAACTTTCTATTTTATAGTTCTTGTTACATTAAGAGAGGAAGAAATTTTATTATTTTCATATAATTTTTGTATATTAATGCTTTATTTATTTTAATGTTTACACTAACACATTTAAAGCTCTGGTTTTATATAGTAAGACCTGCTAAACATACGAACTAGTACTTTAGTTCTTACTAAATTGAATATTCTTTGTATGTAAAATATAAAAAATTGTTTTGTATTGAATTTCATGTTTTTGTATTGTTTCGCGTAGTATTTGTTTGTAGATCTTTTTGTAGGTATCCGAATACTTTTCAAAAAATGAAATAATTTTATTTTATAAAAATGAAAGCTAATACTACTTATAATTAAGCTCAGAAAATCAAAATTAAACTCTTCAATGCTTATCAAAAATGAAGAACGACTGAAAAACGAAGTTTATTGTAAATCAATTATATTTAAAGTCTATATTTAAGTTCTGGGAATGACATAATTTTAGGCGGGAAAGGATAGTTGGTGATTTTCACTTTAGTTCATCCGGAAAGCTTATTGTAGGTAGGGAGAGTACCAGTATCTACCTGTGTTAAAATGGAAAGCAGGAAATTTTGATGACAAAAAACTAACTATTATTTGGACGGACAAATATCATATATGATTTTTGGATTTTCGAAATCAGTTTTGCTTTGATACCTTGTTAGAAATTGGAACAAATTTGATCGATTCATTTAAGACTTCCACTCTAGTTATGTAAAATAGCTTCATCAGTTAACCAAAAGAATTGAAATTGTGAATCACTATCTGTTGACATTAAATGTTTTTGGGTCGGATCGCCTTTTGGACTTATTATATTTTATTTTATACAATGGTGAAACTAACACTGGTGTCGGAAGTCTTAGCAAAACTTTTTGATAGAGAGAATTTATTGTGCGCAAATAAAAACTATGTATGTAAGTAAGAAATGAGCACGACTTTGTGTCACGAACTTGCGATTGTGTGCTAAATACGATGTCGAAATCTTAAGGCCGAGTACAAGGTTTTAGTATTAGCTTTTCAGAATATGTATATTTAGTGGAACAGGGTTGCCAACTACACATTAGTTAGGAAAATTGAACAAATGACATAAAATATTGAAGTTTTAAGATCAAAAAATCTCAAAATCTTGTTAGTAATTAGGGAGGTTGGTTTAAACCGTTGGTGTACCGTTCTAAGACTTTAACGTCATAATAAACATTCTCTTACATAGAATTGTACTGCAGTACAACAAAAAAAAAAGCTAGTGGATTAGTAACAAAACCATAAAAAAAGGAACAGCAGAATATTCTCGAACGACTTGAATTTCAACAGAACCTTTTGGAAAACAGAAAACAATATGGACAATATTTGAGAAAATGCTTTTGCCCTTGGTCAGTTTACAAGAGACAATTTTAAGCAGCCGCCACCAGGGTTGTCAGGTTTTAAAACTTGGAAACGCCAATCCTAAAAAAGAAATCGCAAAAAGTCGCCAGACTCTGAAAATTTACCAAATACAAAACACATACATACAAATCAAATTTAATCAAACGAGTAATTATTTTTTTATTCATAAAAACGTTTTTATAAATTTAATTGCTTTTAAAATAAAATACGAAAACTAAATTCATGGTTCATGAATACAATTATTTATCAACATAAGGTACAAAAACAAACTTCATCAGTACTAAGGCATTATTTATTAACACAAGGAACATAATCAGACTTCATTATTATAAAAAAAGACTAGAAACAAAATAAATCAGACTTCATCACAACTATAACAGTGGTGGTCCAGTATAACGAACGATATAATGTCCAGTCAATAAGTTCGTTATATCGAAAATTCGTTGTATCGAAACCTTTTGTCATACGAATCTTTAGGTAAATAGACTCAATTTGTACTCAAATTTAAGAAAAGAATCTTTAATATGCATTTATTTTTTTGGGGGTTGAATGTTACTGTTGAATGCCTCTTTCCGTAAACTTTTGGGAACTAAGACTTTAGAGTTTTCAGTGCCATTTTGTCTGAAATTCGGAAATTTGTTCGTTATATAAAATACCTGATGGACTTGAAAAAAGTGTTCGTAATATCGATCATTCGTTATATCGGCATTCGTTATACTGGACCACCTCTGTATTAAGAAAAGTAAACAAAATCAAACTTCATCAAAAATAATATTAACCAACAAAAGAAGAAACTATAAAACAAAATAAATCAGACTTCATCAAAACTATAATTAAAAAACATAAAAAACATATAAAACATCTACCAGTTTTCACTTTCAAAACACTTTGTTTACTTTTGCCCAATTTCGTTCAGGCTTTACGAAACAGAAAACTAATAAGAGAAGACATTTAAAAAAGGTTAATTTCGATACCGTTTGTAAAAACGAAACCACAGATGGCGATGGTTGCGATTTCCCCTCCGTGATGCTACTCTGTTTTTTAAATATAAATACAATGGCCCTGATTCAATGCACAGTAGATAGATAGATAGATAGATAGATAGATATATTCTTTATTTCATCAAAGAGTTTACAAATAGAAAACTTAAGATTAAGGACATGGCAATTTAGCCGTCTGCCTGATGGATGCACAGTATCTTTGTGAGTGTGTGGGGTGAGTGCCATTTAAGTGGTGAAATAATAAGTACCTAGAGTGTCTAAGGTTAGAAGAAAAAGAGGGAAGGAAATATATCCAATATATGCCAAATCGCCTGAAATCGCCCGTTTTTAATGTTTATCGCCAAAAAGATTTTGTGTCGCCAAATCAGATTCGAAATCGCCTGTTTGGCGACAAATCGCCACATCTGACAAGCCTGGCCGCCACATCAAATGGCTGAGACGACGAAGACAAATTCATTGCGCTGGCCCTTGCTCTTGAAGGACCAGCAGCTGAATTACTGCAAACTATTCCAGCTGGTAAGAGAGTTGATTTCAGTGTTCTCGTGGCGGTTATAGACAAACGCCTTATCGATAGCCACTTGAAAGAAATCTTCCGAGTACAACTCATAAGCAAAGTCTAGAAAAGGTGTGAAACTCTACAGCAGCTCCAAGAAGACGTCGCAAGACTAGTTCACCTGGCATACCCAGTTGCTACAAAAAAAAAATCACTTACCAGCTGGCACTGCAGTCATACGTTCTTGCCATTTTTGACTTACATCTTCAGTGGTCAGTACGAACTGCCGGTAAACCAACTCTTTCTGAGACTATAGTTTTTGTCTTGGTAATAGAAACAGCAGAACCGGCTTCTCATGGAATAGACATAAGCTTAGGGAAGCTATTGTCGAAAAATGCTCCTGCCAAAGAGCTGAACTACAAAGGAACCAGCAGAACGGACTTGCAAGATGTTGGAACTGTAACAAGACAAGGCGCTAACAGTGCCAATGCCAACTACCACCAAATAAAGCTGCCTGTCAACATTGTGGTAGCAAGAGTCCAGAGCCAGGTAACAATAACCCCAATGTCGCCTATCAAGCCTTTTGATATCAGGCAAACGAATAAGAACCAATTTCGCGTCGCAGATCTGTGCAATCAGCTTATCTATGGCCCCAGAACGACCATCAAAGTCTCTTGGAATAAACGAGACAACAAAAGTCTAACTATTGAGACAATTATTAATTGACTGCAAGAAACATCTGGCTACCATCGAAACTCGTGCCACCACCTCCACAGTACGTCGAGAGTTTATCAAGTTATGTGGCTCTCTTCATCTCTTCCCAAGGTGTCAAAACTGACCCTGAAAAGTTGACCCCGTCAAAAATTGGCCAACACCAAAGCACTAGCACGGAAAAAAATCAATATAAACTTCAATGGCAGGAGTCCAGTTCCCAAAGCCTATTGATGGGCGCAGTGGGACTCAATTTATGTGCAGGAAGGTGTCCATCATCAGCTGCATCATATGTGATGCAGCTGATTGTACAACCATCGAAAATCGGTGAAGTTCTGCGGAAGGTGAAAAACGGACCTTCAGGAGGCCATTTGGGAGTCAACAAGACACTGGAGAATGACGGAATAACTGACATAACTGGCGACTATACCAACGAAACTGGGGAAGGCATATACCGCTATTCTTAATAGCCTATAGAATTGTGGTGGATAGCTCGACAGGACGAGCACCATTGGTAATCCTAAACTAATATTCTGATGTCCCATAAAAGAACCACAGGTTTCTGAGTACTTGTACGACTTCGAAAAGACTCGTCGACATCCATAAGACGATCAGGACACAGATGAAAGTAACTACTATGCAATATTATTATGCTTTGTAAAAGAACAGCTGAAAATACGCCGGCAAATGGTACACATTACACATACAATGACAGAAAAAAATTTGTCTGAACTAAACCATTTGGAGCTTTTAGTAAAGTTATAGAGGTGAAGGGTATTTGCGTTCATTAGATCGCTTGGATCATCGAAGAATTAATCTCCTAAATGCAATTTTCTTTTCAGGGTGTTAGTGGTGTTACTCCCCTGTTTTTTGTTTAATATATGGCATTTTGCTTTAGCATCAGTTTGCATGTAGTGATTGGTATACCAATGTTTGACCTGCTGTTTGAAATTGGTATATCGGTCGAATTTCTGGCTTGTCCATCGACTTTAGAGTTTGTTAGAGTATCTCTGTGAAAAGGTGAGGATTGAGCCCTCTTTGATCGCCATAACTTCTGCACAATAATGTTGCTGTGCGATACCCGATGAGTAATAGTTAGTGTGCCGGCCTATTTATGTGGCAGTTTGAAGTTTCGAATCACAGAACCATAAAATTTTGCTTTCCCCTAGTATCGCCTTTCTCAAGGAATTGGCAAGTCATCCGAGAGTAGGTTCGGCCATAACTGTGAGTCCTTGAAATGCATTAGGACGCGAGGTTTACCGAGTTTTGTTGCGCCACCCATTTTTAGTTCAACTTTTTCAAAACGAATTTAGCACTTGTATTTTATGTTACCTGCATTAAAATAAATGAAAACTATTATGGCTTTGTAAGGTACGTATAATCCGTATAATCTTCTAAAGACCATGTCGTAATTTTTTGAGTTTATATAAATAGTTTTGAGCTTAAAAAGAACCGAAGAAAATATTTAACATCAGTGTTTTTAAAAATGTATCTAAACTTGATTTCAATCAGAAAGATGAGAATCAAAAAATATTCTATTAAGTTGAAAATGCTTTCTTACTACATATATATTAAGTTGGTCTTAGTAATGTTCTGTTTTTGGTGGATTAGTTCGGTGGGTGTTTTGTTTATACTTGTTTGTTTTAGTTTTATGTTGTGTTTTTCTTACTGAATTTCTATCAAATATAATTGCATGTATAAATTCATTTCTTTGATTTTTTAATTTTTAAAGTCATAAAAAATATTGTGAGCAAATTTGTTTGGGTTACTGGTATGTGTTGTTTAAGTTTTAGAATTTAGTTTATTTTTTAATTCTTGTTAATTTTACTTTTTGTTTCTTTTTTATGTATCTTTAAAGGCTAAAAGCGAATATAATTCTTCACGAAAGTCTTAAATTAAAATCACAATGTTAAGACCAAAAATAAAAGAGAAAAAGTTTAACTAAATTTTTGAATTACTTAGATTTTACTCAACTCATTTTAAACTAAAGCTAAATCAGGGATTCCACCCATTTATATTGTCTAACTATTGACTCATATCATCGCTCTTTGATTAAATGAAGTTGTTTATTTTAACGGTATAAATATCATATGTTTAAAGTTCATTTTGAAGCTAACTATTTGGCTAAACGATATTTTGTTGTTGGTGTATCTCCGCATACTGTTAAGGTTATTTTGATTAATCCATTATTATGTACTTTTGCCTACCTAATACAAACCTAGATATGATCGTTTTTAGTAGGTAGGTATAGATAGAAGTCATATTTTGTAGATTTGTTAAATTAAATATTTCCAGAACGATATGTAATGTTTTGTATTTTGTTGTCTGTTTTATACAGTGCTGATGTTGGCTGGTGTTTGGAACTTGGGACTAATTTGGGACATGTTAGTTGTTGACTTCATGACAAACTTCCATGTAATCGGGATCGTGCATGATGCCTTTGATCATGTCCTTTAGCATAGTGTATCGCGGAAAAATAGGATACATTTTTGAGCTGCCATACTCTTCCTAGAAATATAAAACAGTTAAATTATATTTTTCACGCTGCAATAGATTTATACTTTCAAAACACGAATCAAATGTCGCAGGCCAAGATATTTCTTCAGGAGTCTGTATAAATCGTTAATCAGTTGCGTATTTTCCAGTTCGATTTGTGCTGTGGTCATATCTAAAAAATTAAAGAGTTTTGGTCAAAGAATTAAAATCTCAAAAATTGCATAGAAAAATGTAACTTTGTTCATTGGTGAGCAATTTGCTGCAGAAGAGCCAATAGTTTAAAGAAAAGATACGATCAAAAAAAATTAAATTGGTTGTGCCAAATCAAAAAAATGGATGCAGAGTAAATTCGGGTTATGTGTACCAGTTGAGTAATGTCGAGTAGGTGTGTAATGTGGACCACCGCATTACTTTTTTGTGAGAGAGTATTTACATTCTCATAACCAAAGAGCCATATCTCTTATAATATAACCATGTTCCTTTGAGCATTAGGGTGAATTCCTAAAGCACAAATTATGCAACGCAAACATTTCTTAAATGCCGACAAAAAATACCTTCAAAGCAGAATGTCCGAAAACGAAGTAGATTGCTTTTTTCAGCATTTGTAAGTGAATTTGTGCAGCTACCGGTGATAGTTTTATTACGTTACCTACTAGCTGGGCCCGCGACTTTGTGCGCGTAAAATAGTAACTTTCGGCAACATTTTTAATTTTTTTATCTAATTATTTTGCAAATAAGACACATTCATGCATTAAAGTAACTCATTGTTATATTATTTTATTAAGTATATTTTCGCACACGACGCTACTACTTTTTCCATCTATTGCGAAATTAAAAGGTTTTTGTGGGATTGATACACGTGACCGTGGCACATCGAGTTGCCATGGGTCTTTTTCCTAGACGAACACCTGCAACTTTAAGCGTATGAGCCCTATTTATAAAGAGTCCGCCATCTAACGTTTTCTTTTTCAACTAAAGCTTATTTCGTTAATGGTAACACTTAGCTTATGTCTGATTTGACAGATAATAGTTTTATCCTTCCACTGAACGAATATGGTTGTGTATACGCTTGAACAACGCTGGGAAATATTGCGACAGAGAAGATGCCGATTTTGCCAAAAAATCATATTTTAAGATGAAGCTCATTTTGATCTTGGCGGGTATGTAAACAAGCAAAATTGTCGCATTTGGAACACAGAAAACCCGCACGCATACGTACATTGAAAAGCCCATACACCCAAAACTAGTTACTGTTTGATGCGGATTTTGGGTCCAGAGGCATAATTGGGCCATTGTTCTTCGAAAATGAGCAAGGAGTGGCCATGTTGAACGAATTTTTGTTCGCAAAAATTGAAGGAAAGATATTGGCAACATTTGGTTTCAACAGGACGGCCGGTGCTACGTGACAAACAGCCGAAGCTACAATCGATGTTTTGCGCCCTGTTTTTGAAGATCGTATTATCAACCGCAGAGCTGATGTCGTTTGGCCACCTCGGAGCTGCGATTTGACACCGTTGGACTATTATTTGTGGGGTGCCGTAAAAGGTTAGTGTTACGCCGACAAGCCAGAGACAATTGACGCTTTAAAAGACAATATTCGTGAAGCCATTGGTGAAATACAACTTCACACAATCGATAATGTGATTAAAAATTGGACCGATCGTGTAGGCTACTGCATGGCCAGCCGAGGCAGTCATTTGAATGAAATTATTTTCCATTATTAGCAGGAAGGATTGTACTTTCAAATAAAAAAAGAAATTGGAGAAAATATTCAGTAGTTTTTTATATAGCATTTTCAAAAAAAAAAAGTTATTTGGCGGACCCTTTACTAATATCTAATACTGGTTTCAGTGGAAACTGCACTCTTTCAAACTTAAATGACAAATCAGTGCCAATTAAAGGAATACGGGGAATCAAAACGTTTTCTCTTTTTGACATTTCAGTCATTACTATAACTTTTGTAGTGCCGCATCCCAGAGGTGTAATTTGTAACTCTAGATTTCTCGTTATTGTTACTGGAACACCAACTTGAAGCCACCTCTGATACTCCTAAGGAATTGGGAAACTCTATGGGGTATGATGTGACTTCCTCAGTATCCATAATATTGTCTACTGATAGACATTCGACAAGATTCCCCGCCACGTCTGACATAATTTATTTGATTACATTGTTAATTGATTGATTTGATGCCAATGCCTTTTCCAACCGAGTGTCCCTTCAATTGTCCTTGAATCCCATTCGGTCAGCATTAAGCATTGAAGACCAGTGCAGTGGCAGCAATGCCAAGAAGCCATCAGAACCGCTGCCTCTGAGGTTCTGGGTTTCACTTGGCCACCAAAACGAAACTAATGGTTCGATGAAGAATGCAGGCAGGCAAATGCAGCCAAACAAAAAGCACGACAAATGCTGATGCAAAAACCAACAAGGGCTGCTTACGAATTACGATCAGTATAACGAGATTTACAAGGAGAAAAGAAGAGAAGAACACTGAATTCTCAAAAAGAAAAAGAAGCAGCATGAGAAACGCTCGTTTGAGGAAATTGAGAGGTGCCATGACAGGAACGAGATGCGGAAGTTTTACCAAAAGGTTAAAAGATCCTGCCAGGGTGGAAAACCCGGAACTCAAGTCTGTAAAGACCATCAGCTGGAAAACATAGTTGTAGAGTCACAGTCGCTACTGAGGATCTGGAAAGATCATTTCTGCAGACTGCTTAGCGGCGAGCGATGAGGACACAAATTCCGCTGTCAAGCAGATTGCCCCATTCAGCTTGGACGATGATTAAGAATGCCCTCCTCCCGGCCTAGAAGAAGTTAAGTTTGCCATATGCAAACTTAAATCAAATAAGACGGCAGGTGCAGATGGCCTTGATGCCGAACTCATCAAGGCATCTGGAGACCAGTTGGAAAGGAGCATGCACCAGCTGATCTGCATGATATGGTCGGAAGAAAGCATGCCCGATGAATAGAACCTCAGTATCGTATGCCCGATCCTAAGGAAAGGAGACCCTCACAATTGCGCCAATTACAGAGGGATAAGCCGCCTTAACGTTGCTTATAAGATCTTGTCTGCTGTAATATGTGAACGTCTGAAACCCCACGTCAACAACTTCATAGGTCGTTATCAATGTGGTTTTAGACCAGAGAAGTCCACAATAGACCAAATTTTCACATTACGGCAGATCTTGGAAAAAAACCGAGAGCATAATATCGATATTCACCATCTCTTCATCGATTTCAAGGCCGCGTATGACAGCATTTACAGAGACGAACTGTACAGAGCCATGTCTAGTTTCAACATCCCTGCAAAACTTGTACGACTAAGCAGGATGACTTTGGAGAATTCACGCTGCTCCGTCAAGGTCGGTAGAGAACTCACCCAGACCTTTGATGTCGAAAAAGGTTTTAGGCAAGGCGACAAACTGTCATGCGATTTCTTCAACATTATACTTGAACAGATTGTAAGAAACTCAAACGTCAACATTAGAGGAACAATCTTTCACATGGGCATAGCCAGAAGAGTACGCATCGCGAGGCTACGATGGTTGGGCCATGGTAGAGCGGATGGACCCAAACGCTCTGGCTCGTCGGGTTTTCGAAAGCACATTGCAGGGAAATCGCGGAAGATAAGACCTCGTCTTGGGTGGCGCAATCAAGTGGATGAAGACCTCAACCGACTTAGAGTGCAAAACTGGAGAGAGCTCGCCCGAAATCGAAGTCGTTATAGAAGGATATTGGTTAAGGCCCAGGCTCACCCCGAACTATAATGCCGACCTTAGTAAGTAAGTAATAACATTGTTAACTATCTCGTTAGTCGGCGCCGAAATCGACCTTTCGCACAGCCATTCCCGATTGCCAATATTTATTTGAAAATCGAGATAGACTTTTCTTCTCAGATCAACTGTGTTATTGACAATTTGACAGAAATCACCTCACGGTGAAAGAAATCTTGAAATTGATCCAGTAGCTTCACGGTTTCCGTTTACGTTGGCGTTCCCTTAGGAATATAGGGATAACAAATACAGCCCACGTCCTTCCTCAGGCTCAAGACTATATCTCTGCACCAAAATTCATACAAAGGTTGAATAGTTTGGGTGGTAGATGGTAATAAAGTAAAACAGACAGATGGAGTCGATTTCGGATCTATAATGTTAGTTAGTACTTCTGTTCCCATGGCAACATGGGGATAAATTACAGTTTATGTTATTTGGAGATTGTATAGCATTCTAACGAGGAAGTAATTGTTGAAATCAGTTCAGTAGCTTCTGGGTTCCCTCCCTTTTACGTTCGCGTTCTTGTGGAAATACAGGGATAGTTAGGATTGGGATTGCATATATCCGCGGAAAATAAACATGCCATCCATATTTCTGGTTAAATTCAATTGCCCATTTTTAAAGAGTGATTTCGTGATTTTTTTAAGTTTCCTAAGCCCTCTGAACAACAGCCAGTTCTATTATTCCTAGATGGTCACTATAGCCATACTAACAACTACCTTTGAGCGCCGACGCGACGTACCGGCAGAGCTTTGAATATACAAGAACGAGCTTTACCACAGTAAATATCAGTCGAGACACGAACCTATGTGGCATAAAACTTAGCCCCAAACCACTTCAGTGTAATAAATACAGGTTTTTATACAGTGTCTCAAAACATTGCTCATGAGCGACACACCAAAACTGAAAAGATCTGTCGAAGAAATTTCACCAGATCACAAAAATATTTCAAATTCGAAAAAACCTTGTCCAAAACCAGATATGTCATTTAACGTAAAAATGGAGGACCTTATTCGAGAAATGGATAAGCTTTTAGACAGGAAACTTGAACATCTTGCAACGAAAGAAGACATCAATGGAATAAAAAATGATATATCACTTCTAAAAGAAGAGAACCGAATTCTGAAGGAAGAAGTTTTAAAATTAAAAGAAGGCGAAGTTCAATTGAAGAAAAAAATGGAAGAAACAGAAAAGTTTACAAAAAGAATGAACGTCATAGTAACAGGTTTAAGCACTGAAAACGTAGAAGAAGCGAAATCCCAGTTTCAAGAAGTTTGCAGTTCAACTCTTCGTGTAGCTGCAACGACCAACGGTGTTCGTAAAATAAGTTCAGCCAACGCGAATAAAACGGCCTTCGTATTTGAGCTAGCTAGTTCAACAGAAGTAAATGCTGTACTGTCGTCGACAAAGAAATTAGCTGGCAAACGAATTTCAATCAACAAAGATTTAACAGGAAATGAAAGAGCAGAACAGTTTCACCTGAGACAAGTCAAACGAAGTCTTTCTAAAGCAGACCACAGCCTCAAACTTGAAATTAGACGGTGGACTCTCATCGTAAATAGCTGCAGACGATACAAGTGTACCCCCGATGGAATAATTAAGTCGGCAAATTTGGAAGACAAGTCCTTTATTGAAAATCACCTCTCAAAAATACAATCTACATACTCGGTCACCTTAGACTCACCCAAGCACCAAAATACATATGTGCAAAAACTCCCTCAGGGTAATTAGCAACCCAATGTCTGTCAGGTTTTATGTTATAATGTAGCTGGTCTTACAAATAAATTAGTACTATGCGATTTTTTAAATTTATATCTGAATTTCAAATCTTTTTCTTATACGAAACATTTATTACATTAGAAAAGATACAAAATTATGAAAAATTTTTTAAAGGCTTTAAATTACACTGGATTCCTGCAAAAAAAACTCAACATTTTGGTAGAGCAAGTGGAGGGTGTTTGTTTGGGTACAGTAAAAATATTGAGTCTTTGCATCGTTTGCAGTTCTTAAACATCTACGGAACTACTATACTGCGTGGAACTTTTCTTGGAACTACAGTAAACTTCGTGCCTTGCTATTTAAATTGCAACAATTGGATGAGAGACTTTAACAACATAAAAAAATGTTTTGATGAACTTGGTTCAGAAAATTTTATATTACTTGGGGATCTCAATGTCAGAACAGGAACGAGGGGTTCTATCGATATCCAGGTAGTCTCACA